>JASPKZ010009390.1:1283750-2535000 GCA_030220185.1 Diploptera punctata
CTGAAAAGAAGAAAAAACAATGTTAGAAATAATCTATATACAACTGCCTTCATTTCTAAAATTACATAAACCCTAAAGAAACGTTGATAAACATGTTAAATTACACTGGTCAACATGGTTTTTTGTCTCATGAGTACCAATAGTTGTACTTAATGCAATTTTTTATCGTGTTTTCAAATAGGCCTATGTATTCGGAATTTCTCCATCACCCACAGTTTTTTTTTTATTTTAATTTGAATTAATGGATTTAAATAATTACTTTTTTAATAAACGTTTTTTCGTCCATTTGTCCATTGTAAAATAAAACCAAATGAGCTAACTCAAATGATTTCAGCTATGGAAAAGATATATCAAGGCAAGTGGAATCCTAATATGCTGGCCGATTATTGTTGGACTTCAAGAGGGTTGCTCCACAGGCGAAATATAGAAGAAAATCGTCATTTCTTACTTTATAGGTGAGTCCGAATATTCTAATGTTGTGTAGTTAGGAATATAGAAAATATTAAAGTGTTTGAAATTATAAATGCCTGTCTCTCCGAAACCTTGCGCGATGGAGAAAATCCGATATCATATTTGAATTCAAGAGAAAACATACTATCAGAATCACAAATTTTTCTTTCTGAGACAAAAAGTTTCTTTTTGTTGCTCAATGTTATTGGATCTGGCATTACTGCAGACTTGTAAACAAGGAAGAAATGAGGAGGCGTTTATGCAGGTAGGAATATGTGCCAACTTATATAGTGTGTTATGTAATACTAGACAAGCCATGAATAAAGTAACACAAAAACGGGATATGCCCAATATAAATGCTATTATAATGAAGGGTAAATCGAAGGATATATGAGAAAAAAAAAATCGGAAATTCATTTTTCCATGAAACCTAGAAAATTGACTTTTAATTTCACAATGTACCGTAGCTACACTGCTCAAAACAATTAGAGGAACACTTGTAATAAATTGAATAAGTAATTGTTTTTTAAAGCTGTGATGCTGAAAGTTGGACAATATGTAAATTGAATTATTAATTTTATCATTGGATACAAATTTAAAGATCCATGGCCTAAATACAGAGAAATTACCTCAAATAACAAATATAGAGATTTTTTTATTTTGGAAGGCACTGGCCACTTCTAATTGGTAAGCTTCCTGATGTTGCTATAGTGACGAATGCTGATTATTGCCTTGTTTATTGAAGTCTCTGACAAAATGAGGCATTTAAATGAGTTTGAAGTGTATCATGCTCTACATCTTTTACGACAAGGTCAGTCTCTGCGACAAGTGGCTAGAGAGCTTGGGGTTTCTCCTTCCGTGGTGTCCAGGTTACGCAACAGGCACAGAGAGACAGGTCAGTATTGTAGAAGACGTGGCCAGGGCCGTAAATTTAAAACAAGCCCCCAGGATGACAGATAAGTTGTTCTTTCTGCTCTTCGACAGCGTACAAAAACTGCAAAAGACCTGGAGAATGACCTTCATATGGCTTCCGGAATCCGGGTTTCAGACCAAACCATAAGGAACAGATTAAGGAAAGAGAATATTCGTCCAAAAAGGCCTGTTAAAAAACCACGCTTAACAAATGGACATAAGGCAGCATGCTGAAAACCATGGTGATTGGAACCTGAACCAGTGGGAGTCTGTGCTCTTCTCGGACGAATCCAGGTATCGTCTTACACGTTGTGATGGTCGATTGAGGGTGTGGGGACGGCCAGGAGAAAGAATTTCTGCAGAGGCTGTACAGGAAATTGATAGATTCGGAGGAGGTTCCATAATGGTGTGGGCCGGAGTTATGTACAACAATCGTACGGACCTTGTACTTGTTCCCCAGCGACTGAATGCTGTCCGGTATATCGAGCACGTTCTGGAAGAGAATGTAGTACCTGCTGCCATTGGAGTAGGCCCTGGATTTCTGTTTATGCAGGATAATGCCAGGGCACATTCTGCGGCTGTCACCAGGGATTTCCTGAGGAGGAATGAAATTGAGGTAATGGAGTTGCCAGCGGTCAGCCCAGACCTCAACCCTATTGAACACTTGTGGGATCTTCTAGACAGGAAGGTCAGGAACCGACATCAAGCTCCACAAACTCTGCAGCAACTTGGAGATGCTCTGAAGGAGGAATGGGAGAATATCCCGCAAGAGGAAATCCAGAATCTTATTGGGAGCATGCCACGAAGGTGCCAAAGTGTCATCGAATGTCGTGGAGGCCATACACGATACTAACTCTATATAACGAGTGTTTAACTTTGAAAAATAAGCACAAGATTCAATTGCTTACATAGCGGAATTATTTGAAAAGTTAATTGTCAGCGTTATTCATTTGTTTTTACTGACATGAGCAATAAATAAATAAATAAATAACCACAAATAATGTACTTTATTAATTTCATGTTTGTACCTTTCCCCAATGAAAACATATTTGCATATTTCATAGTGTTCCTCTAATTGTTTTGAGCAGTGTATTTATTTACCTGTATGCTAAACTTTGAAGGCGAAAAAAAATAGACTATGTATTTGTATTTATGACATTCGTCTGAAAAAGATACAGCTATTACGAATGTTAAATAAACTGAATATTTATGGAAATCATATAAAACTTTGATAGTTTTATTTATTAAATACGGTATGGAAATACCAAATCATTTGTATAGGTAAAAAATGACTAAATTGTTCCTTTTACTTTTTTAAAGGATACTCCTCTCCAAGGAGAATCTAATGACATCTCAAACTCCATTAAAAAAAAGTGACTTACTGATTCTTTCCCTGTAACCTTAATTTTATTTATCTATTTTACATTCGCACAACATTGATTGACATTTGTTCCAATTTCTCACCAGGAACTCAATATGAATGCAGCCAACAACTACTGCGGAGAATGGTTAGTTCAGAACTATCAGAAACCATAACTGTAAATGTGGACAGCAATTTTTCGATGTACAAATCACCAGTTTAAGTTTCTATTGTCAAGAAGTTTTAATGTATGAGAGTGTAGAAGACTTTCATAATTAATTCCACTAGTGATTAGAAATCAAGAGCAGCATTTGTTAGGACTATTTAATGAGTAAAAATAAGCTGTTTACTCAAAAGTCATTATTTAAATATGGTTACCGGTATTTTAAAACATTCACATACTTAATGTAAACGGTGATGTTTCAAAACAAATAAAACATGTGAGGTTATGTACATTCACTCTAACTTGATCATATTATTTATTGCTAAATAGGATCGCAATATTGTAAGAATGCGCCCTAGTGGAGAAATAATGAAACACATCATACTGTATATTATAATCAATATTATAGGTTATTAATTTTTGTAGTAAACAACTCAGTAAAATCAAGGAATCTGTTCATTAATTGCTATATTCAATATGTGGGAGAAAAATAATGCTCTGAGCTGTTCAGAAAATTAAAAACATAGGTGCATTTTTTATCAAAAAAGCAGGAGGTGATAATGAGAAATCGATAAAGATCAAAGTGAAACACGACTGTCATTGGTTGCAAAACAAAATTCATTGAAACGCAATTGCTTATTTACTACCACTTTGGGCATGAGTTAAATAGGCAATGTAAATACATCATGTTTTCGGGATTAAATATATTATGCCGTTATAACGTAACAGTCCACCGCTGTGGTCTCGAGGTAGCGTACTGCCTTGTCACGCAGCGGGCCCGGGTTCGATCCCCGCTCGGGACAGTTTTTCTGGGTGAGGTTTTTATCGGGGTTTTTCCTCACCTGTAAGACAAATGTCAGGAAAACTTTAAGGCCCAAACGGTCCCCGAAATCATATGGCCATCGCAATCATCATCATTCATATTCGTCTTATCATCATCATCCTTCATCGGTGTGGAAAGCAACGGGAAGCTACCACACCTAAAAAAGCATAAAAAGCTGCAAAGCATAGCATGAAAATGCTATGATTGCAGTGAAAGACCTGCCTTCGGGCAGAATTACTATGGATGGATAACGTAACATTAATTTCCATAATAAAAAATAAAAAATAAGATAACAATTATAAAAATTGGAAGTATTTAAATCTATTTCTTTCCCTTTAAAGAATAAAGCGTATGAAACGACAACCTTGTCTATATTACTTCGTAGACATAAAAGTGGGAAAGAAAAATTACAGGTATTCGACAATAAGGTCCTAAGGCGAATGTTTGAAACAATAAGATATGAGATTGGAAAATGGAGAAGTTTCATAATGAGAAACTCCATAATTTAATATGTAGCCTATATAGTTGTCCCAATATTATCAGTGTGTTGTTAAATTCTAGGGAGATTATTATGGCAGTTCACGTAATTCAATTGGGTGACAGTAGAAATGTTACTCCATTTATTTTTAAACTATTAAGAAGGCCTTAGGCGCAGGTGCGAAGATAATCATACGGATCTTAGGAAAATTAATAGCGGATATATGAACTGGAAAAGTGAAAGGGCTTAGTTAGTGAGTGGCGAATTGAACCCACATATTCTATAAACCATAGGGACAATACTAATAAAATTCATATCAAATTCCGTTGAGGTGAATAGTCATAAGTTAAAAACTTAAAATATGTACCTTTTGGCAGGTGCCGTCGTCCTCAACTGTGTTAAAATATTATATTTAAAATGTTATCTGGAGGCCTTTCGGAAGATAACTTCTATCATCAGAAGGATAAGTGTCTGCTACTAGTTGTTGCTTGTTGTTGTTATCTGTATAAGCAACTGACTTGTTATTGACGATCTCGTATAATGGGTCGTACAACCCATTATACGAGATCGTCAGAAATAAGTCAGTTGCTTCTACAGACACATTGAGTCTACATCGTCGTAAACAACAACAACAACTAGTAGCAGATATGTATGCTACTGATGATGGAAGTTAACTTCCGAAAGGCCTCCAGATAACATTTTAAGTATAATATTTTAACAGCGTTGAGGACGACGCCACCTGCCAAAAGGTACATATTTTAAGTTTTTATCTTAAAACCATAGGGAGTTAATACTAGGCTTACATTCAAGCAAGTAAATTGTGTTTCTGCTTGTTATTTCTTGTGTGTGAAGAAGCAAGGCTGTGAATAAAATTACCGGACTTAAAACAGCAGTGGCAGAGTCATTAAGCAGTATGGGCTACCTACTCGTGTTAATGTTACGTAATAGTGATGAAATATTCCCGCTAAATTTTCAAGTATAGTACAAATCGATTCAAGAGCCACGTTGAGTTCACTTTACCTGTTATGAAGTTTACTGCTATTACCAACTCCAAGCAACTTTCCGCACACTGCACGTTACATTCTCAATTACATATATGAGTTGCATGAAACAACATCCAAACAAAGTTGGCAATTTCATCATTTCTCTCAGGGGATTTAAGATCGATTGAGGGTATTCCACTTTTCAGCGGTTGCCCTTTTACCAGCCGGCTGCTGGCCCTTCACATCCACATGTGTCAATCACAGAGGTAGATGATCAAGTAAAGTGATCCCACAACAGACCCGGAGGCCCTTGGGGTAGTAGAAGGTTAAGGCTCCCACTTTTTCTGGACAATCGGCACTTAATGTCAGCCGGGTTGTCAGCCCTGCGTGACGGCCGCCTTTACCCCCAGAACAAGCGTCTGGTACTCAATTCCGTTAGAGGCTGAGTCGACCCCAGGGCCATAGTGCCGCCAGAGAGTTTGGGTCAGTTTAAAAATCCTGACCCCAACGGGACTTGAACCCTCGACCCTCCGGCTTGTAGCTCAGTGCCTTAACCACTACGCTACGGCGTCAAGACTTCAAAATTTTTCCGAAAAAAATAAAGAACAAAAATCTATAATTTGCTTTAACATATGAATACTAATCAAACTGGAGAGAAATAGCTAAAAAGGCAGATCATGGATTAATGACCAGTGTTTCTGACTACGTAAATGAAGTCCCGGGTTCGATTCCCGGTCGGATCATAGGACTTTTCTTGTGGTCGCCCATGGTATGGAATTTAGATTAAGTTTAGGTTAAGGACTCTCCTGGAGCTTCATTATCATTTATCACCCAGCATATCATCGGGGTAACGTAACTTCGCCTTCCCGGTGCCCTAACCTAAGAAATGGATTACAATTCCGCCAAACGCCAGAGGAGAAAGCCAGAAATGCCATAAAAGACAATATGGTGGCATTGGAGAGGGGGAAAAAAAGCTTTCAGTTTTTAGCCAACAACTTATCTTTCCTAAAGCAATGTATTATTTTTTACTGTAACCTTTATATATATATATATATATATATATATATACATAATTCCATCCATAGTAATTCTGCCTGAAGGAAGGTCCTTCACTGCAATCATAGCATTTTCATGCTATGCTTGCAACTTTACTAGTGAATTGTAGATGTGGTAGCTTCCCGTTGCTTTCCACACCGGTGAAGGATGATGATGATAATGATAAGGATGAAGGCCATATGATTTCGGGAACCGTTTGGGCCTTAAAGTTTTCCTGACATTTGTCTTACAGGTGAGGAAAACCCCGATGAAAACCTCACCCAGAAAAACTGCCCCAACCGGGGATCGAACCCGGGCCCGCTGAGTGACAAGGCAGCACGCTACCTCGAGACCACAGCGGTGGATATATATAATCTTTTGCGTTTAGCACCCACATTAAAAAGTTAAGTAACCAAACGTAAGTTAAGTCTCGTAGACTGCGATGGGCAGGACATGTGGCACGAATGGAGTATGAAAGAGGGCTATGGAAACTTCTTGTAGAAACACTGGAGGGAATGTGGCCAATAGGTAGGCCAAGAATGAGATGGGAGAATGACATTAACCATGATTTGAGGGAAGTAGATTCTACAGGAAATGACTGGAAAATATTAGCTCAGGACTGGGATACATGGAAAGCTTATGTCCATTGTGTCCATAGTGTCATTGAGTTAGTTATTTAATTTATCCTATAATTTTCTTGTTTATTTATTTTTTCGTTCTTATACACTAAACTATAGCATGTAATTGTCATTATTTTGGATATTTCTGATGATATGGTCACATTAATATTCATTAAGTAATATTCTTAGTATTATTATCTTCTTCTTCCTTCCTTCCTTCCTTCCTTCCTTCCAAGTATTAGGCCAAGGCCTGTTACGATCCTATAGAAAATTTTCCCTCCAGCGTTTCATAGGACGGCCCAGAGATCTTCGTCCTCTAGGTATATAATTATAAACAGCTTTGGGGATCCGATTTGAATTAGTATTATTATATGGCCTATTATTATTATTATTATTATTATTATCATTATTATCAGTATTATTATTATTATTATTATTATTATTATTATTATTATTATTATTATTCGTTTGGCTTAAAAGGAGTCCTGCACGATATTCGAAGGCGGTAATTTGAGCAACAGATCAACAATGCGTCACAGCTTGAAGCACGAGCTTCCAGAATTAACCTGCCTGTATATTTTTATTTAATACATATGTATAAGGCTTTAACATATACACTTATATCCTGTCTAAAAGTTTTTATTTTTTTCTACAGATTGTGGGATTTTATTATCCTATTATTTTATCTAATGCTGTGAAAATATCTCTAACATAATTTTAATTAGATTATGAAAAGTAATTCTGATCAAACGGATATAGGGACATATTTCATAGAAGTTCTACTTTTACTAGTTAATAATGTAAAATTTATTAATAAGCTGTCTGGTAAATCCTGTTTCCATTAGTATATTGCAATGCGAGGTTGGGAAGTGGTTTTTACAGGAGCCAGGAAATGATTTCTGAGATTATGTAAATCACTTCACAAACGTGTATTGTACATTATTTTTTGCACGATGGTATTTTCAAAATATTAATAATAGTAAAATAATAACATGTTTGTTGGAAATATTTGCGTTCATTATAAACAACTGACTGATGTTAGTAATCTGGCCAATGTATATACGGTAAATGCCGAAAATAATTTAGTTGAGACTACAGCAGGCCATAACACCAATCAGGGATAAAATGACGGCAAATACGAATTTATTATTTTGTATTGTTTCAAATAAGTTCAGTTCATTTAAAATGCAGTAATTTGTTTCGCTTAATGTAATTAACAGAACCTTTTGCATGTATTTTTTGGTGTATACATTGTATGTAGTATACATAAAGGGAAGTGGCTTTATTGTGGTTGGTTGGTAATTTGCAATATTATAGTGCAGTTATTTAGTTATTTATAGGTTGGCAACCCACAAATTTAGGAAATTGAACTTTCAATCATGGTCGCCATTTCTTTAAGTACGACAGAAAGCACTATCGTGCTAAAAAAATAATAATAATACAAACCTACACTGCTAAATTCGCTGCACTGCTTTTAGCAGGTAACAAAGTACGACTTCATGTAAAGAGTACAACAGTATTAGATTAGATTAGATTTATTTATCCTGGTGGAGTTAAGGCCATGTGGCCTTCTCTTCCACTCACCAGGACAAACCTATATTACATCAGAATGTAACAATCTCAATTAACTCTAATAATTAAATACTAAGTAAAATTATTCTCTCTGCTGGATTTCAAGGCCTTCTATAAGGTTTGAATTTGTACATGAATCTAAAATATAGTAGCTCTCTCGCATTGTTTCCTGTAATATTATTATTTAGCAAAGTTATTATTAAAAAATCCAAAAAGGAAGAAAAATTCTTTAAAACATTTAGAAAATTATTTTCAAGACAAGTTTGTTGTAACTAACTAACTAACCAACTAACTAACTCGGACCCGGAGGTTCATGGCCCCGCGGACATAAGCTCTCCACATATCCCTATCCTGAGCTAATTTTTTTCAGTCATCCCCTGTATAATCGACTTCCCTCAAATCATGGTTAATGTTATTCTCCCACCTCATTCTTGGTCTACCAACTGGGTTTTTCCCTCTGGTTTTCCTACAAGAAGCTTCCATGCACCTCTTTCATTCCCTATTTGTGCCACATATCCTGCCCATCGCAGTCTATGAAACTTAACTGTTCTCATTATATCTGGCTTCCTATAAAGACCATGTAGTTCACTGTTAAGTAGTCTTCTCCATTCATCTGTCTGTTCATCTATTTTTGGCCCAAAATTTTTCCTAAGAACTTTATTCTCAAGTACTCTTCATCTTCTTTCCTCCCCTAAATTAAGAGTCCATGTTTCGTATGCATATAATATAACTGGTAGAATAATAGTTTTATATTTTTTCGGTTTAACGTTTTTTGAAAGGAGTTGGGACGTCAAGTGTCTCTGTAATGCATAATAGCACGCATTTTCAGAATTGAGCCTATGTTTAATTTCTTTGTGCATCTCATTCATATTTGTGATTATTGTTCCTAGATATTTGAATTTCGCACCTCCTCAAAATTTCCCTCACTTGTAATTAATTCCCCCTCCATGGTATCTTTACCTTGTCGTGGTGGAGTGGCTTGTGTGCTTAAATGATCCTGAGAGCTATGCCGGCGGTAGCATTGCTGCCGATAGGGTTACCCATGCCGGACTGGTCGAAGGTGATAAGCCAGACGAAATAAGTACCTTGGTCGAAAGAGTGACGATCTTTCACCGTAAAAATACAACCGTCAAGAAATGCGGACATGGGTTCTACTGGGGTAAAATTTTCCGGAGGTCAAATAGTCCCCCATTCGGTTCTCCGGGCGGGGACTACTTCAGGGAACCCATGCCAAAGGCTCAAACACAGGGACATGTTCCTAGGAACATGGAATGTTAGGACTTTATACAATAGCGGGGCACTAGAGATATTAACGCGGGAATTGGATAAATCGCCCTTGGATATAGTCGCTTTACAGGAAGTTAGGTGGCCAGGAGAAGGTAGTCAGGAATCAGGAAGCTTTGCATTATACTATGGGGGTGCAGAAAGACCTGCATTTGGAACGGGTTTTTTAGTCAGAAGGAGGATCCTATCCGCTATCCGAGATATTAAGTTTGTTAGTGATAGGATATCATACATAATTCTAAAGGGTAAACGACATGATTTTATAATTGTAAATGTACATGCCCCCACAGAAGATAAAGATGACAAGATCAAGGATGAGTTCTATGAAGAATTAGAATGCTTATTTGATAGCCTTTCACGATATCATATGAAAATTGTCTTAGGAGATTTTAATGCAAAAGTGGGGCGGGAAGATATATTCAAACCAACAATAGGCAAATTCAGTCTTCATGAAGATAGTAACGACAACGGGGTTAGATTAGTCACATTTGCCACATCAAAGAATCTCATTGTTAAGAGCACAACATTTCAGCATAAGGATATTCATAAATACACCTGGACGTCCCCAGATGGAGAAACTCGGAACCAGATAGATCATGTATTAGTGGATAAACGCTGGCACAGTAGCATCATTGATGTTAGATCAGTTAGAGGGACAGACTGCAATTCAGATCATCATCTGGTCAGGGTGAAAATCAGACAACGGCTATCGCTTATGAGAGGAACAAACGCTAAAGATGATTCTGTAAAATATGAATTAAAAAACTTGAAAAATGATGAAATGCGGCAAGAATACCAAATCAAAATTGCTAATAGATTTGAAGTACTGGAATCTTCAGATGACAATGTGGCAAACGAAGAAGAAACTGATATAAATAAAGAATGGGAGGCTATAAGAGATACTATTAAATTGTCAGCATCAGAAAGCATTGGTTGTTTAAAAAAGAGGCAAAACAAGAAATGGTTTGATGAGGAATGTGCCGACATTGTAAAGAAAAGAAAGCTAGCAAAAATGAAATGGTTACACGAGCCAAATGAGGTAAATTTAGAGCAATTGGGTAGTGTTAGACGGGAAACCACCAAGTTACTAAAGAGTAAAAAGAGGGAATATTTGAGAGAGAAGATTAATGATCTTGAAATGAATGCAAAAAATAGGAACATTAGAGAATTATATCAGGGAATTAGTATAGAGAAGAAAGGGTTTCAGGCTAGAACAAACATAATTCGGAATGAAAATGGGGATATGATTGCAGATTCCAAGAGTATATTAAATAGATGGAAAAGTTATTTTAATCAGCTATTAAATGTACATACAGAACAGGACATTGAGGAGGATAAGTTACAGACAGCAGAAATGCTAGTCGCAGAGCCAAGTGCATTAGAGGTTGAAATGGCAATTGAAAAATTGAAGATGTATAAAGCATCAGGTTCAGATGAGATCCCAGCAGAACTGATAAAATCAGGGGGAGAAAAATTGATGGACAAGATACGCTGGTTGCTTAGTATGATTTGGGAAAAAGAAGCTCTTCCAGATGAATGGAAGGAATCAATTATCGTACCAATTTATAAGAAAGGAGATAAAACTGATTGCAACAACTATAGGGGCATCTCATTACTTTCAACTTCGTACAAAATTCTAACAAATATATTAGTAAGCAGACTTACTCCCTATATTGATGACATTCTAGGAGATCATCAATGTGCATTTAGAAGAAACAGGTCTACAACAGATCAGATTTTTAGTATAAGACAGATTTTAGAAAAGAAATGGGAATATAATGGTACTGTACATCAACTATATGTAGACTTCCAAAAAGCATATGATTCAATTAAGAGGGAGAAGTTATATAGTATCCTGCTGGAGTTCGGAATTCCTAAAAAGTTAGTTAGACTTATACGAATGTGTCTAAATGGCTCAACGAGTAGGGTGCGTGTAGGCAAACAGTTTTCAGACACTTTTGAAATCCAGAATGGGTTGAAGCAAGGAGATGCACTATCTCCTCTACTATTTAATTTTGTACTAGAGCATGCCATTAAATCTTTAGAGAATGAGGAAGGCTTACAACTGAATGGTATTAATAAGCTGTTAGTTTATGCTGATGATGTAGTACTACTGGCCGATAGCGAGGAGATACTAAAGGCCAACACGCACACACTATTGAGTAACACTAAGAAATTAGGACTGGAAGTAAATATCAGTAAAACTAAATATATGGTCACACGTAGAAATACATTATATAATGGAAATGGACAGCTAATGACAAATGAGGGAAATTTTGAGGAATTGGCTGAATTCAAATACCTAGGAACAATAATCACAAATAGGAATGAGATGCACAAAGAAATTAAACATAGGCTCAATTCTGGAAATGCATGCTATTATGCATTGCAGAGACTTTTGATGTCCCAACTCCTTTCAAAAAACGTTAAGCTGAAAATATATAAAACTATTATTCTACCAGTTATATTATATGGGTGCGAAACATGGACTCTTACTTTAAGGGAGGAAAGGAGATTACGAGTATTTGAGAATAAAGTTCTTAGGAAAATTTTTGGACCAAAGAGAGATGAACAGACAGGTGAATGGAGAAGACTACATAACAATGAACTACATGGTCTTTATAGGAAGCCAGATATAATAAGAACAGTTAAGTCCCGTAGACTGCGATGGGCAGGACATGTTGCGCGTATGGGGAATGAAAGACGTGCATGGAAACTTCTTGTAGGAAAGCCAGAAGGAAAACGCCCAGTTGGTAGACCAAGAATGAGGTGGGAGAACAACATTAACTATGATTTGAGGGAAGTAGATTATACAGGGAATGATTGGAAAGCATTAGCTCAGGATAGGGATGTATGGAGAGCTTATGTCCGTGCGGCCATGAACCTACGGGTTCGATAGTGCCAGTGAGTAAGTAAGTAAGTAAGTATTGAATATATTCCGGAATTATGACACCGGCACACTGATGCTTTTAATATAAATCACTTTGTAACTTGCGGTTCTCGGCCTAACACTTTTCGTGTACCTAATGAGTCGCTTCCTCGCGACCGGCGAAATATACAAGTCCGTACTGGCGCGGACTCTCAACAATTAATCCTGCGCGGAGTCTTATGTTAGTTTTTTTGTTCCGTCCGGGGACACATCCCGGAGCAGACTACTGTTAATTTATTTTGTTCCACTCGGGGACAAATCCCGGAGCAGACTGCTGTTAATTTATTTTGTTCCACCCGGGGACAAATCCCGGAGCAGACTGCTGTTAATTTATTTTGTTCCACCCGGGGACAAATCCCGGAGCAGACTGCTGTTAATTTATTTTGTTCCACCCGGGGACAAATCCCGGAGCAGACTGACTTTCCCGATATTCGGAATATATTCAACTCCATCTTACAAATGCACTTTACAAGACCAATATTTTCATTGGCTGGACATACATAAAAATCGCCTTACTAGTAGAATACTATTTACTTATGGATTTTGATTGGTCGTGTATTTACAGGGTGTGATTTTCACACGCTGGTGAGAAGTTTATTAATTCACTAAAAACAGATGGACATTTTTTTTTGCCACTGTCGCCATCTCAGCAGGCGGTCTAGTGATTTTTTGACACACTTAAAGTTGACCGTCATTTATCAGTCTGGAAGGATGACTCCCAGAGCCGGACAGGGGACTTTACATCTCCCGCTGTGAGGCCGTATTATTAGGGAAGCATTGTCCCGGGGTCATAAACCGATTTACTTACATGTGTCCATCTTCAAAGAAATTGAGTTTCAATGGACAGAAATGTCTTTATGTAGACTGAAGCGTAACAGATTGGAAAAAAATTGTCACGAAACGTTTTCTGGAAAGTGCCACTATATATATAATAATTCCGATTCCGATTGAGAGTCTTTCCACTTTTCAGCGGTTGCCCTTTTACCAGCCGGCTGCTGGCCCTTCACATCGACATGTGTCAATCACAGAGGTAGATGATCAACAGCCACTGTAGGGGTGAGATGTGGTTAGCATGTCGAGTCCCCCAGCCGTTATAGCTGGTTCCTCAACCTGGAGCCGCTACTTATTGTAGCTACCCAATTGCCTCACGATGCTGGATGGGCACCGGTCCCATACTGGCCGAAATACCATGAGAAAATTTCTTCCCCCATGGAGACTCGAACCAGCGCAAGTCCCGTAGCTCTGTGCCAAGGCTTCCTACCTTAACCGCTCGGCTACGGCGCGGGACATATATATAATAATAATAAAATTAATTAGAGCAGTTATTACTGCTACAACTTCCAGTCCCAATTTCTTAGTGTTACTCAATAGTATGTGTGTGTGTGTGTTGTCTTTTAGTATCTCCGATAAGTTTATTATACTACTTTTAAATTGTAGTAGTAGTAGTAGGACTTTATTAGACAAAAAGTAAGATATTTACAATATTATTTACAAATATGGGTCGCACGGGCAGTAAGCCGTACGTGCTGTTGACAGTCCGTTACAATAAAGTAATAATTTGTACTAGTGTAAAGAAAAATACATAAAGAAAACACAATAATAATATTACAATTAAATAATAACACAATAGCATTATACACTAAAAACATTAACATTACATTTACATAAAGAAAACATATTAATATTACAATTAAATAATAACACAATAGCATTATACACTAATTAATTTATATATAATTGTTAAAAATTAATGGTATTGCATTTTGATAACATATTTATTCATGAATGAGTGTTGTCCTTATTTTTCGCGTTTTGTCCAGAAATTTACCGAGGTTTATCCAATTTTCTGGATTTACCAATAACTCGTAGCATGCCAATCTATACACTGTCAACTACTTGTATCAGTATCTAGGCTGCTTATTAGGAGTGTAAATTTGTTCATATATTTTATGAAACAGCTTTGTAACTACATTCCTAAATAATACTCCTAAATATGAGTGCTACACTGTTAACAGAGTTCTGACGAGACCGTCAAGGAGAGCGGACGTGTTTTGTTATTGTGTTCGAAGAGTGCAGGAAGTAAAGCATTATGGAAGAAGTGAGAAAGCTAATTGAAAACTGTCAGTTGAAGTTAAAGAGGGGTTTGAAAAATGTAACTTAGTGAAAAAATTCGAGATATTGAGACCACCATGCATCGGATGGAGGACAGACTGCTTTGGCTGGAATCTAAATTAGACTATCTGGAAAAATCAGAGTTGCCGAAACAATATTGTAATGTATGGAGTGCATTAAGAAGAAAGGGAGAACTGGTAAGAAACTGAACTTATAGATAAAAGAGTAGTAGCACAAATCGGAATTGATTTGGTGTACAGTGACATCCAAACGACACACAGAATCGCTGATTCGAATAGTGGAGAGCGACCGATTATATGTAAACTATAACTTTACAAAATTAAGTATTGCATCTTTAGGATAGTAAATATCTTACGGCGCCGGTACTAATATTGCCGAAGATTTCAGTTAGAACTTCGTCGCGAAAAATACTATCTTAAGCGACACATGTTCGAGGCGAAGAATCAGAGCCGTCATGCAATCCTGCAATTTAATAAATTAATTACACTGGTCAACAAGATTATTGTCTCATGAGTACCAATAGTTGTACTTTATGTAGTTTTTTATCGTGTTTTCAAACATGTATTCGGAATTGCTCCATCACCCACAGTTTTTTTTATTTCAATTTCAATTAATGGATTTAAATAATTATGTTTTAGTAAACGTTTTTTCGTATTGTAAAATAAAACGGGGAACACTTTCATCGGGAGATTTCAGCTATGCAAAGAGGTATCAATGCAAATGGAATCCTAATATGCTGGCCGATTATTGTTGGACCATCAAGAGGGATGCTGCACAGGCGAAATATATCATAAAATCGTCATTTCTTACTTTCTAGGCGAGTCCGAATGTTAGAATATTGTGTAGTTACGAATGTAGAAAATATTAAAGTGTTTGAAATTGTAAATGCATGTCTCTCGGAAACCTTGCGTGATGGAGAAAAACCGATATAATATTTGAATTCAGGAGAAAAACTGCTATCAGAACCACATTTTTTCTGAGACAAAAAAGTTTATTTTTTTGTTGCTCAGTGTTATAATTATCATCCTTCACCGGTGTGGAAAGCAACGGGAAGCTACCAATAATTCCCTAGTAAAGCTGCAAAGCATAGCATAAAAATGCTATGATTGCAGTGAAATACCTGCCCTCGGGCAGAATTATTATGGATGGATCTCAAGAATGTTTCCAGGTATTCTCCATGCTTTTATAATAATAATAATAATAATAATAATAATAATAATAATAATAATAATAATAATAATAATAATAATAATAATAATAATAGCTTTATTTTACCTGTCCATGCTTTTAGTGTTTATATTAAAATTAGGGAAGAAGAAATGTTCTCAAATAAGTGAAATTCACTTAAAATAAGGGACCTTTATTTGTTTTTTTATTCTTTATCCTCCCCCCCTTTTTTAGAGCTACACTCCCTAATGGGACATAAGCCAATGTGCTGGGCTGGTCCTCTCTTAGGTACGGAGTAAAGAACTACGAACCACAAACATTTTTATACATTCAGAGTGGAAGCCTCTCAGGATCTGTGTTTTCCAGAATCACTGCCTAAGACAATATGTAATTTTATAAGACAAGATACATTTACTTAGTTACAAGATGAACTTTTTGAACTCCATTACACCTTGTCGCCACGAAAAGGACTCGGGTCTGCTAATTTGATGGCAGCACACTACCGACCTGGAATGATTTATTAATATTATTATTATTATTATTATTATTATTATTATCATCATCATCATCATCATCATCATCATCATCTACCATCCGGTTTAGACCATTTCTGAACTGTTCCGGCTCCATATTATAGTTGTTCGCTCCATCGTTTAGTTGGTCGTCCTCGTTTTCTGTGTCCTTGTGGATTATAGTTTAACATCTTATAAGGTAACCACTGTTCACTTATTCCATTAACATCTTCAAACCATTTATTTCTATGTTCTTTTATTTTTGTTGCAATACTAGTTATTTGTAATTCTTCACGAATATCTTCATTCTTCCGTTTGCCCAAAAGAGTACATCCTGTCACATATCATAGGAATTTCATCTCAGCTGCTTCCAGTCTTTTTATTAAACTTTTGGTGAGAGTCCAACACTCCGAGTCATACAACAGAACATGAATAGCTAAAACTTTGTAAAACTTTAGGAGTGTTTGTTTACGAACTTTCTTTGCTAATGTTCTTCTAATTGTACCGCAAATATGTTGAAACATATTAAGACTTCTATTAATATCTCTTGTCCTATCATTGCCTAGAAAAACTCCTAAATAATTAAAATCCATTACTTGTTTTATTACAAAATCATTTACTATTATTTAGGCTCTTATTGGATATTTCCCATATTATTATTGTTATTATTACTATTATTATTATTATTATTATTATTATTATTATTATTATTATTATTATTATTATTATTATTATTATTATTATTATTATTATTATTATTATTATTATTATTATTATTATTATTATTGTATAGACATTCATTCGGGGAGATTCACCACTTGTGTGTGGTCAAAAATGTATATGTGTGAACCATAGATTAAAATATCCCTCTCCCGAATACCACACCACTGTAAGGGCCGGTTGGAGTGTGGCATGTAAAATAAATTTAAAGTGAGAGGTTACACCAAGTTAATGGAATTGAATTATTATTGTATAGGTCTATTTTAATCAAATATGATTATCAGTGATTACCTTAATTATTCTACTTTTGATGTTGGTTTTTGGTTGCAAGCAATGGAAGTTTGCTACTAAAAGAAAATTTAATTTGCTGCTAGATCAAAGAGTGGCATCACTTTGTACCGTATTTTACCTTGCAGCTAGAAATCCGCCGTTTAAAGTTACACCGTGTGTGGAATATTTGTAAATAAAATTCTGGTTACTCTTCAAAGTCTGTAAGGACACGTATAGAAAATACGTCTTATCTACCTGTGTAAGTTAAGCTACGCAATTACATAATACAATAGAATACAGGTGTAATTAAAACGGGAATTGTTTTTAGAATGTCTGTGCTACTGATGTCTTATGCATTGTGTCTCTAAAGCTACTATCCATTTATATGAAAACACTTATTTTCTGTGCATACACTGTTAGGTTAGTGAAACATGTTTAGCACGGAAGAACGGGTTGCCACTGTTTGTGCACGAGTACGCGGATTGCCATTTGAAGACGCCAGGGCTGAATTTACGCATAAATTCCATAAATCTGCCCCAACAACGGTGCTTGTCTGCTTGTAAACATATTTAAGCGTACCGGCAGTGTGTGTAATGAGGAAAGTTATGGACGACCACGAGTATCAGCAGAAACAGTGCAGCAGATTCAAATTGCCAATGATATTCCGAACGCATCAACTCGGCGCCTCAGAAGAGATCAAGATACAAAGATGCAATAGAACACAAGTATAATTAAAACGGGAATTTGTATTCACGTAGACTTTCACGGCCGGAGTTGGTATGATGATCTTGAAGAAGATTTTCGGGCTATAGGCCGTGGTCGTGAGGATTGTAGTTCCCCGACGTTTCGCCAGACGCAGTCTGGGAACTACAAGCCTCACGACCACGGCCTATAGCCCGAAAATCTTCTTCAAGATCATCATAAAACGGGAATTATTTTTTAGAATTTCCGTGATACTGATGGCTTATACAGGGTGTCTCTAAATCTACTATTCATTTCCATGAAAACATTGTTTTCTCTTCTTTGAGCACACTGTTAGCTTAGTGAAACACGTTTAGCACGGAAGAAAGGGTTGCCAATGTTTGTGTACAGATACGCGGATTGTCATATGAAGACGCCAGAGCTGAATTTACTCATACATTCCGTAAACCAGCCCGAACAAAGGTGCTTGTCTCCTTGTAAACATGTACAGGCAGTGTGTGTGATGAGGCACATCAAGGACGACCAAGCGTATCAGCAGAAACGTGCAGCAGGTTCAAATTGCCACTGATATTCCGAACGCACCAAATTGACGCCTCTGTAGAGAGTTGAATGCCCCTCGCAACACAGTGTAGAAAATTCTACGTTTTGCTCTACAAAATCGTCCTTATCACGCACGTCTGCTTAATTTACAGAATCATATCACAGAAGCAGCAGGATTTTTTTACGGTTTAAATATTAAGGTGTACATTTCGTTTCACAGCTAAAAGATGACGTTTTCACCTAAATGACGGTCACGTAGAAAGACAGTAGAATATGTGTATAACTTCACAATAACATTGATTTTTCAATCATTACCTTCCTTCATTGAAATGGATAGTGACTTTAGAGACAGCCTGTATTTTATGTAAGATTAACGACTTGTTTTACAAGTTCGATACTAAAAATGTAGGGTTATTTCTCACACTGTTCCCCGGGTTCCAATTACGGTTTTCGGATCGAATTTCCTAGTTAAGGATTTCTGAGGTTTTCTCATCTATAACGGTGTACTATGCACTGGTTCAGAGTAATTTATAAACTTGTCTTCAAATCTACTAGCTGACTCTGTTCCCCCGTTATGTTCCCTTAATTCTCTTCCTCTCCCTTTTCCGTCCGTAACATAATCAAGATTACTTGCGCATGGGCCAGACAACCTCTATATTATATAACAGAAAGTTAATCTGCTTTAGACTGCTTAAGTCTCCTGCAGTTTCTGGTACTCTTGCGAAGTCAGCTGGAGTCTCCTGGAAAGTTCGGATGAGATTTGTTTGAGCTAGCACAGGACGTGCAGGTACCTGCGTCTATTTGGGAGTCCGTGTGGGACAGAGATGAAATTCACATTCGTATAAAGTTAATTATTTTTCAATCTTCTATATTCTATATTAGCAAAAAAAATAGAAAGAGTGGCTTCAAAACGTAGAGACCTTGTTATGACCCACTGCGCATGCTAGAAGAACTGAATCTGTGATTCACATGGTAACGCATTGTTAAACATTTTAAATACGCTGTATTTGGTTTTAATGGTCTTAAATAGTTAAAGAGCAGAGAAGAAGACATGTTTGTAGATATTTACGAGTGTTAGACGAATACATTATTAGGCCTACTCAAATTGCGACATTTAGAAAAAAGTTCAACTTCCGTACATAGTGTAAAAGTAAACAAAACAGCCAGGATTTATACGACTATTATCAGACGTTCGATTAGCGTAGATCGTTAAACCAATTACGAAAAAATGAAAAATATGTGAGAGCCAGGCTTCAAATCCCTCGACAATGATTTTTTGTTATTTATTTGTATTTCCGCAAAATACATCCCATAACATTTAATTCCAGCCACGTAATCTACGTCCACTTTACACTATTTTAAGTAATATTCCTGTCTTCATAAACTCTATAACACTATTTAGTTACCGGTATAAATTTAATCGTGTGTGCAGTATCACGTTTTAGTAATAATGCTATAAATGTATATAATAAAAGACAATATAGTTACATACATTTATGTGTTTATTTATTTATTACGTATTAGTGAGTAAAAAGTTTCAGCCTTCAATTAATATATTTAGTCACGCCCAGCCTATTAATAACCCATAGATGAATAATAATAATAATAACAATAATACATAGTAATACTTCCAAATATTTAGTTCGTTTTTTCTTTAAGAGCGGACGGACAGAATAAAAGAGAAAGCATTTTGTAACAATTAAAAACAATCTAATCGGGAATCGAACATGTGACGTATTGCATATGAAGCAAGCCGTAAGGCACTGAGCTAAGTGTTAGCTGATTTGGTGTGCATAAAATAATACTTTTCATTGGAGGAAGGGGAACGTATTGTAGCTTCACTGTGCAACTAGTTTACTCGTGTGAATCGCGCTTTGAAACTTAAAATGTTGGAGATCAAGAGTCTGCTCATTCTTTTTTTTTTGTAAAGTGTATGAGTATGGTTTTTATCTATGTCTAGAATGGACGAGTTACAATACCTATATGGGTCTTATTATTATTACGACTTTAAAACTCTGCAGACTTGGGATATTCTTATGTTCGATCAGTACATGGTTATCTCTGTAGTACTATTGTTTTGTTTATAATTTATATTTATTCTGTTAATTAGAACTATTTGTTTAAATTACATGAATTTAGTTATTCCACTTCGTACTGACGCTACGTAAGTCATGAGGCTACATAAGTCATTACTTTTCCTAAGTATTCTACTAAGTAAAAGACAAAACTAAATACTTTGGAGTAATAATGAACAAAAAAACTCACCTTTAAAGACCACATTAACTTTACGAGGGTTAAAACAACAATTAGAATCAGACAACTTCTAATATTAAAATAACTTACCAGAAAAAAACTACACTATACAAGACTCTGATACCCCCGACAATCACTTATGCATGTCCAAGTCGGAGTCATGCAGCACAAGAACACATGAACAGATTACAAATGGTGCAAAACAGTGCCGCAAGGATCATAAGAAAAGCAAAGAGATAAACTGGAATAGTGTACCTCACAACGAACTCGATCTCAAATACATTAGAAAAACCATAATCACAACAGCAAACAAACTCAAATTAGCACAAAAACAAATCCATTAATACGAGCCAATGTCCATTACATACAGTACAGGGCCCACACCACAGAACTCCCCACATCCTGTCACAACAATCCCTTAGAACTCTAAAAATAAAAGAAAAATCTGGTGAAGCAAGATTGAGATACCTTTCTAAATTACAAAAACAACTAACAACATAAAGAAAACACTTATTCTTCTTCTTCTTCACTTCACGGGCTAGGCAAATTGCCTGTTCCGCCTCACAGTTGTTCTGCCCATCTTTTCACTGGCCTTCCTACATTCCTTGAACCTCTTGGCTTGTAGTTGAATGCTGCTCTTGGTAATCTTGTTACATTCATTCTTTCCACACGTGTAAACCATTTCTCTCTATATTATCTGATTTTCTCATCCAATGGATATATATTTAACTCTGTTCTTATATCTTCATTCCTTATCCGATCCAATCTTGTGCAGCCTTTTGTTCTTCTAAGGAAGTTCATTTCTGCGCTTTGTATTATACTTTGCAATTTTTTGGTCATTACCCAAGTTACGCTCCCATAAAGTAATGCAGGTACTGCCAATGTTTTATAAAACTTCAATCTAGTATCTCTAAAGAAAACACAAAAACACAATTAACGAGTCAAATCGCACAAGTACTGGTACCTAAGATACCATTCCGAAACGTTGTTGTTTTTTTTGTAACGTCCTATGGAGTGGGGATTGCACTAAACTCCATTCCAGACATATTAGGAAAGCAAGTAAACAGACCGAGTGACCTTCAACTGAATATAGCTATCACATTGGTTGTCAAGCGGGGAGTTACTGTTAAAAACCCATAATACTGGAGTGAACAAGGGCATGTTCATAGCATGGGGAATGAATGTATCCCAAAGAAGATTCTCTATACAACTATAAGGGGCAGGAGAAGAGTGGGAAGGTCGAAGAACAGATGGATTGATGCTGTAGACAAGAACATTCTAGGAGTGAGAAATAGGAAAAGGAAGACACTGGATAGGCAGATTCGGAGGGAACAGATGGATTGATGCTGTAGACAACAACATTCAAGGAGTGAGAAATTGAAAAAGGAAGACACTGGATGGACAGATTCGGAGGGGCTTCATATAGGAGGCCAAGGCCCGAAATCGGTCTGTAGTGCCATAGAAGAAGATGATTTACAGTAGCTTGCTTTATTTTTCCGGTAGTCGTGTTTCTGTTGTCGCAATAAATTGAGTAAAATAATTTCTTATTTAACAACAAGTGTATATAGTTGTAAATTATTTCGTTAGGCATTGAACTATCTATTACAATTCTAGGCAATGCACATTAAAAATTTGTCAAATTAGTTTAGTAGCTTGTGAACAGCAATTTGTGTCTCAACTTCTATTCCCAACCCAACACATCTAAAATACACTGTACTTAGGTACACGTGATATTGCATAGTAGTTTGAGAATCCACGAATTTCTTGGGTATGCTACGGTAGCCATTCAGTGGCAGCAGACAATTAATTACACATTTCAAATGGTATCAAAGCATGCTATATGGTGCAATGGAATTGCCATGAAATTTGAAATGCAATTTTCGTGAAAAATCATAGTTCTCATAACTGTCATCAGCCATATATATGAATATATTCATGCATAGATAACATACAGTATCTGATTTGTTTGGAATCAATTCTTAGAGGTTGATTTTGTTTTCCTCAAATTTAAATTTGGTAATTAAGAAAGGAGTCTTGGATATACGCTTTACATATGTAAATTGTAATCTATAACTTTATGAATACCACTGAGAATTTTAAAGTTTTACGGTAACAAAAAAAAAGAAAAAAGATCTGGATGTTTAAAATATATCAATTTTAGCGCTCATCATATGTTTGAATTAGTTTAGTATAACAATGAACTACATGGTCTTTACAGGAAGCCAGATATAATAAGAACAGTTAAGTATCGTAGACTGCGATGGGCAGGACATGTTGCACGTATGGGGAATGTAAGACTTGCATGGAAGCTTCTTGTAGGAAAGCCAGAGGGAAAACGCCCAGTTGGTAGACCAAGAATGAGGTGGGAGAATAACATTAACTATGATTTGAGGGAAGTAGATTATACAGGGAATGATTGGAAAGCATTAGCTCAGGATAGGGATGTATGGAGAGCTTATGTCCGTGCGGCCATGAACCTACGGGTTCGATAGTGCCAGTGAGTGAGTAAGTAAGTATAATCAATTGATTTGGTGTTTACTTGATGAAAATCCATGATGTATTTATTAAATAAAACTATCAAAGTTTCATATTATTTTCATTAATATTTATTTAATTTAACATTCGTAACAGCTGTTTCAATACACCGAGATGATTATATACATGGGGACTTAAATATTAATCGATTTATTTTTCTTGTTCTTTTATTTGTTATATCAATAATGTTTTTAGTATTTGGATGAATCAATAATACACAACATATGTTTAGAGAATATAATCATCGTGTGTGTGTTTTCTATATTTTGCTATATAATTTGTTTACAGTTTGTTTAGGATTATATTGTATTGCTTGGTTACATTTTTTAACACAGTTGACTATAATAATAATAATAATAAAATAATAATAATAATAATAATAATAATAATAATAATAATAATGTTTTATTTATTCAGGCAGAGTTAAGGTCATAAGGACTTCTCTTCCACTCAACTAGTACAAATGCATACAAATATTTTACAATATAGATATGAATGAATGAATGTAGCCACTATATCCGTTGAAGGGCTAGGGCCTCCTACAAGAGGGGGACTCAATTTTAAAGTTTTAAGTGGTTCACGTGGTGAGCTAATTCACGTGAACATTATGTTTATAGAGTCTTTCACTTGTGCACTTCACTGTAGTTTATTAAGAATTTTAGTCCATTCTTAGATTGTTCGCTAGTTGTTTCCACTTGTTCCTGTTGCGGGCTGTGGTTGACCAATGTCCTCCCAACATCAGTTTGAACGTGTCTGCCCATCTTCTTCTTAGCCGACCTCGTGTTCGTCTTCCAATGTAGGGGTCCCACATGGTGGTTTCCCGCGCCCATCTGCCTTGTTGTTGTCGTCTTGTTACATGACCGGCCCATGTCCACTTTGTTTGGAGGGCTTTTTGAGTGATGTTCTTTGAAGTTGTAATTTTCTGTAGCGCCATGTTGGGAATCGTATTAATAGAGATATACACTATACTAATTATAAAGAGTTAAAAATATATTAGATGTTGTAACACAAATTTCATGTACAAACATTTTATACCATAATAACAATAATAATTCTTACTATAATAATAATAATAATAATAATAATAATAATAATAATAATAATAATAATAATAATAATAATAACAGTAGAAATATGATAAATTATACGAGAAACACCAATTAATATATGTACTTACACTGGGTAATGATGAAGTCGAGGTTAGAGCAAATATAAATTTAGATTTCTTTTAAAATATTCCAGTGTCCAGCAGCCCCTTATTTCTTGTGGTAGGGAATTCCAGTTGCGAGAAGTGAAGATGGTATATGACATGGAGTGATGTGATGTCCTATATTGCGGTATATTAAGCAAGAGACTATGTTGTGGTCTTGTGTTTAAGTTATGGTTGGAGGATAGATACTGGAAATGATATTAGGAGTCGATATATGTAGGGTCTTAAATAAGAGGATTAGATAGTGTAATTTTCTTCTCTCTTTTAGATGTAGCCATGACAATTCTTGGACAGTATACATATACAGAAAGTTTATTTGTATTTATGATATTCGTCTAATAAAGGTACAGTGTATTGAAATAGCTGTTACGAATGTTAAATAAAATAAATATTTTATGAAAATCATATAAAACTTTGATAATTTTATTAATTAAATACTTTAGTATAACTGTACTTTTTGCTGGACTTACTCGTGAAGGGTTTTATAGTTATATCTATGGGGTGGATTCCTATGATATGTATTTTTTAAAGCTTTATTTTGAGTTTCAAAGTAAATAAATAACATTCATATAGATCTTCTATTGACTATTTAACTGATGCCCCAAATGGGACTCAATGGCCAATCACGTTTCAATGATTTCTGTTTTACAACCAATCAGAGTCGTGTTTCACGAAATATTTATCAGTGTTATAATTACCATATTAAAGAAAGCTCCTCCTTTTTAATATTCTGAACAGGTCTGACCATTATTTTGCAGTGACTGAGCCTGCGAGAAATACGGCTACCAGATTGTATATATAGTGCATGAATGTCAACACATGCCGCATGCGGGAGTTAATATAAAAACATTTGTAGCAATTGATTATACCACCAAAAAAAGAAACCACTGTTTGCACTTTCTTAAATGTATTTTTTCCCAGGTAACAATCCAGAAAAATATAATTGTCATATTTACATCATACGACATCAGAAATGAATTAATATACAGTTTGATGTGTTTCATTTTTCTCCACTAGAGAGCATTGTTACAATATTGCGTTCCTTTGGCAATAAACAGTATGATCTGGTTGCAGTGATAAACAAAAGAAGCAGATGAAGCGTACCTATCGCTTCTCATTTGTTTTCAAACATCGCCGTTTACATTAAATATATAAATATTTTAAAATAACTATAGTTAAATAATGATTTGTGAGTAAACAGCTTAATTTTATTCGTTAAATAGTCCTAACAAATGCCACTATTGATTTCCAAATTCTCTAGATAAATTCACTCCTCACTGCGTGAGTCGTGAATTTATCGATAATTTGGAAATCACTCGTGGTATTACTTATGAAAAATAAGTGATTTTTTGGTCATTTTGTTCTAATTTCTGTAATAAAGACATACTTTAGTCATATATCAGTTATTTTTATAAGAAGAGCCAAATTTAAATAACCAAAACAATGTAGGCCTATGTAAATCGCAAGTTGCATGGCCACTTGTTCGAAGGTCGCTTTTATTTTTGGAAATTCCTTGAAAGACCGGACCGTTACGATTAAATTATATGGTAATAGGTTAGATAATATAAATGAATCAACAATGATTATAGTTCGTCTGGCTTAACTTTGCAAGAAATTTGTAGAAAGAGACAACTGTGCTCACCTCTCTCACTCGCGCCTGTGTTGTCGACGTTTCTTCATCAGATTTTAATAGGAGTAAGGGGTAAGACGAAAACTGACAACAGGGTGGGTTCTTTCTTTTGTGACTGAGCTGAAGCAGTCAAGGATCTACCCTTATATCTCCATTTCTCTCTTTGCCTAATTAAGCCAGATATACAATAGTATAAATGTTTAATGTATAATATTACATTTTAAGGTCATATTTGTCCCTTGGTTCATATTTAAATACGTTTTAAGGTCATAAATGCATGCCTATTTTCTTATTTTTTAGCTCATAGATATCCGCCCCTTAGTTACAACTGTCTAATTATTGAATACAATGTTTCGTAAGAAATTTAGGCCTAATATGGAGATAATCATTTAACACAGATTTATACTTTTGGTTTTTATGTATGTTTCAATGCCGATTGCCCACCTATTTACCTATGCCGATTGTATTAACCCTTAAATTGGCTTAATACATTTATCGTCTCAGTTATTTAAATGTGTCGGACCACAGTGAAAACGAAATGTGTAACTTATTATTAGGTACATTGTGAAATTCTAAAAAAAAAAAGGAATGTTTTCTCGTTCGTTCTCATCTGTTTTTTATTAAAATTATTACATGAAAGAAACCAATTGATGTATATTATAGCATACATTTTTAACTTATATATATATATAATATTTCCGGTTTTAACAATGTTGATGCATTTTTCCGGCACCAATGATTCGTCTTCAATTTCGATTTATAAATTTCCTCCATTCGTCTCTATTATAATACATTTCTTCCCCTATTTCCCAGTCCTTCAAAGTTTCTCTAATCGCTTGGATCCACGTGAGATTTGATCGTCCTCTTCTTCTCCGTCGGATAGGCTGACAAGATAAGACATTGCTATTCACCTGGAGTGCATGCGGGTAGGAGAGGGGACTGCATTTCACGCCTAATGAGCAATTATTAACAGGTGTAGGAGTTGATCTGAAACGAAAATTTAAAAATCGCTCTAGTGATCGCAATTTCCTTGTTTCACAACGAAGCTCAGTATATGCTATTAAATTAAGCCAAGAGTGGTATTTTCCAAAAATCGTCATAATCCGACCATTAGAAGTGGAGGTTTACCTGAAATCCGAATTAAATATTGACTCTAGGAATCGCCATGCTGATTTGTCGCAATGTATACAATTCAATTTAATTTCGCATAGCAGCGCAAGCCGGTTATTAGCTAGTGGATCATAGTAGTTACGTGCATGCACAATTTGAAAACGATTAAGTATCCTAGTTTGAGACAAAAAAAATAAGTACGTACCGGTACTAAAATAACAGTATATTACGATGTAAGGTTGGAAAGTGGTTTTTACAGAATCGAGGAAAAATGTTTAAAAGCCAAGCGATAGCGAGGATTTTAATTTCCGAGATTCTGTATAACACTTCACAAACGTGCGTTATACATTCTTTTTTGCGCGATGGTGTTTTCAAAATAATAAATAATAGTAAAAATATAACATCTTTGTTTGGAAATATTTGCGTTCATTATAAACAATTGACTAACGTTAACAGTGTGGGCAATGTTTATTAGTTGAAACAACAGGAGGCCTTGAGAACAATTATTGATAACATGGCCGCAAGTACGTATTTATTGTTTTATATTGTTCAAGTAAGTTCAATTCATTTAAAATGCAGTGATTTGTTTCGTAAAATGTATATTAACACCACCTTTTGGATATTTTTGTATATACATTGTATGTAGTATATATAGAGGGCTGTGGTTTTACTTCCCGCACGTGGGTGTAAATGTAATATTACAGTATAGTTATTTAGGTTAGCAACCCCGAAATGTAAGAAGTTGAACTTTCAATAATGGTCGTCATTGCTGGTAAGTACTACAAAACGCACTATCGCGCAAAAAAATAAATATCTTCAACTCGTGTCCAACTCAGGTTCGAGTCGAGGAATGGTATGAGATAAAGTCTCTATATTTATAGAGGCCTGTGAACGAGAAGGGTGCCGGCCGACCACTGCTGACTCACCGTCACAGGGGCGGATGAATTAAATAAAACGAAATGGATGAGATAATATGGAGAAATTCTGGAATTAAATTTGTGGCAGGCGAAAACGGGAGAAACCCCGAGAAAACTACCCAAACTCCGTTTCGTCCACCACGAAAGCCACATGGAGTAACCGACACTCGATCTCGGGATCCCAGCGCAGCGGTGAGAGGCGAGCGTCTAACCGCTTTCACCACGGAACCGCCTACGCACCGGCACTAATAAAGTTTATTTACAATAAAACGTAAATATAGCTATTAAAACAGCATTTCTCAGCTATTTATTTGAGTTAACAAAATTATATTTGGCTAGCGGTTAATGCAATCTAAGTAATATGAATGCTGAACGACTTATGATTCATAGCGTACTCAGTCTTGCTTCAGATCTAGTTTGAAGCAGCTCTCACTAGTTGAGGCTTCATTTAGAATATTATATTTTTAAATTCATCTTTGTCGTTTTTGGCAGTCACTCCAAGTGAGGACTTCGGTAAAATCAAATCTTACGTTAAATTTGAACATGAAATTTATTTATTCTACATTACTATTTATAGATTATTGAAAACTGAAATGCTTTATTTTCGTATTCCAATTTTTAAATTCAGCAATTTAATTGTTGGTTTAAGGGGACCGACTGGCGGATTTCAAATTTCTTTTGGTTTTCATCTGATTGTTTTAAAATTTTTATCACAATCATTATGTGCTTATGTTTCTGTTAAGTTTGGAGTTTATAAGTAGAATAGTTTCAGAATTATGATTTTTTAAAACCATTTTTTAACATTTTCTAAATTCCGAAGGAATAAAACTTTATTTTTAGTAAATTCCGAAGGAATGAAACTATTTATCTTCAACAAATTCCGAAGGAATGAAACTATTTATTTTTAACAAATTCCGAAGGAATGAAATTATTTATTTTTAACAAATTCCGAAGGAATAAAACTTTATTTTTAGTAAATTCCGAAGGAATGAAATTTAAATGCTCCTTACGATGCATTTTTAAATATTCTCTGTTGAAATTTGATATTCAGAGTCTTCACGATTCCACTAAACACATTTGCTATGCAAAAAATATTCATAAACAGAGGATACTACTTATTTTTCATTTTTTTGAAAAAAAAAGAGTATATTTTTATCACACTCGATATTTAAAAGAACACGTGGGTCTTAGACTAGTAACTGCATAGCAGATTTAAATTAGCATATATCGAGAGTATAACTACAAAATTTCACTTTGATAGCAAATAAATTGCATCATAAGGAGCATTTTAAGTTTTGAAAAATGTCAAAAAAATGGAAACAGAAAAAACGCATATTAAATTTTTAGTAGTAACGCTGACCATATGTGCAAGAGTATTTAAGCTCTTACGTCACGGAGTCAATTTTGCTCCTACAATAAAAATTGTTACATGAAAATGATCCTAAGGAATCAGAGTCATTAAAAAGCAAATAAACAAAAAATGAAATTTTTCAACATTTTCACCAGTCGGTCCCCTTAAATATATTACAGTGTAATATTGCGGATCCCTTAGAACACTTAACAAGATTACTACATTAAATAAATTCATTGCAGACTCTTGTAGTAATGCAATTTATGCCACGTTATTTAAATTAGACCTACCTTTAAAGAATAAGAAAATGTACGAACATATCAGGATCCTTCCTTGTCAAGAGAATTCACATCACTATGCAATAACTCTATGACCAGCCTCACGGGCTAGGGTCAGAGTTTCTGATTATAATTCATGAGGTTCCGCTTTCGATTCCCGGTAGGAATTTTTCGTTAAAGGGAATTAATCATTTCTGTGGTTGTCTATGGTTGGAATTTAGGTTAAGTTTATGTTGAGGACTCTCCTGGCGCTTCATTATCATTTATCGCCTATCACATCATTGGGGTAACGTAATCTGTCTTCCAGGAGCCCCAACCTAAGGAATGGATTACAATTCCGCCAATGCCAGGAGAGAACCCCAGAAATGTTATTAAAGGCAACCTTGTGGCAATGAAAAAAAAACAATAATACTAAATTAACTGGAATGCTGCCACAAGCAGAGTAAAACCTTCATTCTTTACGTTTACAGTGAGATATTGATTCCATTAAATCCAGATCTTTGTGTAACTAAATGATAAACGTATAAATCAACGCTCCTAAATTTTAATGCGATACTTTAAAACGCTTTACTACTCACATAATACACAATTGCATTGATTTTTACACGCTTTATATTAGTTTGACCTGTATCTATCTATGTAACGGAATCTTTCAACACGATTTTCACCCACTTAACCCTTAAATTCGCAAAACACAAATTTCTTCTATTAGTTATTTGAATGTGGCCGACCGCAGTGAAAACGGAATCTTATGTTACTGTTATAATTAGGTATATTACATAATTAGACACCTATTTACGTGGTTTCTTTTTGTTTGTTTTCTTCTGATTTATTTAAAACATTAATTTAATTGAACCAATTGATGTATCCGGAAGGATACATTACGAATTTAAGGGTTAAAAATATTGGATTGGCTTGAAACTTTGTATACTTGTAAAGAACCAATGACAATACAATAATTTCATAAATTGTTCTAAGATCCTGGCCAGGATCGTCAGGACATAAAAAAAATAAAGACCGGTATAATAGGTTGCGGACTTATCGACTTTTTAGTCCACCAGAAGGATACGATCAACTGTAACTATTTATCTCTATTAAAATATTCAAAAATATTATAATAATGTTAGATAATAATAATTTAAAAAATAGTTATATTCGTGCCTAGACACTAAAAATATCGTAAGCAATTAAATTTTCATGGGATTCCGGTTTATGACAATCAAACTAAAAATAAAAAAAATAAATAATAGTTAAAAAAACTAAAACAACACGCTTTATTAGAAAACCAAACTAAAAATTGAAAAAAAAATTCCAACACGCTTGGGATAAAATTAAACTGGTCAACAAAAAAATCATCTCCAACACATCTAGAATAAAACTAGAGTTATCTACAAAAAAAATAATTTTACCATCAAAAGCGTGGGCTGCTTTTGTGGTTTTTACGCTTTTTTCCTAGAGACTTTACTTTTACCAATATATGTTCATTATCAAATATATTAATTGATAAAAAGCACTCCACGCTTTTGATGGTAATTTTTTTTTGTAGATAACTCTAGTTTTATTCTAGATGTGTATGAGATGATTTTTTTGTTGACCACTTGAATTTTATCCCAAGCGCGTTGGAAATTAAAATTAGTTTTCATTTTTTAGTTCGGTTTTCTAATAAAGCGTGTTGGTTTAGTTTTTTAAACTCTTATTTATTAGGTTGTATTTAAGGAGTTGATTAATGATTAGTATTAACATTATTCGTATTTAGAATGATTTTACACGCCTATTATCCAGGGAGCAGGCTATCCAACTTAAGATTCGCTGACGACGTGGTATTGTTCGCCAGATCCCCTAAACAACTCCAATCAATGCTACAAGAGCTCTCAGAAACTAGCAAAATTGCAGGCCTTTCGATGAACAAAAGCAAGACACAAATTATGTCTAATGGTCCGGAAAACCCAATCAAAGTCGATGGAATGGATCTTCAATATGTAAGCGAGTACATATACTTAGGACAACTACTCTCCTTCCATCAGAAAGTAGAGAAGGAAATAAGCAGAAGAATAGCTCTCGCCTGGAAGGCGTTCTGGTCACTGAAATTTATACTGCTGGACAAGTCACTCAACCGGAAACTCAAAATGGAAACACTACAAACCTGTGTTCTTCCAACACTGTTATATGGCTGCCAAACTTGGAATCTTACTGCCAAACTGAAGTACACACTCCAAGTATGCCAAAGGAAAATGGAGAGGAAAATCTTAGGCATAACTCTGAAGGACAGAATCTTGAATACAACACTTCAAGCGATATCCTCAACAACTTATCCCGCACAACAAGCCATCAGGAAAAAATGGAAGTGGTGAGGCCACGTCGCAAGAATACAGGACGACAGGTGGACAATAAAAACAACCATGTGGGACCCGTACACAGGCAAGAGACAGCGCTGAAGACCAAGACGACGATGGGCTGACATCTTCAAAGAACGAGCAGGGGCGCAATGGTCCAGAGTCGCCAGATGCAGGAAAAGCTGGAGAACGATGGAGAGCCAACTGTGCATTAACTAATCACAGAACAGACAGTGTATACAAACCAAGTGCTACATCCAAGTCAACTTCTCACCACGGAGTAGCTCACCGGGTGACACTCTCAAATAGAGCTTAACCCCTGTACAGGGAGGCCTTTGCCCTAAAGGGACATATCAGGCTTTATTTATTTATTTATTATCCATTTCTCACTTCCATTTTTGTTACTATTTTTTTATACTCGTACTGTGAACAAATGTATTACCAATCACAAGTCTATCCATGAAATACTAACAATAGTAATATCAGTATCAGCTAATGACAACTTATTAAAACCAGCACGAAAACGTTAAACGGGAAGATACAACAAAGCCGCCTTTTTAACCGATGGGAGCCGTAGATAATACGATTTGCTCCGATACACCATTTTCATCATTCAAATAAACCGAGAAAAAAATTATGATTTGAAACAATATGATATTCTAGCCTTAGATAATACAGTCTTAGCTTTACGAAATGATTTACGACTAAATTTCGATCACGGATGGATTTAATACGATTAGTTTAGACACTATACATTTGTAGTTCAAATACTGGCTCAGATCCAAGATTTACACTTAAATATGTTAATTGATGCTATATTACAGAAATCTCCAGCGAAATTTCTAAGATATCTCTCACCTACACGCCCGCACATTCTCTCTAGCTTAGTTTAACCACTTCCTTTGTAAATACTTTTACCTGTCCTACACCAACCGGGCTTTTGGGAAAGGCGAACTGTCGAGAGAGGGTTTCTAACTCTGTATAACAACATACTTTTCGACAATACAAGAACATGAAGGGCTCCATGGATGGGTGATCAGCTCAATAGCAGGGCTATCTTCGAGGAAACATTTAAGACAAGCACACAATTCACTCATTCATTCATCCTAAAGAAAGCGAGCATTAAATGAATGATTGTGATTCCCAGATGATGTTCGGGATCATTTGGGCCTTAAAATGTTCTGACATTTGACTTACAGGTGACAAAAAACCGAAAAAAATGCCTCATTCACGAAACTCTCCCGAGCGGGGATCGAACACGGGACCTCTACTTACCCGAAACACAGCATGGATCATTTTTTTCAAAATGAACAGATTTATTGTGATGATATAGAAGATATTACTGTTAAAATAACTATGATATTAAGCATCAAATGTACAAATCATAGAGGATGTGAATATAGTGACTATTTAACTCATGCCCCAAATGGCAGTCAATGACCAATCACTTTCAATTATTTTTTATTTACAACCAATCACAGTCCTGTTTCGCCTCGAATTTATCAACCGAAGTTTATCATATTAAAGAAAGCTCCTCCTTTCTAACATTCTGAATAGGCCATAGTATTATTTTGCAGTGACTGACTCTGCAAGAAATACGACTACCAGATTGTATATATAGTGCATGCATGTTAGCAGATAGCGCATGCGGGAGATAATATGAAAAAGCATTTGTAGCAATTAATTATATCACAAAAAAAGAAACCACTGTTTGCACTTTCTTAAACGAATTATTTTCCAGAAAATGAAGTTGCAGAAAAATATAATTGACATATTTACATCATAGAACATCAGAAATTAATCACTACATATAATGTTGGTTATAGATTTCTCCACTAGGGTGCATTCTTACAATATTGCGATCCTTTGGCAACAAATAATATGATCTGGTTGCAGTGATAAACAAAAGAACCAAATGAATCGTACCATTTGTTTCTCGTTTCTCATTTGTTTTCAAACACAACCGTTTACATTAAATATATAAATATTTTAAAATAACTACAGTTAAGTAATGATTTGTGAGTAAACAGCTTAATTTTATTCGTTAAATAGTCCTAACAAATGTCATCTTGATTTCCAAATTCTCTAGATAAATTAGGAAATCGCTCGTGTCATTACGTATGATAATTTTAAAACAAGTGTATATAGTTTTAAAGGTTATATGAATTAAAACTCACTCAAGAGTCAGCTGGAAAATTGATGTTGGAACATCAAGCTATTAAATCCTTTAGAGTAGATATAAATTCATTTTTAACTTTAAAGAGAACATGGTGAACCTCTAGTGGTTAGTGTGAAATACAGAACTAGTCAGCCGCGAATTAAATATTTATGGAAGAGAGTCTGCGAAGATGGTTCTCCCACCAAGGGATGTACAATGTGTTTTCAAAATAATTTCCTTATATCCCGTTTTGTACAATGAAGGAAGATATTCTCAAATATACCTAAGAGAATTTCTCCACAGGGAGATACAATACCTCTTACACCATATTTGCCTATGTATATGATGCCTAAATAATAAGAGAAAATTCATCAATGAAAATGAAGTTATGAACCACCAGAACTTGGGTCTAAAAACGAAATATTGTCTGTGAGAAATTGCCCTATCATAAACAGTTTTTACTGTCAGCAAAAGTGGTGTTACCTGCAAACTTGGAACTTATATTACTGTTTAATAATAATAATACTAAAAATATTAATAATAATAATATATTATTATTGTTATTATTATTTTTATAACGTGGGAGGAGGAGGAGAGGAAGACCTCGAAACTCGTGGATGTAGGAAATAAGAACTGGAATGAGAGCAAGAGGACTGGAGGATATGGATTGGATGGAGAGAGACGAGTGGAGAAGAAAAATAAAACTTTAGGCACAGAAAGATGTGTAAACATTAAAATTCTGTATATAAATAAATAAATAAATAAATAAATAAATAATTTATATAACTATTTTCAATGTTTACACATCTTTCTGTGCCCAAAGTTTTATTTCGCTTCTTCACTTTTCTATATCCATCCACTCCACGTCCTCCAGTTCTCCTGTTCTCATTTCAGTTCTTATTTCTTGTATCCATAAGTTTCGAGATCTACCTTTCTTTCTTCTTGTAGATGGACATCATTTCAATGTTTTTCTTATATAATCTAGTACTGATGATTTTTTTTTTCATAAAACATTATTTATTATTTTTTACAATATTCAACATCTTGCTGCTCTCCTCATGAAATCCATATCTTTCGATATATGTTTTTGTTCTAAGTTTTTATTCAATTTCCATACCTCAGCTTCATATGTGACAGTACTTCTCACTAATGAATTATATATTTGTAATTTATTACAATAATTATAATAATAATAATAATAATAATAATAATAATAATAATAATAATAATATAATAATAATAATAATTAGTGTTCTGCCCAAGTGCAGGTCTTTCATTGTAAACTCAGCATTGTCCACTCCTTCCTTAACTGAGTATTTCTTCTTGTATCCGCATACAAACCATTAATTTTAATATTGTCTATTATCTGATGCCTAACTTTCTTTCCATTGACCACCCCTTCTAGGGCATCCCTCAGCAGACAGTTTATTCTTAGCCAGTGGCCAATCCAATTTAATTTCCTCTTCTTTTTGAGTTCCAGCATTGTTTTTCCTTCACCCACTCTGTCTAGCACATACTTATTTTTATTTTGCCTGTCCATTGTATACGCTCCGTCCTTCTCCATATCCACATCTCGAAAGCTTCCAGTCGCTTTTCCTCATTCCGTCGTAATGCCCAAGTTTCTGCACCATACAATGCTACACCCCACACAAAGCACTTCACTAGTCTCTTCCGTAATTATTTTGCCAAATATCCGCAGATAATGCTTCTCTTCTTGTTAAAAGCTCATTTTATCATTGCTATCCTCTGCTTTACTTCTTGACAGCAGTTCATGTTACTACTGATAGTACAACCTAAGTATTTGAAGTTCTCCACTTGCTCAATGGCCTCTTCTTTAATCCTCATGTCTATCTTCCTTGATTTCCTTCCTATAATCAGAGCCTTCGTCTTATATATATATATATATATATATATATATATATATATCTTCATCCCATATTCCTTGCACCTGTCATTTAGCTCCATCAGCATGTTCCTCAATGGCGTTGCATCTTCTGCTAGCAAAGTCATATCATCAGCAAATCTTATGCACTTAATTCTTCTTCCTGCCATGGATACGCCTCCCATATTCCTGAAGCAGTTCGTCATTAGATCTTCCAGATAATCGTAATAATAATCTATCTATCTATCTTCGGGTTTTTACAGCTGCTGCCGTCTTCCCGTGCCAAACCTTCAAAGCCTACGATCTTGGTACTCTTCAACGTTTAGCCCTCTTGCTTACATTACTATCCTGATGTTTTCCTTCCATGATAACTTTGATCGCCCTCTTTTCTTTTTTCTGGTAATAATAATAATAATAATAATAATAATAATAATAATAATAATAATAATAATAATAATAATAATAATAAATCTAGATCTTGATTGAAATATTGTTTTAATAGTGAGAGTATAAAACGAAAGAATAATTAAAATTTAACAAAACTTAGTTATATATCATGAAGACTAAAAAAGTGTTCAGTGAGCTTATATTTAATCTGTTTTGAGTCGGGCAGTCTTTGAAACAAGAGAGCAGGATATTCTAGAGACGGGCAGACGAAACAAAGAAGGGTGAAGAATGCGTTGTTGATGTGAAAACGAACTATTTGGCTCTATTATTTATTTTTATAAGAGCTTTACATCCTTCAAACATTAACATAGAAACATTGTCTTGAATATTAACATTATATGATTTATTAATAATTTTTCGTCGTAATTCATAATATAATACATAAAAATAAACAAAACCAGTCTAATTGTTTCCTATTTAAAACTATGTATAGATCGATAATTTATTTCCTGATACCAAATTATATGCAACAAATTCGTCCTATATATTCACAATAAATTATGTCTATCCATCCAGCAATAGTAATTCTGCCCTAAGGTAGGTCCTTCACTGCAATCATAGCATTCTCATGCTATGCTTGCAGCTTTACTAGGGAATTGTAGGTGTGGCTTCCCGTTGCTTTCCACACCGGTGAAGGATGATGGTGATGATGGCCATATGATTTCGGGGACCGTTTGGGTTTTAAAGTTTTCCTGACATTTGTCTTACAAGTGAGGAAAAACCTCGATAAAAACCTCACCCAGAAAAACTGCCCTGACCGGGGATCGAACCCGGGCCCGCTGCGTAACAAGGCAGCACGCTACCTCGAGACCACAGCGGTGGGCATTATGTCCATACAATGTTGAAAAAAAGTCCATCACGTAGGAACTGCGGAAACTAAGCGAATTCCTCGGAAAGTAGAAATTATGGTCCATTTTACCGATTTACAGAATATATACATTTTTTAATTGTAGAAACGCAATTCCTGATGTCATCTAATTTAAAACAAATCATGCACAACCGTCAATTATAATTAGGACCCGGATTTTCATATAATGCCATCTTTTTTATGAATTGTCAGAGATGGTACAGATTAATAATTAAGTGCATTGTGCAATAAATGTGTTAGATATATTAGGTTTTCATGGGTCATTAAAATGCATTTTTTCCACTTTTTTCTGATGAAGTAATTTTATGAATTTTATTTATTTTAAATCATTTTATTTATTTTTCATACTTTTATACATCAGTTTTCAACTAATCTTTGGTTAAATGTTTATTTTTATGTATTTTTTGCTATCTTGGTTTTTGTGCTCAGGCAAGTCAGTGAGAAACTACAGGGCATTGCCTCAATATAACATGAAACCACTGTGATCTGCCTCCACGTGGTTTGATTCGGGACTTCCCCTTCAACGCGGGAATCTTTCGATTTGTAATATTTCCGTTTGTCTCACGAGAGTAGCATTTCTGTATGGTTGTGTTGATTTTCGCGTAGTGCAAAATGCCAAAACAAAAAGTTTCTAGTGCTATCCGTTTAAGACAGTATGTAACGGAATTCGGTGAACTAGTATTTTCTACTGAACGGAGTGTATTATTTTGCAATGTGTGCGAAATTAAGTCACTGCAGATAAACGTTTCACAGTACATCAACATAACGGGCACAACAAACATTTGCGGGCTCTTAAAAATGTGAACAAACGAAAAGTATCTCAATTAGTGTTAAAACAAATTGCTTCCACATCAAAAGCAAGTCATCACATGAAGCGTTTGTCATTGCAAATATTCAACTAGAAAAACTAAACAATTCTAAACTACGTGATTTCCTTCAACGCCATATGTCATAATGTTCCAGACGAATCAACATTGCGTAGTAGTATATTACGATGCAAGGTTGGGAAGTGGTTTTTACAGAATCGAGGAAAAATGTTTAAAAACTGAGCGATAGCGAGGTTTTCAATTTCCGTAATTCTGTAAAACATTTCACAAACGTGCGTTGTACATTATTTCTTGAGCGATGGTGTTTTCAAAATAATAATAATAATAATAATAATAATAATAATAATAATAATAATAATAATAATAATAATTTTGTTGGAAATATTTGCGTTCATTATAAAAAATTGACTAACGTTTACAGTGTGAGCAATGTTTATTAATTGAAACAACAGGAGGCCTTGAGAACAATTATTGATAACATGGCGTATGTAGTGTGCATAGAGGGCAGTGGTTTTACTTCCCGCAATGTAAATGTAATATTACAATAGGTTGTCAACCCCGAAATGTAGGAAGTTGAACTTTCAATAAATGGTCGCTATTGCTGGTAAGTATGACAAAACGCACTATAGCGCAAAAAAAAAAAATTAATAAAATGTTATGAAGACACATTAAACCATATAACACCGTGTTAGCTGACAACCGCCGATCGTTCACTTTTGATAACTTAAGGATGACCATGGTAGTGAATTGCAATGCCAATTAACGTTGTTCAGTCAATAACTTTTCATATTAGTTTAATAGAAATGAGATTCACCTAGTGATAATCATTATTTTTTAAATTATTTTATATTACTACTAAGAACAGGAATTGCTTTAGAATAGTTACCCCTATCAATAATAATAATTATTTATATCAGACCAATTCTAATTAATAAATTAATAATTATTAATTAGTTAATTGTTACGAAATTTATATTTTTCATTAGGTCATTTTTTTACACTTTTAGGGTAATTTTAAGAGAATTTTAAGGGAATATTATAGGTAATTTTTTTATACATTTTAAGGTCATAAACATCCGGGCCCTAGTTATAATCTATCTGCATATTGTTGTATAATTTGACAAGAATTTAAATAAAATCTACCGATTCATGACCAGCCTCATGGTCCAGTGGTCAGCGTTTCTGACTACAGTTCATAAGGTCCCGAGTTCGATTTCCGGTCAAACTATAGGAATTTTCCTTAAAGGATATTATTCCTGTTGTTGCCCATGGTCTGGAATGTATATTAAGTTTAGGTGAAGAACTCTCTTGGAGATTCATTATCATTTATCACCCATCATATCATCGGGGTAAGGTAACTCCACCTTCCAGGTGCCTCAACATAAGAAATGGATTTTAATTCCGCCAATGCCTGTGGAGAAAACCAGAAATGTCATAAAAGACAACGTGGTGGCATTAGACAAGAACAATCCATTACTTTATAAAAAATATTAAATAAATTAAACTAATATATCTATTGTAGGATAAATAGCCAATTAAAGAGATAATTGAAATGAATGCTATACAGTGCGACGAACCAAACATGGCGGTTGCTAGAGTCAATTTTTAATTTCTGCTTTCAGGTAAACCTCCAATTCTAATGGCCAAATTTCGCTGGGTTTTGGAGAATAACTGTCCCGGTATATTGCCTGGGGGTCCGCTTCTCGGGCCCCAGCTGTGCTCACAACAGCAACAGGGCGCGTCCCCGGGTGGCGGATAGGGGAACGGTCGGTGGTTTGCTTTGCACTCCTCCCGGCTAGGTCCAGTCCGGACCCGCGGGCCATTTGTGAGGTCATCAGGACTCGAGCGACCTGACGCACTACATAGCAACATAGTACGCCCACTTCAGCAACAAAACGCGTCCCCTCGGTGGCGTAGTGGGGAAAAGGTCGGTGGATCTGCTAGGCAGTCCTCCCTTCCAAGTCTGATGGACTCGCGGACCATAGGAAGATGAGGGCCCTGTTGTCAAACCTCGAGATCCCGGCCCACAAGCGGGATTTGTGGTCGCTATTGGTGGAGCGGTGGGAGACTTGGAGATCGGAAGCTCCTTCTCTTGGTTCAATTGAAACCCGTGGACCATCTGTGGGGGCACCATGCGAGATGAGCACCCTGGATGCCTACATTGCTCAGTGGGCTGTCTCACAGCAGCGGCACGACTAGGCCTAGTCTTGCGAACGGGCTGGTTGGGACAATACCGGGCGTAATACTGGGAATTACCACCAGGTCGATAAGCTCGAGAAAGGAGGACGCGCGGTCTTTGTTGGTGGGATTAGCGCCGACTCCGGGACCGAGTGACCCAAGGACAATCTGTGAGGTCGTCAGGAGTTGAGCGACCTGACATACTAATGCTCAGGCTGGACCCACTTCAGCATCCAAACACGTCCCCAGCTGGTGCACTGGGGGAAAGGTCGGTGGATCTGCTAGACAGTCCTTCCCGGTCAAGTCCAAGGGACTCGTGAACCATTAGTGGGGTAGGCAAGAGTTGAGCGCCTTGTCGTACTATTTGCTCATCTGTTGGAGCTTGCGAGCTCCGTGCTGGCCCACAACAGCAGCAGAAGGCGTCCCTGGCGGCAGACCACCAGGGCTCGGCTCAGACCAGTGCAGAGGCGAGCAACTGTACTGGTTCCTGGCTCAGCCTACGGGCTCGTCGACAAACTGTGGGGTCGCCAGGAGATGGGCACCTGGATGTACTAAAGTCTCTCACTGTGGGGCTTGTGGACTCAAGCCCTAGCCGGTCTCACAACGGCTGCAGGATACGTCCCTGGAGGCAGAACAGGGGAACGGTCGGTTGGATCTGCGACAGCAGTCCTCCCGGCTAGGCTCAAAGAGCCCGTGGACCAACTGTGGGGTCGTCAGGAATGAGCGACCTGACGACTACGAAGCTCAGCAATTCCCAGAAGTTGCAACTCCAACACCTTTTCCCTAGGGGTGTTGGTTTCAAAGCCGAGAACTTGAACGTGGACGCGAACATAGGATAGGGAGGACAAGAAATCTAGGACTTGGGAGTATAGTTATGATGACCGAGGTATCCCAAGGGGTGGGGGAAGGGCCTAGATGTCTCGGTATATTATAATATTATATACTGAGTTTCGTTGTGAAACATGGAAAACTGAGACCGCTAGAGCAATTTTTAAATTTTCGTTTCAGGTGAACTTCTACATTTAATGGTCCGATTTTGCTGGTTAACGAATTCGATGTTAGTTTTTCACTAAATTCTATATGCCAAGTTTGGTTTCCACGACACAAAAATTGCTCCAGTAGAGCGTAAGCGGACACACGGACACAAACATACATACACTCATATGGTACTTTTCGGCGTCTAATAGATAGGATCGACGAAGATCTGTAAACATTAAAAAAAATATTCATGAAAACAACCTCAATAGCTTCATTACTGGAAACTCGCTAAAACCATAAACACTATAATTACCCTGGTCAACATAATTTTTGTCTCATGGGTACCAATAGTTGTACTTAATGCAGTTTTTATCGTGTTTTCAAATATGTATTCGGAATTTCTCCATCACGCACAGTATTTTTTATTTTAATTTAAATTAATGGATTTAAATAATTATTTGTTCAATAAACGTTTTTTCGTCCATTTGTCCATTGTAAAATAAAACCATATGAGCTAACTCAAATGATTTCAGCTATGGAAAAGAGATATCAAGGCAAATAGAATCCTAAAATGATGGCCGATTATTGTTGGACCATCAAGAGGGGTGCTCCACGGGCGAAATATAGAAAAAAATCGTAATTTCTTACTTTCTAGGTGACTCCGAATGTTCGAATATTGTGTAGTTACGAATGTAGAAAACTAATTAAAGTGTTTGAAATTATAAATTCCTGTCACTCGAAAACCTTGCGTGATGGAGAAAAACCGATATCATATTTGAATTCAGGGAAACAAATCACATATTTTTCTTTCTGAGACAAAACTAGTTTCTTTTATGTTGCTCAGTGTAATGGGTAACGACTGTCTTCTTAAATTAAAAATATATAATACCGGATTTTATAATAGAAAAAAAGTAGGCCTAATTAAAATGTTCTCACAAAAAAAGTTTTAGTTAAACTTAGATATATTATTATTATTATTATTATTATTTTATTTTTCTTCTTTAATTACTTCCTCCATTTTATTTCTGCAGCCTTGAATATTCCATGTGCCAATCTTCAAAGTCCTTTTTCTTAGCTTTAATCGTCCTAGAGTGTTTGTCCGAGGCACGGTGTTTGGTTTTTTTTAGCATTTCTTTATTTTTATGATGAACGAGGAGCTGGCCCGATGCATCAACCCCCAACCTGAGGGACGGGTAATTTTTGTTCAAGGTTTTATTCCTCTAGCCTTTGATAGTCCAGTATCTTACTGCAAGGTAGCAGCGCTAGTTTTGGTCCGCAATGGGTACTTTATTTCCCCAGTACCCGCCATATCTGGTGAGCATTCCCCTATCCGCCACCTGGGGAGGCGCCTGATGGGAGACTGGCAACTCCAGAACAAAGATTGCATAAAATTGTTATGGAATGGATTCCAATGGAAAGGAGGAAGACCGAAGAAAACTTGAATAGAAGGAGTACAAGCGGCTATAAATATCAGAGGATTGGAGGAAGATCAATGGATGGACAGAGAAAAATGGCGTTTGGTTTCCGGAAGACGGCAGCAGCTGCCATGATACCGGATTATTATTATTATTATTATTATTATTATTATTATTATTATTATTATTATTATTATTATTATTATTATTATTATCATCATCATCATTATTATTGTCATCATCATCATTTTATTATTTTTCGAAACTGTTCTCGTTTTAGATATGAATAAATATATATCTATGATGGTTAAGAAATTATCAAATATGAATTGTAAATAAGGTTATTGGAATTTTATAGGAAGCAGAATAAGTAGAAGTTTCTTTGAAAACTTGCCTTTTACCCAATATAGATATGCAAGATGAATACATTTAGTACTGGGTGAAACTGAGCGTTTAAGAATAAGCTTATGCAAGTAGAGAACAAAAGCATCGACAGAAGGGAAGGGAAGTTACTGAACAAGAATAAACAAACCTGGAATCGATTGCAAAATTTTACATTTGTGATTCAAATCACTATCATCATGTGCTTACAAAGCGGTAGGTAGATCCTATGAATACCTACTGATGAACTAGTGGGCAAATTGAGGTTTTGTGGTGTTTTCCTCTTTGAACTTGCAAGCTGGATTTGTCTGATTATTTGATAAATTAAATTATCACTGTTTTGCTGTAATAAGTATGTATTGAGAGAATTACAAACTGGAAAATATGGCATTTGTTAATCGGTCCGGATATATGTTTTTTTACGTGAATACGTATTTAAATTTGCGTCCTTAGTGGTAGGCAATTCAGAAAACTGACGATAAGATAACCGGGGGATTCAGTTTGGTGTTGCATCTACACCCAAAATTTAATTACACCACTCGATAGGTAAAGGATCAAAGATTCGTTACGTTGAGTGTGGACTGTGGCCCATCCCGCGCGGCTGGGGGAAGCGCCGCAAATTTGAGGTTCTTTCGCTGCGTTACATAATTGTCGTTCAGTATAAATTTTGACTCTGAGAAGTTACGACGTTCGTTTGAGTTTCAATCGTAGGCTCTCGTCTAGATCTATTGATTGCGAATATAAAATATTAGCATGAGACAGTTATAGTGAATATATATAGTGTTAAAGTAAAAAATTAAAATAAATAATGCAATGTCGGCCTATACTCGTCAAAAAGCGAAATCGAAATTGGAGAAGGGTTATTGTTGGGGTAAAGAGGTGAAGAGGTGTAGGTGTGATTTAGTGACACTAGGAATACTGAAGGAGTTCTCCATGTGTGAGAACTTAGGTTGCTCAGGTTGGTAATCGGTAGAGTTGAGGTTCTTATCTAGGGATTCCACGAGGACTTCGTCGGGCAGAATTAATGTGTAAAGAAAGTCTGGTAAAAGTAGTTTATTCTTATCTTTTATAAACTGCAAGTAATTGTATATATGAAGTGACTTTATTTAACTTTCAGAACGAAGTGTTTTTAAGAAGTGACTTTGTTTGATTGTCTACGAGAAGTGACGAGGAGAAGCCTCTCTCGCCTATAGGTAAACTAGTTACTCCCACTACCTCGATCTCGTGGACCTAAGGTCAGTGCTTAGGCACATATAACGAAACATATAATTGGTTAATGCACCCTCCTATTTTGATCCCGGGGGTGTTACAAATTTATCATTGGCGATTTACGCCTTCAGAGGTTGGACCTTTTTTCCCGTGCTGGCTTCACGTACAGTCGGGTCCACAAACATTAGCTAGGCTTGGGTTTTTTTTCTTAGGCTTGGGTTTTTTTCCTAGGCTTCAGACGCTAGAAAATTGCCATATTCCCACACTTTTTGCTAGCGTTGTTTGTGTCAGGGTAAAACCCCCGCTTGTACATTTAGCTAATGGGTTATGGTTATCACGATAAATCAGTTAACTGGAGGCTTAGAAGATATTTCTACTCAATCTGTCGAGCAAAGGATTATGTCATTAGTAAGTTATTATAATGTGTCAGCCACTTCCGTCTTAACAAAAGAAAGGGTGACATTACCTGAGTTGTCAGTACCCTACTTAATAACTAGTAATTTAATTACATTGATGCTGACTTCTTTGGATCATTTTATATGACCTTTGCTCCTACATAATCAGGTTCCATTCGCTTCCCTGATCAATTTGAATATAAATATGACCTAAGTCAAGTAACTGCTTCATCCAATGATATTATAATTGTATCTGATTATTATTGCCGATAAGGATTTATTTATAGATTTACACAGGAGGCTGTGTGACTGACTTGCCACAAAATATAGAGATCGTATACGGTTGGCAAGGACTTCTCGAGAACAATCCAATGGTACCATAAAACACCACGTGACAGAGTGAAGCGGTAACGGAGCGTAAATGAATGAAGGCGTACGAGCGAATCAACGACGGCGCCAGTATACCTGCAGCTGCGGCGGCGGAGTCTGTGCAAGTGGATGATGTAATCGCTTTTAGTATAAATGTATCAAATTTAGTATATACTTTTCGTATCATAGATCTATCATTAATAAAGTTATAAATTCTTCTTGTATCTTGTAAGCCCTTGTTTCCCTTAACAGAGATTTAGACGCTCTCCCCCTACAGGGAATAATTTGAACCATACTAATTTAGTTACACTTGTTTTCGTATAGATGCCATTTGAGTGGTCCGTGGTCAACGTTCCGCCTCATACTGACATCTAAGAAACCAAGATAGTACTAGGACGGGAAAATCCGGTAAATTTTGCTTAGAGGCCTTTTGATTCATGGTTAACCCTTAAATTAGCAAAATACAAATTTCTTCTGTTAGTTATTTGAATGTGGCGGACCGCAGTGAAAACGGGATCTTTGCATAACTGTTATTATTAGGTATATTGTATAATTAGACACACATTTACGTGGTTTATTTTTGTTTGTTTTCTTCTGATTTATTTAAAATATTAAATTAATTGAACCAACTGATGTATCCAAAAGGATACATTACGAATGTAAGGGTTAAGGATCTTTTACGAGCCTGAACATTTTCAGACTCGGTACCCACGGCTTAAAGTCCCTCCCGAAGGACTTGCTCCTTGGACTTTTCCATCATAAAAATCCATCGACCTCGGGCCGGGTTTGAACCCGCGACCCTCGGAACCAGAGACAAGCAGCATAAACACTAGTCCACGGCGGTCGATATAAAGTTATAACACAGCAGTTATTTGATTTCTTCCCCGAACCTGGCGAAAGGAAAATGTTGCCATCACAAATAAAACATGGAAATCCGAAGGACTTCTTAGTTTAAAAAATTATCATGACATACATATAATACGGTCAAACATTACCCGTTACACATACGTATTCACATAGTACATGAGGTCATATTCACGGCACAGCCACACCCCGTACTTTTTTAAATTTTCATTTTCATTTCTCCATTTTTAACCATCATTTTTCTAAACACTTTGCATAAATAATCTGTGAAATTAAGCTTTTTAGTTTATCTAACATCACCAATTTCTACTATGAGATTACAGTGAGCTTCAAATCTTGCGATTTTTGACTGATATAAGATGTAATATCCGACAGTACAAAGGTGCTGCATTATGTGCAAGATGCTTCAGAAATAATTTAGACTGATTTGGTTATATATAACTAACTCACTGTCAAACCAGTAGGTTCATGGTCACGCGGATATAGCGTCTCCACACATCCCTCACTTGGGCCAATGTTTTTGAATCATTCATCGTATAATCTACTTCTCTCAAATCATGGTTGTTATTCTCCCACCTCAATCTTGTTTTCCTACAAGAAGCTTCCATGTTCCTCTTTCATTCCCCAAACGTGTCGCGTGTCCTGTCCATCGCAGTCTACGATACCTAACTGTTCTTATTATATCTGGTTTTCTATAAATATCATGCAGTTTACTGTTATGAAGCCTTCTCAATTCACCTGTCTGTTCATCGCTCTTTGGTCCAAACATTTTCCTGAGAACTTTAGTCTCAAATAAAGGTAATATTTTATCGTCCCTTAAAGTAAGAATCCATGTTTCGCATCCATATAATATAACTCGGGGAATAACAGTTTTATATATTTTAATTTTAATTTTTTTAGAGAAGTTGGGACGACAAGAGTCCCTGTAATGCATAATAGTATGCATTTCCAGAATTGAGGTTTCATTTATTTATGCATATAATTCCTATTTGTAATTATTGTTCCCAGGTATTTGAATTCAGCATTTCTTCGAAATTTCCCTTATTTATCATTGACTCTCCATTTCCATTATAATATACATCCGTATGTGTGAAAATATATTTAGTTTTTTTGAAGTGTACTTCTAGTCCCAATTTACTTTTTTTACAAATTATCCTTTAAAGCAGTCTCCGTTATGGTAAGGTTTATTTCTTTCTCCAAAAATCTTTTGATATAGTGCGCATCCATTCCAGGAATACGTGTGATGACTGTACATTTTTTTTATGAAACCGCATCCCTTCCAATAAAAATTTATCACAAATAAGAAACAATTACTTGTGTCCATATCTATCCTGTAAGGTGAAAGGGACATAATGTTTTACTTTATTATCCTGATGGTGTTCATAATATACATTTTTTTTAGCAATACGAGATATTGCATTACCCCTGCGAGAAAAAAAAATATTTTCCTCGTACTTTCCTCTTAGACCTCTTCACAATCTTTTGATACAATTTCATATTAATATTTGGTTTATTGATATTAACTTTTTAAAGACAAACTAGAATAATTAATCCCAAACAATGTTACTACTACTTTTTCAGCCGAGATCATCCTACTTGATTTCGCATGTTTAGGAAAATCCTGTTGCACCTCTCTCGTTGATTGTTTACTTGTTTGCAAAAATTCAGTTATGGTTAGATTTAAGTTATTTATTTACATAATTAACTAAACACATAAATAGAAAATTTATATGTATTTTGAAATTCGTCTATTGAAGATACAATGTATTGAAACAGCTGTTAACTAACTCACTGGTACTATCGAACCCGTAGGTTTATGGCCGCGCGGATATAAGCTCTCCATACATACCTATCCTGAGCTAATATTTTCCAATCATCCCCTGTATAATCTACTTCCCTCAAACCATAGTTAATGTTATTCTCCCACCTCATTCTTGGTCTACCAACTGGACGTTTCCCCCTGGTTTTCCTACAAGAAACTTCCATGCACGTCTTTCATTCCCCATTCGTGTCACATGTCCTGCCCATCGCAGTCTACGAGACTTAACTGTTCTCATTATATCTGGCTTCCTATAAAGACCATGTAGTTCACTGTTATGTAGTCTTCTCCATTCACCTGTCTGCTCATCTCTCTTTGGGCCAAACATTTTCCTAAGAACTTTATTCTCTCAACAGCTGTTACGAATGTTAAATAAAATAAGTATTTATGAAAATCATATAAAACTTCCGATAGTATTATTAATTAAATACATAATCAAGTAAAAACCAAATAAATTGATTACTTAAATAATTTTGATTCATGTATTTTATGTATATCGGGTTAAATGACCGTGGTCTGGTTTTATTAAAACTCGACGTTTCGTCTACTACTGCGGTAGACATCCTCAGGAGATTCTGCGTGTTCTTTGACTACTTAACTCTTCAAATGTTAGCCGACATTTGAAGAGTTAAGAAGTCAAAGAACACGCAGAATCTCCTGAGGATGTCTACCGTAGTAGTAGACGAAACATCCAGTTTTAATAAAACCAGACCCGAAAGACATAAAATACATGAATCAAAATACCTGCCGTGAAAGTCTACAATTTTACTTAAATAATTTTGTTTACTGATATAGAATTATATTTAACCTGTCTCTATTTGCATATTTTGAACATCCCTGGATGTTGAAGCTGATCATGAATAAGATGTGAAAGTTTAATATGCTGGGTTTTAGCTCCCACGCTGCAGTCTTCATTCATTACCTCAGCTACTGACCTAACTTTTCTTGAAGACCATACATATGCATAACTGAAAGTTTGTCTTAAAAATAAATGTAAACTCTCCATAAAAAGTAAAATACAAACATCCTTTCACGAAAAAATCCTCTATATTTTTTACTAGTAATAAGGGTGGAAAGGAAACTCACAGCATTACTATATATCTATATAAAGTAATTCCAAAACAAGTGACAAACTTTCCTTAGTCAGATATTGATTCAGAAGTTTAACAGGAAGGTAACTGAGATGTTTCATCTTGGAATAACTCATCCATTTTAATTTATCTTCTTCGGCTTTCCCCCACTTATAGGCTTGCCGTCTTCAGTTCCCATTTATCTCTATCATTCAAATCTCCCTCCTCCAAATTCCTATCATCCATTATAGTACTGACGTAGGTTTTCCATTTCCATCTTGGTCTGCCACGTTTATTTCTTCCAGGGGGTGACCATTGGTCATCTTTCATTTTCCATTCTTTGTACATGGTCATACCATTTAAGCGTTTGATTTTTAATCCTCTTAACAACAGATGTGGTGACATTCATTTCTCTCCAAAGGAATTAATTTCTTATTTTATCCTGTCTTGTTTGTTGGAGGCTTCTTCTAAAATAATCAAATTCAACTGTTCTAATTTTATTCTTTTGTAATTCCGTCAAAGACCAAGTTTCACTTCCATATGACAAAGTATTCTGTATTATGCTCTTATAAATTTTCATTTTAGTTTCCTTTGTAATATTTTTATTCCAAATTATTCCATGTAATGTCTTAGTTGCATTTTTTGCCATTGCAATTTTAGTCTGTACATCTCTCTCACAGGTACCTAAACTTGTAATTATTGATCCAAGATATTTAAAAAATCAGATTTTTTATTTGTCCTGTTTGAAGTATAGGTCATCCACATCCTTTCCAAAACACATATATTCTGTTTTCTGTAAATTTATATTCAGTCCCCATGTTTTATATGCAAATGGATGATGGTATGGCCTCGAGAAGGGTACAGATGCCGACTTTGTATACCTTAATAAATCTCGAGTAATGCCACTGCGACTTTTTTTTAGCAGCTCTGCCAGCAAGTCCTAATCCTACGTTCTAGTCGTGCTCCCTGACTTCAGTCGTAATAGACTGTAGCTAACAGGATGAGACGAAAGGCGAGTTCTCAGCGCCTTAAAACTGAGACATGTCGGCTAAGGGAGCAAACCCTTAAAAAAAAATGTCATTTGGATGGATTTAAATATGACAGACTTAAGCCATTATAATTTAATTAGTAAAATAATTAAATGCATAAATAAGACTTGAGTTGAGGGTTTCTAGGACAAAGGCTAAGTTAATGAAGTAAGGAAACATTTGTTAATAATTAGTACACATTTCAATTACGTCAATTGTAAGGTTTTATAAATATATCTGTGGGTCGGAGGTATAGAGCACTATGTCACATTTACTATATTTTACAGGAGAGAAGTCTGAATATGTTTTAGTGGACTAGTGTAAAGTAGACTTGGTGTTATTTAAAAGCGCCGTAACTCCGCCAATTGCTGATATAGAGCATAATGTTGTATAATCAATACTAATAAAATCCATTGTTAAAACCGTTGAGTTGGAGAGTCATACAATAAAATAAGTTAAAATATACCTTCTTAGGTAAAATCCGTCGTCCTCAACTTATAAAATATGTAATCTTTATGTCTGTAGGCCTTTCAGAACATCCCTTCCATCTTCAGCAGGTCACTCTTCACTACAACATCCAGTATGATGGTTGATGCTGCTGGTCCTAATGTGGCTCTGTCGTGACTCAGTGAAGAGTGACCTGTTGAAGATGGAAGGGATGTTCTGAAAGGTCTACAGGCATAAAGATTACATATTTTATAAGTTGAGGACGACGGATTTTACCTAAGAAGGTATATTTTAACTTATTTTATTTTATAGTGTTGTATACCTTTCGGGGGAGGAAAAAAACCCATATCATTGTACCAATAATCTAATTTTAGCCAAAAATGGACATTGTGTTCTATACCTCCGATCCACAGATGCACACTTAGGATCCGGAGTCAAAATATCACATATTCCTACGAATACTACGTAAAGTAAAGTAAAGTAAAGTAGTCCCATTACAGGCCTCAGGAGGCCCTTGGGGTAGTGGGATATCAAGGCTCCCACTTTTTATGGACAATGGGCACTTGATGTCAACCGAGTTGTCAGCCCTGCGTGACTGCCTCCTGGTACTCATTTCCATTAGAGGCTGAGTCGACCCCACGACCATAGTGCCGCCGGAAGGTGTGGATCAGTTTAAAAATCCTGACCCCACCGGGATTCGAACCCTCGACCTTCCGGCTTGTAGCGCAGTGCCATGTACTAGATACAATTTTTAAAAAACAATTTTGAAAGAAGTCTAGGAAGAAATAATTTTAAAAATTTACACTGTAATATATATACGCATATTGCTTTAAATTACGACACCTGAATACAAACAGTTAGCTAGAAAATAATGATTTAAGCGACTCAAAATTACTTTTTTTATGATAATTAAATATATACCGGATATTAGATCATGAAACAAATCAAGAAGTTACATGAATTGTCATCATCATCATTATCATCATCATCAACAACAACAACAACAACAAGGATTAAGCCCAATGGCCTGTTCCGATCTCATTATAGGTCGAATTGGTCCTTCCATCTCTTCAATGGTCTTCCCAACATTCTTCTCCCTTTTGGTTTATAATTATACATTCTACTTGGTATGCGCTGTTCTTTCATTCGTAATACGTGCTGAAGATAAGCATTTTGATAATATATAATATTTTATTCTTTCACAGAGATTAAATATATTATGTTCTGTTCTTATATCTTCGTTTTTCTTTTTATCGGTCCTTTGGTATCCTGCTATTGCTCTCAACATCTTCATTTCAGCAGCCTCTATTTGTTTACTATCTGCCTTTGTTAATGTCCAGGTTTCACATCCATAGATAAGAGATGGAACTGCCAATACTTTGTAAAACTTCAAAATAGTTTCTTTTCTAGTCTTATTCAATAAAGTGCGTTTAATTGTGCCACATAGATAATTGAATCGTTGTATTTTAGTGTGTTTATGTAAATTTCTGTAATTGCCTAAATGACATCCCAAATAATTAAAATTCTGAACTTGGTCTATAAATACATTGTTTATCATTATTTTTGTTCTTATTGCACATTTTCCTTTCAGAGCTAATATTTTTGTTTTAGATGTAGATATTCTTAAATTGTATTTTACAGAAATATTATTTAAAGTATAAAGGAATTGTTGTAAAGCATTTTCCGATGCTGCCATTATTACCTGATAGTCTGCAAAAAGCAGAGTTGTCAATACCGTATTTATATCAATTTGTTCTTGCCATTCATTTATTACATGGTCCAAGTATAAATTAAATAATACTGGTGACAATGGACACCCTTGTCTTACTCCCTGGTTTATTCCATGTTTTGTTTACTGATTTTATCTCCGCAGTCTATTTTAAAATTTGTTTCTAATTGTCAGTAACCTAAATTAATACAGACATAAATTACATAAACAAATACATACTAAGAATCGACTAATATGCACACTAAGAAAAACCACTAATCCACAAGAGAAACAAAAACATGGAAAACCATTGAATATGGTAATCTTCAGCTAGAAAAATAGGTCTTGATTGAGCGGGCAAACTTTCTGAATCGTAATATAACTGATGATGGTGATGAATGTTGAATGCAGTAGGAGTCAACATTTTCGGTGACATTGTTAAGGCCCGTCTCCTGTTAAGTGGTAGCAAGTTGAATTTATAGGCCGAGTACAATAAATGAGACGGGCCCAACATTAAATCAAGGTCAGGATTTACCTAACTTTGCAAATGATAGCAAAAACTAAGGGATTAAAGGCAGTCACATAAATAAAGTAAATCTAAAACGAAAATATATATTTAACAAATTAAAAATAAGAGAAAAGTGAAACATATTAGAATGCAGACGTTAATCAAATACACAGGTTATAAAGAGAGCTGATGCAAAGTTATTTCTACTAAGAGTTTTTCTTTAATATTATACGAAGTTATATGCTGAGTTTAGTATGCATATCTAAATCTATGACAAATACTACTCTATGAATAAGTATAAACAAGTATTACGCCGGTTTACGTTCGTCCATGATAGGTGACCTCGGAGTCGAGGACGCTCGCTGCAACCAGCCACATGGGGGTCAGAGCCATCTCTCCAACCCCCCGACGAGTCTCCTCTAGGGGTTGAAACCCCGAGTTTATATATATTTCTAAGTGGGTCGCTTTCACCTGACGTGCCGATACGTGATTGGTACACGTCAACCAGATATGCATTTATATTAAAATAAACTGTCTAAAAAGCCCTAATAATTATAATAACCAAATATTTATAGGGTAATAATTAATTTTTAAGAAAACCTATAAACTTTGGGTTATAACAGACATAAAATCAGAAATTTAGGTAAAGTGATATAACGATTATTATTTGTTTACTTATTGCTTTTACGTCTTTTTCAATCTAGCCATATCTTCTCCTTTCGTAGCAGTTTTTAGACCAAGTTAATTTAGTTAAACTCATTTCCATACACATGTTATGAGTGGAATTTAATCACCACACCGATCCATTGAAACATCTAGTAGCCAACTCAGGTATTACTTGGATTATGGAGGTCAGTTAATTTTACTTAGATGTCTTTCTTTTCAGGCTTTTCAGGCTTAAGGTTCTTTTACGAGCCTGAAATTTTTCAAACTCGGGACCCACGGCTTAAAATCCCTCCGTGATAATTTGTTCCTTGGATTTTTCCATCCTAAAAATCCATCAACTCCGGCCGGGTTTGAACCTGCCACTCTTGGGACCAGAGGCAAGGAACATAATCACTAGAACACCGCGACAGACGATCTCCACAAATATGAGGTAAAATAAAAATAATTTACTTTATTTGTTTTTTATCGTTTAACCTCTCCCTTTACAGATACTTTTAAAGTCTCTCTGTTTTAACTTTAAGAGAAATTTGTAGAATGAGACAACTGTACTCACCTCTCTCACTCGCACCAGTGTTGTCGGATTTCTTCACCAGATGTTAACAGGGTGAAGGGGGAACAGGAAAACTGACAACAGGGTGGGTTCCTTCTTTTGTGTCTGGACTAAAGCGGTCAACGATCTACCCTTGTATCTCCATCTCCCTCTCTGCCAAGTTAAGCTAGCTATACAATATTTGCTTCACGTCACCCAAGCCTTACTAGTAGTAGTAGTAGTAGGACTTTATTAGACAAAAGTATGATATTTACAATATTATTTACAAATATGGGTCGCACGGGCAGTAAGCCGTACGTGCTTTTGACAGTCCGTTACAATAAAGAAATAATTGCTACTAGTGTGAAGAAAAATAAACAACAAAACAAAAAAAAAGCAATAACATTACAATTACATAAAGAAAACGCAATAATATTACAATTAAATAATAACACAATAGCATTATACACTAAAAAAACAATAACATTACAATTACATAAAGAAAACACATGCCTTACTAAGACACTAGCTATAGGATGAGGATCACACACATACCATCTGACTAAGCAAAGATATGAAAGACCTTTCAGGATGAGTGATCATCTCCAAGCCAGGACCTCAAAACATAATAAAATAAGATAAAATAAAATAAAAAAGAGTAGTTATGCCCCGTCTTCTTCATTGGGTACCATCTATCCTTCAAGTTCTAGGATGTCCTTTTCTTCTTCTCGAGTAAAGTCTCCCCTTCCGCATTTTCTTCGTAAGGCTGTTATCATCTATTTTTATAGGATGGCCCATCCATCTTAGCCTTTACTTACTTAATACTTAATACAGGTTTTCCACTTTACAGCAGTTTGCCGTTGATTCCTGCTTTCCAGAGATTCCTATCTTCCCATTGACCATCTTCCATACCCCTCTTCATCATGGCATCATATATTCCATCATACCATACTCTTCTACTTCTCCCCCTCTTCCTTCTGCCTGGTACCATCCAATCCACTACCTGTTTAGGCCACTGGTCTTCCGACATCCGTTGTACATGTCCATACCATTGTAGAGCTCTCTTTGTTATCCTATCAATAACAGTTTCTTGTGCATCCATTTCTTGTCTGATATATGTATTTAGAATATGTTGTAGCCTGGATATTCTCATACTTCTTCGTAATCCATCCATTTCTGTCGCCAAGATTCTTTTCTGCATCCTTTCATTTATTGTCCAGCTTTCTGATCCATACGTAAGTATATTTTCTATTATTGTCTGTATAATCTCTTTTTTTTTTGTTTTTCTGGTCAAATTTCTATTCCATAAAAGACCATTCAGGGATCTAATCGCCTTCCTTGCACAATTTACTCTATTAATAATATATTTTTCACAAGTACCAGATTTATCTATTATAGATCCAAGATTAAATTCTTCAACACATTTAATTATCATATTATTTATTTGTAGGTCTTCTGAATTTCCTCCGATTACCATATATTCTCTTTTAATATAATTTATCTTCAGTCCACCTACCTCAAATGCATCGACAAACTTTCTGATCATATATTCTATATCTTGTCCTAATATAATCTGGTCATCAGCGAATAATACATTGTGCAGTAAATGGCCATTAATGTTGATTCGCATTCCTCTACATAACTTATTCCATTTCATTAATACATCTTCTAAATATATCTTGAACAATGTTGGTGACACCCCGCATCCTTGTCTTAATCCTTTTGTTAGGCTATATCAAATTCTGAGGATACTCTAATTCCAACCTTAATACTTGCTTTACAATCATACATTCTTTTTATAAAATGTGCCTTTGAGACTTTATAAATCTGACTATATCTTGGCCATTCGTTAGATCATTTATCTCCTGGTTACTATTTCTCCACGTGATTTCATTCTCCTTCAAAGGTCCAATGTTTCTCAAAGTTCTTCTTTCAAAGGAAATAAGGGCATTAACTTCAGCAAGAGTTGGAGACCATGCCTCTTAACCATACATAATAACAGATCGTATCAGAGTACTGTAGATGTTTAATATTAACATTAAATATTTTCATTTGTTTAAATATTGTATAATCGTAAAATTAGATTTCTGTATCTCATTATCTTTCTTTGTTTTTTATATACATTAGACAGGGACAGTCTGGCAACATTTAATTTATCTTACTTGAACACATTTTATTTTTAGTTTTACTCTTAATCTTAACTATCATTAACATGGTTGTATTATATATTCTGTAAAATACTTCACAAACGTGCGTTGTACATTAGCCTTTGCGCGATGGTGTTTTCAAAATAATAAATAATACGAAAATATTAACATCTTTGTTGGAAATATTTGCGTTCATTATAAACAAATGACTAACGTTAACAGAGAGGGCAATGTTGATTAGTTGAAACAACAGGAGGCCTTGAGAACAATTATTGATAACATTGCCGCAAGTACGTATTTATTGTTTTATGTTGTTTCAAATAAAGTTCAGTTCATTTAAAATGCAGTGATTTGTTTCGTATAATGTATATTAACACTACCTTTGGATATTTTCTGTATTTAGCCTACATTGTAAGTAGTACACATACAGGGCAGTGGTTTTATTCCCGCACATGTGTGTAAATGTAATATATAGTATAGCTATTTAGGTTGGCAACCCCGAAATGTAGGAAGTTGAACTTTCAATAATGGTTGCCACTGCTGGTAAGTACGACAAAACGCACTATCGCGCAAAATATTAGTAATATAAGATAGATAATTGGAACAGGTTTCATACTTTCAGTATTTGGGCTGCGATATAATTTATGATTTATGAAGAAGAAGATATAAATAAGAAAATGCAAACATTTCAACATATTTGTGGAACAATCAGACGAACATTGAGGAACAAAGTAAGAAAGAATACGAAGCTAAGATTTTACTCAACGATGGCACTACCAGTGGCGATGTATGGAAGTGAAGCATTGGGTCCTGAAGGAAAAAGAAAAAAAGTGAAATTCAGGCAGTGGAAATTAAATTCCTACGGGCTGTGAAAGGTTGTGCAAGAGAAGAACATATTAGAAATGAGAATATTGGAGAGGAACTAAAAGTACAACCACTTCTTCAACAAAAAGAATAACGCAGGAACAATTGGATAGAACATCCGAAAAGAATGACAGAGGATAGGTACCAAAGATGGCACTGATTATAATCCTGGAGGACGAAGATCGGTAGGAAGACCAAGAAAGCGCTGGGCTTAACAGATGTGAGATCGGAACAGGCAAAGACCTAATCTGTGAAGGATGATGATGATGATGATCTTGTTGATCAAATTTTCATTAAGTATTTAATATTAGAGTTAACATGATTCTTATATTCTGATGTAATATATGTCTGTCTTGGTGAGTGGAAGAGAAGGCCACATGGCCTTAACTCCACCAGGCTAAGTAAATAAACAATTTAGTGTTGTGGGATATTAATCTATTTCTGAGGAAGTGTTACGCTTATTTTAACAAATAATGTAAGTTACTTGTCATTTGCCTGCAAAAAAAAATAGATAACTGTGATAATCCTGAACTAATGATGCATCACACGCTGATTAGAAATATCACGTACACAAATACAAGTCTGTGTATTAACAAAGTGTTTGGCACGTTGCTAGCATTAACAATTTTCTATAATAAATCTACTTCACCTCTAGTTTCAAATTTCATAGCTAGAATCCCTACAATGGCATGTTCTACGTAATTATAAAATAATTCTTAATTCTAAGTCTGATTATGAATTTGGAACCGGTAGCCATTATATAATGCAACTCTAGTGTAGAATTTGAATAATCATGTATCATCTTCTTATATGGCATAAGAGCCCAATTTCGGCCTAAACCTTCCTCAGTATTGTCCTTCCAGGCTTCTCTATTTTCTTCTAAATTCTTCCAATTTCTAATTTTACTAATTCTAACATCCTGCAAGACATCATCCTCCCATCTTAATTTTGATCTTCTAACTCTTCTGGTTTGTAATGGTTGCGTCATAAACATCTTTTTAAAATCATCAGGTGTCCAGCAAATTAAAAAAATATGAAATTTCAGACTATTTCCCGTTTTTTTTTCATGGCATCGAAAAGTAATTCCCGATTTTTTTAGTGCTAAATTGAATTAATTCTAGTAAAGCTAATTTTGTAAAAATCTTTTTTTAATGTGTAAGTGATAAAAAACATAATTCATCTTATGGTAAGGACTAAAATAAGAATTTCAGTATCTTCAATACTAAGCTCTTTTTTAAGCTACTTAAATTAATAAAGCAATATAATATAATCACAATGAACCATATGACAAAAAATAAAGTGAAATGTTTTAAAAATTATTATACTGTCACCATTGATTAATTTTCCCCAAAAATATTAATATATTGTACAGTAAAACTTCCTCAAGGCGGAATCGCATGGGACCAATTCTTTTTTCTACATTACACAACATTCCGCATTATAAAAAACTAAAACTTATTAATAATTTTAGATTACAGAGTACCGTATATTTCTTTTTTACTTACCTTGGATTAATTGTAATTCCGGTGCCTTTGTAAAGTGAAGTATAATATGTAAGAGCGACTTCGGCGGTAACGCGCGAAAAAACAGTCCCGTTTCGTCAGCGTTAAAAATTTCTCTTCGGCGCGTATCGTGAAATTAAAGTATGCAGTTTCGGTTTCCGCTCACTAACTACACTTTCGTCCACATCCTTTGATTCTTCGCAAGTTTCATTCCACACTACATTGTGTCGTCTTTTAAAACTGTCCAGCCAACCTAAAGATGCCTTGAAATCGTTATTCCTTAGGGATTTAGCAACAGCTAGAGCTCGACTTTGGAGCATCGGTCCGGAAATTTGCAGATTTATCTTCAACTACTTTTCGTTTAATGACAATAATACATACGTTTTAGCCATCTTTATTCCGTAAATTCAGAACGGTGCATGTGAAAGATCGGTCTCAGAACTTAACCAATTTAAGAGTTTACAGTACAATGGTAATTAGAAAGACAGGTATCTGTATTTCGCATAACGGATGTGCAGTGAGGTCTATGCTTTACTCGACGGTTGGAATTATTCCTTTTTTGGCATAATTCTCTGTCTTTTCGCTTTATAAACATTTTTTCATGAATTGTGTAGAAATATCCTTCCAGATTCCGTTTTATGCAAAACATATACACGTAAAATTACTATTATTTCGCCGGGACCAATAAATTTGTTCACATTGGACAGATTTCCGCATTATTCACGTTCCGGATTAAACAAGTTTTACTGTATAACCCCTGCCCCCCCCAAATGCAAAATAGTTTCTGATCATTTGAACATGAACTGTTATGATTAAATTAAACCTCATAGTGATTTTTTCCTATAAAAGTTCAAATGAAGTATATTACCATAAAACATTGCAAACAATCTCACGTCAAAATTACTTTATTCATATCTTCATTTTTTTATTTGTTTGACAATTTGTATAGATCTCAATAAAATATTAATAATAGGAAGAATTGGTGGATTTTACTCGAAAAGCGAAAGGCTGAGCGAAAAATACTCGCTGAGAGTTACGAGTCATTAAGCTGACCGTAAGTTTATTGCATTGAGTCCGAGTTGATCTGGTTTATTGAACTACGTGTGCTCAGTTATTGTTTTGTAATACAATATCCTGTTGACAACGGCCGGCATTTCTTCAGAGCGGCAGCTTGACTCCGCCGAAAGTATGCTTAAGTTTCATAAATATTTCTTCTAAGAAACATCCCAATATCTGTATGCATTTTTAGAATGTGGTTTAATGATTGCGTTACTTTTGATTTGAATACAAGATAGATGCACGTCGTTTTACGGATTCCACGTCTATTTCCCGGTTACTTTCAAATTCCCGACTTATTTTCGGTTTTCAAGATTTTTTCCGACTGCTGGACACTCTGTATAAGAACTTGGAACTTGCAAAGCAAATGCTATTTACTTTATTTTTAGATAAAACTAAGTTTTTATGCTAGCTCAACGCGAGAATCCTCTTTGTTTATGAGAACGTTGGATGCCGTGGATGTAAAAGAAATAATTTCATCTAATTATATTTAATTAATGTTGGGAAGTAAACATTATGAGGTATAATCATTAAAAATCATCGGAGAACATATTGTTTAAATAACTCACCTCATAGGATTCATGCTTCCATGATATCGCGATTTCAAACATAATCATGTTCATCGTCAGCCATAACTCCGACTGTTGAAATTCTTCGGCCGTCAACTATTCTATTGTCGCCATCTTCAGATGTTTGAAATCGCGATATCATGGAAGCATGAATCCTATGAGGTGAGTTATTTAAACAATATGTTCTCCGATGATTTTTAATTTCATCTAATCCTATCATTTGATGTTTTCATACAAAAGCATTATGTTTTTTATATGTTAAATTCTATGAAAATCATACTGTTTCCAGATCAAATTCCAAAGGAAAAATATCTGATGATAATATTTTGAGATCTCTTTGAGGGTTTTATGTTATAATTTAAAGGGGGTTTTGCGAACAAGCTGAATAAAGGATATCATTTTTCAAAGTCGGAAGGAATTACCGTACCGGTGTATGATTTACATGATTTTGCTTTATAATATTTCCTAATATTATGAGATAAGCCGATTAGAATGGAAAGTGCATGTCATAAAGTCGTCATGGAATAACACAATCATTTGAATGAATCTATCAAGAGTCGATATCACAATCTGATTTCTACAAAAGAGGTAATGCATTTTATGAAAAATAATATAGCCTATAGGCCTATGAAGTAGCAACCGCAATATTCTAGAAGTATTGGATACAATACAATTCGAAAAAACGAGAACTGTAAGAGTCTAAAGCACACAAAAAAATATTTTTTACCTTTTCCTGATATGTGTAGATCTTGTGGTATAACATAACCGTTGGTCCCATACAGATCTACATTTATTAATACAGTATATGTACGATGACTTAATCAAATAATCTGTATATACCCCATACGTTCCGCGCCTCCTAACGTCAGATTCTTAAAATGTATTACAGGACTTAATAAGGCCGCATCTAACAGTGGAATTTTATATGAATTTGGGTAATTTCAGAACGACATAAACTGCAAAATTCGTGTACTCAAGTACTGGTTGCGACTAATCCAAGGTGAACAAACAATGCTCAGAGCAATTTGTTACGACCACCAAATTAGGAACGCAAATGTGAAATTCTGGGCAGACGAGGTTAGGACAGAACTCCAAAAGATTGGGATGGGTTGGGTATGGGAAAAAGGGACTGAAAATCGCAAGAATGCGTGCAGAAAAATAAGAAGGAGGTACTTAGATATAGACCAACAAAATACAGGGTGGACCGCTCGAATGGACCTAATTTCAATTGCTTGTTACTGGCAAACGGTTGAAGATAGAAACTTAAAACAACGTTCATATTACAGAAAAACTCACCAAGTTTTGATATCCAGATCACCACATCTCTATATGAGCCCCAGCAGTCACTGTGACGATATCAAAGCGATGAACAATTTCTTGCCAAGTACGTTGGAGTATGTCTTCTGGAATGTTCTCAATAGCCTCTATGATGCGCTCACGAAGATCACGAAGGTCTTTGACTGGGGTGGTGTAAACTTTATCTTTGACATAGCCCCAGAGAAAGAAATCCAGTGGTGTTAAATCGGGAGATCTCGGGGGCCACGCGATTGGTCCTCCCCTACCAATCCAACGGCCAGGGAAAATGTTTGTCCAAAGTCGTACGAACTTCATTGGACCAGTGGGGAGGAGCACCATCTTGCTGGAAAACGATGTTAGGCTTGCAGTTGTTCAATTTGTGGAAAGAAGAACTGCTCCAGCATGTCAAGATATGTGGTACCACGAACAGTTTTCTCGGCGAAGAAAAACGGTCCAATGACCTTATTATGTGACAAACTGCACCAAACATTCATCTTCGGACTATCACGAACATGCTCTTGAATAGCGTGAGGATTCTCCGATCCCCAGATCCGCACATTATGCCGGTTTACCTTGCCTGACAAATGGAAAGTGGCTTCGTCCGAGAAGAAAATCTTGGTCATGAAGTCAGGATCAGCGCCGAGACGGTCCAGCATCGTATGGCGAATTCCACTCGTTTCGGCATGTCATTCGGCTCCAGACGTTGCACTAACTGCACTTTATATGCGTGCAGTTTGAGGCGTTTGTGGACAATCCGTTGTAATGTCGATTTTGGTATTTGAAGTTCCCGCGAAGCTCTTCTTAATGACTTCCGGGGGCTTCGCTCAAATGCGGCTTGAACATTTGCTACCATTTCATCGGATGCTCTGCGACCACCACCATGCTTCTTCAACACAGATTCTGTAGCTAATAATGTATCACGCCACTTCTTTATGCTTCTAGCAGTTGGAGCATCACGGTTAAACACACGCCGGAACTCCCTTTGAACTCTAATGATTGATTTAAACTCCGCATACCACAAAACAGCTTGCGCTTTCATCTGCGGAGTCGCCATTTTCACAAACAATTAAATCTAAGAACGAGAAACGTATCTTTGTGCCATCTACCGACAGGATTCGAAACTTGGTGAGTTTTTCTGTACTATGAACGTTGTTTTAAGTTTCTATCTTCAACCGTTTGCCAGTAACAAGCAATTGAAATTAGGTCCATTCGAGCGGTCCACCCTGTATTTTTGCCGAATGTGCGGGAGAACGCTCCCTGCTTTTACAAAGAGACCTAAACAGATTTGGGGAAAAGAATCTTATATACTCAATCTAGGATTTAAAGAGAGATCAGGGTTTGTTTGGTTTAGGCTAGGGGCATGGAAATTTTAAAAAATTAGCGACGATCACGATATGCGAATATGCCCAATGTGCGGGAGCTTTGAAGACGAGATACATATATTAGGAAAATGTAACTATTTGGAATATTGGAGGCGTCAGTTATTACCGGAAAGATTTCTAAATTCAAATCGTGAAAAATTAGCATGCTATGAGTTATTGATAAGCCCAGAAAATTGGATAAACTTGGATAAATTTCTGGACAAAATGCTGAAAATAAGAACAACCCTCATTCATGAATAAATAAATACGTTAACAAATTGTAATACCATTAAAGCCAGATATAATAAGGACAGTTAAGTCTCGTAGACTGCGATGGGCAGGACATGTTGCACGAATGTGGAATGAAATATGTGCATGGAACTTCTGGTAGGAAAACTAGAGGAAATACGCCCAGTTGGTAGACCAGGAATGAGGTGGGAGAATAAAATTAACTATGATTTGAAGGAAGTAGATTATACAGGGAATGATCGGGAAACTATAGCTCAGGATATATATGTATAGAGAGCGTATGTCCGCGCGGCCAAGAACTTACGGGTTCGATAGTGCCAGTGAGTTAGTTATTATTGACACTAGTACTGGCAATTACAACTTTTATGGATACCTGTACTAATCACATTATTCTCTTATCATGTATATAAGATTATACTGTAGAACAAGTGGGTCTATAATATTTTTACAACGGAAATCGATAATATCAATATTTTATTTGTGGTTTTACGAAGCATACAACAATTGTTAATCTCAAGAATGTGTCAACGTTCGAACACAAATTGGTCTGTACTAAAATCCAGATTTGTTTGCAAGTCTGAGAAAATAATTTAGTAATTGCTCATCTCAGCCTGTCCTTCATGCGAAGCATTTCTTGCGTAGGACTATTCCCAATAATTGAAAGGTCACATCACAGAAACAAGGTCAGGATTTATGTGACGTCATAAAATTGTTATTACATGCCTACAGTTTTCTTAATTCTCTTTGTCGTTCCTTAAACTAGCGGCTGCCAGGTTACAAAGTTCGCGAGTTCAAACCTTGAGAATGAATTTTTAAGGACGTAGTCGCGTCGTGGGTTTACGGAACGTAAAATAAATGCCTCTGAGAAAAAAAAATGTTTGGCATTTCATGCCCAGGTTTGAATTGCGACACTAATGACGAGAACTGTTAAAGATCAACATTAAATACTAAATTTTCTACTAAATAAAATTATACTTTAAACTTACAGCTATCAGAAAACTAAATTACGGAAATAACCAGAGGAAAAACAGATTTTCTCAAATTTTGGACTTTCATAAATGCGGAACACAGGTTTTTAAAAACTTACAACCATTTAAAATTTATTTTTTAATATTAAATTTTGATTTTCAAACATCAAAATTAATATTTTTCGGAGTAGGCCTACTTTTAATACGTGTTATGCTTACAAATGTCATAATTCTATAAGTCTATGCAAACATAAAAAATACAATGTTTACCACAAGGTATGTCCAAGTAAAATTTTAAGGATACGGCACGCCGTAGCGTAGTGGTTAAGGTACTGCGCTACAAGCCGGAAGGTCGAGGGTTCAAGTCCCGGTGGGGTCAGGATTTTTAAACTGACCAAAACCTTCCGGCGGCACTATGGCCCTGGGGTCGACTCAGCCTCTAACGGAAATGAGTACCAGGCGCTTGTTCTGGGGGTAAAGGCGGCCGTCACGCAGGGCTGACAACCCGGCTGACATCAAGTGCCGATTGTCTAGAAAAAGTGGGAGCCTTAACCTCCTACTACCCCAAGGGCCTCCTGAGGCCTATAGTGGGACTGCTTTACCTTTACCTTACTTCTAGGCCTAGGATGAATATACATATTATAGGAACATGAATCTATAAACTCTTCATTCTCTATTTTTCCTTTATTCTGTTTACATTGTATGGAGCATAAACTATTCTTTTATGCAATACAGTCATATCATAATATTCCGAGAGTAGCCTAATTGGAATGATAATGCAGATGACTACAAATCTCACAAAAAAATTCCAGCGCCACCTACCGGGTTCAACATTCGAACACAAATTGATGACTCAAACACAACAAAAAAAATCATCAATATCGGTCCAGTCGTTTGGGCAGTTTTTTAATTTCGGGTTTCTAATACACATACACTTCTAATTATCGGGCTTTATGATCTTGAAGAAGATTTCCGGGCTGTAGGCCGTGGTATTGAAGCTTGAAGTTCCCCGACGTTTCGCCAGAGACTGCGTCTGGTATTATCAAGGGTTGTCTTGAGATTGGCAATTTTGTCCACTGTCTGTCCTATTTATACCGTTCATCGCGATGTGTTTTCTGCCGCGAATGTTGCTCATTTTTGGACAATATCTACATCTGTTTATTGTAATAAGATATAGCTAGATTCGTTGTGAAACATCGAAAAATGTGACCGCAATAGCGATTTTTCAATTTTCACTTCAGGTGAACTCCTACACCTAATGCTTTTTGAGTGTCCAGTTGTGAATCTAAACCATTGAGGTATCCAATTAGACTTACACAAACAATTTTATCAACATCGTTTAGGAGGAGTTCGGTGACAAACACACGAACAGAAGAATATAATACACACACACATATATATATATATATATATATATATGGTATGATAAGAAAAATAAATGCTTGGACGGGATTCGAACCCGGATCTCTGAGTCTGTACCTCAGTGTGATATCCATTACACCACCAGGCGAATCCAATTCAAACATTTATTTTTCTTATATATGTATTATATTCCCCATTATTACTAGATGTCGCGAGAACTCAGTCTTCACTGCCATCTAGTAGCTGACTATAACAAGTAAGCAAATTAAAGAGAACATTTTTACTTTATAGCAGTGACGCTTTATATATATATATATATATATATATATATATATATATATATATATATATATGGCATGATAAGAAACATAAATGCATTGCTCAATGTCAAAAATTTAATTATAACATATCATCATCATCCGGTATCATGGCAGCTGCCGCCGTCTTCCGGAAACCAAACGCCATTCCTCTCTGTCCATCCATTGATCTTCCTCCATTCCTATGATATTCATAGCTGCTTGTACCCCATCTATCCAAGTTTTCTTCGGTCTTCCTCTCTTCCATTCCATAACAATTTTAGGCAATTTTTGCTCTGGCATTCTTTTGACATGGCCATACCACTGTAATCTTTTCTTTTCTATAATGTCTATGATGTCCGGCTCCTCGTGTACACCCATAATTTCCCTTATTTCTTTATTTCGTAATTTATCCATTCTAGATTTTCCAGCTGATCATCTTAAAACATCCATTTCTGTACTTAAAATTCTTTTCATTTCCCTGGTAGGAATTTGTCAGACTTCAGCACTATATGTTAAAATGCTCTGAATTATGGTTCGATATATATATATATATATATATATATATATATATATATATATATACTAAGTTCCGGCCACGCGTTGCTGTGGCTAAGGTATACGTTAAAAATTTAAATTAAGTTGCTGTCTTTCAGCCAGATTACTTAAAACTAATAGGCCTACTTACATACGAAATTAATAATATTGCAAATAAAATAAACACGAACACACTTAAATTATGAAATAATCAATATTTGCAATTCAATTGAAATTCGCGGTTGCAACAAAATGCACAGCCATCTGGATCTCTCTTTGTTAAATAATAAACCAATAACCTTTCCAAATTACCTTACACCGCCATCTGTTAAAATCGTATGGAACTCACAGAAAATTACATCGCCATCTGTTAGAATCGTATGGAACTCACAGATAATTATAACTCTTTGTTAAATAATTTGCAATAAGAAAATAATGCGACTATAAATTTAGTTATAAACTGCCCTAAGTCTCAAGTTGGATCAAACTGCACACAGTGTGCAAAATTGTATTAAAATGGTTCAGTAGTTTAGGATTCCATCGCGGACAAACAACGTGACACGAAATTTTTATATATTAAGATATATACACACAAGGACATTGGCAATGAAACAATCTACCATTACATCAAGACATGTGTAACTTCATGTGAATATGTGTAATATATAGCTTATGTTACTGGAACCTATTAGTGTTCTATCTTGTAATATTGAGTTATATCTCTCCTCTCTCTCTCTCTCTCTCTCTCTCTCTCTCTCTCTCTCTTGATCGATCGATACGACAGCCATTACCGGGAAGGCTTATCGTCTTACAGTTTATACGCAATGCAATATTGTGTCATATTCCTAGCAATGTTATACATTGCTTTTTTTATCAAAGAAAAGCTAACTTATTACCAGGCAGCGCATTTTGGTTCCCGAACGTAGAGAGGTTCGATTAGATTCTTCACGTTCATTTATTACGTCACGTGAATGAATATACTGTTTAAAACTGCAACTATATACGCACAGGCGAGCCGCAATCTTAGTTTTTTTCTAATGCCACCAGGTTGTCTTTTATGGCTTTCTTCCCTAGCATTGGCAGAATTGTAATCCATTTCTTAGATTGACGCATCTGGAAGGCGGAATTATGTTACCCCGATGTTATGATGGCTGATAAATGATACTGAAGCGCCAGGAGAGTTCTTAACCTAAACTTAACCTAAATTGCAGACCATGTGTAACCAAATGAATAACTCCCTTTAAGGAAAAATTCCTATAGTTTGACCGGGAATCGAACCCGAGACCTCATGAACTGTAGTCAGAAACGCTGCCCAGTAGCCCATGAGGCTGGTCTCCATAATCTTAGTAATGCAGATGATCCATTGTCAACGTTGTTTATATAAAACACCAAGTTATTTATTATTATTATTATTATTATTATTATTATTATTATTATTATTATTATTATACTGGAGAAACAATAAAATCTTGTAGTAAGATCAAATATTTAGGGATTAAAATACAAATAAATATTTTTTTGGCAACGGAAATGGATTTTATACGAAGGGCAGCAAGAATTTCAAGAAGAGGAAAAATTAGGAACTCAGTTATAAGGGGAAAATGAAGACTGAAGACACTATTTTAGATTATATTAAAACTCAGCAATTAAAATGGTAGGGACATGTCCAGCGAATGGAAGAAGATCGACTACCAAAATCTGTTTTGGAATGGAAACCTGAGGGAAGGCGAGGCAGAGGAAGACCTAAAACCTCCTGGAGTCAGGGAATATGTTTATACATGAAGGAGAAACATCTACAACCAGGAGATTGGATGGACCGACAAAAGTGGCTATTAGGAATCGGACGATGTCAAAGACATTAATCAACCGATTATCTATCTTCATATTAATATTATTATTATTATTATTATTATTATTATTATTATTATTATTATTATTATTATTATTATGTACCAAACTGTACAGTTGGTTACGACCTGACGTAACATTCAGGGACACAGTTTGAACCTACAGGTTATACTAATCGATAACTTTCCTAAATTGAATCGAAACGAAAATGAGCTGCCTACTAGGAAAATAAGAACAACACTCATTAATGAATAAATAAATATGTAAACAAATGGCAATACATTAATTCTTAATAATTCTACGTAACTAACTTAATGTACAGTGTAATTGTATTGTTATCTAATTGTAATATTATTGTGTTTTCTTGTTTTGTTTTATGTATATTATTACCAAACATCAACTTATTGTAACGGACTGTCAACAACACATACAGCTTACTGCCCGTGCGACCCATATTTGTAAATAACATTGTATGTATCTTACTTTTAGTCAGACGAGGTTAGGAGAGAACTCCAAAAGATTGGGATGGGTTGGATATGGGAAAAAGGAACTGAAAATCGCAAGAACGTGTGGAGAAAAATAAGGAGGAGGTACTTAGATATAAACCAACAAAATATATTCGCCGAATTTACAGGAAAACGATCACTGAGTTTACAAATACGTTTGGGGAAAAGAATCTTATATACTCAACCCAGGATTTAAAGAGAGATCAGGGCTTGCTTGGTTTAGGCTAGGGGCATGGAAATTTGTAATAATTAGCGACGATCAAGATATGCCAATATGTCCAATGTGCGGGAACACTGAAGATGAGATACATACATTAGGAAAATGTGATGATTTAGAATATTGGAGACGTCAGTTATTACCGGAAAGATTTCTAAATTCAAATCGGGAAAGATTGACATACTACGAGTTATTGGTAAATCCAGAAAATTGGATAAACTTGGGTAAATTTCTGGACAAAACGCGGAAAATAAGAACAACAATCATTCATGAATAAATACATGTTATCAAAATGCAATACCATTAATTCTTAATAATTATACGTAACTTAATTAATGTATAATGCTATTGTATTATTATGTAATTGTAATATTATTGTGTTTTCTTTATGTATTTTTAATGTTATTATTTTTTTGTTTTTTCTTTATACTATTAGTAATTATTACTTTATTGTAACGGACTGTCAACAGCACGTACGGCTTACTGCCCATGCGACCCATATTTGTAAATAATATTGTAAATATCTTACTTTTTGTCTAATAAAGTCCTACTACTACTACTACTCCTACTCCTACTCCTACTCCTACTCCTACTCCTACTCCTACTACTACTACTACTACTACTACTACTACTACTACTACTACTACTACTACTACTACTTTTAGTATAATAAAGTCCCTATGTATATATGTATATTTCACACAGAGTGTATAAAACTACACAGGAAAGCATACGAATCCAGAATATTTAGATTTATCTGTATTGTTTTAATCTGATATTGGTCTATGTATTTCAACTCCGCCTCTGAGTGGTTACTGTGCCATTCAGTGCCGGTTCCAAGCCCGGATAAAGGAGGAGGGTAAATCGCTGGTCGATAACTTGGGGGTTATATAAAAGTCGAGTAGATATAACTGTTAAAATCAAGAATGCTTCAGCAGTCAGTTTATCTGGCAGTGCTACCAGCAAGTCCTATCCATTATGAGGAAGGGCGAGTGTGTGTACTTGGCGTCTAAAACGTAGATCCTCTCGGTTAAGGCATGATAACCCTAACAGAAAAGTCCCTGATCCTGCAGGTTGAAGCTTTGGCGTAGGATTGACAGTTCCACCCCGTAAAAAAATCTACCCGTTGAGAAGCCCAAAGACTATCAAACCGGATTGATGAAATGCCAGCGACAGTCGGCAGGAATAGAGAAGTCTGGAAGAAAGGTCTTAGGGAGACTCTGACTCGAACCGGGTTGTTACGCCAAACATGGTTATGGTCGTGGTGATGATGATGATGATATACGTATTTCATCAGCACTCTGACATTCTGGTCATTGCAACATCGACTCGAGATTATAAAGGAAAATAATAGAAGATTCGTGTATGTGTTACGTAATCTAATGCCACACTAATATTATTTTAATTTCATGTTCTAGTGGAATGTACTGTATTTGGTGAAATAACTATGAGTGTTATATAGTCGGGAAAATCTCAAAAGGACTGCTATACATGATAATCAAAGAAGGATTTTTTTATTTTACCTGAATCCACCGCTGTGGTCTTGAGGTAGCGTGCTGCCTTGTCACGCAACGGGCCCGGGTTCGATCCCCGGTCGGGACAGTTTTTCTGGGTGAGGTTTTTATCGGGGTTTTTCCTCGCCTGTAAGACAAATGTCAGGAAAACCTTAAGGCCCAAACGGTCCTCGAAATCATATGGCCATCATCATCACCCTTATCATCATCATCATCATCATCATCATCATCATCCTCTTTCACCGGTGTGGAAAGCAACGAGAAGCTACCACACCTATAATTCCTTAGTAAAGCTGCAAACATAGAATGAAAATGCTATGATTACAGTGAAGGGCCTGTCTTCGGGCAGAATTACTATGGATGGATGGATTTTACCTGATGGAGTTAAGACAATAAGGCCTTATATTCCACTTCACCAGGGTTAAATTATACATATAATAACAATATTATGAATTATCTTCGTGATCAGTGATACACAATAGATATAGGCAGGCTATACAATATAAAGTTGACAACGGAAATAAATAAAAATGTAATAATAATAATAATAATAATAATAATAATAATAATAACTTACAATTTGATTAAGTAAATGGCTTGGCAAAGAAAGTTAAAAATATAAAGGAATAATAAAAGTATACATGGAACACGGTTATATATTATATTGTCTAGGGAAATAAGTAGTGAGGTTTACCTTGAACTGTTTTTGAGTCGGACAGTTCTTGATATACGAGGGGAGGGAATTCCTGAATCGGATGGCTGAAACCGGGAAGTGAAATGTTCGAACCAGGTAGTGAAATGTTCGATGCAGAGGAAGAGTTAAAGAGCTAAATTTTCTCGCTATTAAGCCTTACTTTATGGCAGATATGCCTAAAAAAAGTATTTCAGACACATGCAAATGGGGTGTTCTGGAAGTTATGGAAACATGTTTTGGACATATTCTATACAAAGCATTTTTCGAGTTTTTTTAGAATGTTTAAATACTTGAAGAATTTCGCCAGCATTTTCCAATTAACAAAATATTTATTTAAAAATTATGTAGGAAATGTTTGCTTTAATATTAATATATATGACTGAATGGTGTTTATTATAATAATGTCCTTGTTGTCTGAGAGGTGGTCCTATGGCCTTGGCAGTGAGTCCTCCATGTTCTTGTGTCCTTGTGTGGTAAAAAAATGTGTATGTTATCAAGAATTTAAAATCATGTCCCAACAGGTTGTGTTCCTCTAAGTCCAGGATGGCATGGGACATACAAAAGTACCTACAGAGGGTAAGGTAAAACTAAGGTAAAAAAGAAAAAGCAGTTTTTGTATGAAGTACCCCTAAATTCTGATGTTTCAAAGTAGAAATATGTTCTAATGTTGTAGTATACAGTCCCGCTTTTGTTTATAATTCAATATGTTTCCTGAATCAATAATACAGGTATAATGGTACATCCTTTTGATTAAATCCTGCTTGAACTTCTAAAACAGAGCCATCGTTGGCATGGCGAACATTAAATCTGTTAAGCAGCAAGCGATTTAGATTCACAAACGCAAGCTAACTGAGGAAGTAATTATATTTTTATTCTCTAATATTTAATTTTTTTTCCAATGCCCCAGGTTGTCATTTCGACATTTTTGGTGTTCTCCCCTGGAATGGCGTACTTGTAACCCACTTTGAAGGTTGGGGCTCCTGGAAAGCGGAGTTACACTACCCCGATGATGTGAGAGTTGATGATGATGGTAATGATGCGCCTGGAGAGGTCTTAAACTAAACTTAAGCTAATTAGGTGAATACAATATTGATCACAATGATGGCTACATAGTATTTGGAGACCGTTTGAGCCTTAAACGTTTCCTGACATTTATCTTACAGGTAAGGAAAAATCCCGAAGAAAACATCACCCATGATACTTGTTCCGACAGAGGATCGAACCCGGGCCCGCTGTATGACAAGGCAGCATGCTTACCTCGAGATCACAGCGGTGGACAAAACTCTGTGCTGATTTCAACAATTAGAAAGTGTAAATTAATTGCTACTGAGTCCAGTTAAATAAGCGAAATGTTACATTGTTGCAGGTATGCGTGCAGTATTTAATGTTTTCAGTCTTATGTTTACTAAAAGTAGACAGGTTTACTACTCCCAAGTTCATGGCAAGCTGATGATAAGTTAGTTTAATATATATTATATTTAATGCCCTAGGTTGTCTTTTCGAGATGTCTAGTGGTCTCTCCTGGCACTGGCGTAATTGTAACCAGCCCCAACAAAGACGCACATTAGTCTGCTTGTAAACTAAGCATACCGGCAGTGTGTGTGTGTGTGTGTGTGTGATAAGGGATGTCATTGATAATCATGCGTATCAGCAGAAACAGTACAGCTGGTTCAAATTGCCAGTACTAGTCCGAACTTATCAACTCGACGCCTCGGTAGGGAGTCGAATGCTCCTCGCAACACAGTGCGGAAAAATTCTATGTTTCACTCAACGAAAACTTCCCTATCACGTCTGCTTGATTTACGAAATCGTGTCACAGAAGCAGCAGGCTTTTTTTACGATTTAAATCTTAAGGTCTGCATTTCGTTTCCCAGCTGAAAGATGGAGTGTGTGTTTTCACTAGATGGCGGTCATATAGAAAGGCAGTAGGAATATGTGTAAAACTTCACAATAATATTGATTTTTCAATCATTGCCTTCCTTCATTGAAATGGATGGTGACTTTAGAGACATCTTTTATTATAACAATTTTTAGAACTGAAGTTTAACGTTAATAGCAATTTGTAACTAGATCGAGAGATCATCGGTTGAATAATGTCTTTGACATCGTCCGATTCCTAGTAGCCAATTTTGTCGGTCCATCCAATCTTCTAGTTGTAGATGTTTCCCCTTGATGTATAAACATATTCCTAGACTGCAGAATGTTTTAGGTCTTCCTCTGCCTCGTCTTCCCGTAGGTTTCCATTCCAAAACACATTTTGGTAACCGATTCTCTTCCATTCGCTGGACATGTCCGTACCATCTGAATTGCCGAGTTTTAATATAATCTGAAATAGTGTCTTCAATCTTCATTTTCTCCCTTATAACTGAGTTTCCAATTTTTTTCTCTTCTTGAAATCTCTTCGAAATTTATTTTAAGTAGGCGAACCATTATAAAAAAAATGTGGTTAAGTGTAACAACGACATTAAAACCTAGTTTATTTATCATCCGAAAATAAGTTTGTCGGCAATGTATGAAACTACGCGAACGGACGTCCACTTTTAACAATTAATTATTTTTGGAACTGTTGCAAACAGTGTATTATATAATCCAACCTAATTTTACTTCCGAAGGTCAAAACAAAACGCGATGCACTTAATGACAAATTACCTTCAAACAAAGATGTTCCCCAACACGCACTGTAACTGCTAACGTGATACAGGACTGTCTATCCAGACGAATAATAATAATAATAATACTTTATTTATTCTGGCAGAGTTAAGGCCATAAGGCCCTCTCTTCCACTCAACCAGCACAAATACAAATAAATATTTGACAAATATAGATATACACTATACTAATTATAAACAGTTAAAGATACAATAAATGTAGCAATGTAAATGTCATGTACAAACAACATTTTATGAACTAAAGTCTCATCTGCCTGCTGAGAATAATAATGCAGATGAAATATTATTAATCAAGGGTTCCCAAACTTTGTGTTCGCGTTACGTTGTTTAATTTTCGCAGTGCTATAATAAACAACATTTCTAATATAAGACTTCTGTGTGTTGATTAAAGCAGCAAATCGTAGAAAACTTACTATGTGCATGGGGTGGGGGTGGTCCATTCAATGCTTACTGCTTGACACTCATTCGGGAGAGTACACTCACATTGAAATAAATACGTTGGACAATTTTCTAAAACTACACATGGTTTTAATTTATGGAATGACATTTAACCAATAACTAACTCATTGACACTATAGAACCCATAGGTTCATGGCCTTGCAGACATAAGCTCTCTACACATCTCTATCTTGAGTTAATGTTTTCCAATCATCGTCTGTATAATCTACTTCTCTCAAATCATAGTTGATGTTATTCCCCCACTTCATTCTTGGTCTACCAACTGGCAGTTTTCATTCTGGTTTTCCTAAAAGAAGCTTCCATGCCCCTCTTTCATTCCCCATCCATGCCACATGTCCTGCCCGTCACAATCTACAAGACTTAATTGTTCTTATTATACCACGATTTCTAAAAATATAATGTAGCTCACTGGTATGTAGTCTTCTCCATTTTCAAGTCTGTTCATTTCTCTTTGGTCCAAATGTTTTCTAAGAAATTTATCCTCAAATAGTTTTCTCCTCCCTTAAAGTAAGAGTCCATGTTTCGCATCCATGTAATATAACCATTGTAACTCTTTAGTTAATGAGTTAAGTGCCAGAACATCAAACTAATAGGTTCCTTTTTAAGTCCTTATATAAATAATAAAAATCCATGCTCAATCTGGTAAGTAGATGGGGTATATTGATATCAGTTCTGTGAGTACTCATTTAAACCTTTCAATGCAACGTAACTGAGTCCCATAAACGATGGGATTCTAGGAATTGTGGCTTTAATGATGAAGATTTTCAATTCAGAACAAGAAATTTGAAATAAGGAATTAATGCCACCGTCATTAAATAAAATATCTAATTAACTGATATGCATATATGGAATTTAAAAATAAAAATACACTTAGATAAGTTTGCACACGTAATTGATTGTTTCTGGATACAATATAGCTTGTAACAAATTCCATCTATTCTCACGACTCAATGCGGTTAGTATTATATTGGACAAAAATCGATATTATACAATTTGCAGTAGGCCTACTGATAGCCATTCAGTGGTGTACAATACCTTACACAATTTTAGTTTATAACATGAGAGCAAAAGGAGCCTAGGCTCAATAAATCCGTATTTCGAAATCTTGGTCTTGTACCATACTCAAAGATCTTATATTTGTTCGGTGTTGATCCCGAGTCATCAGCGAGAACTTTAGATTTGAACTCTAGACTTGAACATACCCCTATGATACTCGAAAGTTCTGTAATTCTACATATAGTAAGGCAGTTAAAAACTTGGGATATGTATGATTCCTGTTTGTTTGATCTTCCGGACTAAATGACCGTGGTCCGGTTTTTCGAAATTCGAAGTTTCGTCTACTGCTGCAGTAGACCGCATCAGAAGATTACATGTACTCTCTGTGAACTCCTCCACAGTCGGCAGCTGCGGACCACGGCCATTTATCTCGGAAGATGAACTAAACAGGGATCAAGACGTCAGCTGTGAAAGCCTACAATTATTATAATTGGGGTATGTATGTTTATATGGAACGCACAAATTACCTATTCCTGTGAAAACATATTTTCACTGATGATCTTCTTCTCTTTGTTTTAGATACATGACCTGTCCATTCAGAATTAAGAGTTCCTCCGTCTCTTTTTTGGTCTTCCAGGTGTCCGTCTCCAATCCTCTATAACTTATCTTTTGCTGTGCGTACAATTCAATCTGGTGTTATGCGGGATATAAGGTTGATTCCATTAAAATACTTTTTCCCCACTCCTTCACATATTGCCTGAATATTCAACTGCCTTATTATTTTTTTTTTCATTTCTAATTTGATCTTTCTTCGATTTACGTACAATCTTTATTTTATTCAATTTTGACATTCTGGTATTATCTCGTTGGTAGGCCGTTGTTGTAACCCACTTCTGATGTTGGGGTACCTGGAAAACGCAGTTACGCTGCCCCGATGATATCTGATTGGTGATGACGATCCTAAATTTAATGAATATGTTAACAATAACTATTTAATGAATATGTTAATAATGACTATTTAACTCATGCCCCAAATGGGACACAATGACAAATCACATTTCAATGATTTTTTATTTACAACCAATCACATGCGTGTTTATCCTAGAATTTAGCAATTTAAATTTATCATAATAAAAGAAAGAATCTCCTTTTTAACATTTTGAATAGGTCATAGCATTATTTTGCAGTGACTGACTCAGTAAGAAGTACGGCTACCAGATTGTATATACAGAGCATTAATGTCAACACATAGCGCATGCGGAAGTTAATATAAAAACATTTGTAGCAATTGATTATATCACAAAAAAAAAGAAACCACTTTGTGCACTTTCTTAAATCTATTTTTTCCCATGTAATAACATTCCAGAAAAATATAATTGTTACATTTACATCATAGGACATCAGAAATGAATTAATATACAGTTTCATGTGTTTCATTTTTTCTCCACTAGAGTGCATTCTTACAATATTGCTTTCCTTTGGCAATAAATAATATGATGTGGTTGTAGTGATGAACAAAATAAGCAAATGAAGCGTACGAATCGTTTCTCATTTGTTTTGAAACATCGCCGTTTACATTAAATATATAAATATTTTAAAATAACTATATTTAAATAATGATTTGTGAGTAAACATCTTAATTTTATTCGTTAAATAGTCCTAACAAATGCCACTCTTTATTTCCAAATTCTCTAGATAAATTGGAAATAACTCGTGGCATCACTTATGATAATGATGGGCAGATGACGTTCAGGGACCGTTTGGGCTTTAAAGTTTCCTGAAATTTGTCTTACAGGTGAGGAAAAACTCCGAAAAAAAAAACACCCAGGAAACGTCTCCCGACCGAGGATCGAACCCGGGTCCGCTGCGTGGCTAGGCAGCACGCTACCTTAAGACCATGGATGGACGATTTACGTACAATCTTCATCAGTATATTAATTTCACTTGTTTCTAAATTTTGTTATATTTTAACAGTATCCGTTCTTGTTTCGGAGGGATAGGTTTTTCACTAATACTTACGTACCATAAATTAAAGCAAAACTTTAATCATTTAATATAAGAAACGTTTAGTGAAAATATTAGTTATCATCATCATCATCATCATCATCATCCTAAGGCGCGACAACTTCAAAAGTGAAAGTTTTGGCCTTCTCAATAATCCTCTTCTTTGTCAATCTGTCTCTTGCGATATTCAAATTAGTCACTTTCATTTTCTTTAGATCGTTCATTGTGTCATCCTCCCATCTGATCTTCGGTCTTCCAACAGCTCTGCCTCCTATAGGTTTCCTTATATAGAGTTTCTTGGCCAGTCTCTGATCATCCATTCTTATCAAATGTCCAAGCCAACCAATTCTGAGAGATCTTATATGGTTTGCTATATTCTGATTTTTTATTAATTTCTTTAGTTCGTTATTTGTTTTGATTCTCCAACAATTATAAGTTCCTCTATTTGGTCCAAACATTCTTCTTAAAATTTTTCTTTCAAAAATTGATAATTTCTGTTTTACTCTTTTTTTTAGGACCCAAGTTTCACAAGCATATGTAACTACTGGTCTAATGAGTGTTTTGTATAACCTTATTTTTGCATTTTTTATATTAATTTGCTTTTAAATAAGGTTTTATTTGCACAATAAGCTTTATTCACACTTACCAATCTTTCCTTAATTTCCTCTTCTAATGTATTAGGCCCAGTTACTTTGTTACCTAGGTATTTAAACATATTAGTTGGTAATCCTCTATTTTCAGTAACTTAAGCATTAATTTCGATCACATACTTGAGCGTGTAACATAATATGTGCGCACATTAAATCTACAATATCCGTCGATTTGACCACATAGTGTTTAGAAATAGTGATTAAAGTGCCAATATTGCGAACTGAAATAACTAATTGTACAAAGCTATTCATCACAAAGATAGGGAGATGGCGCTTGGTTTTACTTCCGTTAGGTAGCAGCAAATTGCAGCTGTTGATTGGATAATTTTTTGATAAACTAGAATAGATGTGTATGGACGCTCTGAGGTGGTTATCTCTATAATTGTATTTTGAAGCTCAAATCATGACAGCTAAACACCGTCCAAATAACGTGATGAATCTAATACCTGTATTACTAAAATGTTGATAGAAAATATACGATGTAAAAACATGTTTAATAAGCAATGACATTTTTAATGAGAGATAAAATCTGTTTCAAATTATGCCCTTACAAGATGTTGGAAATGATCTTCTCTACCCTAGCCTCATTTGTAAATTTGAAAAGAACGATTCTAGTTTACCGCTATAGTCTCGGGGTAGCGCCCGCTGTCTGGAAAGTAGCGGGCCCGAGCTTGAATTCCCGGTCGGGACAAGTTTCTAGTTTCATGGGCGATGGATATTTCAGGGGTTTCCCTCGCCTCTAAGGCAAATGTTAGGAAACTTTAAGGGACAAACGGTTCCCGAAAATCAACTGCCCATCATAATCAACATCATCATGGTCAGTTTCGCCACGTTTAGTATGAGTGTATGAGTGTATGTGTGTGTGTGTGTGTGTGTGTGTGCGTGAATGGCGTGTTTCATCAATATGTTGTGTTGCCTCGGAGGAGGCATGCTATTGAGCTGATCACTCATTCGGGGAACCCTCCATGCCCTTGTGTGGTCAAAAAGGTATGTATGTTTTCCACAATTTGAAACCCTTCTCCCGATAGGTCATGCCAGGAATTCCGAACTCCAACAAGATACTATATAAATTTTCTCACTTGCAACGGGGGTTTACTTGGTTCTTGTCGGATCACGTTGTGGCAACATATTTATATCACGTTTTCCTGAGGTTCTTAGGTAATATACTCCTGTTTTATTAGGTATTCTCTCGTTCATTTATTTAGTTGTGCCAGCATGTATCTCTTTCTCAAGAGAGCTGTTACTTATCACAATTTTGGTAGTAATGACATTTTTCATTAAATAAAACATTCACTTCTTCTATAAATTATTTATTAAACAATATTTAGCAATAAAGATGACCCTTTTTGTTGTTGTTTCAATAATTTAATCTGATGACTATTGGTTTAATATATTTTCAAATTGGTCGTAGTCACAATTTTATTTAAATTTGTATTAAATTCTTAAACAAAATTTCTTTAATTATTTAAGTATTCTTCTCAGTTTTATATATATTTTTATTTATAATATTGAATTATTTCCAATTACATTTTATAATAGTCATATATATGCTATTTTTATTTATTATAAAAATTACACCACTCTTAAATTATTTCTTATATATAATTAAGTTCACTCGACTCACGTAATTTTAACTTTGTGTTTCATCTACGGTATATCCTTTTAAGATATTTCAATAAACACACAAGTTATCTAAACTTTTATTTGGAGAACATTCAATGGCGTCTATAGTTCATCATATTCTCGTAACCATCTCTCTTCTTCTTTGTTGTAGATTATTATATTGTCAGTTTCTGATTGGTAATGACCTCAGGAAGAAAGAACATGATACGCTCGCCTTCATTTCTCAATATCGTATCATATGTTTAATGTTCGGCCGATTTAAGCCCACATTATTTGAACATTCTTTTGTCGCAATAATGTGTCTGTGAATTCAGCATCTATTGTTTACCGTAACAATTATGTGACGTAATCATTGTTACATTTCACATCGATGTTACAAAAATCATCTACCGGTATTATATTTTAACATTATAAAATAAATAATATTTAGTTTCAAATTATTTAAATCATTATTTAAATTAAAAATTAAATAAAAAGAATCCCCAAAAATTATTATTAACATAAGGATAACTTTTCCAGTTATACACTTAATTGGATCATATGCCTTCCTGAATCTACATATAGTTGATATACAATTTAATTATATTCCCATTTTTTTTATATCTGCCTTATACTAAAAATCTGTTCTGTTGTAGACTTTTATAAATGCATTTATAGAATAATTTTTTTTGAACATAAATATGTAATAAAGTCTAGAATAACAGTATTGATTTTGAGCCCAAATCGTTCCAGCAGTTGTATAGATAAAATAGGGAAAAAGTGAACTGTGTGCAAACATTGGTCGCTACTTTATCTGCAGTTTTATGAATAGTAAGTAACATTAGTGTCACTGTACAGTTGTGAATTTATAGCACCCTTATCTCAACTCCAAAACATTTATGAAATCCACCAGTTGAATATGTAAATAACGTATTACACACAATCAATCACTACATACTATTATGACCTTTAAATTTTACATAAACAGTTTTGACTTTATATAGTATGTACTTCTGATCTCATAAACTGGCTTATATTTCTAGCACAGTATATCGCATAAATTGAACTTTAATCTAATAATACATTATAAGACCAGCCTCATGCGCTAGTGGTCAGCGTTCATGAGGTCCTGGATTCGATTCCCGGTTAAACCATAGAAATTTTTCCTTAAAGGGAATCATTCCTGTGGTTGCTCCTGGTCTGGAATTTAGATTAAGTTTAGGTTAAGACTCTCCTGGCACTTCATTATCATTTATCAGCAATCATATCATCGGGGTAACGTAACTCCCCAAATTCAGAAGTGGATTACAATTAAGTCACTGCCAGGAGAGCACGAGAAATGTCTAAAATGACAACCTGGAGCATTAAAAAATATTACATTATAATTACATATTGTATTTTTGCAGTTTTAAAAATTTCAAAAATTTTGACATTTTTGGAAAAAAAAAACACCAAGACCATAGCTTTGGAAAACTCAATTCTAAAATTTTGGAACTAGACCGGATTTTTTGCATTCGAAATCCGGACACAACCTCTAGATTAAATTTTACAGTTTTCAAAATTTCGAAAATGTTGACATTTTTGGGAAAAACAGCAAAATTATACCCTTGGAATACTCAGTTCTGAAATTTTGGAATTTGGACCTCATTTTTTTTTTTTCATTAGAAACCCCGGACACACTCTAGATTCAATGTTCCGTTAGGCCAAGAGCACTATAGTTAAGATATAGCATGCTTTAAAGTCAGTACCTATAGGAGTTGCAAATTACAATGCGTTCATAGCTCGGCCGGAACGTTCTGCGGCGGCCTTGGACTGGGCGAGTATTGGTGCGCCTTCCGCCAGAGTTACACATGTACGCGACCGGCAAATCATTGCAACGTTTAGCACAATATGTTAACATTTCCAAAACGTCAGCTTTTGAGGCAACGAAACTTCTGAAACTTAAGCCGTACTGAATAATTGTTTGTTCGTACTTTACAAGAACAAGATCCTATAAGTAGGGTTAATTTTTTTAATTGGTTTCTGGGTTCGTTTATAATGGCGTTTATAACTATAAATTATATGTGTGCTCCCCTAATGGGAAGTTTATTAACCAAACTAATTTAGTTACACTCATTTTCCTATAGATGCCAGCGAGTGAAATGTAGTTAGTACATTACCTAGAGCATGGCCGCCCAAACTTTTTAATGGGCCGGGCCAATAACTGATTCTGCAATTGATCGCGGGCCGGAACATAAATATCGTTACTATTATTGCTGCTACTGCTGCTTCTATTATCATCATCATCATCATAAAAAAATATTTTTTTTGGGAAAAAATCAGAAAAAAAAAGATTTCCATAAAAAAGCTAAAATTTATATATTTTTTATTTTTCTCTTCTTTTTTCTCTTTGTTTTTTTCTTTTTTCCCACTTTTTCATTAAAAAACTGAAAAAAATATATGAACATTTAAAAAAATATATATATTTTTAGAATTTTTGTATGAATAAAAATAACTTAAAACAATTTTTTTTTCACTTTTTTGAAAAAAGTTTTAATTTTATATTTTTCAAACTTTTTTATAGTACGTTTTTTCTTTTCAAGTTTTTTGAGAAAATATAAAAATTTTGAAAAAATATAAAAAAATTGAAAAAATACAGTTTTTGAAATTTCGAAAATTTTGACGTAAAATATAAAAATTTTGAAAAAAATATAAAAAAATCGAAAAAAGAGAGACAAAACCTTAAAAAATCTACATCATATTTTTTCGGCTTTTATTTTAAAAAACTCATCATGATCATTATCATTATCATTATTATTAATACTACTATTACTACTACTACTACTACTACTACTACTACTACTACTACTACTACTACTACTACTACTACTACTACTACTACTACTACTACTACTACTAAAATAAAATTACATGATCATACAGAAGAATATTAAAACATTTGCGGCACCATGCTGCAATTAAAATTGCAAAAAAGAAATTGGTACAAAAGTTAATATATTTACCTAATGAGAAGAATGGAGCTGGCTTCTTAAAGATAACAAACGATCGAAGTCAGGTGTCTGCTGAGTAGTACTGATAAATAAGACGTCATGGAGATGTTCGTCACTCAAGTTTAATCTCAATCGTGATTTTTTAATCTTCATTTTAGAAAATGTTTGTTCACACAAGTATGTCGAGGAAAACATGCAGATTAAAAGTCGGGCGTGTTCCTTTAACCCTAAATATTATTCAGGTAGTAACTTGTAGAAAACTTAATGATATCTATAGGACCAAAAACTCCTTACATTGCGTCATTACACTGCAAATATATTAGTTCAAATTGCAACATTGCTCATGCTTTGTTAACATCGAAGGAAAATGGAGACCAAAACAAATAAATGTCTAGTTCCATTTTATTGAAATCAATCTATTAGAAAACTCTTCATCAATTCTTTCAATAACTTCCACAAAATAATCACTTCTGAAACACAATTCAGGATATTCATTTTGCAGAGCATTTACACTTGGAAAATGTACGCAGTTTTTCACAGACACGTGCCTTTTCAATAGATTCAGTTTCAAATAGAAAGCTGTTATTGCACAGTAAACTTGGTTGATTCATTTTTCTTTACGTTGTAAAAGTATGTTCAAGTCATTCAAATGCTTTGTCATATCGACAAGAAATGCTAGTACTTGCTGGTCCAGGATTCGTTAAACTTACAACACTCGGAATCAACTTTATGTATTTTTGAAAGCATTTTCTCTCTTTAACACTATTTTACAACTATTACGTGCACATGCAACTGTTTGACTGACAATACAACAAACAAAACAAGTAATGTTCAAAGTTTGGAGTGGGGGAGAAAACGGTAAATAAGGGATGAATCATCTCTACTACTTTCTCCAGAGAGGCGGTGACGCCTCAACCTCACATTCCAGAGAGCTGAATTTCACACAGGGATGTCCAAACTAGATGTTACATTTTAAAATCTAAATTAAAAATATAAAATTAATTTGTTCATTTCAGTGCTTACGCGGGCCATACGAAAAGCTATGGCGGGCCGGATGTGGCCCGCGGACCGTAGTTTCGACGGCTCTGACCTAGAGGATACATCTAGTAGGAAACTAAGGTATTACTTGGATGGATGACGATCAGTTCAATTTTGATCAGGAGCCTTGCTATTCAGGCTTGAGGTTCTTTTACGAGCCTGAAATTATTCGCACTCGGGGCCCAAGGCTTGAAGTCCTTCCTTTGGATTTTTCCATCCTACAAATTCACCGACTCCGGTCGGGTTTGAACTCCAACCCTCAGGGCTAGAGGCAAGGAAGATGACCACTGGACCATCGCGGCCGACATAGAGAAAGACAGAGACAGAAATACAGAGACAGAGGGAGAGGGAGAGACAGAGGGGGAGATAGGGAAAGAGAGAGAGAGAAAGAGAGAGAGAAAGAGAGAGAGAGAGAAAGAGAGAGAGAGAGAGAGAGAGAGAGAGAAAGAGAGAGAGCGAGCCAGAGAGAGAGAGAGAGAGAGAGAGAGAGAGAGAGATAAAAGTTAAATTAAAAATACACTCTTAAATCGACTCATATAAACATGGAAGTCTTTAGTACATTAAGAAAAGGGCTTATTTTGAAAATAAAATTAAACATTACGCTCCATCATAAAATTATAGCATCAGGGCGTATGGTTCATTACCAGAAACCACTGCTAGTCTTAATATATTAATTCAGTATACAGGAGTGACGTCAAATTGGATTCCTACAGCGAATTGGAAGTCAACAAATCGTATTGTTATATTAAATATTTAAGAAGTGCAACAGGTTTATGAGCTGTAAAGTTGTACTGCAGAATAACGATAATATTGCACCACCTCGAAATATATGCTGGTTTATGTCATTTACAGTTTTTCTTGAACTCAATTTGTTTTGTACTCATATAGTTTTCTTTAGACATCACCATCATTCTCCCACATCAATTCAACATTAGACATAAAATTTTAGGCTATTCAGCTCGGATATGCCGAATATTTTTGTGCTCAATATATTTTCCAGATTCCGAATAAATAAATCTGGTTAAACAGGAGTCATAAAGGGCGATTTGAGATAAGATAACAGTGTCGCCAGATGAAAGCAACTTTTTAAACCAATTACATTTGTGAGAATCTTCTCAAAATCCTGAATTGAAATGAAACTGGAGTATGGTTTGACATTGGATCAGAATTTAGGCATGGTTAAAGACCAACAATAACACTGGTCAACATGATTTTTGTCTCACGAGTACCAATAATGCAGTTTTTATCGTGTTTTCAAATATGTATTGGGAATTTCTCCATCACCCTAAGTTGTTTTATTTCAATTTAAATTAATGTATTTAAATACTTATTTTTTAAAGAAACTTTTTTCGCCCATTTGTCCATTGTAAAATGAAATCAAATGGAAAAGATATATCAAGGCAAATGGAATCCTAATATGCTGGCCGATTATTCTTGGACCATCAAGAGAGATGCTCCACAGGCGAAATATAGCAGAATATCATTTCTTACTTTCTAGATGAGTCTAGATGAGTCCGAATGTTCGAATATTGTGTAGTTACGAATGTAGAAAATATTAAAGTGTTTGAAATTATAAATTCCCGTCTCTCGAAAACCTTGCGTGATGGAGAAAAACCGATATCATATTTGAATTCAGGAGAAAAATACCATCAGAATCACATATTTTTCTTTCTGAAACAAAAAAAAAAAAGTTTATTTTTTTGTTGCTCAGTGTTATTAATAACTAGCATCATCATCATCATCAACAACAACAACAACAACTTCACATATTAGGCCTTTGCCTGTTCCGATCTCACATCTGTTCAGTCCAGCGCTTTCTTGGTCTCTCTATCTATCTTCGTCCTCCAGGATTATATAAATTAAAAATCGGAACCTGGAACGTCAGAAGCTTAAGGGATATGGAAGGCGAAATAATCACAGAACCCAGAAATAGAAAAATTAATATAGCAGTGACCACAGAAACAAAGAAGAAATTAAAGAGTACAAAATATGTTAAATATTATGTAATGATATATTCTAGAGTGGAACAGAGAGTTAGGACAGCGAAAGGAGTAGCCATATGGATAGATAAAAAATGGAGAAATAAAAAAAGTTAGGAGTTAATAAATGAAAGGATATTCTGTGCAAGATTTAAAATATAATTAATAACTAATAAAAATATTTCCCAAATGTATCTTTTACATAATCCGTAAACTTTCTTTTTTTTTCAAAGAATTTTGCAGTTCTGAAAAAAAAAGAGTTAAAATTGTATTTACAAGCTTTAAAAATTCATCCGTAAGAAATTGGACAGTTCAATTTTACTTTATGGGAGTGAAACTTGGGTAATGACCAAACAATTACAAAGCAGAATACAAAGCGTAGGCATGAACTTTCTTAGAATAACAAAACGCTGCACAAGATTGGATCGGATAAAGAATGAAGGTACAAGTACAGAGTTATATATATATATTCACCGAATGATACAATCAGAGAATATAGAGATAAATTGTTTAGACATGTACAAATAATGAATGTGTCAATATTACCAAAAGCAGCATTTAACTACAAGCCAAGAAGTTCAAGGAATGTAGGAAGGCCAGTGAAAAGATGGACAGAACAACTGTGAGGCGGAACAGACAATTTGCCTAGTCCGTGAAGTGAAGAAGAAGAAGGCGATACAATTTTTAATTCCTCTGGTAACGAATCCGGACTTGCTACTTAGGTAGCGGGAAACGTAATTAAAACGTTTTTTAAGTTTTTAAACTTTCGGACCAATGTAATTTAAATAATTTTGCCAATTTGTGCAATAAACCGCTGTGGTCTCGAGTTAGTGTGCTGCCTTGTCACGCAGCGGGCCCGGGATCGATCGCCGGTTGGGACATGTTTCCTGCGTGTTTTTTTTCGGGGTTTTTCCTCACCTGTAAGACAAATGTCAGGAAACTTTAAGGTCCAAACGGTCCCCGAACATCATCTGGCTATCATTGTCATGTTTTAACATATTCATTATGTTTGGGATTAAGGCTTCTCCTGGCGCATCATTACCTTCATCATCATCACCTACCATATATCGGGGCAGCGTAACTCACACCTTTTATCTTCTAACTGTCTCATTTTTATATGTAACCGTCTCACCGTATAAGGTTTTCATGTTATGTCTTGTGTACTGTTAGCCTTGTTGCACCGGCGTAACCACGCTCTATGCTACCAGAAATTGCACCGTCGTAACCACGCTCAATGCTACCAGAAATTGCATCGTATAGGTGCTGGATCAAACCGTTATTGTTGATTAACTATTTTGATTGGAAAGCATAGATTGTTCAAATTGTGACATCTTTGCCCGGGCCCATAGAGGCAAAGAGGAATTCAACTTTCTTTACTCAATTCTCCCAATACGTAATGTTTTCTGAGTTATAAAATACAATCGTGGAAGCTTTGGGATAAAGGAACTAACACCCACTTGAGTAAGCTTTTTGAATTTGACTTAGACATCTGACTAATGCTAACTACTGAATGAATAGGCATAAGTAAAAAACACAACTAAAGCTTTTAATGCGAGTCAAAATTTAGTCAGATATGATATAAAGATAAATAAATAAATACATAAATATTCGCTTTACAAAGAAAAGAAATCATAATAGATCATCTATACAAAAAGAAAATATGATATAAATTAACATACATACATACATTATCACTCACTCTAGTCCAGCCTCGGGTTGGGAAAATACTGTCCTAGCGTCCCCACCCTGGCTTACTGGACTAAACAAACAAAACCAGCTCTCCTGAGCTGTTCTGACCAGACTCCAATGGTGACTAAGTAGACGATGATTCGATGTTACAAAACACAGCTATTTATGAGAGTTCACAGGGAGAGGGGGAATGCGCGATAGCACAGGGTGCGCACTAGGAAAGGGGAGGGATAGATAGGAAAGCATTTGGCACTGTTCATAAAGATGACACTCGAGATGGAGACGCGATGACGTATAGTTTTGCGCAGTAAGACGTAATTCCTGTATCGAAATTTCCATTTCGGTACATTGTTACCAGTGCTACTAGATAAGCCTCAAAGGCTCAGGAATTATATGTTTCAGGTCCTACCGATACTAAGAGTGATATTAAAAATAACAGTTTTCACAACGTTTCCTTAATACAAAAACTTTCATCATTAACATTAATAAAACTGCATATTCTTGAATAACCCTCCGGTTTTTACATTCCCTTGTGACGGAGTATTATAAAAGTTTCAAATAGAATAATACAGAGATTAACAAAAATTATAGCGTAAACTTACACGGTTGGAATTATATGATTGTAGAAGCAAACACAATCAGTAAATATTGACCCACAAATGAACAGTTGAAGATAAAATTGCGAATGTGTAGTTGCAAGACAATATTGACTTCCTTATAAAGATCGCCCTAGTTAATACAAATAAAGATAAAATTTTCTGCCTGGACTGGATTTGAACTGAAGATCTCCAGTTTTACGCGCTGGCGCTCAAATAATTGTGCTACTCAGGCAATCAGGGAGCACAAACGTTATCTATTTTCAATTCCCATGGTACCCATAGAGCTGAATTTGTATTGACATCAGAGCAAGGCTTCTTCTATTAAGAAGGGAACTATCAACCTTTTATGCCGAAACCTTCCTTAAATGTTTTCCCAGAGAAGCGTTATGTGTACCAAGGGCGTGTCCAAAAAATTATAAATCTTTTTAAATGTAAGACATTAAATCCAGCGCCAAATTTCTCATTTAAACAACAGGAAATTAATACAATTCCTGATTTATTGGATAACCCTCATAACCTGCCGTCCAGGCCGCGCCGCGTCATATCCCAAACAGATTTATTGAACCAGGGACGTCCATCCGTTTTGCACAGTGGGTTGCCATTGTCCAGGATGGTTGAGCTTCTCAATATATACCAGCGAAAGGAGAATTGCCACCATATCCTTCCGTTTAATGCGAGGGGCAGGTAGATTTTTCCTTATTTATCTTACGTTATCTACTGGAAAGTTGCTAATTTCTTTTAGGAAAACTGAAAATAAGACTGAATTATATCGTCACATAACTTACTGTATTTATACTCTCATCTACTTGCCAGTGACAGCAACCTGTTTTCTTCTATAGTTGGTGTTTTTAGGAGTATCGTGGAAAATAAATATTTTAATAATAGATAGATAGATCATCGGTTGATTAATCATCCGATTCCTAATAGCCAGTTTTGTCGGTCCATCCAATCTCCTGGATGTAGATGTTTCTCCTTCATATATAAACATATTCCCTGACTCCAGGAGGTTTTAGGTCTTCCTCTGCTTCGTCTTCCCTCAGGTTTCCATTCCAAAACAGATTTTGGTAGTCGATCCTCTTCCATTCGCTGGACATGTCCGTACCATCTTAATTGTTGAGTTTTAATATAATCTAAAATGGTGTCTTCAATCTTCATTTTCTCCCTTATAACTGAATTCCTAATTTTTTCTCTTCTTGAAATTCTTGCGGCCCTTCGTATAAAATCCATTTCCGATTTTAATAATGATAACATTAATAATAGGGATGATAATAATAATAATGATAATAATAATGATAATAATAATAATAATAATAATAACAATAAGCCTAATACATGAAGCCGATAAAGAATTTAATAATTATCGTATCTGTAAAATGTAATAAAGTAAAATCTCTGTTTGTGTCCGGCATAATGCCAGGTTGAGGGATGAGATGAGATAAAATATTGAAGATCTGTGATATTCGAGAATACTGGTTGATTAGACCTGTCACATCATCACAGGGATGGAATAATGAAATAAAATGGATGGCATGAGTACTGATAAGTGATAGAATTAAGTTTTTGGAAGAGTAGATCGGGAGAAACCCCCGAGGAAAACCTCTCCTGGCTCCGATTCGTCAACCACGAACCCTATACGCAATGACTGAAACGCGAACTCGAGACCTAGAGCTGATGGGGCGAGTGCCTAACCATTTGGGCCGCGGGGTCGCTATTTTGATAGAATCATGTGACATATTTTAAAACACAACTGTTAAAGATGTATTGTATATTGTGAAACACTTTGACTTAATGATGTTAACTGTCAACAATTCTAGCTTCAAGATTAATGATGGTATGTCAAACAAAATTCACTTTAACGGTTAATGAACATCTCAAAGTTAACAATACCGGTGTTAAGTACAGTCTTACAGTTTAACAATTTTGATTTTTCATCGTTTTCTAACAGTGTGCATCAAAGGATATAAATCTTATGTGTAAGCCTGTCTATCCTTTTTACACGCTTTATATTAGCTTGACCTGTTACCTGTCTATCTATGTAACGGACCTGTATCTATGTAACGGAATCTTTGAACACGATTTTCGCCCACTTAAAATCATTGGATCGACGTGAAACTTTGTATACTTGTAAAGGACCTATGACAATACAATAATTTCATTTGTTTCTAAACTCCTCGCCAGAATCATCAGAAAATCAAAAAAATAAAAACCGGTATAATAGGTCGCGGACTTATCGACTTTTTAGTCAATCGTCGTAAGAGGTCAGATGATAGAGCGGTGGACTGTAGTGATATATAATTTCAGTAATCCATAGGTCGCTGGTTCAAATCCGGCCCGGAGGATTTTTTAAAAGAGTATTAAGCAATTAAATTTCATGGGATTCCGGTTTATGAAAATCAATTAAACTAAAAATAAAAAAACTAAGTAATAGTTAAAAAACTAAAACAACACGCTTTATTAGAAAACCAAACTAAAAAAAAATAAAGTTTAAAAAAACTAAAACAACACGCTTTATTAGAAAACCGAACTAAAAAATGAAAAATAATTTTAATTTCCAACACGCTTGGGATAAAATTAAAGCGGGGTGCTTTTTTATGGTTTTGCGTTTTTTTCTTAGAGACTTTACCTTTACCAATATCTGTTTATTACCAAATATATTAATTGATAAAGAGCACCCCACGCTTTTGATAGTATTTTTTTGATAACTCTAGGTTTATTCTAGATGTGTTGGAGATGATATTTTTGTTGACCACTTTAATTTTATCCCAAGCGTGTTGGAAATTAAAATCATTTCTTATTTTTTAGATTGGTTTTCTAATAAAGCGTGTTGTTTTAGTTTTTTTAAACTATTATTTATTGGACTAAAAAAACTACTTGATCGATTTGAATGGAGGTTTCACTAATATTATAGACATTTTCTGGGACAATTAACGTAGGCCTATATAACATTGTCCACCGCTGTGGTCTCGAGATAGCGTGCAAACTTGTCATGCAGCGGGACCGGGTTCAATCTCCGGTTGGGACAAGTTTCCTGGGTGATTGTTTTTTCGGGGGTTTTCCTCACCTGCAAGACAAATGTTAGGAAACGTTAAGGCCCAAACGGTCCCTGAATATCATCTGCCAGCATTAACATATTCATTAAGTTTAGTATTAAGGCCTCTCCTGACGCATCATTACCATCATCACGTATCATATGTCATCGTGGCAGCGTAACTCTGTCTTTCAGGCGCCCCAACCTCAAAAATAGGTTACAATAACTACATGCGAAGAGAGAATACCAGAATATCGAAATGATAATGTAGTGGCAATGAATAAGACAACATATTACTTAACGTACAACTGGGCCGGAGCTTTTAAAAAAATTGCATCGGTGCACTAAAAATGTAGCTTTTTCGGCGCTTAAATGAGTTACGCTACCTAAACTATAACAAAAGCAGCAAATTTATGTTAACAGAATTGAATACCTAAAGAAATTCTACAAAAAAGTTCGTGATATCATAGGCCTATGTCTATATTTTACGGATAACTCATAATAACCATTTTTGTCTTTCAGCTCATTGTTGACAAGAAGATCGGGATGAGTAGATTCCCGGGTAATCAGAATGGGGTATTTAAAAATGATTACGATATAAATTTATAATTATTTTTCTTTTTACTTATACAACTAAAATTAAAACACTTAATTTATTTAGTTGTAGCAGCGCATGCCGGATATTAGCTCGTTGTCCATGAATTAATAATTTTAAATCTTTAATAGAATGTGGCTGAAATATAAATATCCTCAAGTTGTGTCCAACTCAGTGTCAGGTTGGAGGATGAGATGAGATGAAGCTCTTGTAGAGAGGTCTGTGAAAGCCGGCCGACCACTCCTGACGCACCATAACAGGAGCAGATGAATTAAATGAAACTAAATGGATGAGGTGAGTATGGAGAAATGGTGGAATGAAATTGTGGCAGGATAAAACGGGAGAAACCCCGAGAAAACCCTGCACAAGCTCCGTTTCGTCCATCACCAAACCACATGAAGTAACTGGGACCTCAGCGGTGAGAGGTCAATATCTAACCGCTTGCGCCACGGAGCCGCCTTGGCTGAAATATATTTCGTTTAAAAGAATTTATCTATTGCAGAAGTGTTTGAAGTTTATTTTATTTATTTATTTTTTTTTTGTAGAATCTGGCGGATGCCTTGCAGTCTGCTCACTTTAGATTGAGAGCGAATCATGTTGTGTCTTTAGTGTCTAATGTCTGTACCCGGTTTGTATCCATCATCAAAAGTCATTGGCCACTGACGTACTGCTTACGCAACCCCTCGCTCACTCATTCAAACGTACTCTCTCCCTCTTCTAACATTTTTCTTCGTTTTCACAATTTTATTTTATTTTATTTTTTCCAGTTTGGTTTGTTAATTGTTTACACTTTTCCTTTTTACAATCACAAATCACAGACCCAGACTCAAGATGGATATTTAAAATCTCCTAACCCCCCCCCCGCGAATCGAACCTGGATCGTAAGAGTGGTGGGTAGAGACTGCACCGATTACGTCAGGATGACGTGAAAAATGTAATTTAAATAAACAATCGAAATTGAACTTTAAACTACACATTACACATACTTATATACAAAAACTGTCTTGTCACGCAGCGGACCCGGGTTCGATTCCCGATTGGGACAGACTCCTAGGAGAGGTCTTTTCGGGTTTTTTCCTTACCTGTAAGACAAATGTCAGGAAGCTTAGGCCCCAACGGTCCCCGTAAATCATCCGGTCATCATCATCATTCTTATCATTACCACCAACATCTTTCATCAGTGTGGAAAGCAACGGGAAGCTACCACACCTATCCATCCACAGTAATTCTGCCCGACGGTAGGTCCTTCACTGCAATCATAGTACATGCTATGCTTGCAGCTTTACTAGGAAATTATAGGTGTGGTAGCTCCCGTTTCTTTCCACACAGGTGAAAGATGATGATGATGATGATGGCCATATGATTTCGGGACCGTTTGGGTCTTAAAGTGTTCCTGACATTTGTCTTACAGGTGAGGAAAATCCCCGATAAAAACCTCACCCAGAAAAAACTGCCCCGACCAGGGATCGAATCCGGGCCCGCTGCGTGACAAGGCAGCACGCTACCTACCACACCTATAATTCCCTAGTAAATCTACAAAGCATAGTATGAAAATGCTACGATTGCAGTGAAAGAACTGCCCTCGGGGCAGAATTACTATGGATGGATATACAAAAATTTAGCGTGCGTTTGTTTATACTCGCAAAATTCGAAAAGTATTAGGTCGATTGACTTGAAATTTTGTGTATATGGGCTTTTCTTTCTCGTTTTTTTTCTTTCGTTTCCACTGTTCTTCCTTTTTGTTTTACTTTTTGTTAACCTTTTTATCTTATTCACACATACAAACGCAAGACAAGACACACACCCAGACCCAAGGTGGAGATTTAAAATCCCCTAGCCCGCCGGGAATCGAACCCGGGTCGCCGGAGTGGAAGGTAGGGACTCTACCGACTACGCCACGGCGATGGACTTGGCTTTCAGATACGGAAAGTATTTACTGCTATATATTGTGCTCTAAAATAATTTGGTGAAGGAGGTCACCTGAAATGAATTTTTTTTAATCGGTCTAGCTGTCGTAATTTTAGATGCTTCACAACGAAACTCAGCATATTCTATTAAAATAAACCTAAGTAGGAATTGTCCAAAAATGAGCGAAATCCGGCTATTTGAAATGACGGTTCAGCCTACCTGAAATCCGAAATTAAAACTTTACTCTAATAACCGCAATATTCAGTTGTCCGCAATCTATACAATACAATTCATTGTCATAAGTAATGCCACGAGTGATTTACAATTTATATACAGGATTTGGTAATCAGGAGTGGCATTTGTTAGGACTATTTAACGAATAAAATTAAGCTGTTTACTCAAAAGTCATTATTTAAATATAGTTATCGATATTTTAAAATATTTATATATTTAATGTAAACAGCGATGTTTGAAAACAAATCAGAAATGTGAGGTTACGTATATTCACTACAACTTGATCATATTATTTATTGCCGAATAGGATCGAAATATTGCAAGAATACACCCTAGTGGAGAAATAATGAAACACATACAACTTTTTATTATAATAAACATTATAGGTTATTAATTTATTGTTTTAGTAAACAACTCAGTAAAATTAAGGAATCTGTTAATTATTTGCTATATTCAATGTATTTGTTGGAGAAAAAATAATGCTCTGTGCTGTTCAGAATATTAAAAAGGAGAAGCTTTCTTTATCACAAAAGCAGGTGCTGATAAAGAGAAATCGATAAATAGCGAAGTGAAATACGACTACCATTGGTTTTAAAATTAAATTCACTGTAACGTGATTGGTCATTGACTACCACTTGGGGCATGAGTTATATAGTCATAAGTAATGCCACGAGTGATTTCCAAATTCTCTAGATAAATTCACTCCTCACTTCGTGAGTCGTGAATTTATCGATAATTTGGAAATCAAGAGTGGCATTTGTTAGGACTATTTAACGAATAAAATTAAGCTGTTTACTCACAAATCATTATTTAACTGTAGTTATTTCAAAATATTTATATATTTAATGCAAACGGCGATGTTTGAAAACAAATGAGAAACAATAGGTACGCTTCTACTGCTTCTTTTGTTTATCACTGCAACCAGATCATACTATTTATTACCAAAGGAACGCAATATTGTAAGAATGCTCTCTAGTGGAGAAAAAATGAAACACATCAATCTGTATATTAATTCATTACTGATGTCGTATGATGTAAATATGACAATTATATTTTTCTGGATTATTGCCTGGGAAAAAATACATTTAAGAAAGTGCAAACAGTGGTTTCTTTTTTTGGTGGTATAATCAATTGCTACAAATGTTGACATGTATGCACTATATATACAATCTGGTAGCCGTATTTCTTATAGCCTCAGTCACTGCAAAATAACGGTCAGACCTGTTCAGAATATTAAAAAGGAGGAGCTTTGTTTAATATGGTAATTATAACACTGATAAATATTTCGTGAAACACGACTCTGATTGGTTGTAAAACAGAAATCATTGAAACGTGATTGGTCATTGCCTCCCATTTGGGGCATGAGTTAAATAGTCCCTATAAGATCAATATGCATCCTATAAGATAAAAATAAAAATACATGTTTAACTTATTCAGGCGTAGGAGTTCACTCCGGTTATTATCTAGTTAAGAATACACAACGAATCAGTTTGAGGTTATGTTAAATTTGAATATTTGAGGAAACGTAAGTGAAAGTAGGGCAGAAAGAATTTTGGATAAGTGTTGATAAAATTGAAATGGAAGGTAAAAGTTGGAACAAAATAAGATGCTAATGATGATTCATTTAGTCAATTGTAGAAACAAAGACTGGATCACGACCCAGGTTTCACAATTTTTTCTTTGTTTCCATTAGATCTATAAAAAATAGAAAAACCACAGTTGTTAATTGTAAAAACAAGACCTGAGCCCTGATCACAGTTATGTAACTATTTCTGTGTATGGCGTGCATTTTTATAGCTTTTATGATACAATTAAAATATTGTGAAACCATGGCCGTGTTTCAGACATTATTTTTCTAACTGATTGAATATCTCCAACTCCGGAGGTTATTTCATATTGGAGAAATTGTAATTTCGGGATACATTTTTTGGACTATTTAACTCATGCCCCAAATGGGAGTCAATAATAATAATAATAGCAATAATATATATATATATATATATATCCACCGCTGTGGTCTCGAGGTAGCGTGCTGCCTTGTCACACAGCGGGCCCGGGTTCGATCCCCGGTCGGGGCAGTTTTTCTGAGTGAGGTTTTTATCGGGGTTCTTCCTCACCTGTAAGACAAATGTCAGGAAAAGTTTAAGGCCCAAACTGTCTCCGAAATCATATGATCATCATCATCATCATCATCATCATCATCATTCACCGATGTGGAAAGCAACGGGAAGCTACCTACCACATCTACAATTCCCTAGTAAAGCTGCAAGCATAGCATGAAAATGCTGTGATTGCAGTGAAGGACCTGCCTTCGGGCAGAATTTCTATGGATGGATATATATATTCTATAATAATTCTGCCCGAGGGTTGGTCTTTCACTACAATCATAGCATTTTCATGCTATGCTTTACAGATTTACTAGGAAGTTATAGGTGTAGTAGTTTCTCGTTGTTTCCACACCGGTGAAGGATGATTTTGATAATGATAATGATGGTGATGATAGCCGGATGAATTTCGGGGACCGTTGGGCCTTAAGCGTCCTGACATTTGTCTTACAGATGAGAAAAAAACCGAAAAATAACCCACCCAGAGTCTGTCCCGACCGGGATCGAACCAGGGCCCACTGCGTGACAAGATAGTACGATACCTCGAGACCACAGAGGTATATATTATTCAATGCCACAGGTTGTCTTTTCGACATTTCTAGTGTTCTCTCCTTGAATTGGAGTAAGTGTAACTCACTTCTGAGGTTGAGGGGCCGAGAAGGCGGAGTTACGTTACTTGATGATATAGTGAGTGATGATGAAAGTGGTGCACCAGGAGAGTCCGTAATCATAAACTTAATCCAAGACGAACATTAATAATGATGATTATGATGGCCATATGATGTTCGGGGACCGTTTGGGCCTTAAAGATTCCTGAAATTTGTCTTACTGGAGAGGAAAAACTCCACCCGAGAAATTTGTCCCAACCTTGACTTGAACTCGGGCCCGCTGCGTAGCAAGGCAGTTGCTACTTCGAGGTCACAACGATGCAACTAGTTCTTTTATGTTGGATGAAAGTTATTCAGTAATTTATAAAATATAACATTTTATGTACAATGTAATTTCCAGAATCAACTTAAGGTAACATTTTGGGATACATTTAATTGGACTATTTAACTCGTGCGCCAAATGGGAGTCAATGACCAATCACGTTTCAATAAATTTTGTTTTACAACCAATAACAGTCATGTTTCACTCATTCTTTATCGAATTATCTGCACCACCTCCTGCTTTTGTGATAAAGAAAGCCCCTCCTTTTTAATATTTTGAACAGGTCGGAGCATTATTTTGCAGTGTCTCACTCTCCAACAAATACACCGAATATAGCAAATAATGAACAGATTCCTTTTTGATAATTGTGTGTTCGGTAATTGTGTTTTAAATAATTATTTTGCTGAGCTGTTTACTAAAAAAAATAAATTATTAACCCATAATGTTGGTTATAATATAGGCTACAGTTTGACGTATTTCATTTCTTCTCCACTAGGGTGCATTCTTACAATATTGCGATCCTATTTGACAATAAATAATATGATCAAGTTGCAGTAGATAAACAAATGAAATATAACCACATATTTCTCATTTGTTTTCAAACATCGCCGTTCTCATTAAATATATAGGCTAACTATTCAAAAATAACAATATTTAAATAATGGTTTTTAGTAAACAGCTTAATATTATTCGATAAATAGTCCTAGCAAATGTCACTCTTGATTTCCAAATGTCCTAGATCAATTCAGGAGTCACTTCGATGATTTGGAAATAACTCGTGACATTACTTATGACTATTTAACTCATGCCCCAAATGGGAGTCAATGACCAATCATATTTCAATGATTTTTTATTTACAACCAATCACAGTCGTGTTTCGCCTAAAATTTACCAACTAAAGTTTATCATAATAAAGAAAGAACCTCCTTTTTAACATTCCGAATAGGTCATAACATTATTTTGCAGTGACTGACTCCCCAGGAAATACGGCTAGCAGATTGTATATATTGTGCATGAATGTCAACACGTAGCGCATACGAGAGATATTATAAAACACATTTGTAACAATTGATTATACCACAAAAAAAAGAAGAAACCACTGTTTCCACATTCTTAAACGAATTATTTTCCAGGAAATGATGCAGAAAAATTTAATTGACATATTTACAACATAGTACATCAGAAATTAATGAATACCTATAACGTTGATTATAAATTTCTCCACTAGGGTGCATTCTTACAGCATTGCGATCTTTTGGCAATAAATAATATTATGATTTGATTGCAGTGATCGAACAGAAGAAGCAAATGAAGCGTACCAATCGTTTCTCATTTGTTTTCAAACATCGCTGTTTACATTAAATACATAAATATTTTAAAATAACTATATTTAAATAATGATTTGTGAGTAAACAGCTTAATTTTATTCGTTAAATAGTCCTAACAAATGCCACTCTTGATTTCCAAATTCTCTAGATAAATTCACTCCTCACTTCGTGAGTCGTGAATTGGAAATCACTCGTGGCATTACTTATGATAACAGCTTAATTCTAATTACAGACTCATTGGATTATATACGTCATCCTTCAATGCAAACACATTGTCAGTTTGACGTCATGCCTACATCATTCATTACAGCATCGGCATCGTAGCACATTCGTCACAGAAAAACAACGTGCCTTTATTACTATTATATTGCAGTCTAATATTTTGTTTATATTTGGATTTACAACTAATCATAGAGTAATCAGATATACAATAATTGTTTGTAGTACATTTACGTAGACTTTTTAACTCAGACCACAAATGGTAGTCAATGATCAATCACGTTTCAATGAATTTTGTTTTACAACCAATGACAGTCGTGTTTCACCTTGCTCTTTATCGATTTCTCTTTATCAGCTCCTGCTTTTGTAATAAAGAAAGCTCCTCATCTTTAATGTTCTGAACAGGTCAAAACATTATTTTTCTCCAACAAATACATTGAATATAGTAATTAATGAAAAGATTCCTTGATTTTACTGAGTTGTTTATTAAAAAAATAAATGAATAACCCGTAATGTTGATTATGATATATAGTTTGATGTATTTCATTATTTCTCCACTTGGGTGCACTCTTACAATATTATGATCTTATTTGGCAATAAATAATATGATAAAGCAGCAGTGAATGAACATAACCTCACATTTCTGATTTGTTTTCAAACATCGCCGTTTACATTAAATATATAAATATTTTAAAATAACTGTAGTTCAACAATGATTTGTGAGTAAACAGCTTAATTTTATTCGTTAAATAGTCCTAAGAAATACCACTCTTGATTTCCAAATTCTGTAGATAAATTCACTCCTCAATTCGTGAGTCGTGAATTTATCGATAATTTGGAAATCACTCGTGGCATTACCTATGATAATTTTTACTCAAATACTATTACAGGTTTCAAAATAAGTATCCAAACAAAGTTTGAACACTTTTCATTCTATTCACCATTTGAAATACTGTACATTCTACCATTACAAATTAGGCAGACACTAGTACAGACACTTGACATGCTATAATTTAATTACCCTGATATATTGCTGACTGACGTTAACGATAACTATCAAACAACGTGTAAATACACGTTGTAATGTCAGAGAGTTTGACCATATTTCGTCATCTAATGAATTCACTGTCATTATTCCGACTGAGTGACAGAAGATCATTGATTCTGAGTCACTATTTTACAACCAGATCACAGGGTGCACGCTTTATATTAATAATAATAATAATAATAATAATAATAATAATAATAATAATAATAATAATAATAATAATAATAATAAAAATATAATATAATAATAATAATAATAATAATAATAATAATAATAATAAGGGACACAGAAACAAACAAAGTACTGAAATGGATACCCCTAAAAAAAGAAAACGTGGTAGACCAAAGCCAAATGGATTAAGGGAATTCAAGACAACATGAAAAAGAGAAATATGACAGAAGTAGACACACAAGATCAGGAAGTGTGGAAAAAAAAGTGTATATTTTGGTTGAGAATACCTTGTAAATAACATAAACAATCCTGAATAAAATTCTTCTTCTTCTTCTTCTTCAAGGTTTAGGCTGATTTACTATCCTGTTCCGGCTCCAAATTGCTGCTGTTTCCATATTTTCCTTGGTCTTCCCAATTTTTTTCTTCCTCGTGGTGAATACCTGCATGCTGCTTTTGATATTCTGTTCTCAGTCATCCTTGCCAAGTGTTCTTTGCAGTTTGTTCTGTATTGCACTGTTGTGTTTAATTCCTCTACTTTTAGTTGTTGTCTTATTTCTGTGTTACCCATCCGGCCGTTCTGGATTATTATTATCCCGTTGTGGATTACTATGTAATAATAATAATAATAATAATAATAATAATAATAATAATAATAATAATCCACAACGGGCGGATGGGGTTCGTTAGTCCTGCAAGACAACCCAACTCCTAAATAAAGCGCGGTAAGCTGGGTGACGGCAATCGGCCTAGGGAGGAAACCCCGAATGATAAACTCATCAAGAAAACTGGCTAGCAACCCACGCCAAATTTATTATACAGTAGACAGACGAGAATATTGGAAAGATCATATAGAAAGAATGGAAGACAATATACTTGTAAAAAGAGCTAAAGAAGATAGGCCAATGGATGGGAGAAAGACCAAGAGATGCACCGACAGTGACTGCATATCCAATACGTCTTCCTCCGAGGAGTTATTTGGGAAATAAACAGGTTGAAAATCCTACAAATAAATAAATAAATAAATAATAATACTAATAGTTGAATGCAGGCTTTCACGGCCGGTAATCATAATGTTGTGTGATTCCGGGTTCTGTGGCCGTGGTCCATAGTTGGTGTTGATACCAGACGTTTTACCGGAATCACACAACATTATTAATAATACTAATAATAATAATACTAATAATAATGAAAATAATTTTATTAGCCTATCATTATTATATTTAAAATAATTGTATTATTTTATTATTGGGCTATATTACTTATAGGCCTAATAATACTAATAATAATACTCACAATAATAATAAAAATAATAATAATAATATTATTATTATTATTATTATTATTATTATTATTATTATTATTATTATTATTGATACCGGTAGGCTACTGATTTCCATGATCGCCCCTGCTTCCAAGTTTCAGGGGCACAAATCCGACCGGAATGGGTGTATTTTTCAAGGCGTTCAGATCCTGAGTATGGGTTCATTCGGACGAGAATTAAAGCGTGGGTCCCGTGTTGTAGATTTACGGTATGTGTATAAACCTAAAGCCTAAAAAATAAATAGGCCTATAAGCAAAATTATTCGGTCCTTTCACGCCCAGATTTGAATATTACGAGGCTAATGTCCTTGGTTATTTAAAGGCCGTTATTAAATTAAAATAATTAGTCTATTATTATTATTATTATTATTATTATTATTATTATTATTATTATTATTATCGTAGCCGAGCGGTTAAGGTAGGAAGCCTTGGCGCAGAGCTACGGGACTTGCGCTGGTTCGAGTCTCCATGGGGGAAGAAATTTTCTCATGGTATTTCGGCCAGTATGGGACCGGTGCCCACCCAGCATCGTGAGGCAATTGGGTAGCTACAATAAGTAGCGGCTCGAGGTTGAGAAACCAGCTATAACGGCTGGGGGACTCGACATGCTAACCACATGTCACCCCTACACTGGCTGTTGATCATCTACCTCTGTGATTGACACATGTGGATGTGAAGGGCCAGCAGCCGGCTGGTAAAAGGGCAACCGCTGAAAAGTGGAAAGACCCTCAATCGGATTATTATTATCATCATCATCATCACCATCAATTCACACTTCTTAATACATTTAATATCATAAAAAAATAATTTACTGAACTAGTATAATATATGGGTAATACTATTTTCAACTCGTGTCCAACTTAGGGTCGGGTCGAAGGATGCGAAGGGAAGAAATCCTCTTATACAGAAGTCTGTGAATGACAAGGGTGACAACCGACCACGCCTGACGCACCATCACAGGGTCAGATGAACGAAATGGATGTGGTGAGTTGGAGAATTATGGCAGGGATAACGTCAGAAAACCTCGAGAAAATCTTGCCTAAGCTTCGTTTCGTCCACCACAAAACCCACATGGAGTGACCGAGACTCGATCTCGGGGCCCCAGCGGTGAGAGACGAGTGTCTATCCGCTTGCGCCACGAAGCCGCCTTTACTGAACTACTACGGAATTATTTGAATTCGGTTCAATAAATATATTATGGTAACATTTTGTTAAGTCATATTTCCTATTTTTCCTTTATTAGCTGAATTAATCATGAAATTGAACTCAATACGGAAATGTTCATGCGTGTTTTAATCGTTATCATTTGTCTACAAAAAGTGTGAACGTCGGGTTGAATAAAAAATTAATTAACTTACATAATTTAATTTTGAATCCATATGTACTTGAAAGGTTTCTCGTTAATAAAATTAGTTTAGTGAAAACATTCCACAGTCAAAGGAAATTTTCATTTAAGAAAAAGCAAAATTAATCTAAATTCTATCTCTGTGTTCTCTGACACTACCTACATATTTATAAATTTAATTCTTTGGTTTTCTTTGATTTTTTACTTTAAATATAAAATGTGACATAACATCAGACACTATGTGCAATCTTACTCAATATTCGTGTTCTAATAAGCTGTAATAATAATAATAATAATAATAATAATAATAATAATAATAATAATAATAATAATAATAATAATAATAATTTGCAGATGACCAATTGATATTGGCTCAAGAATTTGAAGATATAGAATACCTCACTAGAAAATTAATACAAGAATATAGTGTATGGGGTTTAAAGATCAATATGGATAAATCTAGATATATGACAATAGGGGATCTTCCTCAAGATTTAATACTAGAAGAAAATTTAGAGACAATTAAATACACTGAAGAATATAAGTATTTGGGAATTAAAATTGCTAAAGATGGAAAACAAGAAACAGAGATAAGAAACAGGATCAATATAGGAAAGTATGCTATATCTGCCCTAAATGGAATAGTATGGGACAAACATATCTTGAAAGAAACAAAAAAAAACTATTTTTAATACAATAATCAGAAGCATTATTACCTATGGAGCTGATGTGTGGGCTTTAAATGCACAAATGAAAAGAAAAATTACTCGCCACTGAAATGGACTACTGGAGACGTGCTGCAAGAATATCCAGGAAGGATAAAATCAGAAATTCATATATAAAAGAAAAAATGCAGGTACAATATTCAATATTAGATTTTATAAAGAAGAAACAATTAAATTGGAACGGACACATTAGAAGGATGGAAGAAGGAAGACTACCTAAGATAATCATGGATTGGGTACCACAGGGAAGGAATAAGAAGGGTAGACCAAATATTACGTGGATTCAGGGAATCAATGAAACTAAGAGGGAATGGGAAATAGAAGAAGATATATGGATGAACAGACAAGAATGGAAAAATGTGTTGAAACAAATGTATAGTTAACTGTGAACATGGGTACCGGAAAAATGTATATTCATTGTAAAAGCCGGAATAATAAAAAACATTATTATTATTATTATTATTATTATTTTTATATACAAAATTTTAATGTTCACACATCATTCTGTGCCTAAAGTTAATTTTTCTTCTCCACTCGTCTCTATCCATCCACTCCATGTCCTCCAGTCCTCTTGTTCTCATTCCAGTTCTTATTTCTTGCATCCACGAGTTTCCAGGTCTTCCTTTCCTTTTTCTTCCAGGTGGACACCATTCCAATATTTTCCTGGGTAACCTTTCTTCTTGTATTCATCGTTCGAGCCCATACCAATTTAATTGCTTATATCTTATATAATCTACTATTAAATAACTAATATTCATTTTTCTCGTATGACAGTATATCTTATTTTTTTCTAATTTTGAACATCCTGCTGCTCTCCTCAAGAAATCCATTTCCAACGACATACGTTTTTGTTGAATTTCCAAACTTCAGCTGCATATGTGACAGCACTTCTTACAATTCAATTATATATTTTATATGTAATAATAATAATAATAATAATATTGAAATATTATTATTATTATTATTATTATTATTATTATTATTATTATTATTATTATGCCCATCGCTGGGGTCTCTATGTAAGCGCTGCTGCCTCGTACGTATTGGGTTCGATTCCCTGTCGGGTAAAATTTTCTGGACAATGTTTTTTTTTCACGCCTGTAAAACAAATAAATGTCAGAACACTAAGACCCAAATAGTCTCTGAACATCATCGGACCATCATCATCATCATCATCATAATATTCGCCATGAATGCGTAAGTACATAGTGTGTTGCATCTTAAAACGTTGTGTTGTCTCAGAGGAGGCACTGAATTGTACCGATCGCTAATTTTGGGAGGCTCTCCATGTCCTTGAGTGGCCAAAAAAAAGTATGTGTGTGATCCATAGTGTAAACTCCCTCTTCTACAAGTCGTGCCACACTTTACGGTCCGTGTGACATGTGTCACTTAAAAGCACCTTCAAGATGAGAGGTTAAACTAAGAAGAATTATTTTTATTATGGAAGAGATAAACCAGCATGAAATTACAGAATAACATTTGTAGTGATGCACAGGAACACGATATAGGCCTATTCAATTTAAATATGCTCTACTTATAGAGTTAATTACGTCATTTGGTTTATATTGAAATATTATATTCTCTCAATTCTGATCGATTTAATTAGGAGTAATAATCAATTCAGTTTCAACCCAAGTAATTAGTGTAATTAGAAATAAATTAAAAGCTAAGCGTAAAATGAACCGTCAAATTCTGCTCGAATAAGTTTTATTTAAGATTTGAGGTTTATTTACGAGCCGTAAATGTACGAATGGCACCCACGGTTTACTTGCCTTCCGAAAGAATCCACACTGATAGGTATATTTTTTTATAAATGTTAAGGTTCAGGTTTAACCCTTATTGGCAGAACACAAATTTATTCTGTTAGATATTTAAATGTGGCGGACCGGAGTGAAAACGGAATCTTGTATAACTGTTATTATTAGGTATATTGTATAATTAGACACACATTTAAGTGGTTACTATTTGTTCGTTTTCTTTTGATTTATTTAAAATATTAAATTAAATAAACCAACTGATGTATCCAAAAGGATACATTACAAATTTAAGGGCTAAAGAATTGTAATTGAAAGAATAATAATTGGCCATGAGAAGATATAAACTTTAACGGGGTCGTATTTTATTAGAACATAATTAAATATATAAATTAATACTAACAAAATTCATATCACATTCCGTTGAGGTGAATAGTCATAAGATAAAAAATTAAACTTAAAATGTACCTGTTGGCAGGTGCCGACGTCCTCAATTTTGTTGAAATGATGCATTTAAAATATTAACTGGAGGCCTTTCGGAAGCTAACTTTCATCATCAGCAGGATGAGTATGCGCTACTAGTAGTTAAGACGCTGTAGACGTTGCAGGTCCTGATTCGTAGTGCATACTCGTACTGCTGATGATGTAAGTTAACCTCCGAAAGGCCTCCAGTTGATATTTTAAATACATAATTTTAACAAAGTTGAGGACGACGGCACCTGCCAATAGGTACATTTTAATTTTTAATGTTTATCTTACGTATATAAATTAATCATACAAAGGAAATGTCAATCATTGCATGTCAAAACCTAGCTTGATATTTCTCGCAGAGAAGCGTTGTGATGTACCAAGGTCATGTCCAAAATATTAAACTTATTTTTAACTAAAAGGCAAAGAAAACGAAGCCAGAATCCAGCAATGGCAACCCACTGCACTGTACGGAACAGATGGGCTCCCTGCATACGTAAGAGAGGAGTGAAGTGAAGCGGGACGGCAGTCAGTGTTATTCAGTCTCCAATTAGGTGTTCTATTACTTCCCTAAGGTTTAATTTGAGATTTGGTGCTGGATTTTTAGTGTCTTGCAGTTAAAAAGGCAGATTTATTTGGGCAGGGCCTGGGTACATCATAACACTTCTCTGGAAGAAATTTCAAGGTAGGATTAGGCATGGAATGGTTGACAGTTACTTTGTTAGGTCTACTTGTTTTTTAAAATATGCCGTAAAAACAAGAATATTATTGGAAACAACTGGAATGAAAATACTTCGTAAGATTGTGGGAAAAAGTTTATTGGATAGAGAAAGGAGTGAAAGTATCAGAGACACATGTGCAGTCGAAGATATTAAGAAATAGGAATATAGGAGAAAACAAGAATGGGATGTGCATATAAGCAGGATAGACAGCAATAGAACTGTTAAGAGTGCAAGGATTGATCTATTTAAGGACAGGAGACAACAGGGACGTCCCAGAAAGCGGTGGTATGTAAACCTAAGGTGAGGCAACAAGAATACTGCAGAAAGATCAGGTTTAAACATGAAGAAGAAGAATAAATACATTTATAGTCCCGCACCGTAACGGAGTGGTTAAGGCAGGAAGCCTTGGCACAGAGCTACGGGATTTGTGCTGGTTCGAGTCTCCATGGGGGAAGAAATTTTCTCATGGTATTTCGGCCAGTTTGGGACCGGTGCCCACCCAGCATCGTGAGGCATTTGGGTAGCTACAATAAGTAGGGGCTCCAGGTTGAGAAAAACCAGCTATAACGGCTGGGGGACTCGACATGCTGACCACATATCATCCTTACACTGGCTGGTGATCATCTACCTCTGTGATTGAAACATGTGGATGTAAGGCCAGCAGCCGGATGGTAAGCTAAGGGCCTTCTAGGCCTGTCGCGAGAGGAGAAAATATATATACGCAATTCTTCTGTACGTGCGTTTGTCACTCTACTCCTCATAAACGAACTGGATCGATTTTGATGAATTTTTGTGTGTGTGTGTGTCTGATTGGGTTGCTCGATAGTTTAAATTTACAGCTGGACCCTCTAAAATTATAAGGTGTAGGAGTTCACCTGAAGTGAAAGATTTAAAATCGCTCTAGCGATCACATTTTTTAATGTTACACAACGAAACTCAGTATATTACATTAAAATAAACCGAGGTAGGTATTATTAAAAAATGAGCGAAATCCGATAATTAGAAGCGGAGGTTTACCTAAATTCCGAAATTACCGGCATCCGAGGGCTAGGGAGTCTTTCCTTTCTTCCATTTCTTTTTTCCTTTATTTTCTTTTCTTCTCCAGAAAAGCTTGACCAGAGGCTATAAGATGGCAGCCCCATCACTGGTCTTGCCTTCCTTTGGCCAGCAACCAATCGAAGGGACTATTATTATGCTTTCAAGTCTTATACGAGAATTTCCCTCAAATGCTGGAGGGAAAATTTTCTATAGGATCGTAACAGGCCTTGGCCTAATACTTGGAAGGAAGAAGAAGAAGAAATTTTTGTGGGTGTTTGAGGGAAACCCTGGATATTTTAGATTCACAATTGGATTCTCTAAAACTACTAAGTGTAGGAGTTCACTTGAAGTGAAAACTTAATAATCGCTCTAGCAGTCACACTTTTGGATGTTTCACAAATAAATTCAGTAGGTATATCCTAATGAAATAAACCGTGGTAGGTATTATCTAAAATGAGCGAAATCCAACAATTAAAGTGGAGGTTTTCCTGAAATCCGAAATTAAAAACTAACTACCAACAGCCATGTTTGGTTCGTCTCAACGTATGCCATACAATTTAATTAACCTTTAATATTTCATATATTTATGCGCAGCAACGCACGCCGGGTATTTGCTAGTGTACTGCAATAGTACAATGCGAGGTTTTTCCATAAGGGAGATGTTTAAAAACCTCGCTATCGCTCGGTTTTTAATTTCCGAGATACTGTAAAGCACTTCACAAACGTACGTTGTACATTATTTTTTGCGCGATGGTGTTTTCAAAATAATGAATAATAGTAAAATAATAACATCCTTATAATATTATAATGATATTCTGAAAAGAAAAATTAATGTGGGAACCAGGAATCGAAGAGGTCCACGGTTCGATTCCTGGTTCACACATTAATTTTTCTTTTCACAATATCATTATAATATTATAATATAATCCATTATTGGAACTGTGTTAAAATAACAGTATTGGAAAATGTTAAATAACATCCTTGTCGGAAATATTTACGTTCATTATAAACAACTAACCGTTAACAGTGTGGGCAAGTTTATTAGTTGAGACTACAGCAGGCCGTGACACCATTGAGTCATAAAATGGCGGCAAGTAAGTATCTATTGTTTATTATTGTTCCAAATAAAGTTCAGTTCATTAAAAATACAGTGATTTGTTTAATATAATCTATATTAACACTACTTTTTGGATATATTTTTGTATAATCATTGTACGTAGTATACATAAAGGGCAGTTGTTTTACTTCCCGCACGAGGTTTGTAATATGTAATATTACAATATTACAGTATAGTTATTTAGGTTATCAACCCGGAAATGTAGGAAGTCGAACTTTCTATCATAGTCGCCATTGCTGTAAGTACGAGAAAACTCACTATCTCGCAAAAAAATAATGTGTCTAATTGTTATATTTTTAGCTGAAATATTGTGTGGCCTGATCAGTTTGAAAGTACTTGCAACAAACTTAAAAACATTACCTGTGCACAAATGTAATAAAAACAAGTTTGCTATTTTAATATCTGAGAGTCCAATAAACTTGACCTGCTCTAAGTCTGGCAGGCGGAGCGACATTACTCTGCTATTTTTATATCCCTTTGAATTTTACGGCAGTGGGCAATTTCTCAAGAGAAGCTCAGGACTGTTCTAGTTTCTGCTTATCACTATGTTGCGTAAATCGGCTTTCGTTAAGCTATACTCGATACTTTAACACGTCAATGCGTATAGGGTGTTTATACAATAAATAAATCTAAGTAAGTTTGTATTTTATATTATTAGGTTATGTTCCTATATAATGAAGCACGTGTGCATAAATAGCCAAACATTAGCAATCAACTGTAAAAATAAAGTGTAAACTGACCACATAATTTCTCATTATTTTCGTAACAACTATAAAGAAACCGAAAATCCGTAGCATCGGTTATAAAAAAATCATGGTTCAGTCTTTGTTTTTTAATAATTGTAGGCTTTTGCGGCCAGCGACTTGATCCCTGTTTGGTTCGTCTTCCGGGCTAAATGTTTTGGAAGTTAATGGTGATGGACATTCAATTTTCAAAATTCTTACAGAAACACAAACAATATAAGCCGTGGTCCTGGCAGGATTTAATTTTTCCAATTGAGTATTATGAGATTCTATTCTATAGTGTTCTGTCCTAGGGCAGGCCCTTCACCGCAAACATAGTATTTCCATGCTATGTTTTGCAAGCTATACTAGGGAATTATAGGTGTGGTAGCTTCCTGTTGCTTTCCCCATCATGGAATTGCGATGGCCAGATAACGTTCGGGAACCTTTTGGCCCTCAAAGATTCCCGACATTTGCCTTACAGGTGAGCAAAAACTCCGAAAAAAACTCACAGAGGAAGTTTGTCCCGACTGGGAATTGAACCCATGCCCGCTGCGTGACAAGGCAGCAAGCTACTTCGAGATTTTGTGATTATTCCCACGGTTAATGAAATAATTTAGACCAAACTTTTTGAAAATCTCAACAGCACACGTAAGATTCGTGTGATTCTTGTGACGAGACATACACAGCTGTTCAGGGATCAATCAACCCAATACCACCTCTCACTTGAAGTTCGCCACGCTGCAATATATCTCGTTTTTTTTTTATTCCAAAACGTCAAAAGTTTTCACTTAATCTGCACGAGAATTATCAATTTTATTGCAAAACTGTAAAGGAACAAAACATTCTTGTTTTTCACCTTTAACTACCATAAGTAATGCCACTAGTGATTTCCAAATTATCGATAAATTCAGGACTCACGAAGTGAGGAGTGAATTTATCTAGAGAATTTGGAAATCAAGAGTGGCATTTCTTAGGACTATATAGCGAATAAAATTAAGCTGTTTACTCACAAATCATTATTTAAATATAGTTATCTTAAAATATTTATATATTTAATGCAAACGGCGATGTTTGAAAACAAATAAACGATTATTATGCTTAATTTGTTCATCATTGCAACCAGATCATATTATGTATTGCCAAACGATCGCACCCTAGTGGGGAAATGTATAACCAACATTATAGCTTATTAATTAATCTCTGATGTCCTATGAGGTAAATATGTCAATTATATTTCTCTGGAACGTAAATTCCTGGGAATCATAGGTTTAAGAAAGTGTTTTTTTGTGATATAATCAATTGCTACAACTGTTTTTATATTATCTCCCGCGAGCACTATCTGGTAGCATTCGATCACTATATATACAATCTGATAGCCACATGCAGTCACTGCAAAATAATGCTATGACTATTCAGAATGTTACAAAGGAGGAGCTTTATTTTAAAGTGATAAAATTAAATTGATAAAATCGAGGTGAAAAACGACTGTGATTAGTTATAAATAAAAAATCATTAAAATGTGATTGGTCACTGACTCCCATTTGGGGCATGAGTTAAATAGTCTACGCAAATATTAAACATGAATGGCAAATATTTATTGAGTTAAACGCTTCTAGTTTTAACACGAAGGCGCACCACCCCATTTGCACGTACCGTTCGTGATCACTTTTAGCGATATTTCGTTCATGGATAGGTCAAGGCGGCCGATAGCATGGCCTCCATGATCAGGGAATTTAACTTCAATAACTTTTTTTTCTTTTTTTTCTGTGGGGGCCACATGAAGTCTGTGGTATATCAGATCCTTGTGGACATTGTAGAAGATATACTTGCAAGTGTTTTGGCTGGTGCACAAGAGGTTCAACAGATTCAAGGCGTGATGGAGTGAGTGTACCAGAAGATGATTCGCAGGTAAAATGTGTGCTATGAACTTGGCGGTCGCCACATCGAACCGCTGTTCTAGAGGATAAGTATTTACTACAATATTATGGGCAGTAGAGAAGCTTATTTATTTTTTCCTTGACATCAGACAATGTCATGAAATCAGTGAATGTTGTATTGTGTAAATGCAATTTATTGAGTCTGAATAATTAAATTACTATCAATTTTCTCCCGGCAGAAGCGAAATATTTAAATTCTTAATGTGAACTTCTTGTATCTCCAATAAGAAAACACTACGCTTCCGGACAAATATTCCTATTCAAAGCGTTATCTTCTCAATCCTCTCTACAAGCACTAGAAACTTGCAATGAGAATTTTCGAACATCCTGAATATCTTTTAACGCTCTAGCGGCCGCAATTTTTACACGCTTTATATTAGCTTGACATCTATCTATCTATCCATCTATATCTATCTATGTAACAGAATCTTTCAACGCGATTTTCACCCACTTAAAATCATCGGATCGACTTGAAACTTTATATACTTGTAGAGGACCCGTGACAATACAATAATTTCATATTTGTTTTCTAAAATCCTGGTCATAATCATCAGAAAATAAAAAAAAACGTGTTTTTGTATAAATGTAACGGAATCTTTCAACGCGATGTTCACCCACTTAGAAACATTGGATCGACTTGAAACTTTGTATACGTGTAGAGAACCCGTGACAATACAATAATTTCATATTTTGTTTCTAAAATCCTGGCCAGAATCATCCGAAAATCAAAAAAATGAAAACTGGTATAATAGGTTGCGGACTTGTCGAGTTTTTAGTCAATCGTTGTAAGAGCTCAGTTGGTAGAGCAGTGAACTCTTAGTGGTATATAACTTCAGTAATCCATACGTCGCTGGTTCAAATCCAGCTGGGAGGGTTTTTTTTATAGAAGAGTATTACTTCTAGCACATACTACAACAGTATCGAATTTAAAGATATTTACATTTTTATCTTATTCTGTAAAATATTAAAACTAAAAAATAAAAAATAAATAATAATTTTAAAAACCTAAAAGAACACGCTTTATTAGAAAACTAAAAAATGAAAAATAATTTTAATTTCCAATACGCTTGGGATAAAATAAAGTGGTGAACAAAAAAATCATCTCCAACACACAGAATAAAATTAGAGTTATCAACAAAAAGAAAATAATATTACCATCAAAAGCGTGGGGTGATTTTTATGATTTTTACATTTTCTTCTTAGAGAGCTTACTTTTACCAATATCTGTTTATTATCAAATATATTAATTGATATAGAGCACCCCACGCTTTTGATGGTAAAATTATTTTCTTTTTGTTGATAACTCTAATTTTATTCTATATGTGTTGGAGATGATTTTTTTGTTCACCACTTTATTTTATCCCAAGCGTATTGGAAATTAAAATTATTTTTCATTTTTTAGTTTTCTAATAAAGCGTGTTCTTTTAGTTTTTTAAAACTATTATTTATTTAGAACCAAATTCGACATGTGTCAATCAATTAAGATAAGCAAGGTCAGGAGTTCGTTAACCAGCAATGTATGACCTTTAGGGATGAATGTTAACCAGAATCGAACATTTAAAAATAGCTCTAGCGGCTGCAAATTTTAGATTTTTTCCAACAAAACTCAGTACGTTCCATTGATATGAACGAGAAAAGTATTTTCCAAACATTTTCGAAATCCTATCATAAGACTGGCGGTTTACCTGAAATCCGAAATTTAAAATTAGCTAAAACGGTCGCCTTATTTGTTTTCTCACAACGAAACTGTATAGGGTCTAGTTACGGTTAAATTAACAGAATAAGGGCCAGTTTCACCAAGAGAGGTAACTGTATTACGCCAGTTTAAGCTATGCATTATACATGGGTCAAACTGGCGTAATGCAGTTACCTCTTTTGGTGAAATGGCCCTTAATATACATTCCGTAAACCAGTAAAATCGGACCGTAAATTCAACTTAATGAGGAATTCGATTAGTTTACGCAGTTCCTGTTTGACATACTTTTTTTTAAATTAATGATAGAAAACATTTTTTATTGCTATCTTGGATATTCAACATAATTTTGATTATGCCTGGCAAATTATCATCATCATCATCATCATAGTACATTCACGAATTTAGGCCATTTGTTGACCTGTTTCGGCCTCAAGAGAAACACCATCCAAAAAGTATTTTGAGTGGACGTCCTGGTCTTCTTCTTCCTGCAAGGTTGATATCTTAACAATTATAACAACAGTAAAGGAAATATAATGCCCCTATAAATAATCGTTAATTTCAAATGGTTTAAATTGGAATTTTAAGAACAATTAAGTCTCGTAGACTGCAATGGTAGGGCACGTGGCACGAATGGGGAATGAAAGGGGACATTGAAGTTTCTTGTAGGAAAACTAGACGGAAAACGTCCTGTTGTTAGACCAAGAATAAGGTGGGAGAATAACTTTAACCATGATTTTGAGAGAATTAGATTCTACAGGGAATGATTGAAAAAAACATTACATCAGGATAGGGATGTGTGGATAGCTTATGTCCGCGCGGCCATTTACCTACGGGTTCGATAAAGCCAGGTGAGCTATTTGCAATTTATCATTACCTTGTTCCAAGATACAAAATAAATAAAATGGTGCTTCAAACAAAATTTTTCACATAATCGTACACACTAAAAAGTGAATAAAAATAATAGGTAAAACAGCACACAAACTACATATTTCTCATATGTAGAAAAAAAATAACATTCATTTATACGTTTTCGAGTTACGTTTGTTTGCTGGGATTAGTTCATTAATGATGCATTTTTGTTTTAATTTTGCTTACAGGACAGAGTTGATATTAAACCTGCACCGTTAATACTATACACGGTACTATATAATTAAAAAAAAACTTTTTACAAATGTCTGTTTTAATTGTAGCAAACAGAAGTTGTTGAGCATACATAACCCCTACATTCTCATTCCCGGAAGTAAAAAAAAAAAACTTTTTTGTGCGATAGTGCGTTTTATCCTACTTACAGCAATGACGACCATGATTGAAAGTTCAACTTCCTATATTTCGGGATTGCTAACCTATATAACTATACTGTTAATATTACATTTACACCCACGTGCGGGAAGTAAAAGCACTGCCCTCTCTCTATGTATACTACGTACAATGCACATACAAAAAATATCCAAAACATAATGTTAATATACATTATACAAAACAAATCACTGCATCTTAAATGAACTGAACTTTATTTGAAACAATATAAAACATTAAATACGTACTTGCGGCCATGTTATCAATAATTATTCTCAAGGCCTCCTGTTGTTTCAACTAATAAACATTGCCCACACTGTTAACGTTAGTCAATTGTTTATAATGGACGCAAATATTCCCAATAAAGATATTATTTACTTCTTCTTCTGCTTCATGAAATTAGGCCTTTTGACCTGTTTTCACATCAAGTGGGATTTAATGAATCCTCCCATCTAGCAAATGGGCGTCCAACATTTCTATGTCCTATTGGTTTGTACTTTAGTAACAGCTGAGGGATTCTATCTGTAGGCATTCTCTTGACATGTTCATACCAGTTGTTTCTCATGTTGTCAATTCTATTTGTTAAATTGAAAATATTTAAGTCCTTCCTAATATCCTCACTTCTTTTCTTGTCCAAATATTATTTACTATTATGTATTATTTCAAAACACCATCGCGCAAAAAAATAATGTACAACGCACGTTTGTGAAGTGTTTCACAGAATCTCGGAAATTAAAAACCTCGCTATCGCTTGGTTTTTAAACATTTTTCTCGATTCTGTAAAAACCACTTCCCAACTTCGCATCGTAATAGACTATTACAAATGTCTGCTTTTAATTGTAACACACCTAACTTCGCATTCCCGGAAGTAAAAAAAAAAAAACTTTTTCATTTCTACAAATTAGTAATCTAGGTCTGTATCTGACCTTTCGTGTTATACTTTCTTTTCAATCTGTAAAACATTACATGTAATCTAAATTTTTATTTATATACAGAATTTTAATGTTTACACATCTTTCTGTGCCTAAAGTTTTCATCTCCACTCGTCTCTGTCCATCCACTTCATGTCCTCCAGTCCTCTTGTTCTCATTCCAGTTCTTATTTCTTGTATCATCGAGTTTCGAGGTCCTCCTTTTCTTCTTCTTCCAGGTGGACACCATTCCAATGTTTTCCTGGGTAACCCTTCTTCTTGCATTAATCGTATATGCCCATACCAATTTAATTTCTTATATCTTATAAAATCTACTACTGAATATCTAATATTCATTTTTCTCTAAATAATAATAATAATAATAATAAATAATAATAATAATAATAATAATAATAATAAATAATAATAATAATAATAATGATAATAATAATAATGATAATAAAGTGATCCCACTACAGGCCTCAGGAGGCCCTTGGGGCAGTAGGAGGTTAAGGCTCCCACTTTTTGTGGACAATCAGCACTTGATGCCAGCCGGGTTGTCAGCCCTGCCTGACGGCCGCCTTTACCCCCAGAACAAGTGTCTGGTACTCGTTTCCTTTAGAGGCTGAGTCGACCCCGGGGTCATAGTGCCGTCAGAGGGTTTGGGTCAGTTTAAAAATCCTGACCTCACCGGACTCGAACCTTCGACCTTCCGGCTTGTAGCGCAGTGCCTTTACCACTACGCTACGGCGTGCCTAATGATAATAATACCCATGTAATAATAATAATAATAATAATAATAATAATAATAATAATAATAATAATAATAATTATGTTTTATTTATTCTGGCAGAGTTAAGGCCATACGACCTTCTCTTCCACTCAACCAGCACAAATACAAATACATATTTGACAAATATAGATATATACTATACTAATTATAAACAGTTAAAGATACATTAAATGTAGCAATGTAAATTTCATGTACAAACAACATTTTATACGATATTAACAATAATACTAATAATAATAATATAATGATGATAAAAAATATATAATAATAATACTATATATATGATAAACTATACGAGAAACACCAATTAATATATATACCTTACACTGGGTAATGATGAAGTCGAGGTTAGAGCGGTGTAGAGTTGAGGCTATACGTGTGGACTCTCTAATATCGTCTCTATTAATCGCCATATTTGTTTACTCTTGCTCAACTTGCATTCTCCGTGGATTATCACAGAATAATTAATATTAACATCAACGTTACTCATGCTCCATGGGCATATATTTGACAATGATATCTATACGAGGTACGATTATAGCTTTTGCCAATTTTCAAAATAAAGATTCATAATATCGCGATATCAATATAAACAAGAAATAAAGAGAACCTATAAACATAACTATTCATTTAGGATAGCAGAGATTCTGCGCGCTGGGCCCGAGTTTACGCAGACTTGCTTCATTTCGTATAAACATCTAAAACAAACAATAATTTAAACTTTACTGTACTTGAAGTGATTTTAAATTAGATCATGAGGGAGGAGATCTGAGGACACTAAATACTAGCAGTACAGATAATAAATCATCAATCACAATAATTAGCTAAAAATAAAACAATATTTAATATAAAAGTAGTCATATAAATTAAATTAACAAGATAGCAGCTGTAACCCAAAATTATCAAAACAATAATGAAAGTTAACATAATCAATAACAACTCTCTCCAAATGCAAAATTCTAATAACGTCACTCATACTTAACAAGCAAACTGTGAACAGTCATATGAAAATAATACATAACTCAGCCTTAACAAAAAAACATATACCAAGTCTTGAAATAATGGCCGAGAGATTCACTTACTTGAACCCTCGCCGCAACTAAAAAGTCCCAATACTGGAGAAAGTCTCTTCCATACCTTAGGAAGACAACCAAACTGTACGAGACCAGTATGCCGACTGCTTAACGTTCCATGTCACTGGAGATGGACCTCCCCATTTGCGCAATGCGTGCGCGCAGAGGAGTGGGAAAAGGGTGAGTTCGGAAAGGACCAGGGACTAAAGAAGAAAGGGATCAGGGAAGTACAGACCAAACAACGCTCAACTGACATCACGGTAACACAAAGTTAAAAAATTACTCATACACGGTTCAATCAATTGTTTTGGCGTTTACTTGATTAATACCCATGATGTATGCAATAAATAAAGCAATAAAAGAGTTATATGATGTTTCATAAATATTAATTTTATTTAACATTCATAACAGCTGTTACAAATACACTGTACCTTTATCAGAGGAATTTTCTTGTGAACTTATTAAATAGTGAAATTTATCGTAAAAAAACTTATGTTTAATTGTCCAACCTTGACACGAGAATTGATCTTTCGGGCAGAACAACGTCTGCCGGGTCCGCTAGTGTGTGTGTGTGTGTGTGTGTGTGTGTATATATATATATATATATATATATATAAGTGTGTGTATATATATATATATATATAAGTGTATATATATATTATTTATATATTAAATTTTAATGTTTACACATCTTTCTGTGCCTAAAGTTTTATTTTTCTTCTCCACTCGTCTCTCTCCATCCAATCCATGTCCTCCAGTCCCCTTGCTCTCATTCCAGTTCTTATTTCCTGCATCCACGAGTTACGAGGTCTTCCTCTCCTCCTTCTTCCAGGTGGACACCATTCCAATGTTTTCCTGGGTAACCTTTCTTCTTGCATTCGTTGCACGTGCCCATACCAATTTAATTGCTTATACTGTATATAACCTACTATTGAATAACCAATATTCATTTTTTCTCTTATGACAGTATTTCTTATTTTGTCTAATTTTGAACATCTTATATATATATATATATATATATATATATATATATATGTGTGTGTGGTAATTATCCACATACTGCAGAACTATAAATTATGTTTTTTTTTTTCATTTTTTTAAAATTTGAATTTATGTTGGTGGCGTGGTAGCATAGAATCTCCGTTTTGTTCTCATATGTGAGGAGGAACATTATTCAGCTGGATTCGGAATTCTGACAGTTGACAAATCCGTACATGTCCCTCTTATTGTCAATCAATGCGTTGTTTTGTTGTAACGCTACCTTGATTGGCAGGTAAATCATTATCATCATCACGACGTGATGTAGCTTAGAGCTTGTGGAATCTGTCATTGACTTTAAAATTAATTTTTGTTTGTTGAAAACTCAATCTATTGTTCAGTTTTAATATTGTCTTCAGATTACAATTGATCACTACTAAATCATGTAGTGGTTTTTAAAATATCAATCCAGTCCACCCCGTTTCAATTTAAACCACCATCATTCTTAAAGTTAAGTTCTCGAAATAGTATATTACGATGCGAGATTGGGAAGTGGTTTTTACAGAAGCGAGAAAAATGTTAAAAATCCGTGCGATAGCCTGGTTTTTAATTTCCAAGATTCTGTAAAACACTTCACAAACACGCGTTGTACATTATTTTTTGCGCGATGGTGTTTTCAACATAATAAATAATAGTAAAAAAAATAACATCTTTGTCGGAAATATTTGCGTTCATTATAAAAAAACTCACTAACGTTAATAGCGTGAACAATGTTTCTTAGTTGAAACTACAGGAGGTCGTGAGACTAATTAGTGATAAAAAGGCAGCAAGTACGCATTTATTATTGTATATTGTTTCATATAAAGTTCAGTTAATTTAAAATGCAGTGATTTTTTCGTATAATGTATATTAACACTACCTTTTGGATATTTTTTGTTTACACATTGTATGTAGTATACATAGAGAGTAGTGGTTTTACTTCCCACACGCGGTTTGTAATATGTAATATTACAGAGTAGTTATTTTATTACAGTATAGTTATTTAGGTTGGCAACCCCGAAATGTAGTAAGCTGAACTTTCAATCATGGTCGCCATTGCTGTAAGTACGACAAAACGCACTATCTCGCAAATATAACTTACGAGTACATTCATCATCATCATCATCAACAAACAAGGATTAGGCCCAATGGCCTGTTCTGATCTCATTATAGGTCGAATTGGTCCTTCCATCTCTTCAATGGTCTTCCCAACATTCTTCTCCATTTTGGTTTATAATTATACATTCTTCTTGGTATGCGCTGTTCATTCATTCGTAATACGTGCTGAAGATAACCATTTTGGTAATATTTTATTCTTTCACAGAGATTAAATATATTAAGTTCTGTTCTTATATCTTCGTTTTTCTTTTTATCGGTCCTTTGGTATCCTGCTATTGCTCTCAACATCTTCATTTCAGAAGCGTATCTATGTTTACTATCTGCCTTTGTTAATGTTCAGGTTTCATATCCATAGATAAGAGATGGAACTGCCAATACTTTGTAAAACTTCAAAATAGTTTCTTTTCTAGTCTTACATTCTAGTAGTACATTCAAATTAAAATTAAACGTGTAAATAGATAATTTTGTACTGTTTTAATAATTTATTGAGCCGCGGTGGACTAGTGATTATGCTCCTTGCATCTAGTTCCGAGGGTCACGAGTTCAAATTCTGACCGTGGTCGATGGATTTTTTAGGACTGAAAAATCCAAGGAGCAAGTCCTTCGGTAGGGACTTTAAGCAGTGGGTCCCAAGTCGGAAGATTTTCAGGCTCGTAAATGATCCTTAAATCTGAATAAAGAGGCATCTAAGCAAAATTTACCTACATCAACGACCTAGTTGCCTGTTAGATGTCTCATTGGGTCGGTGTGTTGACTGCATGCCATCCATGACATCTACAAGCAAATAAAGTAACTAAACATTAACTTGGTAGTAACTCTTTCAAAGGAGAGACTATGGCTCAACAATGGGCTATGCCATTATAGAATACATAATTTTGTCAGCATTCTCATTTTCTATAGGAACCCTTGGGGAAGACTTACTAAATAACTAAATCAAGTCCGGTACTTATACTAACTGAACTATCGAACCCATAGGTTCATGGCCACGTGAAGTCGAACTCTCCATATATCCCCATCCTGAGCTCATGTTTTCCTATCATCATGGCCACGTGAAGTCGAACTCTCCATAAATCCCCATCCTGAGCTCATATTTTCCTATCATCTCCTATATAATTTACCTCCTACAAATCATGGTTAATATTATTATCTCTTATGTCTATTGCGCGCTTTCCATCTGGTTTTATAGTCTGATAGTGCACTTAATGTCTGCAGGGACGGGGGGAGGGGGGGTATGAGCATGCGGTGTGTATATGTATGGGGGGTGTGTGGGTGTATGTGTGTGTGTTTTTTTTCTAATTTGTTTTCTAGCATTTTTTTTTATATTAATGTACGGAATGTGGATGAATGTAGATATGTATTATTGTGATGTAGTGTAGACATAGATTTTACTTATATGTAGCCTGTTATTGTTTTTTGATACAGGTGTATTTGTAGGTATTTGTTTATATTATTAGTTTTATTTTTTATTCATGAAAAAATAATGCACGTACGGCCAAGCAGGCCCGTGCGCAATGTAAATGCATATGTATTTTCTTTATTCTGAAAAAAAAAGGCAATAAATTCCATATTCTATTCTATTCTATTCTATCTGGTTTTAATACAAGAAGTTGCCGTACCCTCTTTCATTCCCCATTCATGTCCCAGCCTAACAGTAAGAGACTAAACTGTTCTCATAACATCTAGTTTCCCAATAATTATCACATGGTTTGCTGTTGTGTAGTTTTCTCCATTCACATGAATTTTCCTCTCTCTCTTTGGTCCAAAAATTTCCTTAAGACCTCTATTGTCAAAGAGTCGTAATCTTTTCTCGTCCCTTAAAGTAAGCGACAATTAATTCATAATAACTGTTATAAAAACATTTTAAATATATTTTTAACTAAATAACTAACTCACTGGCTATATCAAACCCGTAGGTTCATGGCCACGCGGACATAAGCTATCCATACATACATATTATTAGCTAATTTTTCCAATCATCCCCTGTATAATCTACTCCCCCCAAATCATGGTTAGTTATCCTTCCACCTTATTCTTGGTCTACTAACTGGGCGTTTTCGCTTCAGTTAAAATATTTTGAGATAATTTGGGATGATAAGAGTATCTGTAATGAATAACATAATACATTTCTAGAACTGACCCTAATTTCTTTATGTATTTCATTCCTATTTGTAATCATTATTGTCCCCAATTATTTATTTTTCCCAAGTATATAAAGCTACTTCTTCAAAATTTGCTTCATTTATCATTGACTTTACATTTCAATAGTTCGTATTTTATTTAAAGACGCATTTTTAATCAAACAGAGCATGAAAGGACCTACAAATATAGCTCGGAGGTCTCTAATTTCAGGCTTGAGGCCCTTTTACATTATGTAAACTTACGCCGCGGGACCCACTGTGTTACTTCCCTTCCTGTCTCAGAGTATGTTCGTCCTTAAAGGTCCATCGTTCCTGGCCAGGTTTGAATACGATAACCTGAGACACAGAAATTCTAAGTGGACATGGATTACATTACGGGTCGCATGTTTGGACGCATTAGACAGTAAAATGCCTTCTCTGCTGAGCAAGTTGTATGCTAATACGATTTTGCTTACTCAGAAATCTGTTCATGCGATAATAATTGGTTAAATTTGTAAGCTACCTGCGGAGGTACCTTACATGAGCAACTCAAATTAAAATCCCGAAGGGAACCGAACGGGAACCGATGGTAATCGATGTACTTTGCTGCTTTATCCAACATTTATCCAAGATGTCGGACCTTGAAGACTTCGATCATGTTTTCGGTATACACGGAGAAGAGGAATTTGATAGAGTCTACCAAAGAATTCAACTGGAAGAACAGGAGAATCGGCGTAATATTGCGTGTCGCAGACGTGTTTGTATACGGTATTATTTGCGGGATGCAAGCATAAATGCATTCCTCTATAGCAGACGAAAATAACGGAAGTGGTTTTATCGCTGAGAATTCTGGGTAATTCGTTGCCAATATTACGAAAACGTCGACTCTCGTGCATGACCGTTAAGTCGGCCGTTAATTCGTTCTCAGCAATTGCTCACGGTGAATCAGCTCACTAGTGATTGGAAGTAATTTGAGTAGAGAGTAATGTTCTAACATACGACCCTACATGTTTAATTAAACGGATTATTAAATTAAATGTTAATAGGAAGGCGAATTTAATAGTAATTTTAAATGCATATACGTACTAGTCGTCCGGAATCGACTCTACTCCTTAAGTGTTTAACAGACAGCAAAAATATGAAAACAGCAGTATTTCCAACATATGGATTTTAATTTATCACTCGTCCGAAGGCAAAAAATAACAATATCGATAATACAACAAATACAATGATCGTAGAGAAAAATGTAAGCAGATATTCTCCAATATATCGATAAGAGATTTATCAAGCCGAATGAAAAAGTGGTATAATGTGTCATGAGGTAAAAATGGAGAGCACCATATACTTTCAAAAGCGGGTGCAAGAAAAGCAGACAAATGTTCCAAGTTAGATATACCATACTTAAGTATAAATTGTTAAGGAATTCAAAACCCTTGAAAGAAATTTAGTTAGCTTAAGTCTATTGCTGTCAATTATGATAATTATGAATTTATTGATTCGATTCAAATCACAGATTCAGTCCTCCACCTGATTAGAAAACGCATTTCTGGCCTCCAGGTTCGTGAAAATTGGACACCGCTGTGGTATATAATTTTAGATGTTAAAAAATTACTACAAAAGAGAATAAATTGAAGAGTCATCAGACATTTTCGAGCAAATAACTAATAAGATTGTGTTAACTGTTCAAATGAGAATATATTTCACACCGATTAAAAATAAGTTTTATGGTACCAACTTGCTAACAATTTAAGTTAAAAATAATCTTCTCTTCTTCTTCTTACAAGGATTAAATTAAAAAAAATTAAATGTGTTTCTTTATTTACTTTCTTCCCCAGTGTTCTTTTAAGGGTGCCACATAAATATTGAAATATCTGTAATTTATTAATTATGTCTTTTTCTCTATTACAATTTAAAGATACACCTAGATAATTGAATCTTTTACTTCTTCTAGTGGTTTGTCATTTAGTACTACTTTTGTTCTTTCCATTTCTTTACACACTGGGCCATTACTTTAGATTTGTTGAGGAAATTTCTAGGATGTAATCTTGTGCAACATTATTTAATTAAAAAATTGTTCTTTGTAAGTCATTCTCTGAAAAAGCTTTTATAGCCTCATCATCAGAAAATATGAGTGTGTCAATAGGGATTTTATTATTATAATTTAAATTTACTTGTCATTCAAAAATGATGTGGATTCAAATTTCTATAATTCGTCATCATCATCTGCATTCATGGATTAGGTCTGTTGACCCGTTCCGACTTCAGCCCATCTCTTTCTAGGTCTGCCCACATCTCGGGTGCCTTTAGGTTTGTATTTTGTTATTTGTTTTTGGATATCTATCTTCATTCATTCTGTCCATGTGTTGATTCCATTTGTGTCTATATGTATCTATTTTATCAGTTATTGCTAATATTTCAAGTTCCTGTCTTATTTCTGTGTTCTTGATTCTGTCTTCCTTAGTGCACCCTTTAACAGTTCTCAAAATTTCATTTCTGCCGCCGTTATCCTACTTAGATCTTGTTTTTTATGTATCCAGGCTTCTGAACCATAGAGCAGTACTGGTACTGCCAACATTTTATAAAATTTCAATTGGGTCTCTCTTGTTGTTTTGTTATTTAGTGATCGTTTTATCGTACCACATATTCCCTAATTTCTATAATTATTAACATAAATAAATTATATCAGAATTATTGAATAATTAGTCGGCCGCCATAGCGTGATCGGTGGAGTCGCTATTTTTCACTCAGCAAACCGCGTTCAATTCTTAGCGGGGAATCTATAATGGCATAGCACATTGTTGAGCCACAGCCTCTCCTTTGTAAGTAGTTACTAGACTAAGTTAATTTAGTTACGTACCTTATTTGCCCATAGATGTCATAAATAGCATGCGATCAACATACCGACTTAAGAGGCATCTAGCAGGCAACTAAGGTATTACTATGACTTTGAGGTCGACACATTTTTGCTTAGATGTCTTTTTTTCAGGCTTAAGGATAATTTACGAGCCTTAAAATCTCCAGAAACGGGACCCACGACTTAAAGTCCCGCCCGGAGGACTTCGTCCTTGGATTTTTCAATCTTAAAATAAAATCCATCGACCTTGGCCTGGTTTAAACCCGCGACCTTCGTGACCAGAGGAAAGGAGCATAAGCACTAGCAATTCTTAGCGGAGTGAGGCATTTTAAATCTTCACTTTGGGATCTGGATGTACATCCTTTGTGTTATGCTGCTTGTACTGTTACGCTGTCTTGGAAAATGCATTCTGATAACCCAAGATCCACGGAGAACAGACATTGTGTACTATGTGTTTATTTCATTGTTCATGCTCCTTAACCAAACACGCTCCGCCCTGAACATTGGTTTCTAAGTATTATGGGGGAGTAAATTCTATAAAACAAACCGAGGATAAAATTAAAGAAAAATACGAAAAAGTGTATAGTTATTAAATATTAATTATACAGAAGAATATGTGCAGTTAAGCAGGGCTTAATTACGATATATTGGAACTATGAAACATGCAACTTAAAGATCACTGCAAATTTTAAATGTTAGGTGTTCTACTCTCCAATTTAAATTCACTCTTTTTTCAAACAGGTTGTGTAGGTGAGCAGAGCATTCATTAGCACAGTGCTTTGTAATTTGGTTTCCTCCATCAATTATAAACTCTAGCTGGCAAGCAAGTAACACCACTATCGTGGGAATGGTACATGTGGAAATTATCTATCCATGAATTTTATATACCTTTCCAAATTTTATATCCAATATATTAATAGCTAAATAAGAGCAAGCTGTAGCTTATTTGGTTAAGGCAATGCGCTTCAAGCTGGGAGGCCGCAGATTGGATTCCCGATTAGGTCAGGATTTTTACACTGGTCAAAAATCTTGCTGCGGCTCTATGGAACTCACTTCCGAGTCATATCAGGGACTGTCAATCACTATGAATATTTAAATCAAAATTAACTGATATCTCAAGTTCCACAGAATGAAAATACTACCTATATTACAACTATATTGAGCATTTTACGTATACCTATAAATATTCATCTAGTAAGCTTATCTTACCTTATTATATTTTATTTCTATTCTATGTTGTGTTAGTTGTAGCTAACATTAAACCACATCCGCATTGTGCTTTGTTTAGTCTATAGTTTAATAATATTTTAAAATTGTAATAAGTAATTAATCCTTGTACAATTTTATTATTCATTGGTTGAGTGGAAAATAAGACCCTATGTCCTTAACTCTTCCATTTTAAATAAATCATTATTATTATTATTATTATTATTATTATTATTATTATTATATTATTATTATTATTTATATTTGTTTTGGATATCTATCTTCATTCATTCTGTCTATGTGTTGCTTCCATTTTTGTCTATATGTATCCATTTTATCAGTTATTGCAAATATTTCAAGTTCCTGTCTTATTTCTGTGTTCTTGATTCTGTCTTCCTTAGTGCACCCTTTAACAGATCTCAAAAATTTCATTTCTGCTGCCGTTATCCTACTTAGGTCTTGTTTTTTATGTATCCAGGCTTCTGAACCATAGAGCAGTACCGGTACTGCCAACATTTTATAAAATTTCAGTTGGGTCTCTCTTGTTGTTTTGTTATTTAGTGTTCGTTTTATCGTACCACATATTCCCTGGAATTTTGCTATTTTATTATTTATATCATTATCATAATTAAATGAAATGTCACATCCTAGATAATTGAGATGGTTCACCTGTTCTATGATTTTGTTTCCTATTACTATTTTCGATCTGATTTGATCCAAAACAAATAACAAAATACAAACCTAAAGGTACCCGAGATGTGGGCAGACCTAGAAAGAGATGGGCTGAAGTCGGAACGGGTCAACAGACCTAATCCATGAATGAAGATGATGATGATTATTATTATTATATTATTATTACTGGAGTCTACTCAGCATCTAACAGAAATGAGTACTAGACCATTTTTTGGGTGTAAATGCTGACGTCACACTATTGCTGACATCTCGTGCCGATTGTCAAGAAAGCTAAAAGCGTTAACGTCCTACTTCCCCACGGATATCCTAACGCCTGTAATACGTTCCCTTTACCTATTTATTATAGCTAAATATGAAAAAATGTAATTCATTTACGTCATTATTGAATCGAAATTAATACATTTCCAATTTAAAAAAGTGATAATTAGAAATAGTCTTGATGAAGTTACGAATTTCAATATACTCTGGAACCTATGAATTGCGATACTCAATTTATTCCATCCCAATTTTGTCAAATTCTTTTACAATTAATTACACTGAGCAACAAAAAGTAAATTTTTTTTGTTTCAGAAAGAAAATATGTGATTCTGATATTATTTTTTCTCCTGAATTCAAATATGATATCGGTTTTTCTCCATCACGCAATGTTTCCAAGAGAACAGGCATTTATAATTTCAAACACTTTAATATTTTCTACATTCGTAACTACACAATATTCGAACATTCGGACTCACCTAGAAAGTAAGAAATGACGATTTTCTGCTATATTTCGCCTGTGGAGCATCCCTCTTGATGGTCCAACAATAATCGGCCAGCATATTAGGATTCCATTTGCCTTGATATCTCTTTTCCATAGTTGAAATCTCCTGATGAAAATGTTCCCCGTTTTATTTTACGATGGACAGATGGACGAAAAAACTTTTATTAAAAAATAATTATATAAATCCATTAATTGAAATTGAAATAAAAAACTGTGGGTAATGGAGAAATTCCGAATACATATTTGAAAACGTAATAAAACACTGCATTAAGTACAACTATTGGTACTCATGAGACAAAAATCATGTTGACCAGAGTTATTCGTCATCATAATCTATTTATGAATTTAGGTTAGTTGTTGACTTGTTTCTGCCTCAATAGAAATACCATCCAAAAGTCTTTTGAGTGGAATTCTTCTTCCTGCAGTTGATAGCTTAACATCTACTTGGGATTTCTGTGACCCTCCATTCGATGAACATGTTGTATCCATCTTTACTTATAAGCAGAAATTTAGTTTTCTAAAGATTTTATCTGAATTCTTCTAAGATGTCTTAATTTTTATGATCTAGTAGTGTAAAACCAGTCCTTCGAAGATATCTCATTTCAGGAGACCTAAGTCTCTGTATATGATTTTGTTTCAAATATCTATACTTCGCTATCATAAAAAAGAGTTGGAAGAGCCAGTGTTTTACATACACCTAATTTTAAATGTTTTTTTAACCATCTGTGGTTTGAATATAGAATTTATTAATCGAAAAATCTTTAACAATTTTTATATTTTTGCATTTACAACCTTTCGTTCTTCATATGAGAATTATTTATAATTATAATTACATAAGGTAAAATAAAATAATGACTTCAGTTTGCAAAGGTAGCTAATAGAATTTTTTAAGCTAAAGCACTAATATCTGTAAATAAAAAAATGGAAATCAGTTTCCATGAACTCACCAAGTTATGGCCCATTTTAATGTTTAATCTCAGTGTAGTAGACAATGTATACTCACCTGAAAAGAAAGAAAAAAATATATGTGAATTAACGAATTAATGTTTATATACTTTTAACATATTACCATTTGAATGCATTACTTATTACTGTACTAGACATGAAATATATATTTAAATTATTTATCCAACATCAATTAATTGAATAACAGTGTGCATTTTTACACCTAAAGCGTCATTTACATTCTTATCTCACAGATAAACGATGGAAATGAACATTCTTAATAAAAAAGGCATTTTATGTTCTTACGTAAAGTCCTACCGTGCATTTTTTATTGTTTATTGGTTACACCTTACTGAAAAAAAGAAACTGATATAAAATATTTGGAAGGTAATCACTGGTCAACATTTAAGGCACAAGGGACAATTAGTTGATTATGCAATTGACTGAGAAAAAAATTATTTGTCCTTTCATGCTTGTTACTGTGTAAAGTTTAGCTTCCTTAGCTTTGTTTCAATCAATATTTTAGTAAGGTAGAGGAGTGTCAGGCTGGGGAATAACTACAAATAACAAATCGTACATTCATTCACTAATTGAACAACTATATACATATTTTATTAAACCTTTGTTTTACCGTATGCATTTTTCTGGAATTTAATGTTTTGGATATAAATAAAATCTAATATATAAAAATCAATGTTTGTTTGTTTATTGGTTTGTTTGTTTGTTCGTTTTATGCGCGGCCATACCGTTGATCCAATTGTGATGGGACTTTTTGTAAAATGTTCAGGAGTTTCCCGGGATGAACATAGGCTATAAGAGAGTTGTGATATTCAACTCCTACACCTTAAGAATCGCCCTTTGTAGTGAAAAACATGAAAAAGTAGCTCTTTGGACGCTTAAATGATGTATATCAATTAATATAATTGATAATAAACAGATATTGGTAAAACTAAGCTCTCTAAGAAGAAAATGTAAAAATCATAAAAAGCACCCCACGCTTTTGATGGTAAAATTATTTTCTTTTTGTTGATAACTCTAATTTTATTCTACATGTGTTGGAGATGATTTTTTTGTTGAGCACTTTATTTTATCCCAAGCGTATTGGAAATTAAAATTATTTTTCATGTTTTAGTTTTCTAATAAAGCGTGTTCTTTTAGTTTTTTAAAACTATTATTTATTTTTTATTTTTTTAGTTTTAATATTTTACAGAATAAGATACAAATGTAAATATCTTTAAATTCGATACTATTGTAGTATGAAAGTAATACTCTTTGTGGCAATTCATTCATCCAGCCTCCTGTGTAAATCTAAATAAATCCCTATCGGCAATAATAACCAGATGATATTATAACATCATTAAATGAAGCAGTTACTGGACTTAGGTCATATTTATATTCAAATTGATCAGGGAAGAGAGTGGAACCTGATTATGTAAGAGCAAAGGCCGTATAAAATGATCCAAAGAAGTCAGCATCAATGTAATCAAATTATTAGTTATTAAAGAATACTGACAACTCAGGTAATGTAAACCTTTCTTTTGTGAAGACGGAAGTGGCTGACACATGATAATAACTTACTAATGACAATGATCCTTTGCTCGACAGATTGAGTAGAGATATCTTCTAAGCCTCCAGTTAACTGATTTAGCGTGATAACCATAACCCATTAGCTAATGTACAAGCGGGGGTTTTACCCTGACACAAACATCGTTAGCAAAAAAAGTGTGGGAACATGGCAAGTTTCTAGCGTCGGAAGCCTAGGAAAAAACCCAAGCCTAAGAAGAAAAAACCCAAGCCTAGCTAATGTTTGTGACTAGACTGTACGTGAAGCCAGCACGGGGAAAAAAGGTCCAACCTCTGAAGGCGTAAATCGCCAATAATAAATTTGTAACACCCCCGGGATCAAAATAGGAGGGCGCATTAACCAATTATATGTTTCGTTATATGTGCCTAAGTACAGACCTTAGGTCCACGTGATCGAGGTAGTGGGAGTAACTAATTTACCTATAGGCGAGAGAGGCTTCTCCTCGTCACTTACTTCTCGTAGATAATTTCATTAACTTACTTCTCGTGTATAATTTCATCAAGTCACTTCAAAACACTACGTTCTAAAAAGTTGGATAAATTCACTTCATACATATACAATTACTTGCAGTTTATAAAAGTCAAGAATAAACTACTTTTACCAGATATTCTTTGTACATTAATTCTGCCCGACGAAGTCCTCGTGGAATCCGAGATAAGAACCTCAACTCTACCGAATACCAACCGAGCAACCTAAGTTCTCACACATGGAGAACTCCTTCAGTATTCCTAGTGTCACTAAATCCAATCTTTACCTCTTGGCCCAACAATAAACCCCTCTCCATATTGGCTCCCTAACGTGCGGGCAGAATAGGTCGTAAAGTAACACACGAATAGAAATCAACGGCAGAACGACTAAGTCCCACGACCACGAGGCAACCAGGACAGAGAATATGATGGCAACAAGCAGACAGACAGCAACTGAAGGAAGGAAGCAGTAAGTGACACAACAACAGAATAAGCATTTTTTTTACTTTTTACCTATATAAGAAATCAAAATATTACAGTGATTTAACGGAGAATATATCTGTGTGTATTTATGTTGTTAAGAAGTAGGAATAGAAAGAGGCAGGCAAATAAAGATAAAAAAATGGATAGGAAACACGAAGAGATTAGGGAGAAGGCTTGTGGGCAACTGATTGAAGGAGAGAACGAAATCGTAAGGATGGGAGAGGACAACGAAGATGGCAGAGAGAACTTAGAGCAGAGCACAGGGGAAAGTAATGAAAACAACGCAAGAGTAGAAGCTAGAGGGGAAGTAGAGGACAAGGGAAATCCAAGCACCGACACCATGAAATACATGGAAATGCTAATGTCGAGAATAGAGGAGATGGATAGAAGTAGGAAAATGGATTTAGAGACGATAGATAGAAGTAGGAAAATGGATTTAGAGACGATAGATAGAAATAGGAAAATGGATTTAGAGGCAATGCAGAGGAATATGAAACAGGAATTTGAAACTTGGAGAGGACAGATGGAGATAAGCAGGGAAAAGGATGTATTTACGTTGAAAGAAACATTAAGGGATGAGATGAGAAAAAATAGAGAGATGCTAGAGGCGAAAATAAATGAATCGTCAGCGTGTGTAGAACTAAAGATAAATAAAATGGAACAAAAACTTATTAAAGACCTAGAGAAAACAGAAAACAGGGTAATAAGTCAAATGAGAACAGAGATGAACAATAGTATAATAACGTTACAAACTAACTTAGGGGAGAAACAGGAGGAATTACAAGGGGAAATAAACGAGTCGACAAGAATGTGCTCTGTAGTGTAGAGAACTCGGACAAAAGGGTAAATTATATGTGTCTATTTGTACAAAAGCCAGCCCACGAACAAGAAACACTAAAGCCCCAAGTAGCTCAGAAAATTGCAGAGCAGGATAAACGCTCTGAATTGATTGAAATGATAGTAGAGCCTAGATTTAATGAGTTAGGCACTAATATAGAACAGAAAGTGACTAACGAAATTAGCAAACTAAATGATGAAATAAGTGTCATCACAAAGAACATAAATAGTAGAGGTCAAAAGGATAGGAACCCCGAAAATGAATCATACGCGTCGGAGAGTGTTTCTTGGACGACGGCTAATCACAAAACATATGCACGTACAGAGATACTAGGGAACCCAGAGATCGCTAGTAATTCTGTGGCGCATACTAACCTAGATGATAGGAGTAAGAATCATTTGAAAAATTTTGACAAAAGTCTAGTCATCATATGTGAATCTAAGGATAAGATTGAGGCTGTAAAGACCCGATAAATTACCATGCGAGTGTTCAGAGTTTGTTTGCGTGTGGGCGTAGTATCGCAAAACATGTATATAATAATAGTACAGGAGGCCTTTGCGAGTTAACAGACTGTGAAATTAGACACTAATAGTATTAAGGGTAGATAGACGGACAGTGAAAATGACACTCGAAAAATAGGAGGGAGAGATTTTTACACGTAAGAATGACAACGGAATGGATATATTACGTATGTGTGTATGTCTTGCATTGTACTATATTGTATTGTGTGCACAGGTAGACACTACTGTGATTTTAGGTATGAGATAAAGGTCAATGTAAACGCTGAAATTATGCAGTACCCAGGTAAGGAAGTGGTTATATACCGACAAAATTTTGATATAACATACAAAAGGTACAAACATATAAGCTCTACATAATCCCCAAATGAAAAAAAAAAAAAAAAACAAGACCTGATAAATTATACTTAAATGCATGAACCAGTTTTCACGGGATTCGAACTCAATACTAGCTGAGATTAGGACATAAATGAAAAGTATTAGTGAAAAAAAAAAATAAATAAGTGTTGTATGGTAAAGTACCAAATATAATCAGTAATTAAAATAAATAACACTAATAAAGTGATTAAATAGGCCTAGATGAAAACGCTAATCGCGAGAGGAAAGGGCAAAATGACTGCGAAAAAAAAATAAAGTGAAATGTCAATTTAGATATTAATCATGATAATACCCCCATATTGATGAATATGATATAATTAATTGAATTAGGGTGAATACATAACACATGCATGTCCACTTTCAGCTAAGATTGAGGGTGATTAATAAATTGTTGATTTGAACTTATCGATAGAGAATGGATCTATATTTTTAAATGTTTTAACCCAATCGCTCGAGCAGGAAGCTGCAGTATCTACTTAATCCAGTAAATGTTAAAATGAGCCCAGATAGGCCATTGTCATTGTTTAATACATATAGGTAATTGAAGAAACTTGTACAACAATCTGAATACGAATAATATCATGATGATTATGATTCTTTTGTCTAAAATAACAATCAGACAGCGTAAACATAGGAGCTAATGAGACAGGGTGAAGCTCAATGCACCTTAATTGAAAGGCCGAGTGACGGTGTGAACCTATAAAGCGTGAGGAATTTATTTGTTGATTATATTTACAGAATTTAATTTGTAGACGTGGGCCGAAGCGGCACGTCACTGTGTTTGTATAACACGTGCTATTTTGTTGAAAATATTTGAGGGCAAGGGATCCCGTATTATCTAATAATGAGATGAGATGAAGTCATGGTCGCTGGTGAAAGCGAATGTGACAATTTGTGCGAATTTGTATTCGATGTTAATAATGAGATGAGATGAGGTCATGATCGCTGATGGAAGCGAATGTGACAATTTGTGCGAATTTGTATTCGATGTTAATAATGAGATGAGATGAAGTCATGGTCGCTGGTGGAAGCGAATGTGACATACTATACGATTCTGCATTCGAAGGAAATGATTTTGCACGCTTAAGAAAATAACGTCGTTTGGCTGAGCAATGATATAGCCAGCTATGCTTTGGCAAAGTAAATGGGCCGAAATATGTTGAGAATAAAATATTAAGAATCATGAATATTTCATGGATTAATAATCATGATGAATTCGTATGTATGCAATACCTATGGGGAAAAAATATGATATCAGGATGTAATACTATCAATAATAATTGTTTATAACGATAGCACAGCTGCTTAAACGCGATATTTAGTATTTTGGTCGCAAAGATATAGATCCATGTAAATAAGTCTTATTGACTCAATTTAAATTAAATTTAGCAAAACTGAAGTATTATTCGACATATGGTTTGAAGTAGACAAAACTGGTTCATCGCAAATGAATTCCCAAGCTGTAGACGCACATTATAATGTAGGTAGATATTAAGGTGTAGACGAAATTGTAAATAAACAGTTACACATGAACAAACAATCTATGCTATACTGGTATTCAACTAAATAGTTTTGAATGGTAATTGTATAAGCATGAATGGTTTGAGTAGACCACCAAATATATTAAGGGTGTATCTTTTTTTTTCTTAATGAATATTTATGTATGTCTATATTGCAGAAAGTGAGTCTATTTAACCTCAAAGAACGATCCCAGGTAAAAGGGATACATATCAGTGTTTACAATCTGAACATAATTGACGTGCTGGCAACACTCTCAGGGTTAACGTGCTCTAACCAAAATATTATAGCCATTTTTTCTTTAAAGGCCACTATAGCTATGATACTAGCATTATATTACGCGAGAGGATTATAAACAAATAAAAAAATCCCTTGATTTTTCCATTTGTTTATAGGGCATTTGTGGCAATTCATTCATCCAGCCTCCTGTGTAAATCTAAATAAATCCCTATCGGCAATAATAACCAGATGATATTATAACATCATTAAATGAAGCAGTTACTGGACTTAGGTCATATTTATATTCAAATTGATCAGGGAAGAGAGTGGAACCTGATTATGTAAGAGCAAAGGCCGTATAAAATGATCCAAAGAAGTCAGCATCAATGTAATCAAATTATTAGTTATTAAAGAATACTGACAACTCAGGTAATGTAAACCTTTCTTTTGTGAAGACGGAAGTGGCTGACACATGATAATAACTTACTAATGACAATGATCCTTTGCTCGACAGATTGAGTAGAGATATCTTCTAAGCCTCCAGTTAACTGATTTAGCGTGATAACCATAACCCATTAGCTAATGTACAAGCGGGGGTTTTACCCTGACACAAACATCGTTAGCAAAAAGTGTGGGAACATGGCAAGTTTCTAGCGTCGGAAGCCTAGGAAAAAACCCAAGCCTAAGAAGAAAAACCCAAGCCTAGCTAATGTTTGTGACTAGACTGTACGTGAAGCCAGCACGGGGAAAAAAGGTCCAACCTCTGAAGGCGTAAATCGCCAATAATAAATTTGTAACACCCCCGGGATCAAAATAGGAGGGCGCATTAACCAATTATATGTTTCGTTATATGTGCCTAAGCACAGACCTTAGGTCCACGTGATCGAGGTAGTGGGAGTAACTAATTTACCTATAGGCGAGAGAGGCTTCTCCTCGTCACTTACTTCTCGTAGATAATTTCATTAACTTACTTCTCGTGTATAATTTCATCAAGTCACTTCAAAACACTACGTTCTAAAAAGTTGGATAAATTCACTTCATATATATACAATTACTTGCAGTTTATAAAAGTCAAGAATAAACTACTTTTACCAGATATTCTTTGTACATTAATTCTGCCCGACGAAGTCCTCGTGGAATCCCGAGATAAGAACCTCAACTCTACCGAATACCAACCGAGCAACCTAAGTTCTCACACATGGAGAACTCCTTCAGTATTCCTAGTGTCACTAAATCCAATCGTTACCTCTTGGCCCAACAATAAACCCCTCTCCATCTTCTATAAAAAAAAACCCTCCCAGCCGGATTTGAAACAGCGACGTATGGCTTACTGAAATTATATACCACTAAGAGTTCACTGCTCTACCAACTGAGCTCTTACAACGATTGACTAAAAACTCGACAAGTCCGCAACCTATTATACCAGTTTTCATTTTTTTGATTTTCGGATGATTCTGGCCAGGATTTTAGAAACAAAATATGAAATTATTGTATTGTCACGGGTTCTCTACACGTATACAAAGTTTCAAGTCGATCCAATGTTTCTAAGTGGGTGAAAATCGCGTTGAAAGATTCCGTTACATTGATACAAAAACACTTTTTTTTTATTTTCTGATGATTATGCCCAGGATTTTAGAAAATAAATATGAAATTATTGTATTATCAGGGTCCTCTACAAGTATACAAAGTTTCAAGTCGATCCAATGTTTCTAAGTGGATGAAAATTGCGTTGAAAGATTCCATTACATGGATACAAAAACACTTTTTTTGATTTTCTGATGATTATGGCCTGGATTTTAGAAAATAAATATGAAATTATTGTATTGTCACGGATCCTCTACAAGTGTACAAAGTTTCAAGTCGATCCAATGATTTTAAGTCGGTGAAAATCGCGATGAAAGATTCCGTTACATAGATAGATATATAGATAGATAGATAGATAGATAGATAGATAGATAGATAGATAGATAGATAGATAGATAGATAGATAGATAGATAGATAGATAGATAGATAGATAGATAGATAGATAGATAGATAGATAGATAGATAGATAGATAGATAGATAGATAGATAGATAGATAGATAGATAGATAGATAGATACAGGTCAAGCTAATATAAAGCGTGTAAAAAAGATATCAAGGCAAATGGAATCCTAATATGCTGGTCGATTATTGTTGGACCATCAAGAGAGATGCTCCACAGGCGAAATATAGCAGAAAATCGTAATTTCTCACTTTCTATGCGAGTCCTAATGTTCGAATATTGTGAAGTTACGAATGTAGAAAATATTATTGTGTGAAATTATAAAAACCTGTCTATCGGAAACCTTGCGTGATGGAGAAAACCCGATATCATATTTGAATTCAGGAGAACAAACACTATTAGAATCACATATTTTTCTTTCTGAAACAAAAAAAAAAGTTTATTCTTTGTTGATCAGTGTTATTTAAGACTGTTTCTATAATATAGTATACAATAATATTTTACGGTGTTTGATTATATTATTATTGCATTTCTGATCTGTACAATTTTGAAATAGGAAATTACTTATTCAGAATGAATTATTCAATTATATATAATAAATATTAATGAAAATGGTGAAACGTTTAAGTGTGATTTCAATGAAGGTATAGCAAAACAAAACAAAGAATAAAATAGAAAATATTCTAGAGAGATCTAATCAATTTAAATATCTTGGATATTATCTCTCTATCTGGGATGAAAAGGATATCCCTGAAAAAATTACTAGTTATAATAAAAGTTTGGGAATTATTAATCTAGTTATGAAACCATCCCTTGTACAAAAAAAACACCAGATTACATCTATATAACACTTTGGCTAGACCAGTGTTGACCTATGGTAGTGAAACATGGACACTAAAAAGACAACGTGAAAGCAGAATAACGGCTTGTTAAATGAGTTTCATGCGCAGAACAGCGGGTTACACCAGATGGGATCGGAAAAGGAACACCGATATCTTAAAAGAATTTAAGACTACGCCAATTTTGGAATATATTAAACAGTACCAACTAAATTGGAAACACCATCTTGAAAGAATGAGTTCAAATCGGATCCCCAAAGCTGTTTATAATTAGGCCTATATACCAAGAGGACGAAGATTTCTGGACCGTCCTATGAAACGCTGGAGGGAAAATTTTCTATATGATCGTAACAGGCCTTGGCCTAATACTTGGAAGGAAGAAGGAGAAGAAGAAGAAAATAAAACATACATTATATGAAATACATATATTCTTACAAGTGACAAGAAAAGTAAAGAACAAGAATTTAGCAACTGAAAAACTTGTATAAGTAACCCATGCTACTAATATACAAATATATGAAATTTAGCTTAAATACTAATGATTTTGAGCATTTAATGAAACTAAAATTATTCTAACTTCTAATGGAATTATCTTACTGTGCTTTATTAAGTATCTCTTCTATAAATTTGAATGCATGTTTGTACAGTATATATTTCTCCTTCTTTTCCATTATAGTTTAACCCATCACTTTATAGTACTTTTAGTTTCTCCAGTAAATCGAATCTTACAGTGGCACGGCCTGTACCTCTTTGACTATTGCGTGATAATATAAAACCAGAGTCTCATCCGAGGCAACACAAGCATTTAAGACGAAAAACGTCACTCTCTCACACATTCAAGCTAAATATGGCGAATGTGTTAATGATGGCCAGGGACCATTTTGAACTAAAAGTGTGCTGAAATTTGTCTTACAGACGAGAAAAAAAAAACGAAAATAGAATCAATCAGAGATCTTGTCCCAACAGGGGATCGAACCTGGACCCGCTGCCTAAGAGTTAGCGACGCTAACTCAAGAGCACAGTGACGGAACAGAATATACAAATTTTGTATGTATCTACTTATTTATTTTCTTCCGATTCTAACTTTATAGTAGTTTTAGAATCAATACGATGGACTAGTAAAAATGGCGACTAAGTATTACTGAATTTATACTGTTCAGTTCTGAATAAAAAAAATAAAACCATGCTATATAGAAATAATCGACTATGTGTTCAAAATTGCTGTATCAAATTGCAGTGTAATCGACAAAGTACGCTTACTTATAGCAAAAACGCATGCGCGCACACTCATAGATGTATTATATTTATCTATTTCACAAACTTCCTTAGTTTCCCACAGTTTACTGGCTAAAATAAATACATTATTTCCAACTTAAAATCTAAATTATTCCTCTCTCAAATAATATCATGAATTCACGATGAGAGACTATTTATAAGAAGAGGACCTTACATTTTAATTTACATAAATTATAGTTTCTTATTATGTTTTATACCTTATTAACCTGTAGGTTTTTTATACTTTTATATATGTAATAAGATCAACGTCTCCTTTTTTAAAAAGTACTATAGGGTGCTTTTTGACACCTCAGTCGTTGTAGGTAGTAGCTTCTGTAACTCTGTTCATACTACAACTGTTGCCTCTGCATTTCAATAGAAATAAATTTACATAAAATAATAAACAGTCATAAAATTACAAACCAGTTGAATCATAGTTATGGGGGATAAAGGTTGATGAACTTCATAGAGGGATCGAAATAACTCTGCAGTCTTTCTAGTGTTAAAGTACAGTATCTACTCTGTTACTGAAATAACCCTCAATTGTCTGGCATTCAACAGAAAAAAAAAACTATTTTCACAGACAATGGCAAATTTATGCCTAGTACTGTAGTACAGGTAATTTGCTATGTTCCAATGGCGCAATATTATTATTTCAAGTCCAAATTTGAATTAAGACGCTAAAGCGCGATTTGAACTTAAGGGGGGTAATGGGTGAAATTTCTATTTTTTACCGTTTTTAAGCTACATACTTGATGTTTTGTACATACATATATGCCATAATAGGTAATATTATATTAAAGTTTCATCCTTCTAGGCTTAAACGTTTGTTTGCATATTAAAATTTTTAACAAGTCCCATAATGTTTGAGTAAAATTTTGAATTTTTTTCTACACGACCACTGACTTATTTAGAACAACACTATGCATTATTTTTCCGATTGATTGAGGGTCTTTCCACTTTTCAGCGGTTGCCCTTTTACCAGCCGGCTGCTGGCCCTTCACATCCACATGTGTCAAACACAGAGGTAGATGATCAACAGCCAGTGTAGGGGTGACATGTGGTTAGCATGTCGAGTCCCCCAGCCGTTATAGCTGGTTCCTCAACCTGGAGCCGCTACTTATTGTAGCTACCCAATTGCCTCACGATGCTGGGTGGGCACCGGTCCCATACTGGCCGAAATACCACGAGAAAATTTCTTCCCCCATGGAGACTCGAACCAGCGCAAGTCCCGTAGCTCTGCGCCAAGGCTTCCTACCTTAACCGCTCGGCTACGGCGCGGGACACACTATGCATTAACTTTTCTAAATCATTATAATAAAGGAAGAAAAAATAAATATATCCTCTGCATATGCATTTTTTTAACTTACTACACATGTTTTATTTTTTATTTAAAAAACTATCAACGTAGTTTCAAAATCCATACACCGAATTATTAGCCATTGTGTGTGGGATATACAGTTAACGTTTTGTGCTTTTATCATTAAATGTGACAATGGTATTTTGATTTGAATGTATTGAAATTCAATGAAAAAAAAAGTGTGGAAAAGTCAAATTGAACGTTCGAATGCAGTTAAATTAGAATGTAGCATACATGCCCGCCCTCCTACAGTCATTAGGAGACTTATACTTTAAGGTACGTAGTATTTTTTAAAAATGTCCCGCGCCGTAACCGAGCGGTTGAGCTTTCCTACCTCAACCGCTCGGTTACGGCGCGGGACATTTTTAAAAAATACTACGTACCTTAAAGTATAAGTCTCCTAATGACTGTAGGAGGGCGGGCATGTATGCTACATTCTAATTTAACTGCATTCGAACGTTCAATTTGACTTTTCCACACTTTTTTTTCATTGAATTTCAATACATTCAAATCAAAATACCATTGTCACATTTAATGATAAAAGCACAAAACGTTAACTGTATATCCCACACACAATGGCTAATAATTCGGTGTATGGATTTTGAAACTACGTTGATAGTTTTTTGGCGCAGAGCTACGGGACTTGCGCTGGTTCGAGTCTCCATGGGGGAAGAAATTTTCTCATGGTATTTCTGCCAGTATGGGACCGGTGCCCACCCAGCATCGTGAGGCAATTGGGTAGCTACAATAAGTAGCGGCTCCAGGTTGAGGAACCAGCTATAACGGCTGGGGGACTCGACATCCTAACCATATGTCACCCCTACACTGGCTGTTGATCATCTACCTCTGTGATTGACACATGTGGATGTGAAGGGCCAGCAGCCGGCTGGTAAAAGGGCAACCGCTGAAAAGTGGAAAGACCCTCAATCGGAGTATTTTTTAATATAAAAAATGCTAAATTTGACCGAAAATGTCGAAAATTTCACTATGGTAACTGACTAACTAACTCACTGGCACTATCGAACCCATATGTTCATAGCCGCTCGGACATAGGCACTCCATACATCATTATTATCCCTATTCTGACATTTTTTCCCCTTCAATTATCCCCTCAATAATCTATTTCACTCAAATCATTGTTAATATTATTCTCCCACTTCACTCTTGGTCTACAAACTGAGCGCTTTTCCTCTGGTTTTCCTACAAGAAGTTTTCAAGCACTTCTTTCATTCCCCATTCGTGCAACGTGTCCTGCCAGTAGCAGTTTACAAGACTTAGCTATTATTAAATCTGGTTTCCTATGAAGACCATGTAGTTCATTGTTATGTAAAGTCTTCACCATTCACCTGTCAATTCATCTCTCTTTGGTCGAACAATTTTTCCTAAGAACTTTATTCTCAAATACACGTAATATTTTCTTCTTCCTTAAAGAAAAAGTCTAATGTTCGCATGCATATAACATAACTGGGAGAATAACAGTTTCATATATTTTCAGTTTAATGTTTGTTGGGACTAATGTAAGTTTAATGTAAGACTTTAATGTAAGTTGGGACCACCAGAGTCTTTGTAATGCATGATAGCAAGCACTTCCAGAATTAAGCCTATTATTAATGTCCGTGTGCACCTCATTCCTGTTTGTAATTTTTGATCCTAAGAATTTGAATTCTGCCACTTCTTCAAAATTCCCCTCATTTTTCATTAATTGTTCATTATATAATGTATTTAAAAAATGTCAACGTACATATAGTTGTATTGATGTTTACTTGCAACTATTGCTTTCTTGTGTTATTCAATGCGTGTTGGCCCGTAATATTTCCTCGTCTCACCTAATAATACTACATCATTAGTGTAAACTAACAGCTTATTAATATTACAGAGCTGCAGGCGCCTTCTTCATCCTTTATATATTGAATGACATATTCTAGTACAAAATTGGATAGTAGAGGAGATAGTGCATATCCTTGCTTTAACCATTATGAATCTCAAAAGTATCTGAAAACTGTTTGCTTGCCCGTACCCTACTCTCTGTGTCATTTAGACACATTCAAGTTAGTCTAACTAAAGTTTTAGGAATTCCGAACTCCAACAGGATACCATATAACTTCTCCATGTTAATTCAGTCATATGTCTTTTTGTAGAGAACTTACACTACTGTATTTGGATATAATTATCATTTAAACATAGAGTCTGGAGTGATCCCTAACAGTAGGAAATAAAATATTATAGTTTTATAAACATATGTTATAAAATGACGTACCGAGAAATAATATAGTTGGATTGAGACCGTAACAGACCACTAGGTCTATCACATGAAAGGAAGAAGAAGAAGAAAAAAAATCGTCAGTCCACATTAATTGATTGCAAAAGATTAAGAAGTTGATCAGTAACAGACGAAATGTATGCTAAAGATCGATATTAAAGAGTTAACTACAAAATATAAACAATAAACGTATTACTTATGAAAAGCACAAAATCTGTACAGCGAGGTAAAGACAAGTAATGAGCTTCACTTCTTTTCAAGCTTCTGAATTCCTACACTCCTAATTGCTGGCGTCCAGATTTGAGAAGTTATCTAATTACCACAATATTGACAACAGGTCACAAGGTAACAGTCTGCTTACTATCCCTCTCCATTGCGCTTCCTCTTATTCTACTTCTTTCACAGTAGCCTCTATCCGTTCGTGGAATTCCCTCCCTTAACACATTGATGACCGACAGCTGTGCGTTCCACCCACCGCTGCTAGACCGGACATTCTGTCAGTAGCGTGGACTTTTAAATTTTAAACCGCGCTAACACAGTGTGATTTTTACATCAATATATTTACAGTCAATAACAATAATGCATAAGTAAGTCTTTATCAGTGTTCTCACCAGACCTTCTAGTAGAAATTGAGGGTTTGATAGCGTTAGAAACATTTCCCTTTATGTAAAGGCACAGGGCAAAAGAGCATAATATTATGTAGCCAGTTTCTTTTCTTGTGTTCACTAAAAACGTGGCAAGGTTTGGAAGGTTTTTTTTCAGACACAGTTGGTGTTAATTTATGTTTCTTCATGTCTCAGCCTTCTTGGTGGGTCTTGACATGGTGTCCTTTTCACTCTGTCTTTCCTCCTCTTCCCGGTCATCGGTTCCTAATTTCACGACTGCCAAACAAGAGGCTGTTTCAAGCAAAAAACTTCTGTTTGACATATTGTTGTTAGGATTTTGAAATTTATAGACCCAAAAAGCATTAAAGAGTGCACAATTCGAAAGCCACAATACAACTTTCTTGCTTCATTTCACTGTTTTTCTAAGGATGGAGTAATATGATAGGTACTGGTCAGCCCTGTCTACACCCTTCACATACTTGTGAAGTATTCAATAGGGCATTTTTACAACTTTACCCCTCCCACTCTCGTGTTGCCTGATGCAATGTGCTAACCGTTCTTACGTCTCTTTTATATTTCGATGTTTGTAGCAAAAGGTCCCTCATACTACAAAATACACATTCTCCTGGTTTGAGTTTATTTCCTGCTTCCACAAATGATTTTGGAAGCCCTCTGTTAATCCTTATTGTTCCACAAATTATCGTCTTTCTTGCGAGAAAATGTTCTGCTATAGCCACACTGTCATAATAATTATCCTGGTAGACATGATGCCACAGATATAAATTCGGTTCCAGAACGCAAAATAGTGTTTCTTCTAATTTTTCCCCTCTACAACATATATTTACAGGTTACATACGTATCCCGTAATCGCCTAACTATCGGCACTAAAATTCCATATTTCATCAGCCATCTGTCTTAAAATTGTAAACAACTCTTTCTGTAAATTTGGTAATTTCATAAAAGAGAAGAGAGGGGTACAAAAACAACAAAAGTTTATTTCACAATGAGAAAAAACAAAATTGCATGCTCCTTCAAAAGCGAAGAGGCTGGAAAACCATAGAAAACGTAAACACAGAAATCTCCGTGGCCCGTCGTCTAGCGCTGGCCATTTAAACACGGAGATCTCCGTGGCCCGTCACCAATGTGTAAGCACTTCCAGAATTCAGCCTATTATTAATGTCCGTGTGCACCTCATTCCTGTTTGTAATTTTTGATCCTAAGAATTTGAATCCTGCCACTTCTTCAAAATTCCCCTCTTTTTCATTAATTGTTCATTATATAATGTATTTCAAAAATGTCAACGTACATATAGTTGTATTGATGTTTACTTGCAGCTATTGCTTTCTTGTGTTATTCAATGCGTGTTGGCCCGTAATATTTCCTCGTCTCACCTAATAATACTACATCATTAGTGTAAACTAACAGCTTATTAATATTACAGAGCTGCAGGCGCCTTCTTCATCCTTTATATATTGAATGACATATTCTAGTACAAAATTGGATAGTAGAGGAGATAGCGCATATCCTTGCTTTAACCATTATGAATCTCAAAAGTATCTGAAAACTGTTTGCTTGCCCGTACCCTACTCTCTGTGTCATTTAGACACATTCAAGTTAGTCTAACTAAAGTTTTAGGAATTCCGAACTCCAACAGGATACCATATAACTTCTCCATGTTAATTCAGTCATATGTCTTTTTGTAGAGAACTTACACTACTGTATTTGGATATAATTATCATTTAAACATAGAGTCTGGAGTGATCCCTAACAGTAGGAAATAAAATATTATAGTTTTATAAACATATGTTATAAAATGACGTACCGAGAAATAATATAGTTGGATTGAGACCGTAACAGACCACTAGGTCTATCACATGAAAGGAAGAAGAAGAAGAAAAAAAAATCGTCAGTCCACATTAATTGATTGCAAAAGATTAAGAAGTTGATCAGTAACAGACGAAATGTATGCTAAAGATCGATATTAAAGAGTTAACTACAAAATATAAACAATAAATGTATTACTTATGAAAAGCACAAAATCTGTACAGCGAGGTAAAGACAAGTAATGAGCTTCACTTCTTTTCAAGCTTCTGAATTCCTACACTCCTAATTGCTGGCGTCCAGATTTGAGAAGTTATCTAATTACCACAATATTGACACCAGGTCACAAGGTAACAGTCTGCTTACTATCCCTCTCCATTGCGCTTCCTCTTATTCTACTTCTTTCACAGTAGCCTCTATCCGTTCGTGGAATTCCCTCCCTTAAGACATCAGAGGTTCCACACACTTTCTACTTTTAAGTCACGCTTATAAAATTAGTTGTTAATAAATAATTATTTTTTCTGCATAACTAAATTTATTCTATGACATTAATAGTTTGTTTTTCATGTTTCTATCTTGCACATTTTATATTTCATTCGTTAAATCTAGAGGAAACAAAAATATATTCTAAATAATAATTATATTGTAGATATAACATGTTATATTTTTGTTTATTGTAACTTAGACGTAAGAATCATTTTTTGTTTTTTTTTAAACCTGGTTGAGAGGTAGACAAGGTCTTGAGACCTTAACTCTCCAAGTAAAATAAAACTAAAATGAAGTTATTATTATTATTATTATTATTATTATTATTATTATTATTATTATATTACAACTAGAAAAATCAAAGGATCACCAATTGTTATCATCATTGCGTAAGATTATTTAATAATAGTTACCTATTAATTTAGCCTGGTGGAGTTAATGTCATGGTCTTCTCTTCAAATCACCAGGACAAACATATGTTATATTAGAATACAACAATCACAATTAAATCTAATTTTAAATGCTAAATGAAGATTTATTAGTAAGATAATATCTGCAAGATTTAGATCGATAATACAATAATGATAATGATAATTAAAATTAAGACTAAAGCTGATAATAAAATGTATACAAGCAAGACAAATTAAATTATTTGGTACACTACACCTATCCACTACATATAAAAAATAAAATTAATCAGATATAGAAAATTTAGAACCCATTGAAAGAGCAGTTCTTTCTTAGGAAACTGCTACAATTGCTTACGTTTTAGTGGAGTGAGCGAATTGGTCTTTAGCTTTTTATATTTTTGCAGTATTTAACTTTAGTATTATATATATTATTATTGTTATTATTATTATTATTATTATTATTATTATTATTATTATTATTATTATTATTATTATTGCTATTATTATTATTTTATTCAGGATTATTTCTGTTATTTACACTGGTATCCTCAACCAAAATATAAATGTTTTTTTCTTCCACACTTCTCGATCTTGTGTGTCTGCTTCTGTCATATTTCTCTTCTTCATATTGTCTTGAATTCATTTTATCCGCGTTGGCTTTGGTCTACCTCGTTTCCCTTTTAGGAGGTATCCATTTCAACACTTCTTTGTTTGTTTCTGTGTCCCTTCTTATCATTAAATGCCCATACCATCTCAGTTTGATTTCTTCAATCTCTTATACAATATCCTTTTCTACATTCATTATTTCTCTTATTGTATTATTTTTTATTTTGCCTAATTTTGATATTCTTGCCGATCTTCTTAAAAATTCAATTTCTGTGACTAATAATTTATTACTGCGTTTTTGTTTCATTATAATTATCATCATCATCAACCTGGAAGAATAACATTCAAAATTCAATTAGGACATTTGGTGTGACGGATGAAGACACAAGAGGACAGAGAACGATGGAGAACTTTAATTAAGGGAAATCTGTGAATGTTTGTTGCAAACTGATAGTATATACGTCCGCAGTCATTTATATTTATTTTTTTCAATTCATGTTAATTATTAATATTGGTTGGAGAAACCCCTCAAAAATGAGGAAAATTCTCAAAATGAATTTATTATTATTATTATTATTATTATTATTAGGCCTATTATTATTATTATTATTATTAATAGGCCTATTATTATTATTATTATTATTATTATTATTATTATTATTATTATTATTATTATTATTATTAACCATGCTAGCGTAGTGGTTAAGGCACTGAGCTACGAGCCGGAGGGTCTAGGGTTCAAGTCCCGTTGGGGTCAGGATTTTTAAACTGACCCAAACCCTCTGCCGCACTATGACCCTGGGGGTAAAGGGGGCCGTCACGCAGGGCTGACAACCCGGCTGACATAAAGTGCCGATTGTCTAGAAAAAGTGGGAGCCTGAACCTCCTACTAGTGGAATCACTTTATGGTTGATCAGTTTCTATTATCAACTGCATAAGATATTTTTTTAAAACTAAAATAATAGTTAGAATAATAATAGATAAAAAGTAAGGATTCTTTCAATTCTATATTTAGAACATGTAGTTTACTTTGAGGCAGGGTGTAAGGAGTGAATAGCAAGGCAGGCAAGTTGGCTCGGGAAACCTTTCAAGTCATGGCTGTCGACACTGTCCACGGTCCGGCAATCTGTGGGAGCTGTCTGTTCTCATTATGCTCTAGACACTTTCCTACTTTGCTAAAATCTTTCAACTCTACTGCATTCCATTCGAAATATTTAATGACCCAGAATAATTATATAAACCTAGTCAAGTTTAATAAGGTTTTTCACATTCTCCTCCAATCTCTCTAAGTGCACTTCAATTCCGTAAAGCGAATAACCGCGTTAAACGATAGCATACCACTTCTATATTCAAATTCTGATAAAACTTATTGTTAGTCGTTCGATAATATGGTAAATAAACAGTAGAGCGATTCAAAAGTAGGTTAAATACAGAGTGCCTGAAGCCTCTCGTATCAAAATTACATTAAGTTTCAACACTAATAAATTTCATTGTAAAATACTAATATATTTTACGGTTAAATTTCATTGAATTATCAGTCAGAGAATGTAAACAATTATAATATAAAATTATAAACTTATTACCTTATTTTTAGTTAAAATAATTAAAACGTATTAGGTATTTCGGGGCCAGAACTATCATCAGCAGAAGGTTATTCGCTACTGACTGATTTGTGATGGTCTTATAGATAGGGTTGCATGCATTGGGTGAGTTCTCGTTTAAATTCAAATTTTTGTCAACTTTAGACACATTCGTATAAGTCTAATTTTTTAGGAATTGCGAACTCCAGCAGGATATTATATAACTTCTCCCTCTTAATTGAATCGTATGCCTTTTTGAAGTTTACGTATGTACAATACCACTACGTTTCCATTTATTTTCCAAAATCTATCTTATATTAAAAATCTGATCTGTTGTAGACCTGTTTCTTCTAAATCCACATTGATGATCACCTAGACCACATTCCCTAAATCAATCCGGCTTTTCTTCTGCTGAAGTTTATGAGTAAGCTATTTTTTACTAGTAGAGGTTACCGCCTCTAGCCAAACCCCTCTTCCTGGAGGGCAGGGAACTGCAATTTCGGAGTGTTCGTCTCCTAGAGAAGTTGCCTTCACTACGGCTTTGGAGACTTCTCTTCTCCCCACGTAACCCTGTAACGGGGCCCTACCCAGGTACTACCCACTGGGCGAGTGGGACCTGGAGCTTACAAAAGGGCAGGGGCGCCTACTCCCTAACATTCCCTAAATATACTCCATAATTATATTAAATAAATAATTTCATAAATACGAGTGTCATAAAAAAAGAGTACAAAAGAAACATCATTAGGTTTGCAAAATTCGAATTATTTTCAGAGTACCTCTAAAGCCATCATCCATTTCAGTGAAGGAAGGCAATGATTGAAAAATCAATGTTATTGTGAAGTTTTACAAATATTCTTCTGCGTTTCTACATGACCGCCATCTAGGTGAAAACACATACTTCATCTTTCAGCTGTGAAACGAAATGTAGACTTTAACATTTAAACCACAAAAAGTCCTGTTGCTTCTGTGATATGATTCCGTAAATCAAGCAGACGTGATAAGGTCATTTCGTAGAGTGTGAAGTAGAATCTTCCACACTGTGTTGCTAGGGGCATTCAACTCCCTACTGAGGCGTCGAGTTAATACGTTCAGACTGTCACTGGCAATTTGAACCTGTTGCGCTGTTTGTGCTGATACACATGGTCGTCCATGATGTGCCTCATCACACTACCGGTACGCTTAAATCTGTTTACAAGCAGATGAATATGTGCCTTTGTTGGTGTTGGTTTACGGAATGTATGTATAAATTCAGCTCTGGCGTCTTCTAATGATAATCCGCGTATCCGTGCACAAATAATGACAACCCGTTCTTCCGTGCTAAACATGTTGCACTAAGCTAACGGTGTATGCAAAAAAAAAAAATATATATATATATATAGTAGTAATTTCATGAGCCCTCCATGGTATCTTTACCTTTTCGTGGTGGAGTGTATTGCGTGCTTAAATAATCCTGAGAGCTATGCCGGCGGTAGCATTGCTGCCGATAGGGTTACCCATGCCGGACTGGTCGAAGGTGATAAGCCAGACGAAAAAAGTACCTTGGGCGAAAGAGTGACGATCTTTCACCGTAAAAATACAACCGTCAAGAAGACATGGGTTCATCTGGGGTAAAATTTTCCGGAGGTCAAATAGTCCCCCATTCGGTTCTCCGGGCGGGGACTACTTAAGGGAACCCATGCCAAAGGCTCAAACACAGGGACATGTTCCTAGGAACATGGAATGTTAGGACTTTGGTATTAATAAGCTGTTAGTTTATGCTGATGATGTAGTACTACTGGCCGATAGCGAGGAGATACTAAAGGCCAACACGCACACACTATTGAGTAACACTAAGAAATTAGGACTGGAAGTAAATATCAGTAAAACTAAATATATGGTCACACGTAGAAATTCAGTATATAATGGAAATGGACAGCTAATGACAAATGAGGGAAATTTTGAGGAAGTTGCTGAATTCAAATACCTAGGAACAATAATCACAAATAGGAATGAGATGCACAAAGAAATTAAACATAGGCTCAATTCTGGAAATGCATGCTATTATGCATTGCAGAGACTGTTGATGTCCCAACTCCTTTCAAAAAACGTTAAACTGAAAATATATAAAACTATTATTCTACCAGTTATATTATATGGATGCGAAACATGGACTCTTACTTTAAGGGAGGAAAGGAGATTACGAGTATTTGAGAATAAAGTTCTTAGGAAAATTTTTGGACCAAAGAGAGATGAAGAGACAGGTGAATGGAGAAGACTACATAACAATGAACTACATGGTCTTTATAGGAAGCCAGATATAATAAGAACAGCTAAGTCTCGTGGACTGCGATGGGCAGGACATGTTGCGCGAATGGGGAATGAAAGATGTGCATGGAAACTTCTTCTAGGAAAGCTAGAAGGAAAACGCCCAGTTGGTAGACCAAGAATGAGGTGGGAGAACAACATTAACTATGATTTGAGGGAAGTAGATTATACAGGGAATGATTGGAAAGCATTAGCTCAGGATAGGGATGTATGGAGAGCTTATGTCCGTGCGGCCATGAACCTACGGGTTCGATAGTGCCAGTGAGTAAGTAAGTAAGTAAGTAAGTAAGTAAGTAAGTAATTTCATGAAAATAGATAGACTTTAGAGACACCATGTAGGCATATTTTGGATGCGAAACATGGACTCTTACTTAAAAGGAGGAAAGAATATTACAAGTATTTGAGAATAAAGTTCATAGAAAAAATTTTGGTCCAAAAAGAGACGAACATATAGAAGAATGCAGAAAACTACATAATGGTAAGCTACTTGGTATGTATGGAAAGCCAGAGATAATAGGAAGAATTAAGTCTCGTAGAATGCGATGGGCAGGACATGTGGCACGAATGGGGAATGAAAGAGGTGCATGGAAACTTCTGGTAGGAAAACCAGAGGGAAAACGCCGAGTTGGTAGGCCAAGAATGAGGTGGAAGAATATTATTATCCATGATTTGAGGGAAGTAGATTTTACAGGAGATGATTGGAAAACATTAGCTCAGGATAGGGATGAGTGGAGAGCTTTACGTCCGCACGGCCATTAACCTACAGGTTAGTTACATATGTAGGCTTATTTTAATTAAGGTTAAATATATAGACTGGAGCCACTATTCAGTTTACGAGTACATATAAAATATTATGCTGACCAGAACTATCAATCATAACTCTATCAAAGAATAGCTTCTTGCACCTGGTTTTAAGGGGCTGTCATATATTTTACTACAGTCAGTGCATTCTTCTCCTGTTTAACATATATAAATCATATCTTCTTTTAACTAAGATAAAGTTATATTTACACCAGCGATGTTTGAGTAAGATATTTCTCGGTGAGTTGTGCTATAAATAATAGAAGTTTACACTAGTCAGAACTACTGACTGTAAATACCAAGCTTTATCAGGCAAACAAAGTGACATTACTTATGCCTCATTTCATACAATTCTGTTTAATTTATTAGAGTGAGTTCTCTCTTGGTTAAGTGCGTATGTTCATTGTTTATTTCAATGTGCTAGTTTTGCGATATTAACAAGAACACTTAATAATGGAAATGTAACAATATGATAAAGGAAGACAAGCATACAAACAAAAATACTAAAATGTTAAGTACAGCCTTTAAAAAATTGATGGAGGAACTCTTGATTATGAAAAGTTCAAGTTTTGAGGAGCGATTCACACCAGTAAGTTGTTAAGTGTACTGTCTCCTTTGAGTTCAAATAGTACGGAGTAAGTATCTCATCATGCAACAATTTTATCGTTCGCATCAGTGGATCAATCGGTAAGATGATATATTTCGATGACGCGGGTCCCGGTCAGGAATCTTTTTTTTAAATAACGTCGTTAATTTTCGTAATGCCTACACGTTACCAGGCTTCGTTAAGAAATAAATGTTGTTGTTGTGTATATATATATACATATATATATATATATATATATATATATATATATATATACACACAATCGTTATTCAATTTCTATATATATATATCATAATCATAGTACATTCACGAATTTAGGCCATTTGTTGACCTGTTTCGGCCTCAAGAGAAATACCACCCAGAAGTCTTTTGAGTGGACGTCCTGGTCTTCTTCTTCTTCTTCCTGCAGGTTGATATCTTAACATTTGTTTGGGTATCCTGTGATCTTCCATCCGATGAACATGTTGCATCCATCTTGACTTATAATCATAAATTTTGTTTTCTAAGATGTCTTCATTTTTTTGTGATCTAGTAGTGTGTATCCTGCAGTCCTCCGAAGATATCTCATTTCAGCAGATCTAAGTCTCTGTATATCCTTCTGTTTCAACGTCTATACTTCGCTACCATACAAAAGAGTTGGAAGAGCCAGTGTTATATATATATATATATATATAGGGAAATAAATTAATCATTGGAAACAGGTCATATATAGAAAATGAATAAGGATTGTAACATCTCAGTACTTCGTTTTCAAAACACAAGGCATAGCAGCATTGTACATTTCCACAACTAACGCAAAACGCGTCTGATTAATTTAAAATACTTTAATATCTAATTTCAATATACGAAGTCCTGGAGTATTGCATCGCGTCATACAGGCAGTTTTCACCAGGCGCCGTTGAAGTCTAGTGGAGATCGCGTGTTCGATCCCGCTATCATGTTTGTTTTTTCTCATCCTTATTTCAATTTATTTTATTTCTTTTATTTTATTTGTTTTCATTTGTTTTATTTACAGTATTTACCGTACTACTTATTTATGACTATTTAACTCATGCCACAAATGCTAGTCAATGGCCAACGACGTTTCAATGAATGTTGTTTTACAACCAATGACAGTCATGTTTAACCTCGCTCTTTATCGATTTCTCTTTATCAGCTCCTGCTTTTGTGATAAAGAAAACTCCTCATTTTTAATGTTCTGAACAGGTCAAAGCATTATTTTTCTCCAACAAATACATTGAATATAGCAAATAATGAAAAGATTCCTTGATTTTACTGAGTTGTTTACTAAAAAATTCAATGAATAACCCGTAATGTTGATTATGATATATAGTTTGATGTGTTTCATTATTTCTTCACTTGGGTGCACTCTTACAAAATTGCGATCTTATTTGGCAATAAATGATATGATCAAGTAATGGTGAATGAACATAACCTCACATTTCTGATTTGTTTTCAAACATCGCCGTTTACATTGAATATATAAATATTTTAAATAACTATAGTTAAACAATGACTTGTGAGTAAACAGCTTAATTTTATTCGTTAAATAGTCCTAACAAATGCCACGAGTAATTTGGAAATCACTCGTGGCATTACTTATGATAAATTATTTTCTCTTGCACGACAACACAACGAAATATTAGAACGAATTTTAATTTCTCAAATAGTTGTGCACTTGTGAACCAAGTAGCTGACCTCTTCATTATGCATAATGACTTCGTTTTAATCATCAGCGTCATCATTCGTAACGAATTAGGCCTTTATAGATCTGTTTTAGCCCCATCTAGCAGTCTTTTAAGAGGTTTTTCTGGTCGACGATGTCCTTTGAGTTTATTGCATCATGGCATCGTTTTGGGACTTAAAAACATTATCTGTACGCCATCAATTCTTTCAAAGGCTGTACATTTCCATCAATCACCGTCTACAAAAAAAAAAATTCTAACATGTTGTAGGACTGCCAATGGAATTATATATTAATTTAGTTAATGCCCGGCGTGCGCTGGTACGCGTAAATACATTTAATATGATTTTAAATATTGTTTCAGATACTCCCACACCTTTAGAGCATAATAACAGCTGGATGTACCTGAAAATGTGTATACACAAAGTTAATATTTAAATTTTGATCATAATGTTACATTGTAATCAATACAGTAAGTAAAGTAAAGTAAACCGACTACAGGCCTCGCGAGGCCCTTGGGGTAGTAGGAGGTTAAGGCTCCCACTTTTTCTAGACAATCGGCACTTGATATCAGCCGGGTTGTCGCCCTGCGTGACGGCCGCCTTTACCCCCAGAACAAGCGTCTGGTACTCATTTCAATTAGAGGCTGAGTCGACCCCAGGGCCATAGTACCTCCAGAAGGTTTTGGTCAGTTTAAAAATTCTGACCCCACCGGAACTTGAACCCTGGACCTTCCGACTTGTAGCGCAGTGCCTAACCACTACGCTACGATAGTCTAACCTAAAATGTCTGAACACAGTTGATTACGAAACATTTCTAGAGTTGTCCGAAGTACACAGGAGCATCACAGTAATTTTATCATAATTTTGAAGCGAAATTTACATGTGTAAACTTATCTTTCTTACAGGAGGTAGTGCTGGATTTTTTTAAGATGTGCCATTACATTTCTAGAACAAATGTGGTTACACCGGCACACTTTGCCATTTGAAAAACTTTGGCTTAAAAATGTATCAGTCGTGGATTAGCCGAATTTAAAAACAGCTCATAGTTGAAGCGGTAGATTTTATGCGATCTTATCAATGTAGTACTAAATACATTTAGATTTGATGTGATGTTATCATTGTAGCACAAAAATAATTCATTTTCGGATGGGTTCACCATTATATTACCTATTAAGCATGATTTACAGGTATTAGAAATGTGTAAATGGAATTCGAATCACATAATGTATGTAATTGAAATATTGTGAGTGAAATGAATTGAATTAAAATCTTTCATTCAAGATTTTTCAACTGAGTATCTTACCCATAGAAGCTCTATAAATGTGCAATACGAATTCTAATCAATATAGGTATGCAAATTAAAATAAAATTATTTCAATCTTTTCAAGAATATTTTTTTATTGAATGCCCCAGGTTGTCATTTCAACATTTCTGGTGTTATCTCATCGCATTGGCGTAACTGTAACCCACTTCTGAAGTTGGGGCACCTAGAAGGCGGAGTTACTTTATCACGATGATATGATGATGATAATGAATAGCCACGAGCATTCTTAACCTAAATTCCAGACCATGGGCGACCACAGGAATAATTCCCTTTAAAGAAAAATTCCTATGGTGACCGGGAATCGAATCCGAGACCTCGTGATCAGTAGTCAGAAACGCTGACCACTAGCCCATGAGACTGGTCGAATTTTATTATATTAATAGTACGTTTTTTGTAGAGGCACCAGAAATGTGCAATTGGAATTCGAATTATTCTGTGTAATTAATTGGCATAAACCTACCGTAAAAGAAATAAATTTAATTCAAATAGGGCTACATGATTAATTTCATACTAAGTATCCTCTATAAGTACCATAAATGCATAATAGGAGTTCGAATCATGTTGAGTATTTAATTGAAATTAATGTAAGCGAAACAAAATTAATTCAAATATATGATAAGTATTCAATACTAAAGTACTCTCTAGAATCACCAGAAATATTCGACAGCAATTCGGATCATTCTGAATATTTATCTGAAGTATTGTAAATTAAATAAAATTAATTAAAATCTTCGATTCAAGGTATTTCTATTATAAACATATTTAGCCTGTCGCCAATATATTTGTACTGTAGCGTCGTTTATAACTTTACTTAAAAATGGATGAGTTCATGTAATTATGATATTCAAGAGAAAAATATCAGAATAAGGTAGATAGATCATCGGTTGATTAATGCATATGACATCGCCCGATTCCTAATAGCCAATTTTGTCAGTCCATCCAATCTCCTGATATTAGACGTTTCTACTTCATGTATAAATATATTCCCTGACTCCAGAAGTGTCTTCAATCTTCATTTTGTCCCTTATAACTGAGTTTCTAATTTTTACTCTTCTTGATATTCTTGCTTCCCTTCGTACAAAATCCATTTCCGTTGCCAAAAGATACTTCAATCACCATCATCATAGTACATTCACGAATTTAGGCCATTTGTTGACCTGTTTCGGCCTCAAGAGTAACGCCATCCAAAAGTCTTTTGAGTGGATGTCCTGGTCTTCTTCTTCCTGCAGGTTGATATCTTAACATTTGTTTGGGTATCCTGTGATCTTCCATTTCATGAACATGTTGCATCCATCTTGACTTAATAATCAGAAATTTTGTTTTCTAAAGGTTCCATGTGTAATTCTACTAAGATGTCTTCATTTTTTTGTGATCTAGTATGTGTATCCTGCAGGTCTCCGAAGATATCTCATTTCAGCAGATCTAAGTCTCTGTATATCCTTCTGTTTCAATGTCCACACTTCGCTACCATACAAAAGAGTTGGAAGAGCCAGTGTTTTATACACTTTTAGTCTTCAATGCTTTTGTACTAACTGTGGTTTGAAGATAGAATTTATTAACCCTAATATCCTTAAAAATGTTGATATTTTTGCATTTACATCTTTTTCTTCTTCATATGAGATATTACATCCTAGATATGTAAAATTATTCACCTGCTCCAAAATTATATTGTCAAGTACAATTTTACTTCTGACAGGATCTACACCTTGATACTTATTTGGTTTTTTTGTTGTTAATGGCCAAAGTTCTGCTCCATAAGGTGAAGCGTTTATTCTAATACTCAAGTTGCTTTGAATGTTGTTTAAATGGCTACTAATGTGAAAAAAGTATTTTATTAAGGATACTTCATATATAAAATTGAAGCTTCAGACTATCACAATACAAAGTTAATGAAATGTAGCTTGGTTCTTAAGATCGGAGGAAATAAAATACCGTTTTTAGAGTGCAGACATAAAAAAGGAAGTCTCCTGCTTGAAGTATTACTAAAAATATTAACTGTGAAATAATTCAGTAATATTAAGAGACCTTAAAAGTAAGGCATATAATAAAACTGAGACTTTTATTTGTAGATTACTGTGAAAAATAACAAAATAAAAAGAATTTTATCTCTGAACATTTTGTTAAAGTACAATTGTACTTCTAAAACAAATTTCTATGAAACGAGACAATCCCCAAACTGCTTGAAATGCAAGCTATCAAATTTCGTCTTAATGTCCTTATAAAACTTGAAGCTCCTTTTAATTAAGGGACCAACTTCTCTCTGCTTCTGGAAAATCACAAAGGAAATTCTCATAACGACTGAAATAAGCTCATTTAAATACAATCAGCGATTATATCTTTATTATATTTCACTTTTAAAAAATCACAGAGGCCTTGGTTATTTCTGTTATGGAGTTACAGTTAAAAACTATGGCGCGACAGGCCTAGAAGATACTTGGGCACTAGAAGGGTGTTAGCCTCACATCCATGTGCGTTAATCATATAAATGGATAATCATCTAGCCAGTTTAACGGTTAGATGTGAGCAGCATGCCGGTTTGCCCAATCGTAATGTATATGCTGAAAAGGACATTGAAGAGGAATTTTTACAGAGAGAAAAAATGATAGTCACATAAATAAGTGCATTATAGATAGAAATGGCGATAGAAAAATTAAAGATGTTTAAAGCATCAGGTTTAAATGAGATCCCAGCAAAACTGAAAAAATCAGGGGGAGGAAAGTTGACGGACAAGATACAATGGTTGCTTAGCAGGTCCTATGATTTGGGAAAGAGATGCTATGTCAAATGAATGGAAATAATCAATTATCGTATCAATCTATAAAAAAAGCAGATGAAACTGATTGTAACAACAATAGAGGCATCTCATTACTTAGAACTAAGTCAAAATAGGAAGTATGTCAGAGACTAATATTTTTATTACCCTTTTGTACGTAGCTACGTTCAAAATGGTAACAAATGTATTAGTCTCTGACATACTTCCTATTAGTACCTACGTACAGAATGGTAACAAATGTATTAGTCTCTGACATACTATTACGCGACGAAATAGGAGACCGACCAATATGGATTTAGAAGAAATACGTCTATAATGTATAATATTTTTTTGTATAAGACTGATTTTAGAAATGAAATGGACTATAATGACATTTTAAATCAACTTTATGTAGACTACAAAAAGGCATATGAATCAATTAAGAGGGATAATTTGTATAGTATCATGCAGAAGTTCGGAATTACTAAGAATTTAGTTATACTTATTCGAATGTGTCTAAATGGCACAAAGAGTAAGGTGCACCTTTGAAAATCACAATAAGTTAAAGCAAGGGGATACACTAACTCATCTACCATTCGACTGTATGCTAGAGCATGCCATCAAATCTTTAAAGGTTAAAGAAGGCATACAACTCTATGATAATATTAATAAGCTGTTAGTTAGTATATGCTGATGATGTAGTGTTATTAGGCGATATCGGGGGCCAACACGTACGTTTTATTAACACTAAGAACTTGGGGTTGGAAGCAAATATCAATAGAACTATATATAAAACTACACATAATTGTATTATATAATGAAAATTGATAGCTAATGACAAACGTGGGACATTTTAAAGAAGTGGCTAAATTCAAATACCTAGGGACAATAATTACAAACAAGAATAACTTGCACGAAGAAATTAAACATTTCTTCAATTCAGGAATTACATACAATTATGCATTACAGGGACTTCTGTCATCCCAAATTCTCTCAAAAAACCGTTAAATTGATATATATATAAAACGGTTATCCTCCTAGTTATATTATATGGATGTGAAACAAGAACCCTTACTTTAAGGGAGGTTAAACAATTATGTATATGCGAATAATGTTCTCAGGTAAATTTTTGGACCAAAGAGAGATCAACAGACATACGAATGGAGAAGACTACATAAAAGCGAGCTACATAATCTTTATGGAAAACCGGATATAATAGAACAGTTAAGTCTAGTAAACTGCGATGGGCAAGACATGTGGCACGAATGATTAATGAAAGAGGGGCATGGAAACTCCTTATAGAAGAACCAGATGGAAAGCGCCCAGCAGGTTGCCAAGAATGAGGTGGTAGAATAAGATTAAATAAGATTTGAGGGATATTTTTAAAGTGCCGATTGTCTAGAAAAAGTGGGAGCCTTAACTTCCTACTACCCCAAGGGCCTCCGGGTATGTTGTGGGATCACTTTACTTTACTTTACTAATATGGGACGATTGGATAACGTAACTCGAGGAAGATAAAATAAATAGTTTATAAAACCTCGTATTATATATCTAATATATTTAGTATATTAGACTTCGAATCAAAAAGTTTGTACTTACAAGACATATAATTTTCATAATAATAATCTTCTTCTTCTTCACGGTTTAGGCTTATAATAATAATTATAACACTATTTATTATTTTTTTATTGGGATAAAGATGTATAGAGAGCTTTATGACCATGTGGCCATGAACCAACGGATTCGATGGTGACAGTGAGTTAGTTTATTCAGTGCAGTCTCGAGACTGTACGCTTCAGTGCACATATTTCTAATCAAAACTTTATCTACCTACCTCCATCTATAACTCCAGAAGTGTGCAATGAAAGTTGTGGATCACTCTATATAGGCCTACATATCTGTGATATAATCAATGAGAGGTAAGTATGGAAGGAAGCTGTAACATTTCAAAATTACCATTGAAGTCAATCGTGAGAATGTAATTCCCACATATGAAAACCTAAAGATAAAGTGTGAATATAAAAAGACGAAACTTGTACATAGTTAATAATTTACACATCCTCTTTACTTCCGTTTTCTTGTTTTAGTATTCCAATCGTGAAAATTGTACACATAAGAAATCTTAATTAGCTACTTTCATCACTTTACGCTTTCGGCCAATTTACAGAGGAGCTAAAATAAACATTTCCATTGGAATAAGGTGCTAATAAAAAATTAGAAACATTTAAAAGCAGCTGGAAAGATTATTTCTTTCCCTTTTATAATTAATTACTACTCTAGGCCCATTAGTACTTCAATTATCTCTACTTACGTTTAAACAGTGTAAGACTGTAAAATATTAAATATCTTCATTTTAGAGTATTCTAAAGCCATTATTATTAAATAAGCTTGTCCCATACTCCCTAAAGTGCGTTAATGATTTATTCTATATGTATTTACTACTGTTCCATTCCTCTGGTCCCGGAGGTGGCGGGTTGAAACCCGGACGTGATCGATGGATTTTTAGAATGAAAAATCCAAGGGACTAGTCCTCCGATAGGGGGTTTAAGCCTTAAGTTCCTAGTTTGAAGATTCTCGGGTACGTAAAAGAACTTCAAGCCTAAATTAGTGCCTCTGAACAGAATCAAACCGAGTTTCTCCATCCAAGTATTACCTTTTAATGCTACTAGATGTCTCATTGAGGCGACGTGCTAACCACACTTCACCCACTGACATCTGTAGGGAAATAAGCGTAACTAAATTAGCTTGGTCAAGAAACTCGCGCTAGGGGAACACCCAGGTCTCAACGAGAGAAGTATGGGGTAGCCTACAAACATACATACGTATATACATACATACGTACATACATGTACATATATACATATGTTCATGCATGTACATAAGTATATACATATGTTCATACATGTACATACGTATATACATATGTTCATACATGTACATACGTATATACATATGTTCATACATGTACATACGTATATACATATGTTCACACACCCACACACACACACACACACACACATATATATATATATATATATATATATATATATATATATATATATATATATGTACACATAAGTATATACATATGTGTATAGACATACGTAGAGCCTTTGAAATAATTGATGGCGCACACATAATTTTCAAGTCTCAGAAGGAAGCCACTGCGCATGATCAGAGATCAGCTATTTGGTTCACAAGTATACGATTATTTGTGAAACTAAAATCCGTTCTATTTCGTTCTGTGTCGTGGAATGGAAAATAATTTTGCGTAAATAAGTAGTGCGGTAAATACTGTAGATAAAACAAAGCGAAACAAAAGAATGAAAATTAACTGAAATAAGGACGGGAATACACGGGAAACAGAAGTTCCCTCCACTAGACCACAACCATCCCTGCTAGGAATTGCCTGTATGAACCGATGCAATACTCCAGGACTTACTTGTATAATGACATTACATATTATCTTCACTTAATTTAAATTTATAACGCATTTTGTATTAGTAGTGGAAATAAATAATTTTGTAATGCCTTGTGTTTTGTAAACGAAGTAATGAGACGTTATAATCGTAATTCATTATATATATAAAATGAATGAATAACGATTATAACGTGTAATATATATGAGCTGTTTCCTTTAATTAATTAATTTCCCTATATATATATATATATATATATATATATATATATATATATATATATATATTTATTTATTATTTATACGGGTAACGAAGCCTGGTAACATGTAGGCATTATGAAAATTAATGACGTAGGAATTTATAAGAAAGGAGATAAAACTGATTGCAACAACTATAGGGGCATCTCATTACTTTCAACTTCGTACAAAATTCTAACAAATATATTAGTAAGCAGACTTACTCCCTATATTGATGACATTCTAGGAGATCATCAATGAGCATTTAGAAGAAACAGGTCTACAACAGATCACATTTTTAGTATAAGACAGATTTTAGAAAAGAAATGGGAATATAATGGTACTGTACATCAACTATATGTAGACTTCAAAAAAGCATATGATTCAATTAAGAGGGAGAAGTTATATAGTATCCTGCTGGAGTTCGGAATTCCTAAAAAGTTGGTGAGACTTATACGAATGTGTCTAAATGGCTCAACGAGTAGAGTGCGTGTAGGCAAACAGTTTTCAGACACTTTTGAAATCCAGAATGGGTTGAAGCAAGGAGATGCACTATCTCCTCTACTATTTAATTTTGTACTAGAGCATGCCATTAAATCTTTAGAGAATGAGGAAGGCTTACAACTGAATGGTATTAATAAGCTGTTAGTTTATGCTGATGATGTAGTACTACTGGCCGATAGCGAGGAGATACTAAAGGCCAACACACACACACACTATTGAGTAACACTAAGAAATTAGGACTGGAAGTAAATATCAGTAAAATTAAATATATGATCACACGTAGAAATACATTATATAATGGAAATGGACAGCTAATGACAAATGAGGGAAATTTTGAGGAATTGGCTGAATTCAAATACCTAGGAACAATAATCACAAATAGGAATGAGATGCACAAAGAAATTAAAAATAGGCTCAATTCTGGAAATGCATGGGAAAAAAATTTAATTTAAAACTTTTCTTTAATTTTTTAATTATTAATTAGTTTATTGGGAATTGATCGTAAGATGGCATAGGCAAACAGAAAGTATCATTCTGGTTGAATATGGATGGGGGTGACCAAGGGGTTTATGCATTGCAGAGACTTTTGATGTCCCAACTCCTTTCAAAAAACGTTAAGCTGAAAATATATAAAACTATTATTCTACCAGTTATATTATATGGGTGCGAAACATGGACTTTTACTTTAAGGGAGGAAAGGAGATTACGAGTATTTGAGAATAAAGTTCTTAGGAAAATTTTTGGACCAAAGAGAGATGAACAGACAGGTGAATGGAGAAGACTACTTAACAATGAACTACATGGTCTTTATAGGAAGCCAGATATAATAAGAACAGTTAAGTCCCGTAGACTGCGATGGGCAGGACATGTTGCACGTATGGGGAATGAAAGACGTGCATGGAAACTTCTTGTAGGAAAGCCAGAAGGAAAACGCCCAGTTGGTAGACCAAGAATGAGGTGGGAGAACATTAACTATGATTTGAGGGAAGTAGATTATACAGGGAATGATTGGAAAGCATTAGCTCAGGATAGGGATGTATGGAGAGCTTATGTCCGTGCGGCCATGAACCTACGGGTTCGATAGTGCCAGTGAATAAGTAAGTAATGACGTAATTAAAAAAAATCCTGGCCAGGATCGAAGGTGGGCCCGCATCGTCGAAAGATAAGATCTTACCGACTACTCTACTGAAGCGAATGATACAAACATTGCACGGGGAGAGACTAACACCACCAGCTTTATTCTCAAACGAGTCAGTACGTGTAACAACGTACTGGTGTGAATCGCTCTTCAAAACTCTAACTTTCCATCATCAAGAGTTGCGCTATTATTTTTTTCAAAGGCTGTACATAAGTATGTACAAACATACAGGCCTAGACATACATATACGGTACTGTACTTCTACAACTGAAATTTGTATAATTCTTAGATTTTCATAATTAATACAGAATGATTCTTACAGCGTTGTTTGAGATCAAATTTCATTATTGAAGATAAATAGTTCCTATCTTGTTCATGAAAATTCTATCATCATTCTTAACACCATCAACACCACGGCCAAGACTATCATCAGGACCACTATTCATTTATCAACATGACACGATTAAAAAAAAGCTATTACTATTATGAAGAAAAAAAAGTTTCATTGCACGATCAAATAGAAATTAGACTTATTTTTATTTATAAAACCTCTGTATTTCCGCTGTTATTTGTACCTCCCATTAATGAGAATTATATGACTTTGGTATTTATTTTATATTTATTCAGCTATATATTTTATGAATAAAACCATACAAATAAAGCTGCGTACGAACATAAATAATCATAGCAATTATTTTAACATTTCCTTTTATCCAAACATTGATAAACAATTTCGTTTGAAAATTCAGATGTTGGAAATTTAAAACATATGCTGCTCTAAATGCTCTCCACCAGCTTCAATCCATGTCTGAAATCTTCTGAACAAATTCCGATATACGCATTCGAACACTTGTCTCGAGATGTCCCGAACTGCATATCGGATGTTATTTAATCTAAGACAACGCTTGTAGATAAATTTGGTTATTTTGTCGTCAAGATTCACCTTTCCTTGTTTCAGACATCCGACTCTGGAATTCCCTCCCCTCGTATATCAAGGGCTGCCCGACTCAAAAAAAAGTTTAAAAAGAAACTACTTCATATTTCCTTACACGATATAATATATATATTATTCCTTTATGTCTTAAACTTTGTTTACCAAGCCATTTACTTAATCTAATTATAGTTTATGGGCTTAACTCCATCAAGTAAAATAAATAAATACATTGAAGTCAGAAACATATAGTCCACTGCTGTGGTCTCGAGGTAGCGTGCTGCCTTGTCACGCAGCGGGCCTGGGTTTGATCCCCGGTCGGGGCAGTTTTTCTGGGTGAGGTTTTAATTGGGGTTTTTCCTCACCTGTAAGACAAATGTCAGGAAAACTTTAAAGCCCAAACGGCCCCGAAATCATATGGTCATCATCATCATCATCCTTATCATTATCTCATCATTATCATCCTTCACCGGCGTGGAAAGCAACGGGAAGCTACCACACCTACAATTCCCTAGTAAAGCTGCAAAGCATAGCATGAAAATGCTATGATTGCAGTGAAAGACCTGCCCTCGGGCAGAATTACTACGGATGGAATCAACATGTAGATAATTCATATTGCATGTATAATTTAACCCTGATGAAGCGGAAGAGAAGACCTTACGGTCTTAACCCTTAAATTAAAAATGTATCCTATTGGGTACATTGATTTAATTTATTTAATATTCTCTTTAGATCAATAGAAAAACATATGAGTAAGCATTACTTAAATGTATGTCAAATTACGTAATAATGTATAATAATAACACAGTTAAACATGAATTTATTTTCCTTACGGTCCGGAACATTTAAATAACTGGCACGAGAATATATTATATTGACAATTTAAGGGTTAACTCCATCAAGTAAAATAAATAAATAAATTGAAGTCAAAAACATATAGATCTGGGGATCTATGGAAAAGACACGGATGACGATCTACAATAGCAGTTCCTGTCACTCCTCTTGGAAGCATAGGGCCTATATGAAAACACGCCACCGGACACTTTTTTTTCCAAATTCCTGATTCCATTCCAATTTGTTACAGTACTGCGCGATGTAATTTTTGGTCTTCATCTTTGTTTAGGAAATCCCTTTAAATTCATTTCCAGTGCTAAACGGATTATAATATGACTATCAAAAAGTGTTCTAATTTCATTTCATTTAATACTAGGTTGATTGTGAAATGGGATTATATTGTTCTGAAATCATCTACCATAGTCTTTCTGCTGTTTACCTAGTATTTTCGCTTCTCTTATTTAAGTAAAAAATTGAATAATTTGCTAGAAAATTTTCCACTATTCTAAAAATTGTACTTTTGCCAGAAGGTGGCGAACCAGGAAATTGTCCGCGAAATTCGGTTTCTTTGAGAGTTACGAAATAAAAAATCGCTTAAAATAACACGTTCCACACATGATTACGCATTGGTGGTTACTATATTTCATAACTGAACTACACTGCACATCTGTATGATACAAAAGCAAATTTGTAACAGATGCAACACGTGTGCGAATTTTAAAGTTTAGCGGAAAATCAGTTCCTGCCAGAAAAATAATGCTGAATCATCAGGAAGCGTCAGTTTCTTCGTAAAGGTCATATTTTCATAGCATTAATTGCGCTCTCGCTGACGTATCTTGTATATTGAACGTAATAATTTGAATTATTGACTACAAAGTACTGGAAACTTTTATATTAACTAACTTAATGGCACTATCGAAACCATAGGTTCATGGTCGCGCGGACACATGTTCTGTATATATGTAGCGTAGGTCCGCGTAGCCATGAAGCTACGTGTTCGATAGTGTCAGTGAGTTAGTTAGTTAGTTATACCTACCAATAAATATTTTTACAGAAAATATTATTGCAATCGGCTGAGGGTAACACACGAAACTAAACTTAAATGTTATTTTAATAATTAACTTACTTACAATAAGGAAAATATTTTGGAATAATGGTTTTACTATGACTATTTAACTCATGTCGCAAATGGTAGTCAATGACCAATCACCGTTTCAATGAATTCTGTTTTACACCAATGACAGTCATGTTTCACCTCGCTCTTTATCGATTTCTCTTTATCAGCTCCTGCTTTTTTTTATAAAGAAAGCTCCTCCTTTTTTAATATTCTGAACCGGTTAGACCATTATTTTTCTCCAACAAATACATTGAATATAGCAAATAATGAATAGATTAGGTGATTTTACAGAGTTGTTTATTCAAAATATAAATGATTAACCTATAATGTTGATTATAATAATTTGATGTGTTTCATTATTTCTCCACTAGAGTGCATTCTTACAATATTGCGATCCTATTTGGCATTAAATAATATGATCGAGTTGCAGTGAATATACATATCCTCACATTTCTAATTTGTTTTCAAACATCGCCGTTTACACTAAATATATAAATATTTTAAGATAACTACAGTTAAATAATGATTTGTGAGTAAACAGCTTAATTTTATTCGTTAAATAGTCCTAACAAATGCCACTCTTGATTTCCAAATGCTCTAGATAAATTCACTCCTCACTTCGTGAGTCGTGAATTTATCGATAATTTGGAAATCACTCGTGGTATTACTTATGATAATTCCAGATTAAGCCCCTGTTGTCTCTTGACTACTATTAACATATCTTAAAAGAAAAAATAGCTATATGGCAAAATGCCAGCTGGAAACCTGTGTTCCACTTTCCGGCTCAGGTACTTTTTTCTCCTCAAGAAATGTATAACAAAGTCAACAGATGGCGAGTCTAGAATTAATAAGTATCATATCACTTATTGTATATACTTCCATAGATATATCTGATGCAGCATAGATGCAGTAAATTACTTATAATATAGTCGGGCTGTATCACTAATATATACTTACGTTTGAATGCCGTTGAGGTTAAAATTATTTCAATTATAAAGATTTTTGTCTCTTATATAACACAGTCTTCCTCAACTATAATATTTTCTGTTATAATGTTCCTTATATTATTAAAATTTAATTTTAAGAAAATTAACAAAACTTGAAAAAGAAGATAATATAAAAACAAAAAAATTGGACCACATTTACTTACACAGGTAATGAAACAATAAAGGTGACAAAATCTATCAAGAAATTTGACAAAAACATAAAAATAGCTTACAAAACTAGAAATAAATTAAATAACCCAATACCTAATAAAGCTACCACACCTACAATTCCCTAGTAAAGCTGCAAGGCATAGCATGAAAATGCTATGCAATCATAGCATCGGGCAGAACTACGATGGATGGATGGATGGATGGAATACCTTATAAAATAGAATTTTTTTCCCAAATGCCCCAGGATGTCATCTCGACATTTTTCGTGTTCTATCCTGGCATGGAGTACTTGTAGCCCACTTCTGAGATTGGGGCGATGATATGAGAATTGATGACGATGGTAATGATGCGCCAGAAGTGGCCTTAAACTAAATTGAAACTAATTAGGCGAATATGATATTGATGATAATGAAGGTCAGATGGTGTTCGGGGACCGTTTAGGCCTTAAAGTGTCCTGACATTTATCTAACAGGCGAGGAAAAACCTCACCCAGGAAACTTGTCCCGACCGGGGATCGAACCTAGGTCCCCTACCTCGAGACCACAGCTGTGGTCATAGAAAAAAATAATTCCGATTGAGGGTCTTTCCACTTTTCAGCGGTTGCCCTTTTACCAGCCGGCTGCTGGCCCTTCACATCCACATGTGTCAATCACAGAGGTAGATGATCAACAGCCAGTGTAGGGGTGACATGTGGTTAGCATGTCAAGTCCCCCAGCCGTTATAGCTGGTTCCTCAACCTGGAGCCGCTACTTATTGTAGCTACCCAATTGCCTCACGATGCTGGGTGGGCACCGGTCCCATACTGGCAGAAATACCATGAGAAAATTTCTTCCCCCATGAAGACTCGAACCAGCGCAAGTCCCGTAGCTCTGCGCCAAGGCTTCCTACCTTAATCGCTCGGCTACGGCGCGGGACGAAAAAAATAATAAATATGAAAATAAAGGTGTATATAAACTCAAATGTAACGACTGTGAAAAATGTCATATAGGTAGAACATCAAGAAGTTTTAAAATAAGATTTAATGAACATTTTTCAGACTATATTAAAAAAAGAAGGAAAATCAAGTTTTGCTGAACGTATTTCAGAAACCGGCCATCAATTTAACAAAACAGACAACACGTTGTCAATAATCCACAAAGAAAACAAAAGGCAAAAAATTAATATTTTGGAATAAATTTAAATTATCAAAGAAGCACAAAATAAAAATGTATTAAATGAAAATACACTTAACAACCAAAGCCCTCTGTATAAAATATATAAATAATTTCAATATCAAGAAAATTCCTGAAGATGAAGCATTTCTTCGAAAAGTTTTGAATTTTAATAATATAACGAAGATTATGACGTAATTGAGGAAGACTGTGTTATATATTAATATTATATCCAAAGATTAAACCCCATTATTACCTTACGGTATATAAGGGTTGTACTTATGTAACATTAACAAGTAAATTAACATAAAACAGTAGAACAAAAGACAACTATATAACATTATTTTTACAAAGATGAACACAATAAAATTAAATTATAGTTGAGAATAAACACTATTTACAAAAGAGAAGAAGTAATTATAACTTTTTTGTCGTTAAGAATATGACAAAGAGGACTGGAATATTTTTTTAATTAAAATTCAAATATGTTTCAAGTTTATAACGTTCAAACCACAACATTGGACAATTAAATAGAGTATGTTTGACTGTTTAAATATCTTCTCCACATTTACAATTTGCATTTGACATTTTAAATCTGTGTAAATATGCCTGAAACTTTCCATGTCCGGTTAAAAATTGAGTTAATATGTTATATCCATCCATCCATCCGTAGTAATTCTGCCCGAGGGCAGGTCTTTCACTGCAATCATAGCATTTTCATGCTATGATTGCAGCTTTAGACGAATGGAGAAGACTTCATAACATTGAACTACATGGTCTTTATAGGAAGCCAGATATAATAAGAACAATTAAGTCTCGTAGACTGCGATGGGCAGGACATGTGGCACGAATGGGGAATGAAAGAGTTGCATGGAAGCTTCTTGTAGGAAAACCAGAGGGAAAGCGCCCAGTTGGTAGACCAAGAATGAGGTGGGAGAATAAAATTAACTGTGATTTGAGGGAAGTAGATTATACAGGGAATGATTGAAAAACATTAGCTCAGGATAGGGATGTATGGAGAGCTTATGCCCGCTCGGCCATGAACCTACGGGTTCGATAGTGCCAGTGAGTAAGTAAGTGTGATTGCAGCTTTACTAGGGAATTGTAGGTGTGGTAGCTTTCCGTTGCTTTCCACACCTGTGAAGGATGATGATGATTATAAGGATGATGATGATGATGATGGCCATAAGATTTCGGGGACCGTTCGGGCCTTAAAGTTTTTTTGACATTTGTCTTACAGGTGAGGAAAAACCCCGATAAAAACCTCACCCACAAAAACTGCCCCGACTGTGGATCGAACCCGGGCTAGCTGCGTGACAAGGCAGCACACTACCTCGAGACCACAGCGGTGGACATATGTTATATAAGGTACACAAATTTTTATAATTGAAATCATTAAAATATGTGAAACACAGGTTCATATTATACAGAGTGATAACAAAATTCCCATTACAAGCTTTGAGGACGTGTAGTGAGAACCGAGGCAGCTAATTTAGCATAGAAACTCATGCCCGGAAACTTGTCTTTGTCCCGCTACACGCAAAATGCCATAACACACATTCAATTCTCCCGCGTTTCCGGTTCCAAAGACTTTGGTATTACGTATCATTTGATCATCATTAATTATTGATATTAAGTTACTTAATACGCTTGTATATTAATTTACTCAGAAACAATGTAATAATTATGATAGTCCGTTCCATTATCCCAGTTTTAACTTCTCGCGTCTTATATGTATTTTTACATGCCACACCACCCACGCCTTAAAATGGCACTACCAATCGAGAGGGATATTATAACTATGCATCGCACAGAAACGTTTTTTGACCACACAGGATATGGAGAGCCTCCCCAAATGAGTAATCAGCTCAATATCAGGGCCTCCTTCGAGACAACACAACATTAATCATCATCGCCAACAAGGATTAAGCCCAATGGCCTGTTCCGATCTCATTATAGGTCGAATTGGACCTTCCATCTCTTCAATGGTCTTCCCAACATTCTTCTCCCTTTTGGTTTATAATTATACATTCTTCTTGGTATGCGCTGTTCATTCATTCGTAATACGTGCTGAAGATAAGCATTTTGATAATATTTTATTCACACAACACAACATTAAGACCAAATAATGCCATTCACATACACATTCATACTAAACATGGCGAACATGATGATGAGTATGATGGCCAGATGATGTTCGGAAACCGTTCGGACCTTAAGTGTTATTGACATTTGTTTTACAGGTGAGGAAAAACCCCGAAAAAAACATCACCGAGGAAACTAGTCCCGACTGGGGATCGAACCTGGGCCCGCTGTGTACGAGGCAGCGATGCTACCCAGACACCACAGCGGTGGTAATTGAGTAACATAATAAACTATACAAGCATTTTAAAGAACGTATAGTAATTGTATTGGTATAATAATATATCAAGCTATAAGTGTCACATTTAAATAACAATTTTATATTAAAATTAATTCTTAAAGCGATATAAAATAACTTAATGTAGAGTATATAAAAGCGAAGATATTTCCAGAATATTTATTTCTAACCTAATTATTTTATGTCATTTTAATGCACAGGAGGTAGCATAAAATCTCTAGTAACGGCGTGCACTTACGTGAATTTAGTATACACTGCAGTTTACTTCACTTCAATCTCTTAATGGAGTGAAATTATATCGAAATTTTACAATATGAACTCTAGGGAATAACACGGTACACCAAGAAGACATTAACAAAGTGCTTTACAAATGGACAAATCCACGTAAAATATCTCAAACACTGTATGTATTAAACATTTTAATAACATACTTTTTCATGTATATTCTAATAACATCCATTGTTCAAAAGAACGTTGTTTGAAGAGAACTAGGCCAGTACAGGATTAAACAATATTTCATGAACGAGTTCCCTCGAAAAGCAGGGTTTTAATTTTTTAGATGATCGGATTTTGTTACGTTTATATTCATTATATTAACAATACTTTTCTGTAACATATACAACTAATCTCTCGTTAAATTTAATTAAGGGAATTTGAGAACATAGGCCCTAAGATTACTATTATAACTAACTGATTATAAAGAGAGGAATCCCCATATAAACGGTGTACGTATAACCCATTACTGAGGTAATTTGAAAAATAATGAGTCAATTATAAAAACAAGGTCACGATCGCGTTTCGTAATTTTATGCTTCCACGAGAAATATAATAAATTTAAAATTCAATAATGATTATGAAAACATGGGCATGTTCAAACTTCGTTTTGTAAATGATGGCCGAGGATATAGCCTACATTTTTTTAATAAGTATTAAGATAAAGATTATAAAACCAATTCCTATCGTGGTTGCCCTGCATTCCAGGCAGCGCTGAAAACTTACAGCAGGGTAACCAAACCCGATCCTACCAAACCTCAACCATCCAAACATTGTACTTTAAGTTCGGTGAAAGTCAACCCTAATGTATCCTTTATAGAGGTATTACAATTTAGCACCTCTTCTAAAACCAAAAAAGCTAACAGCAATGTTCAAGACCAGGGCCGGCAATTGCCAGCAATACAGTTGAGCAAGCGTGCAGAGGATTTTCTCCAGGATATCCAACCCGGAGAGATTCCTCTTCATACATAAACTTATTAATCTATGTTACATATAGGTTAATTAGTCCAATGTGTACCACCAAATAAATTGTGCGCCGTATTCTCGCATCAAATAGTGAGGTTCATTCTGCACTGTTCGGCTTTCAGACTCTCTGCTTGCCGACGGTGCAGTTTTTGACGCCCTATTCTTATGTGAATACGTCCACAATTATTCAGACATAGACTTGTCAGGCGAATCCATCTTGCCGCCAAATGGCTAGAGTTATATGAGTCATAAACACATTCTTGTTAGCCACGAAGGAATTAGCTGCCAAGAAAGACCCCATAGGTTTCAGAATGCTGCACACCGGATTGTGACAGTCACTGTCATCTCTACGCAAGTAATAAAACCAAGCTGAAATTCAGATTTTCCATTTTGATTTCACCGAATGTGTAAGAAAGTTCATATACGCCAAGTATATAGTAGTGTATTAACGTATTTTAAGCTGTCACTTTTATAGCTACTTTTACGTGCCCAACGCCATCCGAGCCTTACAGTGTCTTGACTAGAGTCCGGATGTTAGGCACTTAAAAATTCAAGATAGGAAGGCAAAAAGGCACTAAAAATCATTAATATAGGCACTAAAAATTCAAAATAGGATCTTACAAAAAATGCACAACAATATAACTCTTTACAGTCTTACGTTAATAATATGCTATCAATAGCATGCGAAGATATCAGAGATGCTTTTGGAATTTGTTTTGCCTTTTTTCAAAGAGCAGAACCGTCACTTGAGAATGTTTCCGCACCAAATTCTTTCACGAAATTAGTCAGTTTGTCTTTTATTGTTTCCGCTCTTTAGGTATCTAAAAAAACTGTTCTAAAAGTAAAAAAAAAAAAAAAACACATTCACTGGCCACACCACTTTATCTTTGAAGCACTTGTCTGTGAATGTGGACTGCAGACTGAATTCAGTGTTACCAAGAACAAAAATTATATTTCCAGTCACCTAAAGGTATCAGCACCAAGTGTGAGGCAGAGAAAGAAAGCTTGAGCCGAGCCATCTATCGTCTTTGTCACTCAGCAATGTTTGTATTGAAAAAAAGCAAAGAACTTCACTCCAAACATTAGAGCCGGAGCACAATACAATGGGATATAACATAGGCTATTTCACTTAACGGGAGTGCATGAAGCGGAAAAATACAATATTTAGCTAACTAGCTAACGGGAGTGCAATGGGGGGGAACCATCTACCTGCTAGGTTATTGGGTTTTTGCCACCCTTATCCTAAAATATTCTAAGGGAATTTATAAAAAGAACACTTGAATACTTCTATGAAATGATATGTGCCATGAAGTTTGTTCATTTCCATTGATTTCATTTCCATTGATTTCATTTCGAGAAAAAAAATGCAAGTATGCATCTATAGGCATTATAAGCTAAAATAGGCATTTATAGGCAAAATTAACTTCATGGAAAACAACTCTAGGGTCGTTGGTATGAACTTATATGAAGTCATTTTTACAATATATATGTGCAATAAATAACTATAGGCATTTTCTCTAACATCTGGTCTCTAGTCATGACCTGTCGATAGAGGGATTGTAAACTATGGAACACATACATACTTCTTTGACCACACAGGACATGGAAGGCCTCCTCGAACGAGCGATCAACTCAATGTCAGAGCCTCGTCCGAGACATCACAACATTAAGGCCGGTTTTCAAGAACCAAGCTTTCCGCGAAGAGCGACTCTCAGCCCTTCTCTCCGTGGCTAATTATGTGGGTCATGCAGAACGTTCTCTAACTGGCTCACTCTATTCAACATCATGTGCTAACAATATATTTATTTAAAAAAAGGTTTCGGGAACACATTGAAAGATGAGAGCCGAGAGATGGCAAAGGCCTAGAGAACATGTATTTTTTAATACCGGCCTAAGAAGACATTCATATAAACATGGCGAATATGATGATGATGATTATGTTGGCCAGATTATTTTCGGGGACCGTTTGGGCCTTAAATTTTCCTGACATTAGTCTTACGGGTGAAGAAAAAAGCCGAAAATACACATTACCCAGGAAACTTGTCCCGACTGAGAATAGAACACGGGCCGTACGTGGTAGCAACGCTACCCGAGACCACAGCGGTGGAAAAGTAACAATATAAAAAACTAATTTTTGCAGTTTCACAAGAATAATATAAATTAATGTAAAATTTATTAAATTATGTTAGAATTATATACATGTATATAAGATAAAATTAAAGTTTGTGACTGCAGTGCGTATATTATAATTGCTATATCTTGCAATTCCTGTGTTTTTCGTCAAATCTAAGAATATTAAAATACACAATTTCGAAAATATGTTATATTATTAACAGGTTTTCTAAAGTTCCCTAATAAGACATTATTATTATTATCGTAAGTATTATTATTGTTATTATCGTATAAAATGTTGTTGGTACATGAAATTTACATGGCTACATTTAATGTATCTTTAACTGTTTATAATTAGTATAGTGTATATCTATATTTGTCAAATATTTATTTGTATTTGTGCTGGTTGAGTGGAAGAGAAGGCCTTATGACCATAACTATGCCAGAATAATTAAAACAATATTATTATTATTATTATTATTATTATTATTATTATTATTATTATTATTATTATTATTATTATATTATTATTATTATTATATTATTATTATTATTATTATTATTATTATTATATTATTATTATTATTATTATTATTATTATTATTATTATTAAGATTTTAAATTGATTAAAATCGTGTCAGAATGTTCGTTGCCAATAAGTAAAGATCTGGTATGACAGATTTCCTTCATAGTAGTGTAATATGACGCTAAGTAAGTCATTTTAGGTATGGAATTACGAGAAACAAAATATATTTGGACTGACAAATATCTTCAGAGTTCGTGACCTGGCAATAAATGTGATGTTTACTTTGCTTTATAGTTTCATAAAGCGGTGGCGGAGGTTGCCAGCAGGTGGTAGAAATTGTAGAAATGATTAACATTTGTCAAGCGATAGCGTGATCGTGCCATTGTGTACACAGACATGCGGAAACAATCTAATTGAATTGTGTGCTAACAAATTATCTCTAGCAATTTGCCAAACAAGTTTTATCGTTTTGTTTAGCAACAAATTATATTTAGTTTTTATTTTTAAAGCGACTTTTACAAGTATTTCTAATACTCAAATCTTTTCACAACCTCATTCAAATGCATTACAACTTTATAATTCAAGTTCCAGGTACTTATATGGAGTTCCACAAAGTATTCAGAAAATCTATAACTTTAAAAAAGACAACCACGACTTATTTTGAATTCATATCCCGTCGTTTGAGATGCAGAACTTTGAAAAGAGATAACTTTTTTCATCAATTTTTTCTTCTTTTTCTTCCTTTCCAGGATTAGGTCAACGCGACCTGTTCCGCTCTCAAGTCCATCGTTTCCTTGGACGTCCAAAAGATATTTTTTCCATGTGGTTTGTTGGTGTTGATCTTTTTGGGTAATCTTGTATTGTCCATTCTGTCTAAATGTTCTCTCCATTGGTGTTTGTGCTCATCTAGTTTATCGACTACTGAAAATATCTCCAGTTCATTTCTTATTGATTCATTGTGTAATCTATCCATGCGTGTACATCCTTTTACGGATCCTAAAAATTTCATTTCAGTGGCTTGAATGTGTGAGATATCTTTTTTGTAAGTACCCAAGATCGAGATCCATATAAAAGAACAGGAACAGCCATAATTTTATAAAACGTGAGCTGAGTTTCTCTTCGAGACTTTCGGAGGGCTCTTATGGTGCCACACATCATTTGATATCGGTTTAATTTATTATGTAAATTCCAATCATAGCTGTATGTTATATCTGAACCAAGATAGTTAAAGTGTGCTATCTGTTCTTTTATTTCATTATTGATTACTATTTTTGCTCTGACTGGAACTTTGTCCTGAAAAGCCATAATTTTAGTTTTTGAAGTTGAAATTTTGAGATTATAATAGAGGCCTAATTGATTCAACATATACATGGTTCTTTGTAAATCATCCTCTGACTTCTGTATACCGGTAATTACCAGATCGTCTGCGTACATAAAAATATTCATATACATTTCCTTATTAATTTGTATTCCTACTGGACTTTTTTTTTCATTTTCGTATAACGTCGTCAAAAAATATATATTAACCAATGTAGATGATAATGCACACCCTTGTCGAACTCCTTGATTTATTAAAATTTCTTCTCTGGAATAATTATCTAAATTAAGGATAATTTTCGTGTCATTATAAAGACTTTTTTTTATTCCTTCTACAAGTTGAGCCGGGTACACTCTTGCCTTCATTACTTTCCACAATTTTCTTCTTATAACCTTATCAAAGGTTTTTTCAAGATCAACGAAAGCTGAATATGTATGTCGTATTTTACAGAAGGAACTACTGATGATATTTTATCTGGATGCATCTCATAGATATATTCTATCGATTGTTAGTTTATATATATATGTATATATATATATATATATATATATATATATATCCATCCATAGTAATTCTGCCCGAATGCAGGTCCTTCACTGCAATCATAGCATTTTCATGCTATGTTTTGCAGCTTTACTAGGGAATTGTAGGTGTGGTAGCTTCCCGTTGCTTTCCACACCGGTGAAGGATGATAATGATAATGATGATAATGATAATGATGATGATGGTGGCAATATGATTTCGGGGACCGTTTGGGCCTTAAAGTTTTCCTGACATTTGTCTTACAGGTGAGGAAAAATCCCGATAAAAATCTCACCCAGAAAAACTGCCCCGACCAGGGATCGAACCCGGGCCCGCTGCGTGACAAGGCGGCACGCTACCTCGAGACCACAGTGGTGGACTATGTGGACTATATATATATATATATATATATCGTCCACCGCTGTGGTCTCGAGGTAGCGTGCTGCCTTGTCACGCAGCGGGCCCGGGTTCGATCCCCGGTCGGGGCAGTTTTTCTGGGTGAGGTTTTTATCGGGGTTTTTCCTCACCTGTAAGACAAATGTCAGGAAAACTTTAGGGCCCAAACGGTCCCCGAAATCATATGGCCGTCATCATCATGATCCTTATTATTATTATGATCATCATCCTTCACCGGTGTGGAAAGTAACGGGAAGCTACCACACCTATAATTCCCTAGTAAAGTTGCAAGCATAGCATGAAAATGCTATGATTGCAGTGAAGAACCTGCCCTCGGGCAGAATTACTATGGATGGAGATATATATATATATATATATATATATATATATATATATCCATCCATCCATAGTAATTCTGCCCGAGGGCAAGTCTTTGACTGCAATCATAGCATTTTCATGCTATGCTTGTAGCTTTACTATGGAATTATAGGTGTGGTAGCTTCCCGTTGCTTTCCAGACCGGTGAAGGAAGATGATCATAATGATGATAATAAGGATGATGATATGATTTCGGGGATCGTTTGGGCCTTAAAGTTTTCCCGACATTTGTCTTACAGGTGAGGAAAAACTCCGATAAAAACCTCACCCAGAAAAATTGCCCCGACCGGGGATCGAACCCGGGCCCGCTGCGTGATAAGGCAGAACGCTACCTCGAGATGACAGCGGTGGACTATATAACACACACACATTCCTTTCACCGAGTAAAGTAGTGTACTAGTTTAATTTTATCCTCCAACATATATTGGGGTAGTAACTTACTAATATTTCGTGCAATGAGGTAATAGTAACATTTCGTGCAAAGCGCACAAATTTGGATAAAATCTGATCTTAATATTCCACATTTCGTTCATATTTTATGAGTTAAATTAAAATGTATGTATTGTATTGACCTTTAACATTTGTATTTAGCGCTACCCAATGTCAAACTTACTCAAAAAGTGTGCAATGCTTAATATATTATCACGTTATTGTTTCGCCTGTAAAGCACAAGTTTAATTAAATATCACAAACTTCCTATTGAATAAAATAGACTAATTAATTTATAATAAAATAAATTGTAAAAAAACAGTGTAATCCTTTATATCTTTTAGGTTTTTTACAGTATATAAAATACATTTATTAATTCTAAAAAAATAATTTAATTAGATTTCATAGTCTCATCAAAAATAGTGTAAGGTAAGTTAAAATTTAAATTTCACCTGAGAACTTTTATCTTAACTCCTTAGCTTAACAATTGACTATTAACTAAAAATATTCACTTATTGCCCTTCTCCTGCCCATAACAATTATTATGACAAGTTCAAGCATATGTCATGACTAATAATTAGCCTTATATTCCTATTTTTATCGAGTTTTTTCTTCACCTGTAAGACAAATGTCAGGAAAACTTTAAGGCCCAAACGGTTCCCGAAATCATATGGCCGTCATCATCATGATCCTTATTATTATTATGATCATCATCCTTCACCGGTGTGGAAAGCAACTGGAAGCTACCACACCTATAATTCCCTAGTAAAGCTGCAAGCATAGCATGAAAATGCTATGATTGCAGTGAAAGACCTGCCCTCGGGCAGAATTACTATGGATGGATGGAGATATATATACCCCTGCGTGACAAGGCAGCACGCTACCCCGAGACCACAGCGGTGGACAATATATATATATATATATATATATATATATATATAAATTGTCCACCGCTGTGGTCTCGAGGCCTTGTCACGCAGCGGTCCCCGGTCGGGACAGTTTTTCTGGGTGAGGTTTTTATCGGGGTTTTTCCTCACCTGTAAGACAAATAAATGTCAGGAAAACTTTAAGGCCCAATCGGTCCCCAAAATCATATGCCATCATCATCATCCTTCACCGGTGTGGAAAGCAACGGAATGCTACCACACCTACAATTCCCTAGTACAGCTGCAAAGCATAGCATGAAAATGCTATGATTGCAGTGAAGGACCTGCCTTCGGGCAGAATTACAATGGATGGATGGTTATTCCTATTAATCTTACTTATTGGTCTATTTCACGAATGAAACCAGGGATGTCTGCTTATTTTGTAATTCATCTTGTTTTGTTTTAATTTAATTTTATAATTAGTATTAATTTAAAATATAATTAATATAATTATAACTAGTACTCTTTATTACTGACAATTTGATCAATATTCTAATTTATTTCTAATAAATTGTAACAAAAAGAGTCACTAAAATAACAAACGGGCTTCCACGTACACTACAGCATTGTGATCAGCTATACCAAGAAAATGAGAAAAAAATAAATATGAAATTATTGTATTGTCACGGGTCCTCTACAAGTATACAAAGTTTCAACTCGATCCCATGATTTTAAGTGGGTGAAAATCGCGTTGAAAGATTCCGTTACATAGATAGATAGATACAGGTCAAGCTAATATAAAGCGTGTAATAATCCAACTTCAGCATTTATAATAGTTTTAACAGCAGTGTACTAAAAGTAATTGAAGAAATGACCATATATCCAAATTACACAAGAATGTTCATGAATATGTATATAAACTGCTGTAGTGAAGACGGAAATAAGAGACACATTTAAAATAAGAAAAGGAATAAGACAAGAGATCACAATGTCACCAAAACTCTTCACTTACATCCTTGAGATAGTATTTAGGAAACTGAATTTTTTCACGAGAAGATAATCATCAACCCGTAAGGTAAGGACCTCCTACCCTCAAGTAGGGCTATTTCTAGTATAATCATAGAGTGAACTTGTCCCTGTGTGCGACATTTTCCGATCAGATCCTACTCAATTATTTATTTGTAATTATTGTCTTTTTTAACCGTTTGATAGTGTCTCTATTCTTCTCTGGCTTTCGTGATCGACTTGTAATTAGCTCTTCTTTTAATTCCTCTTAGGCGTCCTTTGTTTTTCTTTTTCCCGTTCATTAACAAAAATTCTAAATAACCAAAATTTTGAATGAAGTGTAAGCTTTCCCATTATGCATTCAAATTCTCAAAGCATATTTAATAAGTAGCTCTTTGTACTTAACACAGAGATTTATGCGAAAATGATTATTATTGGATTAAATTATAACAAATTTAACAAAATTCATTACAAATTTCACGTATATTGTTAATAAAGTCATTTGCATATAATGGATAGCAAAGTTCAAAAATCCTCATTTAATCAATGATAAATGATCAATGTAAAAGTTTATATTTTTACTATGAATAGTTTTTGGGAAACTTCATTTTTTTTGTAAGCCCTTGTTCCTCAACGAGATTTAGCCGCTCTCCCCCTACAGGGAAGAAATTGAACCATACTAATTTATTTACACTTTTTATAGATGTCATTGGAGTGGCCCGTGGTCAGCGTTCCACCTCATACTGATACCTAGGAAACCAAGGTAGTACTAGGACGAGAAAATTCGGTAAATGTTGCTTAGAAGAATTATTATTGAGACTTAAGGATCTTTTACGGGCCTGAAAATCTTCAGATTCGGGACCCACGGCCTAAAGTCCCTCCCGGAGAACTCTTGCTTCTTGGAGTTTTCCATCCTAAATATTCATCGACCCCGGCTTTAAAATTATCATTGCAGACAATTGTAGACACCTTTAACAATTAAACTAATTTTATTTTAAAGATAGAATTAAATATTTTGGCACAAAACAAAAATAAAATGATCGTCGTGTTATGTAAGAAAATATTGTCTGTATGCAAAGTTACAGTTTCACTTTCAGACACTACTGCCAGGACTACTTGTTAGTTGAATCTCCGTGACATCAAACACAAGCCAGAATAAATTTTATATACAACTAGCGGACCCAGCAGACGTTGTCCTGCCCGAACGTTCAATTCTCGTGTCAAGGCCAGACGATAAAAATATTACTTTTTTACCATAAAATTCACAAATTAAGACGTAATTAAATATTATTAAATACGTTCGCAAGGAAACTCCTCACTGTCATCTGTTGTGGCCCAAGAAGCGTGCATGATGACAGCACATTGTTGTCGCGTGAAATATGTCGATAATGCAGATGACTACACATCTGACATAAAACATTCCTAAACCCGATCGCAGCGCCACCTACCGAGTCTAATTGTGAATCTGAACCATCCAGGGATCCACTCAAACACACACAAAAAATGTCATCAAAATCGATACAGTCGTTTAGACAGATTTCAATTTCGGATTTCAAGTAAACCTCCACTTCTAATTGTCTGACTTCGCTCATTTTGGACAATACCTATATCGGTTTATTATTAATAGGATATACTGAGTTTCGTTGTGAAACATCGAGAAATGTGACCGCTAGAGCGATTTTTCAATTTTCACTTCAGGTGAACTCCTACACATATTGGTTTTAGAGGATCCGATTGTGAATCGAAGCCATGGAGGGACCCAATCAGACATACACAAAAAAAATTCATCAAAATCGATCCAGTCGTTTAGGAGGAGTTCAGTGACAAACACACGTACAGAAGAATTATATATAATTTCCAAAAGAGCCAGAACAGATAAAAAAACGATGAGAAATTAACTACATTTTCTAATTAGGCCTATAATATTTTTAAACTCGTATTTGTGATAGGTGTATGCGATCACAGGTTCCAAAATCAGCCATGCCAACGCTAAACCTTTCAATAAAGAGAGAAATGCGCACAAGTGTTTTTAGGCTGTGGCGCTAAGTTCGACCATTGTTTTTTTTTCGTGCGCCAGAGTGCGTGGTATCGATCACTTTTCTTGCAGTATACACAAACACACACTTCAGACACCTGATGGAAATGTCTTGTGTAACACATCTTGTGGTGGAACCCCTATACCGCTGGTCTGTTGACATGTCTCAATTGTTGGTTTGCTTCTGTCCACAGTCGGTAGATCATGGCACTGGTGATGTAGAAATCTTCGTCAACTTTCCATTTACATTATTTTTTTAGCTGAATATGCAAGAATCCTTTTCATAAACATGTTATTTTGCATAATTTTCCTTGGGTGTGATGTAGATTCTTTATTTTAATTGAAGTTAAGATGTATTTATTTTATTATTATTATTAGAATTTCTAGGATCCGTCTTCTGCTGTGGTCTTTCACCAGTTCCTCATATGCAGCTCTATTTGGTAGGAGCAACTGACTTCTTATGTCCTGAATCAATAAACTCTCTCTCTCTCTCTCTCTCTCTCTCTCTCTTTCTCTCTCTCTCTCCCATGCCAGGCCAAACCTTTTTTTTTTTTTTTTTTTTTTTTTGCTAGGTTACCATACGTCGTTATGTTATACCTCAGAAGATATATTTTCCTGGTATTGGCTTTGTGATTGATACTACGCAACGGATGGTTTTGAATTTCTTCTTCTTCTTCTTCAGTTTTCATTTATCTTTATCATTCCAATCTCCCTCTTCCAAATTCCTATCATCCATTATAGTTCTGACATAGGTTTTCCATTTCCATCTTGGTCTGCCACGTTTATTTCTTCCAGGGGGTGACCATTGGTATATATTTTTTGGCCATCTTTCATTTTCCATTCTTTGTACATGGCCATGCCATTTAAGCGTTTGATTTTCAATTCTCTTAACAACCGATGTGGTGACATTCATTTCTCTCCAAAGGAATTCATTTCTTATTTTATCCTGTCTTGTTCTTTGAAGGCTTCTTCTAAAATAATCAAATTCAACTGTTCTAATTTTATTTTTTTGTACTTCCGTCAAAGACCAAGTTTCACTTCCATATGACAAAATATTCTGTATTATGCTCTCATAAATTTTCATTTTAGTTTCCTTTGTGATATTTTTGTTCCAAATTATTCCGTATCATGTTTTAGTTGTATTTTTTGCGATTGGAATTTTAGTCTGTACATCTCTCTCACAGGTACCTGAACTTGTAATTATTGACCCAAGATATTTAAAAAATTCACATTCACATTTTTTTTTTATTTTCCCTGTTTCAAGTATGAGGTCATCCACATCCTTTCCCAAACACATATATTCTATTTTCTGTAAATTTATATTCAGTCCCCATTTTTTATATTCTTCCATTAGTTTATTTATCATATATTTTATATCATCTTCATCCCCTGCAAAAATGATTTGATCATCTGCAAACAACAATGAATGCAGTACTTTTCTTCCTATAGGAATACCCATTTCATAACATTTTTATACCATAAGTTAAGTTTTGAATTTGATTATTAAATAATTCCTCATCAAAAACAATGGCTTTCAAGGTCGCTCAACCAGTTCGAACAAATATAATATTAGAAAATAAACCAATAGAACAAGTGACACAAATATAACTTCGTACATTGCGAAATATCATACCAACGGAATCATATAAATAACAAACTAAATAAATTTAATTATATAGCAGGAACACTAAAAAGAACTTTGAGAAACAAAGCCAGAAACGAATCCATAATGAAATTATAGAAGACAATGGCAGTTCCTATTATTACTTACGGATCCGAAACATTCCTCAAAATGAAAGAAACTAATTATTTTAGTTTAACCAGTAGACCCGATTGCATTAAAGAAGAAAGTGTATCAATTTACAAACATTAAAATAAGTTTTTGGTAGAAGACAAATGAATCATAAATTATTAAATTATTTTAGAAAACTAATAGCGTAAGTAACTGTAAACTTGAATGAATATAGGCAATTGTGTGTGTTTTTTTTCGGATTTTAAAGAGATTACAATTCCTTTTCAGATGTTCAATATTTACATTAAACCTAACAATAAAGTAGAGAGTTCAGCGGAAAATTTTCACGACCTCCATGATTTATTATTACCACAACTTATATAAATTTTCTGCACACGAAACTGATAAAGCAAAAATACTAGGCTCCTATAAATTAAACCAGCGACATGTAACCTTTTCATATCATTCTGCCACATAGTCAAAGGATCTGTAGCTCGCGGGCCGATCAGATTTCCAAGTTAATATTCTAAAGTTGTTGAAAAAAGTTAATATTCAATATTTTAAATAATTTGTTACTAAAAAGCAAAAATACATGCATTCCACTCATACGTAACACGTGTTCCTAAAAGCTGATGTAAATGCTCGTCCGTAAATCCCGATCGTCCTCTTCAAGCAGGATAACTTTTTCTCTTATGTGTATGTGCTCTCGCAAACAGCCAACATATCAGCCGTAAACGTTTTTAGTTCGGGAAAATACTCTGGAAGACTTGTGTAAAATATAGTATCCTGAATGAGCCTTTCAATGCATGATTTTTTGGAGTTCAATTATGTTCATTTGTAAATTTTCTGGAACTTGCAAAACATCCTTTTCAAAAAGATGTTGAAATAATGGATCTCATTTGCACAATCATCAAGTTCGAGAAATCGGACTTTAAACTCGTTTTCAATTAGTTCTTTACATGAACACAATTAAAATGGAAATCGTGTTCTCTATCTTAAAGATTACTAAAAATACTCTTACAAGACGAAAATGAGCAACATTTTTATTGACGACTTCATATTTATTTTTGTAATGTTTTCAAACCAAATTTGACACTAATAAATATACAATTTCCTTGCAGTTTTAATTCCAAGTCGTTCAAGAGATGAATTATGTCTACTATAAATGTCAGGTTACATATCCACCCTAAAATATGACATTTCTTCCTGTAGCCTATCTTTTTCAATAAAAAGACGTATATTTACGAAAGCAACTTAAAGCATATTTCGAGGGCCTTTCCGCGACTAAGCCAATGTAACTGGGCATAATTAATTACATCTCCATATTCACGATTTAGCTCCGCCAAGAACTCCTGAAATTGGCGAGGACGAAGTGCATGACTTCTTATAAAATTCACAGATTTCACAACTAAACAGGTCATCACACTCTATCACACACAGGTCACACTCTAAAAATTTACTGCATAGCGATTGTTGTGGAAAATACAATAAATGGACAGAGGAGGATCGGAACGACACTTAAAACCTCCAGTTTCATTTTAGCAAGAAACTCGCCTTTGTTTCCCAGATTTGGAGTTCTATCAGAGGTCATATGTTTTATTAATTAAATAAAAATAAAACGTAGTTTTATTTTATTTTTATTTAATTAATAATTAATTTTCATCAAGTAAATACCAACTCAATTGATTATCATATGTTTTAATTTGGCCCAGTCCAGTTTCAGTTCTTTTAAAGTGTCGCACAATTTTTCATATAAATCATCTGCTATAGTTGTATTTTTCAAACTCTGAAGAGCTGCCAATTCTTCAGTTATTATAAAGATATGACAAATACTTCTTATAAATATGAATAATTTGTGCAATATCTTATACATTTTTACTTTCATCCATAGGTAGAAAAAAGTAAATTTATTAGCACTTTCCTTTAGCATAGTTTTCAATTACTCGCATGTTTCCTCTATTTCTCTTGCTACTCTTTTGGCAGGAAAACTAACATTTTCGATTGTTGCGAATTTTTCTGCAAACATTTCTTCAACAGTGGTATTTACACAGTCATGTTTTTTTGCAAACCCTGTTTTAATGTACGGTCTACTATTCTTAGCTATTATCTCGGCAACACGATAACTGCTTCGCAGAGCAGATAGTGTTTTGTCCGCTTTTTTAAATAGTTTGTTGTGGCGTTATATTCGGTTTTAATTACAAAATTTCGGTGTTACGAAATTAGTTTACTGTAAGAGACGAATACTTGTTCATATGCACATTTTTCGTAATGATTGTCTCCTCAAATTGTATTATTTAAAACAGACACACTTTCTCTATAAATTAAGCACATCGGTTTATCTCTGTTTTTAACGTATTTTGATATCCATTGTTCATTGAAGAACCTGCAAACTTCTATTTTCTCGTTCTTATAAGGTCTTGACAAATACCTTATCCAATCCGGCCTTTGCTTTGAGATGAATCAGTAATAATAAATGTCCCCTGACCGTGTTACGAGCGCTGTGCAGGGTAAGGATAATGACAGGGCTGCTGTCTCAGAGCATCTATCCATGCTTCTGTAAGTATTAACCCCTTTAGTGAGGGTTGTTGCTTCCGCCCCTTGAGCCGTTGTGATGATCGCCTGGTATCACGTCGCCTCGTAGACCGTTGCAGACTTCTTGGTCGATGTCAACCTTCTGGCAGACGTCTTCCACGTTGCGGACTATTCTTAGTTTCCTCTCACCTCTAACCAATCGGCAAGTTAGCAAAGCTAAACTTCCCCGATTTGGTCGTCTGGTTCATTGAGTACTCGGCGCCCTCACCACGTCGAGGTGATAGTCCGATAAAAAGAAAAACGAAGATATAAGAACAGAACTTAATATATTTAATCTCTGTGAAAGAACAAAATATTATCAAAATTCTTATCTTCAGCACGTATTACGAATGAATTAAGTGCTTATCTTCAGCACGTATTACGAATGAATGAACAACGCATACCAAGAAGAATGTATAATTATAAACCAAAAGGGAGAAGAATGTTGGGAAGACCATTGAAGAGATGGAAGGACCAATTCGACCTATAGTGAGATCGGAACAGGCCATTGGGTTTAATCCTTGTTGTTGATGATGATGATGATGATGATGATGACAAATACATTTTTTTTGTAAAGAAATCCTAAGACTCGGTTTCCAACCAAATTTTAAAAAGGAATAATTAATGTAGAATAGTAATTGCGCATTGCAACGTTTCTTATAATAGTTTTAAAACAAACTCGTTTAATGTTTGCGGCAAACACAGGATTCCTTATCGAAATACACAGAAATGGCATGAATACTTCCTTACGCCAAGGAAACGAGTCATTTACACAACAAACACGCTGCTGCATTTTGTCCGACGTTACAAGTTCATGTTGCTAACTCAGTGATAGAATGAATTGAACACTGGATGGAGCTGGTTCAGCAGCATGCACACTATAGTAAAACAAGTCTCAAAATATTTTCTTCTAAGCACTCCATTTCCACTAGCTAAACCAAACTCACACTCTCTTAAGCACGTGGCGAAGAAAATGTTGACTGAGTTGCCGTCTTTCCCAGTATAAAAACAAATAATAACAGAAATTGAGGAAGTGTGCTTGAAAGACAAACGCTGGCAACCTCGTAAAATTTAAGTGGCTGACACTAATGTGAGTTTGCCGGCACGTCGCTTTTGTTCAATGACATTAGGGGTGGGATGAGTATGATTTATGACAGAGGAAAATATCTTAACACTTGTCCCAATGTATTCCCCTCCAAAATTTTGCACGGCATAACGAGAAGTATACTGATGAATCTATACGTAACAACAGTTCTATGGAAGGGATTCAGAATTAGATTTATTGATTCGTGTGCTGTATCTGTTTCAATTTTTTCTTAAAACACATAAAATCCATAATAGTTTTATCCAATAATAAATACTCGGCATTCATGAATAAAACAGATAAGACTTTGCAGGCCGCATGACATGGATTCGTGGGCCGCAGTTTGCCGATCCCTATGTTAAACGTTTTATTGATAATGAAATAAATAATAGTTTTAAAAAACTAAAACAACACGCTCTATTAGAAAACCGAACTAAAAATGAAAAATAATTTTTATTTCCAACACGATTGGGATAAAATTAAAGTGGTCAACAAAAAAATCATCTCCAACACATCTAGAATAAAACTAGAGTTATCTACAAAAAAATACCATCAAAAGCGTGGGGTGCTCTATATCAATTAATATATTTGATAATAAACAGATATTGGTAAAAGTAAAGTATCTTAGAAGAAAACGTAAAAACCATAAAAAGCACCCTACGCTTTTGATTGTAAAATTACTTTTTTTTTTTTTTTTGCTGATGACTCTAGTTTTATTCTAGATGTGATTTTTTTTTTGTTGACCACTTCAATTTTATCCATAGCGTGTTGGAAATTAAAATTATTTTTCATTTTTAGTTCGGTTTTCTAATAAAGCGTGTTGTTTTAGTTTTTTTAAACTATTATTTATTTTTTTAAATTTTTAGATTAATTGATTGTCATAAACCATAATCCCACGAAAATTTAATGGCTTACATTATTTTTAGTGTCTAGGCACGAATATAATTATATTTTTAAAATTATTATTATCCAACATTATTATAATATTTTTTAATATTTTATTATAGATAAATAGTTACAGTTGATCGTATCCTTCTCATATTTTTTTTGGATAAATTACAATCTGGAAAGTTTACAAAATTGTCATTAACATTTTACATAATAAGATAAAAATCTATATATCTTTAAATTCGATATTATCGTAGTATGAGCTAAAAGCAATACTCTTCTAAAAAAAATCCCCCGGGTCGGATTTGAACCAGCGACCTATGGATTACTGAAATTATATACCACTACAGTCCACCACTCTACCTACTGAGCTACCAGAGGATATAATATTAATTTCTTACAACGATGGACTAAAAAGTCGATAAATCCACAATCTATTATATATTATTTATGAAATTATTTTATTGTCTTTGATCCTTTACAAGTACACAAAGTTTCAAGTCGATCCAATGTTTTAAGTAGGTGAAAATCGTGTTGAAAGATTCCGTTACATAGATAGATACAGGTCAAGCTAATATAAAGCGTGTAAAAAAATCTATATTTTATAAAAAATTTAAGTTGCGCATTGCGTCTTACATTTATAACGAAAAGACGATTGTGACATTGATAATGATGAAATACTGTATTTCAGGCAAAACATACCTGACCAATGCACGCTTGCATGTGCCATAAAATGCTCAAACACGACAGAAACAAAGACTTAAAATATTATGTATCATTGTGTTCTTTATATTTGAATTAAATAGAACAAATAACATTTCCGAAATTGTTACTGGATTCTTTAGGTTCGTAAATTTGTCAAATAAAATTATTTCAAAATACAGATTTTCCCCTTCACACGGAGTTAATAAAAATAAATAAATAAACGTGCTTTTAAACATGTTTAGAACGTTCTCGTTTTTATTCCAGTAATCAACAACATAAATTAACAGTTCTAATGTTCCTCTAGAATTCAGAGCATTGCCGAGAAACAATTATTTTGAGGCCTGTCTCCAATTACAAACTGAAATTTAATACAAAATATATATATATGTAATACAAAATATATTTGACAGTGATATAGGAATAACTGACTCGTTTAAGATCGCACCACATAGACAAACACACTTTGAATTAGAAGATTGGGAAATAAATAGAAATCAAATCTAGTATTTGTTTTCATTAAATGAAAAGGTATATAAATGAAGCAGTAGGAAATATTAACATCGCTCCACCTAAAATAAAAACTGAGAGAATCGAAACATTAACTTGCGGGTGTCCAAAAATCAGAAAAATAAATAAATAAATGTGTATCCATCAATAGAAATTCTGCCCGAAGGCACGTCTTTCACTGCAATATTAGCATTTTCATGCTATGCTTTGCAGCTTTACTAGGGCATGGTAGGTGTGGTAGCTTCCCGTTGCTTTCCACACCGGTGAAGGTTGATGATGATGATGATGATAATGATAAGGATGATGATGATGATAATGATAAGGATGATGATGATGATGATGGCCATAAGATTTCGGGGATCGTTTGGGCCTTAAAGTTTTCCTCACATTTGTCTTACAGATGAGGAAAAACCCCGATAAATACCTCACCCAGAAAAACTGCCCCGACCGGGGATCGAACCCGGGCCCGCTATCTCGAAACCACAGCGATGGACTAAATGTGTGTATATATATATATGAAATAATCCATGCGTATTTTTATATCTTGATAATTGTATCCTGTTCCTGCTTTCATTAACTTATCTAATTAATAATAACTCAATTACCATTATTTTATTTTTTCCTCCCTATTGAAAACTGTAGAAATCTATGCTGTTAACAATTTTGTAAAATGTGTACATAAATTGACCATAATTCATTCATTGCTAAAGGCCACTTCTCACTACTCTTTTTAACATTGCCTATCAATATTTCTCACTTTTTAGTATAATATATGATCAACAATTGGTAACCCATTTCCGCACGCACGCGCACACACACAAAATGTACTCTCCTAAATCTTTAAACTGTGGAAATAATGATTTATCCCACCATGGCCAGTGAGAAAGGTGGTCAGGTTTGATGGCATTTCAATTTACAGTTTTAATATTTTTTTCTGAAGTACGTAGCGATATGCTTTTTTCCAGGGCCAGGTTGCCAGCCTGACGCTTAACCCCCAGACACGGAGGACCTGGTTTTTTTTTTTTTTAGGGTTTGCTCCCTAAATCAACGCTTAAATGGTATTGCCATGTATGGAAAATGAAAGATGGCCAAAAAATATATACCAATGGTCACCCCCCTGGAAGAAGTAAACGTGGCAGACCAAGATGAAAATGGAAAACCTACGCCAGAACCATAGTCGATCATAGGAATTTGGAAGAGGGAGATTGGAATGATAGAGATAAATGCAAACTGAAGACGGCAAACCTATAAGTGAGGGAAAGCCGAAGAAGAAGATTTTTTGCACGCTTGGGAAGAATTATTTCGTAAGAAGTCCTTTTGTAGAGTATTTCCAGTCCCTTTTCCTGTGTACGTAACAAGGTGCGTGTGTGTGTGTGTGTGCGTGTGCGTGCGTGTGTAACTGGGAAGTAAATGGGTTGTAGGAAAGCTCTGTGGCATAGCCAACTTAATGAGCAATCCTTTTTTCGGTTCTCCTTGCATGTCCTGAATGAGAGAACCCCGGGTTCCTGCTAAAGCGTTTGCCCCGGTTATGATTTAGATTTGATAATTACCGAATGTATATAAATAACGATTTAAAGTAATTCTAACCAGCATAACTGCAGCAGTGTGTGTAAATTCGATTTGTTAAAGCTGTTAGTTTTTATGGCTGTTGTTTTACAGACATCCAATAGGAATATAGTATTTTGTAGTGTTGTTTTGTGTGTGTTTGTGTGTGTGTGTGTGTGTGTATGTGTGTGTGTGTGTGTGTGTGTAAGAAGGCGTGTGTGTGATCATGCGAGTGCGTGCGTTTTTGTGCGTGTGCGTTTGTTCAGATTAATCGTTATTTACAATCATTATTTCATTTTAAATTTTGTAATAATATTTACAGACACAAACAAAAGTTTAGCGTAATTTTTATTTCGGCATATGAATATTATGACGGCTTAACCCTACGTGCTTACCTATTTATTGTATGAAGCTACATTTAATTATTGAGATGAAACACATAATGTCTTGCTTTCTAAAATTTGTCTGAGAATTAGGACACGTTCATGAAATAATTTTAACATTTCAGTTTTCATTTATTTTAACAAGGTGAGAAACGATATTTTTGCCATTCCCATAAGCAATTTTTTTTACTTTTGTTGTTTTATTTTTTTATTTATTTTAGCTTTCTGAAACTACTAAAGTAAACAAGCAGTATTTATTTCTTTATGACAGCTGTGTTACCTTTATAAATATACTATATGTGTGAAGCGGAGATATATAAACACGAGAAAGCTTAATTTCTTTGCGAATGAAATTCTAAATCGTTATAAAAGGTATAAAATAATGTCTTTGCGCGATAGTGCGTTTTGTCGTACTTACAGCAATGGCGACCATGATTGAAAGTTTAACATCCTACATTTCGGGATTGCCAACCTAAGTAACTATACTGTAATATTACATTTACACCCACGTGCGGGAAGTAAAACCATTGCCCTCTATGTATACTACGTACAATGTATATACAAAAAATACCCAAAAGGTAGTGTTAATATACATTGTACGAAACAAATCACTGCATTTTAAATGGACTGAACTTTAAACAAGATAAAACAATAAATACGTACTTGCGGCCATGTTATCAATAATAATGGTCCCATGACCTCCTGTACTTTCAACTAATAAACATCTATCCGGATACCACAGCGGTGGACCAATTTAAAATATAAATGCATTAAAAATAACAAATCGTTGTAATAACTTTATAAGTAGGTATTTATATAGAATTATGGATACCGTAAAAGTGTCATAACATAGTTCTTAATGAGTCTATAACGCCTGTAAGAATTGTTATTTTTTATTATCGTCATTTATTTTTTATTACCATTTTCATAATCGTCATTTTTTATTATCGTTATTTTTTATCATCATTATTTTTATTATTTTTTATTATCATAATTTTTTTATTATCGTCATCGTCACCGCCACGGCCACCACCATTATCATCATCAATTTCAAGGTGTGGGCCTGTTCGCCCGTTCCTCTCCCCGGTGCACTATATACTGCAGGTGCAGGTCGTCTTTCCAACGACATTTGAGTCTTCCTACATTTATTGCTTTGGAGAGTTCGAGTTTTTTTTATATTTCCTCATAGCAGGTAACCAGCCTAGTGTTCACCCCCGCGATGAGAACGCGCCTGTCAAGAATTACCCAGCTGTATACAGTTACGGGTTATGCCCCCTGTACATGCTAGGCCGGTTTAATAGCCTCGTCTAAAACCAAAGCTAAAGGCAATAATAATAATAATAATAATAATAATAATAATAATAATAATAATAATAATAATAATAATATACAACATCAGTACCAGTTAAAACACAAAAGATGAAACGTTGTTTTTGAAAGGTCTCCATATTGGAACTATTTGATGAGGTTTAATAATTTATTATTACTATTATTATCATTATTATCATTTTCATCATCATCATCATTATGATTATTATTATTATTATGATTATTATTATTATTATCATTATTATTATTATTATTATTGTTATTATTATTATTATTATTATTATTATTATTATTATTATTATTATTATTATTATTATTATTATTATTATTATTATTATTATTATTATGGGAAAATATTTTGACTGAAACATTGCTGGATTTAAGAAACTTACCAGCACATTTATTGTTGTGTGCCATTTTTAAAATTACGATGTGAAATCATCCTAAAAACACGACTCAAAACATCCACAAATCCCCACACACATTACATATACACAAATTCACCAACTAACGTACAATTAGATATTAAATATAAAATTGGTACCTGGTAAGTCAGTCGTCCTCAACTAAATTATTAAACTTCATCAAGTAGTTCCAATATGGAGGCCTTTCAAAAACAATGTTTCATCTTTTGTGTTTTAACTGATACTGATGGTGTTGTATAAGTTTACAACGGGTTTAGGTCTGCGGGTGTGTTCTTATGAGTAAATCTGTATTCTTCGTTTTAGAATTACTATATCTTCAAGGATGCTTATCAATAATTGCGACAAGTTCTACATAGGTAAAAGAACAAGAAATTTCGACAAGATACTCTGAACATTTTTAAAAAATATATTAATAACGAAGAAAAATCAAGTTTTGCCAAGCACATACTAGAAACGCTTTACCAGTTCGACAAAATCTATAATACTATGTCACTACTACACAGAGAGGATAACATCAACAAGATTAGCATCCTTGAAGATATAGAAATTCTAAAAGAAGCGTAGAATACAGAACTACTCAATGAGAACACACCCGCAGACCTAAACCCGTTGCACAACTAATACAACAACATCGGTACCAGTTAAAATAAAGAAGATGAAACATCTTTTTTGAAAGGCCTCCATATTGGAACTACTTGTTGAAGTTCAATAATTTAGTTGAGGACGACTGACTTACCAGGTACCAATTATTTAATATCTTATTACATAACATCAACGGTGCTTTAATATGAATTTTAAAAGTGTTGATTAACTTATGATTACTAAAAAACGAGGTGTCTGTATTAATAATACTAGTTAGAAAGATTTTAAAACGATCTAAGTATATTATTATTAAATTATAAGATTCTTAAAAAAATGTATATTCATTCATAATTAATTTCACGTCATTAAAATGAATCCTCAGGAGATTTCTAGGAATAAAGTGATGACAGAGAGAAATAACCGGCATTTTTCTCTCTTCAAAATTAATTGCCTTCCTTGCTTCTATTGAATGTAAATATTGTGTTTATGTAAGTTAAGAAATTAAATTGAAGGTCGTTATTTCTTCGTCTCCTTATTTTTTTATGACTTCATACCTATCTTTTTATATTACTTTAAGTAAATTTATTTTAAGTAAAGAACGAAATATCAGAGGTAGATAAATAGACCATGTAACATTTAATGCATTTTATTGGTTTAAATTGAATATTTATTTAATAATAATCCGATTGAGGGTCTTTCCACTTTTCAGCGGTTGCCCTTTTACCAGCCGGCTGCTGGCCCTTCATATCCACATGTGTCAATCACAGAGGTAGATGATCAACAGCCAGTGTAGGGGTGACATGTGGTTAGCATGTCGAGTCCCCCAGCCGTTATAGCTGGTTCCTCAACCTGGAGCGGCTACTTATTGTAGCTACCCAATTGCCTCACGATGCTGGGTGGGCACCGGTCCCATACTGGCCGAAATACCATGAGAAAATTTCTCCCCCCATGGAGACTCGAACCAGCGCAAGTCCCGTAGCTCTCCTCCAAGGCTTCCTACCTTAACCGCTCGGCTACGGCGCGGGACTATTTAATAATAATAATAACAATAATAATAATAATAATAATAATAATAATAATAATAATAATAATAATAATAATAATAGTAATAATGTATAAAACTTTGTCGCTCCCTATATGCATATCTAATCAACTGATAAAATAGCACTGAAATGACTTTATACATTATGGTAACATAACGTGTTTTAACCCTTAAATTAGCAATGTAGGTCTATCCTATAAGAAATATTGGTTTAATATCCATCCATAGTAATTCTGCCCGAGGGCAGGTCCTTCACTGCGATCATAGCATTTTTCATGCTATGCTTGCAGCTTTACTAGGGAATTGTAGGTGTGGTAGCTTCCCGTTGCTTTCCACACCGGTAAAGGATGATGATGCTGATGATAATGATAAGGATGAGGATATGATTTCGGGGATCGATTGGGCCTTAAAGTTTTCCTGACATTTGTCTTACAGGCGAGGAAAAAGCCCGATAAAAATCTCATCGAGAAAAACTGCTCCGACCGGGGATCGAACCCGGGCACCGCTACATCGAGACCACAGAGGTGGACGGTTTAATATATTTGATAATTTTAATAAAACGAAAAAAACGAACAAGTAGAAATTACCTAATACTATACTTTATCGAATTAGACAATATACAATAATAACTTAGAGCAAGAAGAAGATGACGAGATGATTTGGATTTTTGAGTGGGCGGAACGGAACTGATGGTCCTTTGGATGGTCCATGATGATGATGATGATGATGATGGAGACGAACTTACAATTTTACATGATTTTCTTTTCACTGCGGTCAGGCACATTTAAATAAATTGCAGGAGAAATTAGTGTTTCGCCAGTTTTGGATTTAAAGTTTTAGGTAAGTTGGACAATAAAATATAGACTCTCTATTAATAATTTTCTTATATCAAGTTAAGCTATTCGATATTTTTAAGAACATTTCTGAGACGAATCTCCCTACATATTATTATAAACAATTATTATATGCTTCATAAGTGTGCAAATTATATTAAGTCAAATTCATCTTTTTCTTGTTCTGATCTTTATCAGATGAAAAAAAAAATCATATAATCTTACATGGAACTGCCAACTACTGTATGCCAAAATCTACCTTAACATTTCTATTGGAGAAGCGTTGTAATGTACCAAGACCGTGTTAAAAACATATTTGCCGTTTTTAATTGCAAGTCACAGAAATCGAAGCCAAAATCAAATAATGGCAACTCATTGTGCGGAACAGATGGATTCCCTCCTTGAGTAAGATCGGAGTGGAGTGAGGCGGGACGCAGAGCGGACGGCAGGTAGTGAGGGTTATCCAGTCCACCAATTCCGAAGTTGAATCATTGCCAATAGTTTAAATGAGAGATTTGGCGTTGGATTTTAAAGCCTTGTAGTTAAAAAGACAGACATTGGAAAACTGCACTTAAACTAGCGTGAAATATTTTCAAAGTCCTATAGAACAACAGTGCGCATGCGCCAGAGTTTATAGAGCCAACCATAACCCACAATTGAACTACATATCGATTATCATCCTCGATTACTATCCGTCGCTATGAAATTTAAATGACCAATATTTGCAATTAATTCCCAAAACTATGTTAAAAATATATTAATAATGTTAAAATTACCAAACGTTTATTAAAAATGGGTGTACACTTACTTAACACTTCCTAACGCTGATCCAACCAGCGATAATCCAAAACAGCGATAGAAAAATCATAAACTAATATACTCTGTGGAGAAAATAGCAGTTAGCATCATAATATTGTCTAACTGTGTCATAATATTGTGATTTGGATATTTAAATAAATACTTCAAAATTGTCTAATAATGTTATAAAAATTGTTTGCAAAAGTTTAAAATATTAAACAATGTTAGTAAATACAGACGAAGAGCTATAGTTTACAACAATATAACTGAAAAATCAAGCGCTAGTAGAAGTGCAGTTGAGCCGCAGACATTTTTTTTTTCATTAGATACGGCCTTGGTGCATCACAACGCTTCTCTGAAAGAAATTTCAAGGCACATTTTTGGCAAGTAATGGTTAATAATTTCCTTGTTAGACAGTTTTAAGTAAATGTAAGATGAAATTATAAGTGTGATGTATTATTAGAAAAACAAAATCAGCTCTATAAAAATACAGATTCATAAATTTCATCTGTTAACATTAGCTTCTCTATATTTGCATGCTAAGCAATTACGGGACTTCTTAATTTTAGCAAACAATTCGCAGACAAAGTTTTTATGGTAGAATAAAATGTCTTCCTACAATCAAATAAGTACTTTTAACATTAAGGCTCGTTAATAAACAGTCTAATCAGGCTTAAAAATTCGCTGATTTCCTTCTTCTTACAATTTAAAAATTTGCATACAAATGAGTTTTCTTAAAGGGTTAAAAAACTACAAAACAAATGAACTTAAATTATTTCACTTGACGAAACAACTGCACTACAACTTTGCCAAATTATATGATAATGATTAAAATTATATTATATGATCGTTTATTTGGAAAAGGGCTGTATCTCCAAACTCTCTGGCGGTCCCGGTGAAAACATTGGTTAACATGCTTACCTCGGTTCCGATGTTCGTGAATTCAAACCCGGCAGGGGACGGTGGATTTTTAAAGGGGTAAAAATCCCTAGAATGGTTTCTTTCAGAAGGGATGTAAATCCGTGATTTCCTTGTCGTATACTTACAGCATGTAAAAGAACCTCCAATCTGAAATACAAGACCTCTGAGCAGAGTTGTCAACACTTTCACACCCAGATTTTAATTTTCAAAACAATGTCTTGAAATGTTAAATTTGCTCGTTGAATCAAATACTAACTCCAAACTTTCCATTTTTAATGACATAGATTTGGAGAACAGAGCTGTTCGTTTTGAAAGAGATGTTTTCAAGGCTCCTATAATTAATTAATTCACTAGCACTATCGAACCCATAGGTAATAGTAATAATAATAATAAGTTTCTTCGAGTAGTAGGAAGTCCCCTGGGTTGGTTACCAGCCATCCACAGAAATAATAATAATAATAATAATAATAATAATAATAATAACAATAATAATAATAATAATAATAATAATGGTGATAATAATATCTTTATTTTACCTGGCAGAGTTCAGCCCTTTAAAGCCTTGTCTACCACTCAACCGGGTTTTAAAAAATAAAAAAAATAGTCTTACATCTAAATTACAATAAACATAAACGATTACATGTTATAAATACAATACAATTAATATTCATAATGTATTTTGATTTAGTCCACCGCTGTGGTCTCGAGGTAGCGTGCTGCCTTGTCACGCAGCGGGCCCGGGTTCGATGCCCGGTCGGGGCAGTTTTTCTGAGTCAGGTTTTGATCGGGGTTTTTTCTCACCTGTAAGAAGACAAATGTCAGGAAAACTTTAAGGCCCAAACGACCCACGAAATCATATGGCCATTATCATCATCATCATCATCATCCTTCACTGGTGGGGAAAGCAACGGGAAGCGACCACACCTACAATTCCATAGTAAAGCTGTAAGCATAACATGAAAATGCTATGATTTCAGTGAAAGACCTGCCGTAGGGCAGAATTACTATGGATGGATGAATTTTGATTTACTCTAGATTTAACGAATTAAATGTATAATATGTACAATATATATATAAAAAACGAGAAAAAAATTATTAATGACATAGTATAAATTTAAATAAATAGAGAAAAATTAATTATTTATTAGACAACAGGTAACTGTATATAGGTTAATGGCTGCGTGAACATAAGCTCTATAAACATTCCTACCTTCTTATATTGACTTAGGCTTTTACGGCCGGAATTAGTACGATGTTCTTGAAGAAGATTTCCGGGCTGTTGGCCGTGGTCTTGAGGTTTGTAGTTCCCAGACACGACGTTTCGCCAGAGACTGCATCCGGTATCCTCACGGCTTGTCTTAAGACTTGCATTTTTTTTCGACCGTCTGCCCTATTTATACAGTTAACCGCGATGTGTTCTCTGCGCAGTCGACAAAATTGCCAGTCTCAAGACAACTTGAGGATACCGGACGCAGTCTCTGGCAAAACGTCGGGGAACGACAAGCCTCAAGACTACGACCAACTGCCCGGAAATCATCTTCAAGATCATCACATTCCTATCATGAGCTAATGTTTTTTCAATAATCCCCTGCATAATCAACTTCTCTCAAATTATGGTTAATGTTATTCTCCTGCCCCATTCTTGGTCTACCAACTGAACGTTTTCCCTCTGGGTTTCCTACAAGAAGCTTTCATGACCCTCTTTAACTTTCCATTCGTGTTAAATGCACTGCCCATCGCAGTCTACGAGACTTCTTAACTTTTCTTATTACATCTCGTTTCCCATAAAGATCATATAGCTCACTGTTATGTAGTCTTCTCCCTTCGTCTGTCAGTTCATCATTCTTTGGTCCAAAAATCTTCCTAAGAACATCATTCTCAAACCCCTTTGAGTGAAACAGAATATTGAAAATGTAAATTAGAAGAGAGATAATTTGCATCTCTTAAGGGTTGATCAGTTTTTTTTTTTAATTCAAACGTAAATTTTGAAACTATGGAGATGTGGCCTTTCCAAATAACCCATTCAGTTATGATCGATAAAAAACTTATAATGTTGACCAAACAAACTTCAGAGAATATTTTGCAAACAGGGTCAATTCCATTATAAATTCAAAATTGTGATAAAATATTATTACAGTTATTATAACTGTATAATGCCGTCTTGCTCCAGCAATGACAGCCCTACATGGTAATAGTTTTATAATACAGTCCAGTAAACCTTCTGTAGGGACAAATTATTAATAAAATAATCTAATTAAATAGCAAAGAGTTATTTAAATATAGGAATTAAGTAAAATTATTCCATATATATTTACTTGGTTAATTGAAGTAGGATGAACATAACAAATAATAAAATAAAAAATAATGATTTCATGATTTAGAGAAAAACTTATGTTAATATGCATCTGATTAAATTATGGGAAGTTTTACGAACAGCGACAGTAAATAAAACATTATCCAGGCAATAAGAAAGTTATATAATGAATCTCTCTCTAGAGTAAAAATTGGTTAAACTACATCGTGTCAACAAATACAGTATCATATTTTAAACTACTGTTACGTCGCTTTGGATAATAGTATCTAAATGAAATTGCTGACAATCAAAAGAGAAACTCGAAGTTTTGTGCATGTCAACAATGGAGAATAATGGATAATAATACAGAATCCAAACTAAATTTAATCATGTTTTTTTGTGGTCGATATGGATTCATTGTTGGATATTTAGCAGACAGAGATGTCTGCAGCGTCACTCGTGGGGGCCACATTCAATGTCTATGAGGTATAGCAAAAACGTTTTGAGTTTCTCTTTTGATTGTCAGCAATTTCATTTAAATACGATTATCCAAAGCGACGTAGTAGTAGTTTAAAGTATGATACTGTATTTGTGTATTGTGTTAGATTTTGGAATTACAAAAGGTTTAAGACAAGGTTGTTGTTTATCGTCGATCTTATTCAAAATATATCTACAGAACGCCTTAACACAGTGGAAAAACAAATGTTCAACTATGGGGGCCACATTCAATGTCTATGAGGTATAGCAAAAACGTTTTGAGTTTCTCTTTTGATTGTCAGCAATTTCATTTAAATACGATTATCCAAAGCGACGTAGTAGTAGTTTAAAGTATGATACTGTATTTGTGTATTGTGTTAGATTTTGGAATTACAAAAGGTTTAAGACAAGGTTGTTGTTTATCGTCGATCTTATTCAAAATATATCTACAGAACGCCTTAACACAGTGGAAAAACAAATGTTCAACTATGGGAATAAACGTAGACTTAGATACAATTTATCCGTTGTTATTTTCTGATTAACAGCTACTGATAGCAGAACATTACATGACAAGATTACTGAAGGAGAAATATGAAAAAATGGGGATTAAAGATAAATTTGAACCAAACGAAGTATACAGTAATAGAAGACAAAATCAAATGATCGGATTTTAGAAAACCGGCATGTAAAAATAAAAGCATGTGGCGAATATGTATATTTTGCCTAGCAGTTACACTGGTTAACATGATTTTTGTCTCATGAGTACCAATAGTTGTACTTAATGCAGTTTTTTAGCGTGTTTTCAAATATGTATTCGGATTTTCTTCATTACCCACAGTTTTTTATTTCAATCTAAATTAATGGATTTAAATAATTATTTTTTTAATAAGAGTTTTTGTGTCCATTCTAAAAATAAAACCAAATGAGCTAACTCAGGAGATTTCAGCTATGGAAAAGAGATATCAAGGCAAATGGAATCCTATCACTCAGGGGTCCTCATCTAGGGGATATGTGGATGGCGACCACAAGGTGCCCAAGCTGAGCAAAACATTTCTTCCACTTACTTGTGTTTTGCACTCTTTTAACTTTACTATCTAACCTCTCTTGGTTACCTCTTGTTTTTTTTCGACCCCGACGCTATTAGGGCATCCGAGGGCTAGGGAGTCTTTCCTTTCTTCCATTTCTTCTTTCCTTTATTTTCTTTTCTTCTCCAGAAAAGCCTGACCAGAGGCTATAAGATGGCAGCCCCATCACTGGTCGTGCCTTCCTTTGGCCAGCAACCAATCGAATGGACTATTATTATGCTTTCAAGTCTTATACGAGAATTTCCCGGAAGGATCTATGAAGACTACGCCAATTTTGGAATATATTAAACAGTACCAACTAAATTGGAAACACCATCTTGAAAGAATGAGTTCAAATCGGATCCCCAAAGCTGTTTATAATTATATACCAAGAGGACGAAGATCACTGGACCGTCCTATGAAACGCTGGAGGGAAAATTTTCTATAGGATCGTAACAGGCCTTGGCCTAATACTTGGAAGGAAGAAGAAGAGATGGAATCCTAATATGCTGGCCGATTATTGTTGAACCATCAAGAGGGATGCAAGAGGGAAGCAGAAAATCGTCATTTCTTACTTTTAGGTGAGTCCAAATGTTCAAATATTGTGTAGTTACGAATGTAGAAAATATTAAAGTGTTTGAAAATATAAATTCCTATCTCTCGGAAATCTTGCGTGATGGAGAAAAACCGATATCATATTTTAATTCGGGAGAAAAAATACTATCAGAATCACATATTTTTATTTCTGAGGCAAAAAATAAGTTTCTTTTTTGTTGCTCAGTTAGTGCAGCTGGAAGTTATGATCCAGAAATTAATGAGAAGATAAATAAGGGCAAACCTGCAATATCAAAATTGAATTATATTTTATGGGATCAGAATATTACCTATAAAAACATTTTTAATACAATAATAAAGAGTACAATAACATACGGTGAACAAAAAATTGAATTAAAATCTAGAATAATAAGTACATTAAATTTTACAGAAATGGATTTTTGTACCCGTTCAGGTGGAATTTTTAGAAGAGATAAAATAAGAAACAGTGTACTGAACAAAAAAATGAATGTTCAAATATCAATTGTGGATTTCATTAAAAAACAAAACAATTTAATGTAAAAATAATGGCATAAAACCGACTCCCAAAAAGAATATTAGAATAGTTGCCTCTTGGTAGAAGAAGACGACAGCCCAAAATAACGTGCTTTGATGGTGTTTCGAGCGGCATGAGGGGAAAAAGGGTTTAGACGATGGAAATTGGAATGACAGATAGTTGTTGAGGAACTCACGAAATGAAAAAAATCTACATAAAAACAACGAGAAGGAGAAATTAATTAATTTTGAAATTTTGGGAGAAAATATTGATTTGGAGGTTCATCAAACAACCAAATGAGGGAGCAAGAGGCGGTTCTTCAAGACGACATAAAAACGGTCGTGACAGTACTGAGTATGGAACCTAATAAGGTCCGAAACCGGTCTAATAAGAAGGAGGATATGAGGTGAGATGACACAATTTTTCTTAAATAAATATACTTCATAGTGTTAATTCCTAAAAGTAAAAACAAAATGTATTTTCCAGTGATTGTATCCAAATTTACATATGCATTATTTTGTTTAACATGTTTTAAATATATACAACATCTTCCTGTGCCCAATATTAAGTTTTGATTCTGTTCCTCCATTCATCTCTATCTTGCAGTCACCATCCTGCAGTCCCCTGTCCTTTATTAAATGCATAATTCCCTCTATCCATGTCTTCTTAGGTTCTCACTCTTCTATACCTCCTACTTGGAATCCGATCCAAACTCCTAATTGGCAATCTATCTTCATTCATCCTCTTCACGTGTCCAAATCATTGTAATTGTTTATTTTCCACAAAGTGTATAATTATTTCGTTAAAGTTCATTTTGTATCGGATAATACGGTTTTTGATCCTTGCATTATTTTGATATAATACAGAGTGTCCTATTCAAACCTCCCACATTTTAATTAATCATAATTAACAAAGTATGCGGAATTATGAAATGAGGTTGGTATTAAACAAAACAGAAACTCAAAAAAATGTCATTGCACACATTAAAACACTTTTATATGTGCACCATTTCTTCCATCTTTTCTTCTGAAACACGTGTACGAGCACCTCCTGATTCTTTTTTAACGCTTCCAGTTGCCAGAAACTTGTCAAGTCATGCCTTAATTGTCTTCCCATCAGGTGCATTTCCTCCATATACTCTCCGGTAATTTCTTTACACTGTAATTATTGACTTTGTCTCGGCATACCAGAAAACAGTTTATGCTCGCCATTTTGTTTTATGTCATTATTGTCCAACATGCGACAGATGAATTTAACTGCAACAATGAAAACATAAATGCTTTGAGTTTCTCTTTCTTTTAATACGAACCACATTTCATAATTCCGTATACTTTGAGAGTTATGATTAATTAAAATGTGGGAGGTTTGAATGAGACACGGTGTATATTAAAATGTGAAAATATATCTTGCAATAATTCAGTTACTTAGGAAACTCTTTTTACTTTATTATATCATTTTAAAGTTTGCCTTAACGAATATATTAAAGTTTAGCTTGTGGTATAATTTAAATAATTGCAAAATACAAAAATCCCTAATTACTGCAGAGTTTCATTTTTCTTTAAATTTCCCTCAGGTTCGTACTACGATAATACTATATCTGATTTACGTATATGGAGAATATAATTAAAGCTTATTACTTAATAAGTACCTTATACCTTACAGAAACATGCGATATTTTAAAAACTCTGTTTGTATTGATTTTGTGTGGGAAAATTAAAGTATTATATACTATACAAGTGAAATAGACCTCACGCAATACATGGAGAGCGGGCCATGCAGGTCAACAAGCAATTACCGCTTACATGCAAACCTAATTCCACCAGCCAACACTGCCCAACCCTCTTTGTTTCACTATTACAGTGGTAGATTTAAACACAAGAGATTCTCAAAATGAGGTACACGATTATATTTTCCATCCACCCATAGTAATTCTGCCCGAGGCCAGGTCTTTCACTGTAATAATAGCATTTTCATAAGTAATGCCACGAGTGATTTCCAAATTATCGATAAAATGACGACTCACGAAGTGAGGAGTGAATTTATCTAGAGAATTTGGAAATCAAGAGTGGCATTTGTTAGGACTATTTAACGAATAAAATTAAGCTTATTATATCATTTTAAAGTTTGCCTTAACGAATATATTAAAGTTTAGCTTGTGGTATAATTTAAATAATTGCAAAATACAAAAATCCCTAATTACTGCAGAGTTTCATTTTTCTTTAAATTTCCCTCAGGTTCGTACTACGATAATACTATATCTGATTTACGTATATGGAGAATATAATTAAAGCTTATTACTTAATAAGTACCTTATACCTTACAGAAACATGCGATATTTTAAAACTCTGTTTGTATTGATTTTGTGTGGGAAAATTAAAGTATTATATACTATACAAGTGAAATAGACCTCACGCAATACATGGAGAGCGGGCCATGCAGGTCAACAAGCAATTACCGCTTACATGCAAACCTAATTCACCAGCCAACACTGCCCAACCCTCTTTGTTTCACTATTACAGTGGTAGATTTAAACACAAGAGATTCTCAAAATGAGGTACACGATTATATTTTCCATCCACCCATAGTAATTCTGCCCGAGGCCAGGTCTTTCACTGTAATAATAGCATTTTCATAAGTAATGCCACGAGTGATTTCCAAATTATCGATAAAATGACGACTCACGAAGTGAGGAGTGAATTTATCTAGAGAATTTGGAAATCAAGAGTGGCATTTGTTAGGACTATTTAACGAATAAAATTAAGCTGTTTACTCACAAATCATTATTTAACTATAGTTATTTTAAAATATTTATATATTTAATGTAAATGGCGATGTTTGAAAACAAATGAGAAACGATAGGTACGCTTCAACTGCTTCTTTTGTTTATCACTGCAACCAGATCATACTATTTATTGCCAAAGGAAAGCAATATTGTAAGAATGCTCTCTAGTGGAGAAAAAAATGAAACACATCAAACTGTATATTAATTAATTTCTGATGTCGTATGACGTAAATATGACAATTATATTTTTCTGGATTATTACCTGGGAAAAAACACATTTAAGAAAGTGCAAACAGTGGTTTCTTTTTTTGGTGGTATAATAAATTGCTACAAATGTTTTTATATTAACTCCTGCAAGCGCTATGTGTTGACATCTATGCACTATATATACAATCTGGTAGCCGTATTTCTTGTAAGCTCAGTTACTGAAAGATAATGATCGGACCTGTTCAGAATATTAAAAAGGAGGAGCTGTTTTTAATATGGTAAATTTAACACTGATAAATATTTCGTGAAACACGACTCTGATTGGTTGTAAAACAGAAATCATTGAAACGCGATTGGTCATTGACTCCCATTTGGGGCATGAGTTAAATAGTCATGCTAAACTTTACAGCTTCACAAAGGAATTACAGGTGCGGTAGATTCCTGTTGTTCTGCACACCGGTAAAGGATGATGATAATAATGATTAGGATGATGGCCGGATGATTTTCGGGGACCGTTGGGTCCTAAGCTTCCTGACATTTGTCTTACAGGTGAGGAAAAACTCCGAAAAAATTCTTACCCAGGAGCCTGTTCCGACCGGGAATCGAACCCGGGTCCGCTGCCCGACAAGGCAGCAGGCTACCTCGAGACCACAGCGGTGGACATTTTCTATTTTCGGGGATCCGAAAATAAATACAAACTGGAGTTACGTATTATGTATGTATATATCTCTTACATTCTCCATGGGAAAATGGTTGCTCCCTAGCGTGAGCTTCTTAACCAAGCTAATTTAATTACGCTTATTTATCTACAGATGTGAATGAGTGACATGCTGTTAGCATATAATCTCAATGAAACATCTGGTGGACGACTAAACTATTACTTGGAAGAATGAAAGTCGGTTAAATTTTGCACTGTGACCTTTTTATTCAGGCTTGCGGTTCTTTTAAGAGTCTTAAAATCTTGGGACTCGGGACCCACTGCTTAAAGTCCCTTTTGGAGAATAAGAATAAGAATAAATTTTATTTACAAATAAATGTTATATACGGTATTGACACCCGAATGAGCAAATGCTTGTGCTCGGGCGCAGTTCGGTTACATGAATAATACAAATAGAGTATAATATATTATACATTTAAAGTTAGGGGCGAGTTTCATTTTTACATAAATTGACACGTACAAATAAAAAAATAATATTAATAATGTATTGGGAGTAAAAACTTATTCTAGCAAAATAATTAATGCAATGGAGAATGATATACATAAAATAATATAAACCATATAATGTGATTTATTAAAACCAGTAATACAGAAGAAAATAATTAGTAATATATTAGTTATAATAATAAGCAAAAATAGATGCTTCATATCTATTATTTTAAAATGTTCAAATGAATATTTTTTTCATTTAATTAATTTATTTATTTGCTTTTCTAAAACTGGCTGTTTTTAGTTTACCCAGTTCTGGATTGGATCTAATTAATTCATTATATAATTTGGGTCCTAGATAATGTTAGATGCAACAGTAGTATAAAATTTTGGAACATGTAGCAAAGAAATATTATTTCGTCTGGTGCTGTAGAAACTTCGATTGTGCTCTTTAAATTCCTTTTTATTTTATGAAAATAAGTAAGCATTGTATGTTTGAAAATTTGTTTAATGTTTGTCATGTTGAATTCTAGATAAATTAAAATTTGTAGGGTAATCTAAAGCTTTCTGCAAACACATTTTTATTATTCGTTTTTGTAGTAATATTAAGGGAGAAAGGATAGAATTTGCGCTTCCACCCCAACCTAATATTCCGTATTGTATAACTGATTTAACCAGAGCTAAGTAAACATCAGGATTTGTCCTTTTATTTTTCCATCCTAAAAAGTTCACTGACTCCAGCCGGGTTTGAACCCACGACTCTCGGGCATAGAGGCAAGGAATATAACCACTGGATCACTGCAGTCTACTTTACATGACATTAGCTGTTTGTAATATGCATTGCTATGATTAAAACTAATCTGTATAAAATGCACGAGACAATATTTATTTTTATACAATGCTAAGTCTGTTATGAAGATTCTTAAGTATAACTTTAAAATAAACCATTCTCGTGTAAGCACATTCATGATCTATTTTGGAATATGTAAACATATTATATTATATTAATTCAAGCATATTAGTTTTAGTTAGCTGAAATACTAATGAAATATTATAACATATACACATTCATTTGACATTTCACGGTTGAATATAGAATCTAGCTACAAAAACGAGACCTTCATACTAGTTATATCTATGGGATAGAGAACAGAAGCGATAGGTTTCCATAGAAAAGCAAATACTGTACAGTAGAGTGAAAAGATGTGCTTAGTGAACTGGATAAAATCTTTCACAAGGGCTATCTTTTGTCTAAACTTGTGAATATTCAGTAAGTTAAACATCAAGATAAATATTGCATATTCATGTCAAAAGTTATATGACGACATACTTCCCATTTTGTGTAGCAATATATTAATATACGGTTATTATGTCATACCCTGTACCACAATATACAACATGTCCACAAATATAGTATCATACTTTAAACTACTACTACGTCGCTTTGGAAAATCGTATCTAAATGAAATTGGTGACAATCAAAAGAGAAACTCAAAAAGTTGTGTGCATGTTAACAATGTCAACAATGGAGAATAATGGACAACAATACAGAAACTAAACTAAATTTAATCATGTTTTTTGTGGTCGATATGGATTCATTGTTGGATATTTAGCAGACAGCGATGTATGTAGCGTCACTCGTGGGGGCCACATTCAATGCCTATGAGGTATAGCAAAAACATTTTGAGTTTCTATTTTGATTATCCCAATTTCATTTAGATACGATTATCCAAAGCTACGTAGTAGTAGTTGTTTAAAGTATGATACTATATTTGTGGACACGTTGTATTATATCTTACATATATAGAATTGATGTGTACGAAGGGTCTCCTAAAATTGTATACAACGTGGAAATGAACTCTAAATAACTAACTCACTCTCAAATCCTTAGGTTCATGACCGTGCGGACATTAGCTCCCCTTATATCTCTGACCTGAGATAATATTTTCCAATCATCTCCTGTATAATATATTTCCCTCAAATAATGGTTAAAGTTATTCTCATTCTTGGTATACCTACAGGGCGCTTTCTCTCCGGTTTTCCTACAAGAAGCTTCCATGTCCTCTTTCGTTCCCCATTCATGTAACATGTCCTGCCTATCCCAGTCTTCGAGACTTAACCGTACCTATTATATATGGTTTCCTATAAATATCGTGTAGCACACTGTTATGTAGTCTTCTCCATTCGCCTGTGTGTTTATCTCTCTTCGGTCCAAAAAAAAAATCCTAAAAACTTTATTCTCAAATATTCGTATTTTTCCCCCTCCCTTTAAGTAAGAGTCCATGTTTCGCATACATATAATAAAACTGGGAGAATATTAGTTTTATGTATTTTCAGTTTAACGCTTTTTGAAAGAAGTAGGAACAACGTCCCTTAATGCATAATAGCATGCAATTCCAGAAATGAGCCTAAGTTTAATTTCTTTGTACATCACATTTATATTTGTAATTATTATTGCTCCTAGGTATTTGAATTCAGCCATTTCTTCAAAAATGTCCTTATTTGTCATAAACTGTTCATTATCATTATATAGGAAATTAATTCTATCCACAAATTTTCAAATTTGAGTGCGATGTGGTTAAGTTTTTTTATAAAAAAGTAATACAGTACTCTATTACACATATATTGATATCAGTGTATTAACTTAAATTTGTCACCTACGTAAATTACAAAACACAAGAAAATAGTATTTTTAAATAGGAAATGTGCACTCAGTTGAGCATTAGGGACAGCACACACACCCAGACTCAAAGTGGAGATTACAAGAAAAGAATTGGAATCAAGTTCTATTTCTTCTGGGACTTTTATTCTTATAGGAAGCAAGTAAAATTCCAAAGCACACACACAGTGCTCATTGTTTCTAAGTACTGATACCTCTGTAGCTTGGATTCGATTATGAATAAAGTAGATGTTTGTCAATTGTTCTACAATTTCCCAGTGTCTAGGATTTGGTATGAGGTTATCATACGATATTTAGCACTAAGTCCGAGCAACTAACTAACTCACTCACTGGCACTAATCAAACCCGCAGCTTCATGGCCGCGCGGACTTAAGCTCTCCATATATCCATATCCTGAGCTAATATTTTCCAATCATTCCCTTATAATGTACTTCCTCAAATCATAGTTGATGTTATTTTCCCACCTCATTCTTGGTCTACCAACTGGACGTTTTCCTTCTGGTTTTCCTACAAGAAGCTTTCCAATTAGTGTCATATGTCCTACCGATCGCAGTCTACGAGATTTAACCGGTCTTATTATATCTCGCTTCCTATAAAGACCATGTAGTTCACAGTTATGCAGTCATCTCCATTCACCTGTCTGTTCATCTCTCTTTGGTCCAAAAATATTCCCGAGAACTTTGTTCTCAAATACTCGTAATTTGCTTTCCTCCCTTAAAGTAAGAGTCCATGCTTCGCATGCATGTAAAATAACTCGTAGAATAATAGTCGTATATATTTTCAGTTTAACGTTTTTTGAAAGGAGTTGGGAAGTCAAGAGTCTCTGTAATGCATAATAGCACGCATTTCCAGAATTGAGCCTATGTTTAATTTCTTTGTGCATCTCATTCCTACTTGTGATTACACTGGTCAACATGATTTTTGTCTCTTGAGTACCAATAGTTGTATTTAATGCAGTTTTTATCGTGTTTACAAATATGTATTCGGAATTTCTCCATCACCCACATTTTTTTTATTTCAATTTCAATTAATGGATTTTAATAATTATTTTTTTAATAAATGTTTTTTTCGAACATTTATCCATTGAGCGATGAGCACGGGGAACACTTTCATCAGGAGATTTTAGCTATGGAAAAGAGATATCAAGACAAATGGAATCCTAATATGCTGGCCGATTATTGTTGGACCATCAAGAAGGATGCTCCACAGGCGAGAAATGTAGCAAAAAATCGTCATTTCTTACTTTTAGGTGAGTCCGAATGTTCGAATATTATGCAGTTACGAAAGTAGAGAATATTAAAGTGTTTGAAATTATAAAAACCTGTCTCTCGGAAACCTTGCGTGATGGAGAAAAACCGATATCATATTTGAATTCAGGAGAAAAAGTACTATCAGAATCACATATTTTACTTTCTAAGACAAAAAAAGGTTTCTTATTTGTTGCTCAGTGTTATTGTTGCTAGAAAACTATCCAAATTATATACAATTCTCTGACAAATAAACATCAAATTATTGCAAGTATTATTCTGTACTTTATAGGAAGCCAGATATAATAAGAACAGTTAAGTCTCGTAGACTGCGATGGGCAGGACATGTTGCACGTATGGGGAATGAAAGACTTGCATGGAAGCTTCTTGTAGGAAAGCCTGAGGGAAATCGCTCAGTTGGTAGACCAAGAATGAGGTGGGAGAATAACATTAACTATGATTTGGGGGAAGTAGATTATACAGGGAATGATTGGAAAACATTATCTCAGGATAGGGATGTATGGAGAGCTTATGTCCGTGCGGCCATGTACCTACGGGTTCGATAGTGCCAGTGAGTGAGTAAGTAAGTAAGTAAGTATTATTCTGTACTTTAATTCAATATGCAGTGTAATATTAGTCTTTTATAATTATTGATTAACAGTCTTCTAGTGCTTAAAAAATCGGTGTTTGCAAAACATTAAAACGCATGCCTATAAAGTACGGTATAGTACAGCTTAAATATGTTCGTTTATTTATTTAGCAGGTTTCACAATGTTTCACATCATCTTCCTGCGTCCAATTTATCCATTGCCGTTCTCTTCCACATCTCTCTGTCATTCCAATCCTCTTAGGCCTTAAGGGGCCGACAACCTTTGCTCAGGCGTATCTTCTTTCAAATCCCGTCGAGTTATTTTATGTGCCGTATTTCTACACGATTCGAAGGAATTCATACATAGTATTTTATGTCCTTAAAAATTGATTAAGGTCATACTTAAACACGCGAACCATGGAAAATAAAGCGAGCATGGTAAATTAGTAATTCGAGGTTATGCGTATAAAAATTATGTCCAGGTATTGTTTACCGACTGCACACCGTGTCCCATTCAAACCTCCCATATTTTAATTATTCATAACTCTCAAAGTATGCGGAATTATGAAATGAGGTTGGTATTAAACGAAAGAGAGGCTCAAACAATTTTTGTTTTCATTGTTGCAGTTAACTCATCTGTCGCATGTTGCACAATAAAGACATAAAACAAAATGGCTACTCTTCTGCAACGAGCACAAACTCTTTTCTGGTATGCAGAGATGAAGTCAATAATTACAGTGCAAAGAAATTACCGGAGAGAATATGGAAGAAAATGCACCTGATAGGAAGAACATTAAGGCATGGCTTGAGAAGTTTCTGGCGACTGGAAGCGTTAAAAAAGAATCAGGAGGTGCTCGTACACGTGTTTCAGAAGAAAATATTGAAGAAATTGGAGCATAATTTCAGAGAAGTCCACAAAAATCAATTCGCCAAGCTTGTAACAGTACTAATTGACATGATGGACAGAACGTGGCATGAAATCTAATACAGACATGATATTGTTCGTGCTACTAATATTGCACATATAGAGGTGTTTTAGTGTGTGGCAAAATGTGGCAATGAAAATTCTTTGAGTTTCTGTTTCGTTTAATGCCGGTCTCATTTCAGAATTCCGCATACATTGTTAATTATGATTAATTAAAATGTGGGAGGTTTGAATGGGACACCTGTATATTTGCCAAGGCCCGATGCAATATCTGCAAAGTAATAACTGAATGGAAGATTTAGGAAATTCAGGAGAAGAATAAGGAGTTGAAGACTTACGCAATATTCTTATTTTAAGTAGCATTCTATTCATCATTTGCCCAGCCATTCTTAAAATATGCTACAATTTGTCACCGTACCATTCACATAATGAGATGTTTTGGTTGCGTAACGCTAGGTTTTCAATCATCAATAGAATGTCCTTCCCTGCAAGTCAGCTGATTCCACTTGCGTGAGTCGCATTGAGCCAGTCCACTAGACCTTTGGGTAGAGTGGATGTAATTTACATGTCAGTGAGGCACGATATGCAAAACACTATATTCAATTTGGTAACATCTTACCGCTCATAAACCATTTATATCAAACAAACGGCAATTCTCTACCAATTTTCTCTATCTATCTGCTGCCGTCTTCCCGTGCCAAACCTCCAAAGCTTACGACCTTGGGCATCTTCAATGCTTAGCCCTCTTGCTTGCATTACTGTCTTCATGTTTTCCATCCATGTTAACTTTGGTCTCCCTCTTTTCTTCTTTTTGGTCAGTTGCAATTGATATAGTTGCTTCGGCCATCGCTCATCTTCCATTCTTAAATTATGTCCTAACCACTTTAATTCCTTCTCCTCAAATTCTTTCAATTATGCTTTCTTCTGCTTTCATTATGTTTCTAATTTCCTTATTTGTGACATGTTCTAATTTTGACTTTCTGGCACTTCTGCGTAAATAATCCATTTCTAGAGCTGTTTGTCTATTCTTGTAGTAATTATTGATTGTCCATACCTCACTTCCATACATTGCAATAGATTCCACCAATGTTTTACCAATATATATATTTTTTTGTGTCTTTCTAAATATGCTTATCCCACCATGTGGAATTTAAAGATGATATTATTTAACTACTCAATTCTATCAATTTTCAGATCCGAATACAAGAGGAACAATGGATAGTGTCACTGTCCATATTGCACCTGTTGCACCTCGAAAGGAAGCTGTAGCATATTTTCGACTAAACACAGGACATGATTGTCTTTCAGCTCATCTTCATCGAATTAGAATAAATACGGGGTGATTCACAATAAGTATTACACACATCTAGGGGTTGTAGAGGGGACTTAGTAGATAATGTTTTCATAAGTAACCCATGTCTGAAAACATACCATTTTTATGTAAAACAAGTTTGAAAATCGAAACGTAATGTTCTGATACCGTCTTGTGTTTCAGAATAAGTATTACATACTTCTAGGGGTTATACAACGCCTATCGAGTCGGAGAAAGATCTTCTTGCATGAATTCTGGCGGCAGCATAAATTACTGAGCACACACCAGGTCTTATAGGACGTGTATATGAAAACATGTGTCGCAGTTACACTTTGTGCAACGAACAGCAGAGAGACAACATGGAACCACACTTGTAATACAAACAATAAAAGTCTGTAATACTTATTCTGAAACACAAGACACGCAATATTAGCCCATTGTGTTCCAATCTTCAAACCTATTTTACATCGAAATGGTACGTTTCCGGATATGGGTTCCTTATCAAATCGTTATCCACCAAGTCTTCTGTACAACCCCTAGAAGTCTGTGATACTTACTGTGAATTACTCTGTAGAAGACATTATTTACGAACACTAACATGGACAGAAACCACCTGCTACTGTGTCAAGCACTTCACTCTCCTGTGCTGAAGGATAGATACTGGGAAGCAAAGACCCAAACTTACTGCTTTGCTATGATGTTTTATTGTTTTAATTCATTGCTATCTGTTATTTGTTTAGTTATAATTATGGGCAATTACTTCATTCGTTCCCTGCAATTGTATAAATAAACATTCAATTCGTGGCCAATTTCATGGGCTAGTGATCAGAGCTTATGACTATAGTTTACGGGGCTTCGGGTTCGATTCACGGTCATATCATACGATTTTTTCTTAAAAGGAATTATTCCTGTGGTCGCCCAATGTTTGGAGCTAGGTTAAGTTTAGATTTAAGGAAACGTCCTAGCGTAATTGTTTAAGGCAATACACCACAAACCTGAAACTCGAGGGATAGAGTCCCGGGTTTTTAAACTGACCCAAATCCCTTTGTATTTCTAATTGCTTCCATTCACTATGTTCTTACCATAACTTCTTCTTCTTCCTTCCAAGTATTAGGCCAAGGCCTGTTACGATCCTATAGAAAATTTTCCCTCCAGCGTTTTGATCCTTCCGGGAAATTCTCGTATAAGACTTGAAAGCATAATAATAGTCCCTTCGATTGGTTGCTGGTCAAAGGAAGGCAAGACCAGTGATGGGGCTGCCATCTTATAGCCTCTGGTCAGGCTTTTCTGGAGAAGAAAAGAAAATAAAGGAAAGAAGAAATGGAAGAAAGGAAAGACTCCCTAGCCCTCGGATGCCCTAATAGCGTCGGAGTCGAAAAAAAACAAGAGTTAACCAAGAGAGGTTAGATAATAAAGTTAAAAGAGTGCAAAACACAAGTAAGTGGAAGAAATGTTTTGCTCAGCTTGGGCACCTTGTGGTCAAACATAATAATAATAATAATAATAATAATAATAATAATAATAATAATAATAATAATAATAATAATAATAATAATAATAATAATAATAATAATAATAATAATAATAATAATAATAATAATAATAATAATAATAATAATAATAATAATAATAATAATAGTAATAATAGTAATAATAGTAATATAGTAATAATAGTAATAATAATAATAATAATAATAATAATAATAATAATAATAATGCTTCATTTATTCTGGCAAAGTTAAGGCCATAAGGCCTTCTCTTCCACTCAACCAGCACAAATACAAATAAATATTTGACAAATATAGAAACACACTATACTAATTATAAACAGTTAAAGATACATTAAATGTAGCAATGTAAATTTCATGTACAAACAACATTTTATAGGATAATAACAATAATAATAATAATAATAATAATAATAATAATAATATAAATATGATAAATTATACGAGAAAACACCAATTAATATATATATACCTTACACTGGGTAATAATGAAGTCGAGGTTAGAGCACATATAAATTTAGATTTCTTTTAAAAGATGCCAATGTCCGGCAGCCCTTTATTTCTTGTGGTAGGGAATTCCAGTTGCGAGAAGTGAATATGGTATATGACATGGAGTGATGTGATGTCCTATGTTGCGGTATATTAAGCAAGAGACTATGTTCGATCGAGATAAAATTTAACTCTAGCTGAATCTATACAACGAACATCTCACTATTCCTCATCCTTCCTTGTTTTAGCCCCCCGACTCTGGAATTCCTTCCCCTCGTATTTCAAGGACTGCCCGACTCAAAAACAGTTTAAACAAAAACGCATTAAATATATCCTTAGACCAGCAGTTTCCAACCTTTTGGGACTCGCGAACCCATTCCACAACGATCTGAGTTGGGTGAACCACTGACTTTTAAATATACATACAGTAGACATGCATAAAATTTAATTCAAAGCAAATGCCTTAATAACCTTAAAATAACTTAACCCTTAATGGTTAACCAAAAGTATTCTTGTTACGGTTTAAAAGTTACACAACGTATAGGCCTATTTGTTGCGAAATTAAATGCATTCCTAACGTTGTTACAAACTGTAAATCAGGCATTCTCGGTAAATATTAATTTAAGAATATTGTGAAAATAATGTTATAAATTCCCGATGTTACACATATGAAACAAGGGGCATTATAGGTTTAATTTAATTTTAAAATATAATAATAATAATAATAATATTATTATTATTATTATTATTATTATTATGCTGCAGAAATGTAGGAAACAATAATTACAGAAAAGTTTTGGAGAACCCCTTGAAATATTTTGCGATCCCCTGGGGGTTCGCGAACCACAAGTTAGGAAATGATGCCTTACACAATATAATATGTAACCGAATTCCATGTACACCTTTGTTATTCTTTTATATTTTACACTTTATTTAACAAGCCAATTAACGTACTTAATGAAATTATAGATTATTATTAGTCTTTTTTTTTTTTACTTATCAACTCTATATTGTGTAGCTTATGCCTACTATGTATTATTAATCAACATGTAGTTAATTCCCATTTGTTATTGTATGTATAATTTAACCCTGGTGAAGTGGAAGTTAATTGTAACTCTTATATTAAAACATAACTTACGGCTATAGTTGAATGCAGGCTTTTACGGCCATTAAACATAATATTAAGGGACTCCTGGTATGTGACTGTGATCCATGACAGGTATTTCTTCCATACGTTTCTTCCTGGACTGCGGAGGGCATCTTCAGTGGCGAGTAGGCCTACTTCTAGATTGTGTTCTCCGGTCAGAGGCTCAACTGTGAATTAACCAGTCATGGATCACAGCTAAATAGCCCAGAATCTCTTAATATTATAACTAATGGTTTCCATTATGTGTTTATGCAAGAAGAGTCGAATGTCACACTTACCTGAAACAGACAAAATAAATAATTACACATTATGTTACCCACACTATACTTATTAGGCTTATATTTATGTATTTAAATATAACATTTTAAAAATATTTTATTTCTCAGTCAGAAAAAAAATTCTACCTTTGCCTAGACACGCAGCGGGCTCAGGTTCGATCCCCGGTCGGGACAGTTTTTCTGGGTGAGGTTTTTATCGGGGTTTTTCCTCACCTGTAAGACAAATGTCAGGAAAACTTTAAGGCCCAAACGGTCCCCGAAATCATATGGCCATCGCAATCATCATCATTCATATTCATCTTAGGTTAAGCTTAGGATTAGGGACTCTCCTGGCGCACCGTTATCATCATCATCACCCATCATATCATCGGGGCAACGTAACTCCGCCTTCCATGCGCCCCAACCTCAGAAGTGGGTTACAAGTACGCCATGCCAGGAGAGAAACCTGAAATGTCGAAAAGACAAACCTGGGGCAATTGAAAAAAAATATTTTTTTCCGATTGTTTATAACATCAATATTCTTAATGTTAATTGTTATCACAATTGAGGTTATGTAATAAAATATTATAATATAGTACCTTTTATTCTATCCGTCTTCCTCAATTAGAATCGATTTTTAATTGCCGACATCAGTACCCATTAGCCGAGGATGAAACATGCTTTTGAAAGGCCTTCATGATTAATAATTTAACATGTTTTTATATTAAAAATCAATTCTAATTGAGAAAGACGGAAAGAATAAAAGGTACAATATTATTATTAATAACTTTTATTTTATTTAAAACGTGTTATTTTTAAAAATAAAAACAATAAATTAAACCTATTATTTGGAGGAGGGGCTTTAACTCTCCCTTCGACTCTGTTCTACCGTAAGTTTTCATACAGACTCGGAGTCATGAGGAAGCGCATGAGAGTTGCCTATTATATCACCACAACCACATACTTTGAACACTTATAGTTTGCTAAACCAGACTATTTTTTTTACCTATGGGGTGAAAGGTAATATGAAATGAATGAATTGATATGAAATAACGGGGAAGGGAAGAAGAGTGGAGAGCGTTGGTGGAATGAAATTCGGGAGAATCCTGAGAAAAGCCCAAAAAATTCGGATGTGCCCAACGACAATACCCGTCCGCAACCAGAGCAGTCGCGCGCTAGCCAGTGTTCTCAAGAACTTATGATAATGGAAATTTATTTCTTGAGGAGAGCAGCAAGATGTTCAAAATTGGAAAACATAAGAAATAAAGACAAATGAGAAAAAAAGAGAATATTAAATATTCAACAGTAGATTACCGGTATATAAGATATTATTTTATCTACAGTGTTCTGCCCTAGGGCATGTCCTTAACTGCAATCATAGCATTTTCATGCTATGCTTTGGAGCTTTACTAAGGAATTACAAATATGGTAGCTTCCCATTGCTTTCCACATTTAAAATATCCATCCATCCATAGTAATTCTGCCCGAAGGCAGGTCCTTCACTGCAATCATAGCATTTTCATGCTATGCTTGCAGCTTTACTAGGGTAGCTTCCCGTTGCTTTCCACACCGGTGAAAGATGATGATGTGATAATGATAAGAATGATGATGATTATGATGACCATATGATTTCGGGGACCGTTTGGCCCTTAAAGTTTTCCTGACATTTGTCTTACAGGTGAGGAAAAACCCCGATAAAAACCTGATCCAGAAAAACTGCCCTGACCGGGGATCGAACCCGGGCCCGCTGCGTGACAAGGCAGCACGCAACCTCGAGACCACAGCGGTGGACTATTTAAAATATAAACAGTTAAATTGGTACGGACATATACGATGAATGTAAGAAGAAAGATTACCTAGAGAAACATTGGAATGGTGTCCACCTGGAAGAAGGAAAGAAGACCTCGAAACCCGTGGATGCAAGAAATAAGAACTGGAATGAGAACACGAGGGCTGGAAGACATGGAGTGGATGGATAGTGACGAAAGGAGAAAGAAAATAAAACATTAGACATAGAAAGATGTGCAAACATTGAAAATATGTAAATAAACAAATCAAATTATTATTATTATTATTATTGTTATTATTATTATTATTATTATTATTATTATTATTAACTAACTCACTAGCACAATCGAACCCGTAGATTCATTGCCGCGCGGACATAAGCTCTCCACACATCCCTATCTTGAGTCATGCTTTGCAATCATCCCCTGTATTATCTACGTACTCAAATCGTGGTTAATGTTATTCTCCCACATAATTCTTGGTCTACCGACTAGGCGTTTTCCCTCTGGTTTTCTTACAAGAAGCTTCCATGCACCTCTTTTATTCCCCATTCGTGCCACATGTCCTGCCGAACGCAGTCTACGAGACTTAACTGATCTTATTATATCTGGCTTCTTATAAATACTGTACTGTAGCTCACTATTATTTTCCACTCATCTGTCTGTTCATCTCTCTTTGGTCCAAAATATTTCATAAGACCTTTATTCTGAAATAGGTTACTCTTAATCCCCTTACTTCCCCTAAAGTAAGAGTCCATGTTTCGCATCCATATAATATAACTGGGAGAATAACAGTTTTTTGAAAGGAGTTGGGGCCACAATAGTCCCTATAATGCATAATAGCACGTGTTTCCATAATTGAGCCCATGTTTTATTTGTTTGTGAATCTCATTCCTATTTGAAATTATTGTTCCTAGTATTTGAATTTAGCCACTTCCTCAAAATTTCCCTCGTTTGTCATTAACTGTCCACTTCCATTATATACTCGTAATATATTTCTATTACATAATTAGTTTTACTAGTTTTTCTTCCAGTTCCAATTTTCTATTACATATTTAGTTTTACTAGTTTTTCTTCCAGTTCCAATTTTTTTAGTGTTACTCAACAGAGTGTGCGTGTTGGCCCTTACTATATCCTCATGACATTTCAATTCAAATTAATTATCGGAATCGAAACACCCTTAAATTCAATTATATGATAGTTAAAATAGCAAAAACATTTAGAATCTAAAATATTTTACTCTGTTTTCCAAGGGAAGTTTGAATATAGGTCAATAATTGTAATGTAATGTTATAAATTTAACCTCTTATTGCAATAGTTTACATTACTTTTAGAAACTGTTGTGCTAATATTTAAACATTAAGGTTTGTGACTGGAATGTTGTAACATGGGTATTAATTGAAGTCGCCAGTATTTGCATGACGAGAGAAAGAAGAGGAGACCCAGTGAAGCTAATCTTGCCAGCCAGCCACTGCGTTAGTGAAATTAAAAGGCTAGCTTGGTTCCAAAATATCCGACGTCTTATTTTAGACTTTCCTCAACAGCAGCGGCAGCGGTATTGGAGCACCGCTTATTTTTTCTCTACCATTTTCCTCTAAGTATCTAATAAACATATTCCGTCAAAACTTCACTCGATTAGATTCCAATCCCATCGCATTATAGTGGCTATGTCGTAAGATTTCAGTCATTTGTTAAATGTCATAGGATTAGTATGTTAGAGAGATTAGTTACCTCATTAAAAAATCTGCAATGCATGACATTCTTAAAATATTTATTCACATTTAAAATTACTGTCAAATTTCCAACTGAAGATTGGATGCTAAATAATGATAAGGATATTAACTAACTCATTGGTGATATCGAACCCGTAGGTTCATGGCCGCGCGAACATAAGCTCTCCATACAACCCTATCCTGAACCAATGTTTTCCAATAATCCCTGTATAATGTACTTCCCTCAAATCATGAATAATATTATTTTCTTGCCTCATTCTTGGTCTCTCTATTGGGCGCTTTTCATTTGTTTTCCTACAAGGAGTATCCTTGTCCCTCCTTCATTCCCCATTCGTGCCACTTGTCCTGCCCATCGCAGTCTAACTAACTAACTAACTAACTAACTAACTAACTAACTGGCACTATAAAACCCGTTGGTTCATGGCCGAGCAGACATAAGCTCTCTATACATATCTATCCTAAAATCATGTTTCCCAATCATTCCCTGTATAACATACTTCCCTCAAATCACGGTTAATGTTATTCTCCCACCTCATTCTTGGCTACTTACTGGGCGCTTTCCCTCTGGTTTTCCTGTAAGGAGTATCCTGACCTTCTTCCCATTCCCTATCCGTGCCACATGACCTGCCCATCGCAGTCTATGAGACTTAATTGTTCTTATTATATCTGCTTTCCCATAAGAATCACGTAGCTCACTGTTATGTAGTCTTCATTCACCTGTCTGTTCATCTCTCTTTGATCCAACATTTTTCCTAAGAACTATATTCTCAAGCACTCGTCATCTTTTCTCCACCCTTAAAGAAGGATATTATTAAATACTTAATGTTTTTAAGGACAGGAAGAAATTATAATTAGGGCCAGCATTTTTATGTTACTAAAAGGTAAGATTGGAACGTAGTATAATGAGAAGTTAGACTTAAGACTATATTTTGTTTTTGTTTCACATACAAGAGTTGGATAGTGTAATGTGTTATAAATAGAATAACTAGTACTAGATATTTTAATTAATTATTTTAAATAGTCTTAATATTATAGTTTTCATAGGAAATCTTAGTTTAGTTGGAATCATTATTCATACAGTAACAGGATGTAAAATAATGTCAAACTATATTAGAAACTGGGAAAAACATTACTCGGTAATCAGATCTGCCTTTGGCAATAAAGGTACACACCGTAGTTTAACCTCTCTCTTTCTCTCCCCAAGATGTGTAATAGATTAAGTTAGGCCTATTTATTTTATCTGTAATTATATATTTTGTTCTTATAGTTTAAATATAGATGTTTATTTATTTATTTATTCATTTATTCATCACGAATACCCTCTACTAATAAAGTCATTCAGCCATACCGCTCGGCTAGCCTAATCCGTAGGTAAATCACACGCTATCTTACCGTCACAACTAATCCATGTTCCAAAGGTCCTTTATGCCCTAAAATAAGCTACCATAGGCGTAACATAATATGAAGTTAGACTTCTGACTGTCTTTTGTTTTGGTTTCACACACAAACAGTTGAATAATATATACTATCTGCATTGCAATCTTATATTTTATTACATAAAAACCCTATCCCTAGTTATAATAGATAATAGCAATTAAATAAGACGCTACAATTAAGAATAATTGAAGTTACTTCAAGATGAGGTTCAGCTCTGTGGTGTCGGAGTAACGTCGTTATCTAGCACGCAGAGGATCCGGATTCAATCCCGGTCAGGACAAGGGTGAGGTTTTTCCCAAGTGTTCTTTATTTCTAAGACAAATGTCGGGAAACATTAAGAGTGGCCCCTGAACATCATTTGGTCACCACAATCATCCATATCATATTCACCTTTTTAGTACGGAATGAATGAATGGATGAATGAATGAATGAATAGTGTGTTCTATCTTAAATGTTTGTGCTGTTTCGGTGATGGTCCTAACATTGAGCTAATCACTCTTACAGGGTGTCCTTTATATCCTTGAGGGTAAAACAGGGTATGTATAATCCAGATTTAATAATCCTCTCCCGAAAGTTGTGTCCCTCGGGGCTGGATGACGTGGGACATGTAAAAGTATCTACAATGATAGAGGTTAAACTAAGATAAAGAGATTTCAAAATATGGAAATAATATTGCTTACAAAAACAAGCAAATGTTATTGGTCATGTAAAGAGAATATCTACGGATAGAAAGGTGAAACAAATATGTTCTATTTACTCACAAAGATCTAGGCGCAGAGGAAATTCTAGTAATAGGTGGTGGGATTGTATGCATCAGAATTTAGTGACAGGAGGAGTACGGAATTGGGAACAATTATTCTATAGGAATATCTGGAAGAGGTCAATTGAAGAGGTGTAGACTCTTACATTACCATAAGGGCCAAGAAAGAAGTATAAAATCATAGTAACATTTTAAATTAGGCCTAAAGGTCAGACAAATCGTTTTCAAAATAAAGTAAGTTATTTCTGGCTTTCAAAGACATGGTCTTTATTCAATCTCGTTTTCCTCATAGTTCCATTAGAATCTGTAAACAATTTCAGTCCTACTCGGTGGAATTTCGTAGTGAACATCTGACAGGGGCTTATTTCAACACTTCATTAGTTTGCATATGTGGTCTCTGACCCTAAATGTATGAACAAGTAAAGGCGAACTTCAATTTAGGTGAATCTTTATCATAAGTAATGCCACGAGTGATTTCGAAATGATCGATAAATTCAAGACTCACGAAGTGGGGAGTGAATTTATTTAGAGAACTTGGAAATCAAGAGTGGCATTTGTTAGAACTATTTAACGAATAAAATTAAGCTGTCTACTCACAAATCACTATTTAAATATAGTTATTTTAAAATATTTATATATTTAATGTAAACGGCGATGTTTGAAAACAAATGAGAAGCTATTGGTACGCTTCATTTGCTTCTTTTGTTCGTCACTGCAACCAGATCATATTATTTATTGCCAAAGGAACGCAATATTGTAAGAATGCACTCTAGTGGAGAAAACATAAAACACATCAAACTGTATATTAATTCATTTCTGGTGTCATTATGTAAATGTGACAATTATATTTTTCTGGGAAAAAATACATTTAAGAAAGTGTAAACAGTGGTTTATTTTTTTGGTGGTATAATCAATTGCAACAAATGTTTTTATATTAACTCCCAACATCCTGTATGTGTTGACATTCACGCACTTTAAAATATTTCATCATCATCATCATTATCCATTCACGAATTTAGACCATTTGTTGACCTGTTTCGGCCTCAATACAAATACCAACCAAAAGTCTTTTGAGTGGACGCCCTCGTGTTTTTCTTTCTGCAGGTTGATAGCTTAAGATCTGCTTGGGTATCCTGTGCTCCTCCATTCGATGAACATGTTGCATCTATCTTGACTTATAATCAGAAAATTTGTTTTGTAAAGGTTCCATGTTTAATTCTTCTAAGATGTCTTCATTTTTTTATTATCTAAGTCTCTGTATATCCTTCTGTTTTAATGTCCATACTTTACTACCATACAAAAGAGTTGGAAGAGCCAGTGTTTTATACACTTTTAATATTGAATGTTTCTGGACTAAGCGTGGCTTGAATATAAAATGTATTATAAGATAAAAGTTAAAAATTAAAATGTACCTGTTGGCACGTGCCGTCGTCCTCAACTTTGTAAAATGATGTATATAAAATATTAAATGGAGGCCTTTCGGAAGTTAACTCCATCATCAGCAGGATGAGATTCTGCTACTAGTTGTTGTTGTTTACGACGATGTCTGTAGCACTTGGAGTCTATATCGTAGTAAACAACAACTAGTAGCAGAAGCTCATCCTGCTGATGATGGAAGTTAACTTCTGAAAGGACTCCAGTTGATATTTTATATACATCGTTTTAACAAAGTTGAGGACGACGGCACCTGCCAACAGGTGCATTTTAATTTTTAACTTTTATCTTATGACTATTCAGCTCAACGGAATTTGATATGAATTTTATGAGTATTAAAATTTATTAACCCTAAATCCTTAAACATTTAATATTTTTGCATTTACATACGGTACTTTTCTTCTTCATGTAAGTTATTTCATCCTAAGTATGTAAAATTATTCAACTGCTTTAAAATATGTATTGGACTTATTTGGAGAAATTTTCTTAAATTATAGAAATTGGCTGAATACATCTGACTTTATATGGGAAGCCGGGTTTTCAATAATCTGATTAGGATAATAGAAGAAGCACTATATGTCTGGAAACTTCATTAATATATTAATAAAGTACACATTGAGAAGAGCAAACTGATAAGACGCAAGTGGGCACCCGCATAATGCTGCACATCTGTAATAACAGATTATTAAATTAAAGCAGAAGTGATTTACAGCACATCGTGGTCACACGTTAAAAAAATGTGTTTATTCATATTTAGTGCTCGTGTTTGTGTTATGTTCGCTACTACAACTCTGGCATTCTTCCATTAAAGTTCAGACCTCTTTAAAAACTTTTAACTTTCAGGTCGATGAGAGAAAACAAGGATAAAAAGTATATATAAAACAGCAATATGTAAACTTACACTCTTCAGAGTAATTTATCTACAGTAAATATTCCAAAAACAAAGACTACAGAAACAGGGTGTAACAAAACTATCATCATCATCATCATCACCATCTTATTTGGCATAAAAACCCGGATCGAATCACGAGTCTCCCTAAAGCCTTCTCCTCCAGACCTCTCTATTTCTTGTGACTATCCACCAATTTCGAATTTTAACTATTTTATATGCTGAATCTCGGGTACTTACAAAAATATATCTCACACATTCAAGCCACTGAAATGAAAATTTTAAGATCCGTAAAGGGATGTGCACGTATGGATAGATTATATAATGAATCAATAAGAAATGAACTGGTGATATTTTCAATGCTCGATAAACAGAAACAACTCACTAACAGAAAAAAACTCACTAATATTACTTTTTAAAAATTAAATAATTTATTAATGTGTTTTTTCATTATTTAATAAAAACAGTTGTAAGACTTGTTAACCCTTAAATTGACAAAACACAAATTTCTTCTGTTAGTTATTTGAATGTTGCGGACCGCAGTGAAAACGGAATATTGTGTAATAGTTATTATTAGGTATATTGCATAATTAGACACACATTTAAGTGGTTTCTTTTTGTTCGTTTTCTTCTGATTTATTTAAAATATTAAATTAATTAAATCAACTGATGTATCCAAACGGATACATTACGAATTTAAGGGTTAATATATTATATAATTATTGTATTTTTTCTTTCTTTTCTTTTTATATATAGTAGATTCGATCTGTTATTCCTTCCTTTATTCATTCTATCATTAATTTAATTTTAATTGTATTTAATTTTATTGTATTATTTTCATTATTATTCAATTTGACAGATAATGAATTGTTTACTATGACTATTATTGTAATTTTCTGTATTCATATGTAACATATGTTTGTCCTGGTGAGTGAAAGAGAAGGCCACATGGCCTTAACTCCACCGGGCTAAATAAATCTATTCTATTCTATTCTAAACTAGATGAGTACATATACCGATGGAAAGAACATTTAGACAAAATGGACAATACAAGATTACCCAAAATGATCAATACCTAAAACTGCATGGAAAAATATATTTGGGACGGCCAAGGAAATGATGGACTTGAGACCGGAACAGGTCGCATTGACCTAATCCTGGAAAGGAAGAAGAAGTATTAGGACATCTTCCAAAACTATTAGGACCTCTTTCAAAACTCCAACATCCACCTAGCTTTAGGTCTTCCAACATTTCTAATTCCATCTGGATTGCCCATCATTATTTTTTTTTAACCGTTTCACCATTATCCATTTTCTGGATATGCCCTGTCCATCTCAATCTAGCACTATTAATGTCTGTAACAATGTCTGGTGACTTATACAGATTATATAATTCTTCATTATATCGTATTCGCCATTCTCCTCTTTCCTGAATGGTGTCATATATCCTTCTTTGAATTTTTCTTTCAAAAATTCCGAGTCGAGCAATGGTGTTTTCAGTCAAGACCCAATCCTAAATTCCATACGTTAGCACAGGCTTTATTAATATTTTATATAATCTTATTTTTGTGTTAAAAGTGATATATCTTTATTAAAATATTTTATTATTCCATAGTAACATTTTAACAAAACTATAATGTAGATAAAACTAATAAAATGTTATTAGAAATTTCCAATCGCATAGGACTCATTAGTGGAGTGGAATACTAATTTATACGACTCGTTAGTTAGTACATTATATTTATAGACGCATTTAACAGCACAGATCATCGGCATTGCAATTAACATATGGGCTTATAAGAGTCAACAAATTTGTCTAAGAGGCCTCTTATTTCAGGCTTAATTTCTTTAACGTTCCATAAACCTATGGCATTAGAGGCAATCTTACTTACCCGTTGAAATAAGATTATGGTTTTTACTTCTTTAGTAATCCATGGAGAATAAGCTAGTGGTTTTGTAGTTGGAATTTCTCACTACATTTCATAAAGTCTCGTGTTCGATTCCGCTCATACCAAAGGGATTTTTTCTTAAAAGGCATTATTCCTGGGGTCACCCATGGTCTGGAATTTACGTTAAGTTTAGGTTTAAGGACTTTCCTGGTGCTTCCTTATAATTTATCATCCATCTTAGTTCGGGGTAACAGGCACCCCAGCCTGAGAAATAGGTTACAATTTCGCCAATTGCAAGAGTGACTTCCAGAAATGTCGTAAGACATCCGGGTGGTATTGAAGAAGAAAATAATAATCCACATACTACCGATTGGCTTGAATCCGAGAACCACGGAGCCAGATGCGAGAACGGTAAACCACTAGACCGCCGGAATCAACGAAACGACTCATAATAATCCTTCAAGATATTTTAATATCACAAAAATAGATTTCACAAAATCAAGATTAACACTAGGTTTATGAAATAAAATATAGCATATTTAAAATTTTATATATATATAATAATAATAATAACAATAATAACAATAATAATATCAATAATAATAATATAAAACAACATATCTAGCGAACTGGTGCATACGTCATAGTTTCAGACAATTTCTTGCATATTCCGGATTCATACCGCCGTAGTAGAGTGGTTAAGGCAATAAGACTTGGCGCAGAGCTAACGGGACTTAAGCTGGTTCGAGTCTCCATGGGGGAAGAAATTTTTCTCATGGCATTTCGGCCAGTATGGGACCGGTGCACAGTGGGCCAGAAATGAAATCTAGCTGGAAAAAAACTATTCTCACTCATCTATCTACCCCACGTCTGTCTAACCTGACTTCAGGTTATTCGTGTGTGTTTTTTAGATAAGACAAATGACGCATTATTTATTATTATTCCTATTTTCAAATATTTTGAAACTCTATTTCTCCACGGTCCATCGCAGTAGTCTCGAGGTAGCGTGTTGCCGTGTCAACGCAGCGGGCCCGGGTTCGTTTCCCGGTCGGGACAGTCTCCTGAGTGAGGTTTTTCTCGGGTTTTTCCTCACTTGTAAAGACAAATGCCAGGAAGCTTAGTGCCCAACGGTCCCCGAAAATCTTTATCCTTCACCAGTGTGAAAAGCAACGGTAAGCTACCACACCTATAATTCCCTAACGAAGCTGCAAAGCATAGAATGAAAATGCTATGATTGCAGTGAAAGACTTGCCCTCGGGCAGAATTATTATGGATGATTTCTCTACAAAAGCACATAGGGTTGTAGCAACAATATTATATTATATAAACTATATATTGCGAAAAAAAATACAAATATTAACCCTTAAATTGGCGAAACACTAATTTTTCGTGTCAATTATTTAAATGTGTCGGACCGCTGTGAAAACTAATGCTTGTATAACTGTTATTTTAGGTGTATTGTAATTCAATGAAAGGACATCACCATACCCCGGACCTGTAGTGAATGAACACGCAACAAGCTGCCAGCTCTCATGCGTAGAGGAAGAAGAAGAAGAAGTGTAATTCTACACACATTTAAGTAATTTCTTCTCGTTCGATTTCTTCCGTTTTATTAAATACGTTACATAAATTAAAGCAATTGATGTATCCTATAGGATACATTGTCATTAACTTATGGTTTTGAATTAGTGTTATGAATTACATACATTATCTATAAGAGTCTTGGCAAAATATTATACATCATTATTATCAGTATGAAGGATCAGACCTTAAGGTCCTTTCCGATCTCATGTTAGAATTCGTCTGTCTATCTTTTACTGGGTCTTCCAACATTTCTTTGTCCTAGTAGTTTGTGATGACTACTTAACTCATGCCCCAAATGCGAGTCAATGACCAATCACATTTCAATGATTTTTTATTTACAACCAATCACAGTCATGTTTCGCCTAAAATTTATCATAATAAAGAAAGCACCTCCTTTTTAACATTCTGAATAGGTCATAGCATTATTTTGCAGTGACTGACCCTCAAAGAAATACGGCTACCAGATTGTATATATAGTGCATGAATGTCAGAAAAAGCGCATGTGATAGATAATATAAAAACATTTGTAACAATTGATTATTCAAAAAAAAACCAATGTTTGCATTTTCTTAAACTAATTATTTTCCAGGGAATGACGTTGCCAAAAAAATATAATTCACATATTTACATCATAGGACATCAAATTAAGTAATGCCTATAACGTTGGTTATAAATTTCTCCGCTAGGGTGTATTCTTACAAAATTACGATCCTTTCACGATAAATAATATTATGATTTGGTTGCAGTGACAAACAAAATATGCAAATGAAGCGCACCAATCGTTTCTCATTTGTTTTCAAACATCGCCGTTTACATTAAATATATAAATATTTTAAAATAACTATAGTTAAATAATGATTTGTGAGTAAACAGCTTAATTTTATTCGTTAAATAGTCCTAACAAATGCCACTCTTGATTTCCAAAAACTCTAGATAAATTCACTCCTCACTTCTTGAGTCGTGAATTTATCGATAATTTGGAAATCACTCGTGGCATTACTTATGAAAAATCTGTTTCGGAATTCTACTGTTATCCATTCTATTAATCTGGTCCATGCATTCATCTCTGTATTGTGCAATTCTATCTAATAGTTTGAATATATATATATATATATATATACTTCACATCGTCTATTTTCATTTCGTTTTCGATCTGTTATTGTATAGCCAGCCTCACTCCTCAGAAACCTCATTTTTCTGACGTTTCTATTCTTTGTTCCTGGTTTTTTTGTTAAGTCCCAGTGTTCCGACCCATATAACTGTGTTGGAACCTCCATTGTTTATTGAATTTTAAAAACGTCTCCTTTCTAGTTCCTTTGAGACTTCGTTTTATGGTGCCACACACATAATTCAATTTAATTAGTTTTCAATGTCTTCACTTTTTCTATATGACACATTGCATCCCATGTAATTAAAATTTCTCACCTGTTCTATTATTTTATTCTCTAATTAGATTTCTACTCTTAGTGGCTCATACTCTCGAAAAGCTAAACTTTTGTTTTTAGAGTAGATATTTTCAAGTTTATGTTTCACATATTTTACTTAATTTGTAAATTGCCCGTTGTAAGCCATCTTCTGTCTCAGATATCACAACCTGTTCATCTGCAGAAATATTACATATTGTTACGAATTGTCTCAATACACTTTTAAATTCATCTGTTAGGATAGATTGGATTTAACTTGGCATGTTGTGCTTTTCATTGTTATATGAGCCAAGGTAATTCATTTAGCTGAAATATTTAATTCGCTCATGACCATATATAGACGAATGTGTCTAAATGGCACAAAGAGTAGAGTGCGTGTAGGCAAGCAGTTTTCGGATAATGTATTCACGTTGACTTTCACGGCCGGAGTTGCTATGATGATCTTGATGAAGATTTACGGGCTGTAAGCCGTGGTCGTGAGGCTTGTAGTTCCCCGACGTTTCGCCAGAGACCGCGCCTGGCATCCTCAAGGGTTGTCTCTGGCGCAGAGTCTGGCGAAACGTCGGGGAACTACAAGCCTCACGACCACGGCTTACAGCCCGAAAATCTTCATCAAGATCGTCATAGTTTTCGGATACTTTTGAAATCCACAATGGGTTGAAGCAAGGAGATGCACTATCTCCTCTACTATTTAATTTGTACTATAGCATTCCATCAAATCTTTAGAGTATGAAGAAGGCCTACAACTTAATGGTATTAATAAGCTGCTAGTTATGCTGATGATGTAGCACTACTGGGCGATAGCTAGGAGATACTAAAGACCAACAGAAACACACTACTGAGTAACACTTAGAAATTGGGACTGGTAGTAAATATCAATAAAACTAAATATATGGTCACACACAGAAATACATTATGTAATGGAAATGGACAGCTAATGACAAATGAGGAAAAATTTTGAGAAAGCGGCTGAATTCAAATACCTAGGAACAATAATCACAAACATGAATGAGATGCACAAGGATAGTAACATACGCTCCATTCTGGAAATGTCGTGGTTGCTTTCTATTATGCATTATCAGAGACTCTTGAGATCCCAACTCCTTCAAAAAAACTTTAAACTGAAAATATATAAAAAATATTGATTCTAGCAGGGCTATTGTACGGATGCAAAAAAATGGACTCTCTCTTTAAGGGAGGAAAGAATGATTACGAGGAATTGAAATGTAAAGTGTTAGGACTACATTTTGGACCAAAGAGAGATGACCAGGATGATTGGAGAAGACTGCATAACAGTGAAACACATGCGTCTTTATAGGAAGCCCTATTTAATGAGAACAGTTAAGTATCGTACACTGCGATGGGCAGGACAGGTGGCACGAAGGGGGAAATGAAAGACTGGGCAGGGAAGCGTAATGGCCGGACAACCAGAGGGAAAAAGCCAACGTGCGTTAGACACAAGAATGAGATGGGAGAAAAACATTAACTATGATTTGAGGGAAGTAGATGTACAGGAACACATTGGCTGAGGATAGGGATATATGAGAAGAGCTTATGTTCGCGCGGCCAGGAACCTACGGGTTCGATAGTTGTCAGTGCGATAGGTAGTTATTCCCATATATATATATATATATATATATATATATATCTACACATATTTAGTGTCAGTGAGTTAGTTAGTTATATATATATATAGATATATATATATATACTAATTATACATAGAGTAATAACTAACTAACTCACTGACAATATCGAACCCGTAGGGTCATGGCCGCGCGAGACATAAGCTCTCAATATATCCATATGCCTCAGCCAATGTTTTTCCAATAATCCCCTGTACATTTTTACTTCCCTCAAATCATAGTGACATGTTATTTTCCCATCTCATTCTGGGCTCAACAAACTGGGCGTTTGCTCTCTGGGTTTCCAACATGAAGCCCTTCCATGCAAGTCTTTCATTCCCCATTGGTGACACATGTCCTGACCCTCGCAGTGGACGAGACTTAACTGTTATCATTTATATATGGACTTCCTAGAAAAGAATATGGGAATTCACTGTTATGCATCGTCTTCCGCCAAGCCACCCGGGCCATCGCTCGGTTGGTCCAAAATAGTAGTACCCTCAAACGTGATTCGAAAAGACTCGTAATCATCTTTCCTCCGTTAAAGTAATAAGAGTCCATGTTTTGCATCGGTACAATATAACTCGCTAGAATATATATATATATATATATATATATATATATATATATAATATGTTGCCTATTGATGGAGTCATATACTATTTTAAAGTTTATGAATACATTATTTTTTCTAAAAAGCAAAAATTTACAGTTTAAGAAAGAGAACCCTCAACGTAGATTAATGCTCATAAACCTCCTGCCTCGTGATGTGCAAATAGATATAAACGTGGGGCATTAACATGTGCGTGGCGCGAGTCCCCTGGGACAGGAAATGCAGGAGACGGAAATAGCAAGAGTTACCCTGCAATGGGTATCACCACTTTCAATTAAAGTAACACGGAACTATCAGACGTGTTTCATTTATGTTGTTTTGTTTCAAGTATTTTACAGTTTGGATCCCTATTCCTTCAGACAACTCTATAAAATTGTATTTCTGCCGTTTCCATAATCTATGAGTATTATTTATCAATCTCATTATTGATTACTGAAGTTGTAATCTTGGCGACCGAATGTAAATGTTTATTGTGATACGCTTTTCATATTAGCTGGTGCCAGGAGGACAAAAATCAGTGAGGCTGTCTGTTATGCTATTAGGCAACGGAAAAAGAGGGCGCACATAAAAAATATTACATATATATATAGTAATTCTGCCCGAGGGCAGGTCTTTCACTGCTATGCTTTGCAGCTTTACTAGGGAATTATAGGTGTGGTAGCTTCCTATTGCTTTCCAGACCGGTGAAGGATGATGTTAATGATAAGTATGATAATGATGGTCGGATGATTTTCGGGGACCGCTGGGCCCTAAGATTCCTAACATTTGCCTTACAGGTGAGGAAAAACCCCGAAAAAACCTCACCCAGAAGCTTTCCCGACCGGGAATCGAACCCGGGCCAGCTGCGTGACAAAGCAGCACGCTACCTCGAGACCGCAGCGGTGGACATATATATATATATATATATATATTTCAGACAGTCTGCAGTCTATATGCAAGTAAGCAGTACACTGATTCCGGTTTAAAACAGGGTTGCCAACGCCCAATAAGAAAAAGTGGCCAACCCCTCTCTCCTAAATGTGGCTAGACACAACTAAAATACAAGTTGTAGCTATGGAGAAACTGTATTTTAAAACTGTAGGCCTACCTCTGAAGTACAATTTTGTCAATATTTTTTTTCTTTTACTCTATTGGAATGTATGCAGTTATAATATAGTAACTGAATTACGAATATAAAGTGACTAAGAAATAAATACATTCTTACAACGAAAGACTCAGTAATTCTGGATTTAAAAAAAAATGTTGGAAAAACTGCACTTAAACTAGCGTGAAATATTTTGTCCTATAGAACAACAGTACGCATGCGTCAGAGTTTATATAGCCAGCGATAACTCACAATCGAACCACACATCTATTATCATCCTCGATTATTATCGTCGCTATGAAATTTAATGACCAATATTTGCAATAAATCCGCAAATCTATGTTAAAAATATATATTAATCATATTAAAATTACCAAACGTTTATTAAAAATGGGTGTACACTTACTTATCACTCACTAACGCTGATCCAACCAGCGATAACCCAAATCAGCGATAGAAAAATCATAGACTAACTAATATACTCTATGGAGAAAATAGCAGTTAGCATCACAATATTGTCTAACAGTGTCATAATATTGTGATTGGCATATTTAAGTAAACACTTTAAAATGGTCTAATAATGTAATAAAAATTGTTCGAAAAAGATTAAAATATTAAATAATGATAGTAAATACAGAACAAGAGCTAGAGTTTACAACAATATAACTGAAAAATCAAGCGCTAGTAAAAGTGCAGTTGAGCCAAAATGTTTTCTTCACTTTCTTTTCAAATTTGATCGAAGTTATATTTTTTATTCTCTTCTCGCCAGAAATTCTATTTCTATGGGATATTCTTTGTTTATATCTCACTGTCACTAATCACTATCTACTCCCCTCGTATGTATATTTAAAATTGTAGACTTGAGCCTGTTCTGTATTAACACATGGTCTGTCTAATTAGTGATACAATCAGAGGATGTACATGTTCCTTTTTACATGTTCTTCCTTGAAGAAAAAGGTACTCATGATGCTTTTTTCTGGCAAAATCTATTAATATCCTTCCGTTATAATTACAGAATTTACATAAAATATATCAATTAAAATAAAAGGTTTGAAGTGGCTAAAGAGAAGGCGACAAATGGCCAGAAATATATTAGTGGCTTTTTTAACAAATTTGTAGCTAGTTATGTCTTCAAAATGGCAACCCTGGTTTAAAACTTCCTGCGCAGCGTTGATTAATAATAGAATCATAACCTACTGTTCTTCCTGCTGTTTACTATTACGTACTCTGCTATTTACACGCTCAGTGCATTGTAATCTGTCAGTCTCCATATTACACCCCTATTCATGACAATGTAGGAAACTTAGAATTCTTATGGACGCTGCTGCAGATTATTATAGAGGAGACTTATTAAATAAAGTCCGATATAAGGAACCTAAGTCCGGAGGTACATTATTTCGATGCTGCAACGCTGACGGTATAGACTTAATTTCAAAATTCCTCTTCACGGTAGACGACTCAAATTGACACATGGCCAAGTTTTCAGTCACCTGACGTCAGGCGTCTTCTGTTTACAATCTGATGTCTGGTCTATCTATACCCGTACAATCCTACATGACAAAAGAGTACTCCATTGCGGGAGTTATTTCCTATAGATATAGCGTGTGAGAAGTGGTTAGCTCACTGCCTTACGCGTCTATTAGACAACTAGAATATTACTTGGATGAGAAAGGTCGATTGAAGTTTGATCAGAGGCTTTAATTTAGACTTAAGGTTCTTTACGAGCAAGAAAATATTTAGGCTCATGACTCATAGCTTAACCCTTAAATTGACTAAATAATGTCTCGTGTTAGTTATTGAAATGTTTGGGACCGCAATGAAAACAAAATCCCGTAAAATTGTAAGTAGGCCTAATTATTGAACATTATTGCGTAATTTGTCACAAATCTAAGTAATTTCTACTCGTTTTTTTCTATTCTTTAAAAATCAATATTAAAATAAACCAAACCAATGAATCTTATAGGATACAATGACAATTTAATGATTAAAGTCCCTCAGAGAGGACTTGTCCCTTGAATTTTCCCATTCTAAAAAAATATATATCCATCGAATTGACTAAGTTGAAATTCGCGACCCTCGGAAACAGAAGCACGATCATAACCACCACCGGTAGATAAGCGATGCCCATCTGATGTAGTGTTTCATTTGACATCACATCCCATTCAATCATTGATTAATACGGTACAATATACGGAGTGAATCATAAATATGGCTATACGTTTGATCGCGTTGTGTGATGAAAATATTACCATTGCAGGAAATATGAAATTACCGTTGGAAAGGCAATTATTCAAATTACAACAATGGAATAAAACAAAACAGTGTAGAACTTACGTTATTAGTCATAATGGCGTTGAATATGCAACAGCAAATTACAATTGCTGCATGGACAATAACGTATGGTAATGATCGTGAGGCCGCAAGACGGGCAAGACGTAAGTTTAACGTAGCATTGCAGCCGTTGACTGTGGGGAAGTGGAGAAAACGACTGCTGGAAACGGGAAGGATGCAGAAAATCAAACCTCCTGGAAGGCCTCGTATTAGCACGGATGCAGAAACATCGAAGAGAATTGTGGAGGCGTTCGAAGCTAGCCCTTAAAAATCAACCCGCCAAGCTGCACGTGAGCTTCATATCAGTCAACCGAATGTGTGTCGTGTTTTGAAGCGTGAGAAGTACCACCTCTTCAAACCGATTCGTGTCCACGAACTTAATGAAGACGACCCTGACAGGCGGGTGGAAGTTTGTGAATTTGTTGTAAGGGAATCAGCAAACGACGAACATTGGTACAGAAAATTGCACTTTTCTGATGAAGCTGTTTTCCATGTGAACGGACGTGTTAATCGACACAACTATCAGTATTATGGTAAAGAGAATCCTAATGTTATTGAAGAGACACGTTTAAGATGCGGCAAAGTCACTGTTTGGGCTATTATCGGATGGGAAGGACTGTTAGGAATGCGAATTTTGGATGAGACTGTTAATGGTGATCGGTATAGTGATATCCTTAGACAAACTGTCCTGCCGGTAATGCAAAGTGCTGAACATGAACAATGTTTATTCCAGCAGGATGGTGCCCCTCCTCACTATGCAATTGCGGTGGCAATTGCGGTTAGGGAAATTTTGGATGATCATTTGCAAAGCAGGTGGGTGGGAAAGAAGGCCCCATTGAATGGCCAGTCCGTTCCCCTGACCTCACAGCATGTGACTATTGGTTGTGGGGTTATTTGAAGCAGAAGGTTTATGCCCGGAAACCTCAAGACGTCGACATGCTGAAATTAGTGATTGAGGAAGAAATTAGAGCTATTCCTCTAAAAATGTATCATGACGCAATGAATGACTTCCCAAAGCGTTGCCAATTATGCTTGGATGTAAACGGCGAACAGTTTGAAGCAATAAAGTGACTTGCTTGGTGTTGTAAGTGATTTGTTTTGTTCTATTGTTGTAATTTGAAGGATTCCCCTTCCAATGATAACATCATATTTCCTTTAATAATAATATTTTCGTCGCAAAATGCGATCAAACGTATAGCCATATTTCTGAATCACACTGTAGTATGACTGAATTCAGGTTTGCAGTTAACTACAAGGTACGCCTATTGTTAAATTACAACGAAACTCAACATAATAAGCTTCTTCTTCACTTCACGGGCTAGGTAAATTGCCTGTTCCGCCTCACAGTTGTTCTGTCCATCTTTTCACTGGCCTTCTTACATTCTTTGAACCTCTTGGCTTGTAGTTGAATGCTGCTCTTGTAATCTTGTCACATTCATTCTTTCCAAATGCGTAAACCATTTCTCTCTATATTCTCTGACTTTCTCATCCAATGGATCATAGAGGCACTCTGGTTTAATTACAGTGTTATAGTGTCGTAATTTTGTACTAAAGATATGCATTTTTATTATGTGTTGTGAGTAAGCCGAAATGCTGTTTCCATCTACTTTTATTGGCTTTAGTTTCAATTCCATTTTCCTGAATTATTTCACCAAGATATTTAAATTGTGAAACTCGTTTAATTTTTCCATATTTGGTTTCCAGGTATTTTGGTGCTTGTTTATTGCTTGAAATATATTCCGTTTTTTTCAAAAGAAATCTGCAGACCAACTTTCCCTGCAATGTCATTTAATAATTCAATCTGTTTTTGTGCTGTTACAACGTCACGGGTTAAGATTGCTAGATCATCAGCATATGCTAGGCAATCAATCTTCAATTTTCCTCTTCCTAATATGATTGGTTGATTACATTTAAAAATTGTTTTCTGTTTACGCTATTCGAATTATTATAATCATTATTATTATTATTATTATTATTATTATTATTATTATTATTATCATCATCATCATCATCATCATCATTGATATTTAAATCATTAGTACAAAGTGTTCCTGGACTTTATGTAGACAGCAAGCAAAAACATTGACAACAGATGTGGATTTTTGGTGAAGGGAATCAAGAAAATCAAGAAAGAAGAAAATTCGGAACCAGAAAATTAGATAAATAATGAATGTTAAATATAATATTATAGAAGTAATAGAAGAACGAAGATTGGAATGATAAGGACATCTGAAGAGGACGCAGAATAACAGAATCCCAAGAATGATGCTGGATTGGAATGCTGAAGGCTGGAGAAGGAGGGGGAAACCCAGGGAACAGTGGATGGACGAAGTGAGAAGAAACATGGCCAGCAGAGACCTCAAAGAAGAAGATGCTGCAGATAGAAATCGGTGGCGGAGCAAAATACATTTGGACTGAAGGATAACTGCAATGTAGAGAAAATTCTTAATAAAAAGATACCATCATCGTCATCATTATCTTCATGATTATCAATTAGTGATTCCTAAACTTTTAAATGAACAATAGTATTACTGGCGTGTCTCAAGCTCGTAATTGCAATAAAGTTTCATAAAAATGATTACATTTAATGTATTTACATGTTATGAAACATCTATATTCGGGTTTTACAGCTACTACCGTCTTCCCACGCCAAACCTCCAAAGCCTACGATCTTGGGCATTACTGTCTTCATGTTTTCCTTCCATGTTAACTTTGGTCTCCCTCTTTTCTTCTTCTTCTTCTACTTTACGGATCTTCAAAGGCAATGGGAGGAAAGCCCAGACAGAAATTTTCCTGGTCCTTCAGGTTGGGGGGTTTGTGCTGTGAGCCAGCTCCCCACACATTAGAAAAATCACAAAATACTAAAAGACCAAATCAGTCAAAGCAGGACAGAAAAAAGTACGAAAGACAAAAACAACGAAAACGGACATTGAATATAGGCATTTTGTTTATAAAGTGGGGCACGCCGTAGCGTAGTGGTTAAGGCACTGAGCTACAAGCCGGAGGGTCGAGAGTTCAAGTCCCGCTGGGGTCAGGATTTTTAAACTGACCCAAACCCTCTGGCGGCACTATGGCCCTGGGGTCGACTCAGCCTCTAACAGAAATGAGTACCAGACGCTTGTTATGGGGGTAAAGGCGGGCCGTTCACGCAGGGCTGACAACCCGGCTGACATAAAGTGCCGATTGTCTAGAAAAAGTGCGAGCCTTAACCTCCTACTACCCCAAGGGCCTCCGGGCCTGTTGTGGGATCACTCTACCTTTTTGTTTATAAAATACTCTTTACCAAGGTCATATCGGGTCTTAGGATTTTTAAACGTAACCATTAGTCTGTGAATCTATTGCAATGCTTTTTTAAGCAAGTCGAATATAATATTGATGATCATGATGCCCAGATGGTGTTCGCAGAAGTTGTGGCTTTGAAGGTTCCTCATAACCCTTACATGTAAAGGAATACGCCGTAAAAACATCGCTCAAGAAACTTGTCCCGACAAGGTACCGAAACCGGCTCTTTGCGTCAGAGGCAATGATAATCCTGCTATAGCGTTGTAGTAGTAGTAGTAGTAGTAGTAGTAGTAGGACTTTATTAGACAAAAAGTAAGATATTTACAATATTATTTACAAATATGGGTCACACGGGCAGTAAGCCGTACGTGCTGTTGACAGTCCGTTACAATAAAGTAATAATTGGTACTAGTGTAAAGAAAAATAAACAACAAAAAACAGCAATAACATTACAATTACATAAAGAAAACACAATAATAATAGGCCCTATTACAATTAAATAATAACACAATAGCATTATACACTAAAACATTAACATTACAATTACATAAAGAAAACACAATAATATTACAATTAAGTAATAACACAATAGCATTATACACTAATTAATTTATATATAATTGTTAATAATTAATGGTATTGCATTTTGATAACATATATTTATTCATGAATGAGTGTTGTCCTTATTTTTCGCGTTTTGTCCAGAAATTGTATTGTATATACCTTGGAATATAAAATGTAATTTAATGTCTAACCTAGATTAGATTATATATATCAAAACCTAGCAAAATAAATCCTGTAATACCAGCTGTGATCTCGAGGTAGCGCACTCCCTTGTCACGCAGCGGGCCCGGGTTCGAATCCCGGTAGGGACAGGCTCCTGGGCAAGGTTTTTCTTTCGGGATTTTTCCTCACCTAAAAGACAAATGTCAGAAAGCATAGGGCCCAACGGTCTCTGAAAATCATCCGACCATCATCATCATCCTTTATCATTACACTGGTGAACATGATTTTTGTCTCATGAGTACCAATAGTTGTACTTAATGCAGTTTTTATCGTGGTTTCAAATATGTATTCGGAATTTTTCCATCACCCACATGTTTTTATTTCAATCTCAATTAATGGATTTAGATAATTATTTTTAATAAACTTTTTTCGTCCATTTGTCCATTGTAAAATAAAACCAAATGAGCTAACTCAAGAGATTTCAGCTATGGAAAAGAGATATCAAGGCAAATGGAATCCTAATATACTGGCCGATTGTTGTTGAACTATCAAGAGGAATGCTCGACAGGCGAAATATAGCAGAAAATCGTCGTTTCTTACTTTCTAGGTGAGTCCGAATGTTTTACTATTGTGTAGTTACGAATGTAGAAAATATTAAAGTGTTTGAAATTACAAATTCCTGTCTCTCGGAAACCTTCTGCAATGGAGAAAAACCGATGTCATATTTGAATTCAGGTGAAAAATGATATTAAAATCGCATATGTTTCTTTCTGAGACAAAAAAAAGTTTATTTTTTGTTGCTCTGTGTTATCATCGCCATCCTTCACCGGTGTGGAAAGTAACGGGAAGCTACCCCCTGCACTCGGGCAGAATTACTATGGATGGATGGAATACCAACACTTTCTCACATAAAACCTTAACAGGACTATACTCATATAGGTGTGACTACTTCTGAAAACCTTACTAATACATTAAACACTAATAAAAATTAATTAATATTGATATATGTGAACAATGTTTTCTTTTTGTCCAATGCCACCAGGTTGTCTTTTATGAAATTTCTGGCATTTTCCCCTGACACTGGCAGAATTGTAATCCATATCGTAGATTGAGGCATCTGGAAGGTGCAATTACATTACTCCATGATAACACTGAGCAACAAAAAATAAACTTTTTTTGTCTCAGAAAGAAAAATATGTGATTCTGATAGTATTGTTTCTCCTGAATTCAAATATGATATCGTTTTTTCTCCATCACGCAAGGTTACCGAGAGACAGGAATTTATAATTTCAAACACTTTAATATTTTCTACATTCGTAACTACACAATATTCGAACAGTCGGACTCACCTAGAAATTAAGAAATGACGATTTTCTGCTATATTTCGCCTGTGGAGCATCCCTCCTGATGGTCCAACAATAATCGGCCAGCATATTAGGATTCCATTTGCCTTGATATATCTTTTCCGTAACTGAAAACATTTGAGTTAGCTCATTTGGTTTTATTTTATAATGGACAAATTGACGAAAAAACGTTTATTAAAAAAATAATTATTTAAACCCATTAATTGAAATCGAAATAAAAAAAAACAATGGGCGATGGAGAAATTCCGAATACATATTTGAAAACACGATAATAACTGCATTAAGTAAAACTATTGGTACTCATGAGACAAAAATCATGTTAACCAGTGCAATAGTATATTACGATGGAAGGTTGGGAAGTGGTATTTACAGAACCTAGGAAAATGTTATAAATAGTAGTAAAATAATATAATTGTTGGAAATATGTGCGTTCATTATAAACAATTGAGTAACGTTAACCGTTAAGAGTGTGAGCAATGTTTATTAGTTGAAAGTACAGGAGGCCGGGAGACCATTATTATTGACAAAATGACCGCAAGTACGTATTTATTATTTTATATTGTTTCAAATAAAGTTCAGTTAATTTAAAATGCAGCGATTTGTTTCATATAATATATATCAACAGTACCTTTTGGATATTTTTTGTTTATACATTGTACGTAGTATACATAGAGGGCAGTAGTTTTACTTTCCGCACGTGGGTATAAATGTAATATTACAGTATAGATATTTAGGTTGGTAATCCCGTTTTGTAGGAATTTGAACTTTCAATTATGGTCGTCATTGCTGTAAGTACGACAAAACGCACTATCGCGCAAAAACGATATTGAAGCGCCAGGCAAGTCCTTAATATAAACTTAACGTAAATTCCAGACCATGGGCAACCACAGGAAAAATTACCTTTAAGGAAAAATTCCTTTGGTTTGACCAGGAATCCAACACGGAACCTCGTGATCTATAGTCAGAAACGCAGACCACTAGCCCATGAGGCTGGAAAAGTAATAGATGTTGTTTTATTGTACTTAATTTATTCCTATGCTCTAAGTACAACATTTATTATTTATAATAGAATTGAGCTTAAATAAGTATGTAGTATACAATTTTCAATATACCGGAAGGAGAGAATAAAAATACTTCCTGTTCTTTGCATTATATACTCAGGTTTCGAAAGTTGCAGTTAGCAGAACCACTATTCTTGTTTTCAAAACAAATACGGTCAAGAATAGGACATTTATTACCACTACTACAAAACTCAAGAACTAACAAAACTAGGAAGTTTTATAGTATTTCACGACTAAATAGAACCAAAAGAAAAACGTATTATTAAACTATTATTGCAAACTTTCAATGTCTTTTTAACACTTTATAATTAATATTGTACATAGAGGCGGAACGCTGACCACGGACCACTCAAAATGACATCTATACGAAAAAAGTGTAACTAAATTAGTATGGTTCAAATTCTTCCGTGTAAGGTGAGAGCGCCTAAATCTCTGTAAAGGGAAAACATAGGCTTACAATACAATACAAAATACATAGATAATCTATACTGTAATAGTATATTACGATGCGAGGTTGGGAAGTGGCTTTTACAGAAGCGAGGAAAACGTTTAAAACCCGAGCGACAGCGAGGTTCTTAATTTCTGAAATTCTGTAAAAAAACGCTTCACGAACGTGTGTTGTATAGCCTATTATTTTTTTGCGCGACGGTGTTTTAAAAATATTAAATAATAATAAAATACTAACATCTTTGTTGGAAATATTTGCGTTCACTATAGACAACTGACTAACGCTAACAGCGTGTGCAATGTATATTAGTTGAAACTACAGGAGGCCGTGGCACCGATCAGCAATAAAATGGCGGCAAGTACGTATTTATTGTTTTATATTGTTTCAAATAAAGTTCAGTTCGTTTAAAATGCTGTGATTTGTCTCGTATAATGTATATTAACACTACCTTTTAGATATTCTTTGTACATACATTGTACATATTATACATAGAGGGCAGTGGTTTTACATCACATACATGGTTTGTAATATTTAATATTACAGTATAGTTATTTTGGTTGGCAACCCCGAAATGTAGGAAGTTGAACTTTCAATCATGGTCGCCATTGCTGTAAGAACGACAAAACGCACTATCGCGCAAAAACATGTATTTGTAATTTGTGCTAGTTGAGTGGAAGAGAAAGCCTTAATTCTGCCAGAATAAATAAAACATTTATTATTATTATTATTATTATTATTATTATTATTATTATTATTATTATTATTATTATTATTATTATTAATCAAACCTTGTCTCTGGTCCCGAGGGTCGCGGGTTCAAACCCGGCCGGGGTCGATAGATTTTTTAGGATGGAAAATCCAAGGAGCATGTCCTCCAGGAGGGACTTTAAGCTGTGGGTCCCGAGTCTGAAGATTTTCAGGCTCGTAAAAAATCCTTAAGCCTGAATGAAAAGGCCTCTAAGCAAAATTTACCGAATTTTCCCATCCTAGTACTACCTTGGTTTCCTAGATGTCAGTATGAGGCTGAACGCTGACCACGGACCACTCAAAATGACATCTATACGAAAACAAGTATAACTAAATTAGTATGGTTCAAATTCTTCCCTGTAAGAGGAGAGCGTCTAAATCTCTGTTAAGGGAAACATGGGCGTACAAGAAGAAGAAGTTAAATCAAAATATAGACGACGAAGTGCAACAGGCGTTGTCGGTCTTTGTTATTCACATACTTTCAATGTAAGAGACTTCATTGCATCTCATCCCTCTGCCCGGTCCTCAGTAGGACACGAATTGATGAGGTTTTATATATGAGGACGTATTTTCCTCTATGCTAACATGTAAACTGCTACATGGATTTACACGCAATTTATGTAAAAACTGTGCCAGACGTATCCTGAGGGTAAAATCGACCGAACACACACATATGCTGATATGAGAGATGAACGGTTGCTATATGACTGGAAATATAACTTTATGCAGTAAGTCATTGTGGCATAAAATATGATGCACAGGAATGAAGTTCCATTAAAATATTTTGAAAAACATCATTATTAAAAATCTGATTACTGGCCTCATTATCAATTGCACGTAATACAATTGATAAAGATAGAAAAATAATAATTTTTCCACAGTATAAAAATGTATCTTATTAACGATTGCTTTCATGTAGGCATAGAATTTCTTATATGATATTTCCAGTCCGAATTTTCACGACATAAAAATGTTTAAAATTTACCTATAAAACGACGGGTAAAACAAATAAAACATTTTCTTACACATACAAATTACATTAAGAAGGTAAAAATATTGCTTTGCCATTTTTCACTTATCTAACAAATCCACCAACTCCCGAAGTGTTGTGCACGGAAATAAAATGGAATAAAGGCTGCCTATTAAGAATAATTAATCCACAAATCAGTTTTTTTTAGAAAATATATATGGTGCAAACACTTAAAACACGAGTAATTTTTGTCAAATATAAATTCTTCTAATCATTTTTCAAGTAATTATTATGGTTTGTTAAAATAAAATAAGTTCTGGTCAAAGCATTGTGACATACAACTACACAATATTTTATAACTTGTTAACAAAACAAAAGTATATCGATAAATTCTTGTTTTGGAGCTTTTATGCTCAATTTCCAAATATTTGTAGCATTGATTCGAATCAAAAAAGAAAAAAAAAATGTCTTACTCTGTTTTGGCAATATATTCGCTTCCCCAGCTTTACAAAGGCGAATTTTAATGAGTTAATAAATGAAAATGATTCTTGAGGTACTTCATCATACCAAATGTACGGAAACGTTTAACACCAAACACTTTCATCAATTCATCGTCACAAATGGCAAACTGCTTATTTTTGGAATAATATAAATTCTTTTCTTTGATAATAGCCCATATTTTTTTAACAACTTCATGTCTTGCCATAGCATCTGCACCAACGACTGCAGCAAGTTCTGGACTGAGGTTGTAGGCTCGTGTGTAACCGCCACCACCTCCACTTCCTCGTTTACCACCTCCTTTCTTGGCACCTCCACCACCACCACCGCCGCCTCCGGTTGATTTCCGTGATGATTTTGCCCAATCCTCATCACTGTCACTATCGCTACCCTTCTCCTTTTTACCACCCTTTCTCCTTTCTTGACTGGAGCATTTTTGGCCTTCTTTGATGGGCTGTACTCTTCGTCACTCGCATCTTCTTCAGACCCTTCTTCACTCTCTTCACTACTGCCCTTCTTGGCTTTCTTTGGTGGTGGTTTCTTGGTAGCTCCACCTCCTCTTTTCTTCGGCTTTTCTTCCTCTTCTTCTTCTTCCTCTTCCTCCTCCTCCTCTTCGGCATCTTCCTCCTCTTCGTCTTCTTCTTCTTCATCTTCATCCTTATCTTTGCTGTTCTTCTTCTTTCCGTCTTTACTTTTACCGTCTTGTTTTTCTTGAAGACACTCCATTACTATATCATCAACTTCTTTCTTCCTGTCTGTCAGATCTACCTCCAACTTCTCTTCAATCTGTTGCCGTACATTCTTGGCAGATGTTGGTGTAAGATCAGCATCCTTAAGGATGGCGGTAATTTCCTTGCGGAGCTCTTCTTTCGTGATGTCTGCCATCATATACAGTAGAAACAAGAATACCAACTACATACTCAAACTTTTAAAAATATCCAAAATGTTTAAATACATGTATTCGTCTAAATACCATACAATTATTTCCATTGATCTGTGGTAGAATGCAAATTATTAAGTTTGAAATTAATATAACTAACTTAGTGGTATCGTTGAAGCCGGTGGTTCATGGCCAATCGGATATAATCTCTCCATGCATCCTTATACCGAGCGAATGTTTTACATTCTCCCCATATATAACTCACCTCCCTCAAATCATGATTAATGTTATTCTCCCACCTCAATTCTTGGTCTATCTAGTGAACGCTTTCCCTCTGTTTTCTTATAAAAAGTTTCCATGACTCTCTTTCATACCCATTCGTGCCACATGTCTTCCCCATCGCAGTCTATGAGATTTAGACCTAACTGTTAATATTACATTTTGTTTAATATGTTAGCAAATTGTAATATCATTAATTAAATAAAATTAAAACGTAGTTTTATTTGATTTTCATATTTATTATATAATTCAGTGACAGCTGTTTCGGTACACTGTACCTTCTTCAGACATGTTAACAAATTATGAATTGTGTTCCAACTGATCTAAGCAACAATACAACAATATTTATTTAAATTTAAACCTTCTTCAGACATGTTAACAAATTATGAATTGTGTTCCAACTGATCTAAGCAACAATACAACAATATTTATTTAAATTTAAAAATTTACACAATTCATAATTTGTTAACATGTCTGAAGAAGGTACAGTGTACCGAAACAGCTGTCACTGAATTATATAATAAATATGAAAATCAAATAAAACTACGTTTTATTTTTATTTAATTAATAAATATGGATTTTCATCAAGTAAACACCAACTCAATTGATTATGTAATATCATTAATTCATAATAATTCTATATAAGCAAATTAATGTATAATGTAAATGTAGTGTTATCTAATTGTAATGTTATTGTGTTTTCTTTTTTGTTTTAAGTTATATCATAAGTTAATCAATACCATACATTAACGTATTGTATCGGATTGTTAACAGCACGTACGGCTTGCTGCCCGTGCGACCCATATTTGTAAATAACATCGTAAGTATCTTACTTTTAGTCTATTAAAGTCCTACTGCTACATTCTATTACAATTTCAAAGAACTTTACTCAAAAAGCCCTCCAAACAAAGTGGACATCGGGTGGTCATGTAACAAGACAACAAGGCACATGGGCGCGGGAAACCACCATGTGGGACCCCTACATTGGAAGACAAACACGAGGTCGGCCAAGAAGAAGATGGGCAGACACGTTCAAACTGATGTTGGGAGGACATTGGTCAACCACAGTCCACAACAGGAAGAAGTGGAAACAACTAGCGAACAATCTAAGAATGGACTAAAATTCTTAATAAACTACAGTGAAGTGCACAAGTGAAAGACTCTACAAACATAATGTTCACGTAAATTAGCTCACCACGTGAACCACTTAAAACTTTAAAATTGAGCCCCCGTCTTGTAGGAGGCCCTAGCCCTTCATGGGACATAGTGGCTTCATTCATTCATTCATTCATTCATACTACAATCTGTTTCCCATAATAGAGCTGGCTTATGTAGTCTTCTCAACTCACTTCTCTATTATTTTCTCTTTGGTCAGAAAAAGTTCGTAATAACGCTATTCTCAAATGCACGTACTTTTTTCTCCTCCCTTGAAATAAGATATATTTCGCATCTATTTATTATATACAACTTTCCTCATTATAGGATTGCCTCAAGGACAAAATGATATAGACAATTTTTTGAATTTATGAAATACATTTTGTAAATACATTAAAAAAATTAAAATTGTAGGCCTAATTGAAGTATACATACTACAAAGTAGAAATTTTGTAAAAATGGTTTCTTAAAATTGAAATTGATCCTCTAATGGCAGCGATGGCAATTTTAGAAAGATACACCCTGTCCAAATCTAAGCAATCCCAAAATTTGGCTAGGATATAACTGGAAAAATAACAGTTTTAAACATTTTAGTTGAACATTTCTGAAATAATTGGGATTAAAATAGCCCATGTAATTGAGTCCTATTTACTGAGCGGTTTTCCTCTGGTTTTCCTACAAAAAGTTTCCATTCCCCTCTTTAATTCCCATTCGTGTCACATGTCTTGTCCATCGCACACTACGAGATTTAAATATTATTATTATTATTATTATTATTATTATTATTATTATATTTTGTTTCCCGCACTAGAGCTGATTTATGTAGTCATCTCAACTCACCTCTCTATTCATCTCTCTTTGGCCCAAAAGTTCGTAACGTTATTCTTAAATACTGGTAATGTTTCTCTCCCTCCTTGAAATAATAGACCATGCTTCGCATCTATGTAATATAACTGGTAGAATAACAGTTTTATACATTTTTAGCTTAACATTTTTTAAGGAATTGGAATGACAAGAACCCCTGAATCATGCATTTCCAGAGTTGAGACTCATACCTGTTTGTAATTATTGTTCTAGCTATTTGAATCCAGCCACTTCAATTGTTCTCTCATTTCACATTAAATCTCCATTTTCATTGCATATTTTTACGTTTGACCATATTACAGTTTTATTGATATTCACTTACAGCCTCAGTTTAAAATTCTTTTAACATTTTCAATATATGCATGCCGTCAATTTATTTTCTCGCAAAAGCACTCTCACAATCAGACTGAAGTGTAAATTTTAGTTCTATACAGTTTTGGAGTTATGTGCTCTAAAATCTATCACTTCCATCTACAAACCAACTTTTTCAGTGATAAAAACTTACTCACTACCACATTATAATGACTATTTAACTCATGCCCCAAATGGGAGTCAATGACCAATCACGTTACAATGATATTTTATTTACGACCAATCACAGTCGTGTTTCGCCTAAAATTTACCAACTAAAGTTTATCATAATAAAGAAAGCGCCTCCTTTTTAACATTCTGAATAGGCCATAGCATTATTTTGCAGTGACTGACTCCCCAAGAAATACGGCTACCAGATTGTATATATAGTGCATGAATGTCAACACGTAGCGCATACGAGAGATAATATAAAAACATTTGCAACAATTGATTATACCACAAAAAAAAACCACTGTTTGCACTTTCTTAAACGAATTATTTTCCAGGAAATGACGCAGAAAAATATAATTGACATATTTACATCATAGGACATCAGAAATTAATTAATACCTATAACGTTGGTAATAAAATTTCTCCACTAGGGTGCATTCTTACAACGTTGCGATCTTTTGGCAATAAATAATATTAAGATCTGTTTACAATGATCGTACAAAAGAAGCAAATGAAGCGTACCAATCGTTTCTCATTTGTTTTCAAACATCGCCGGTTACATTAAATATAGGCTATATGTAAATATTTTAAAATAACTATAGTTAAATAATGATTTGTGAGTAAACAGCTTAATTTTATTCGTATAATAGTCCTAACAAATGCCACTCTTGATTTCCACATTCTCTAGATAAATTCACTCCTCACTTCGTGAGTCGTGAATTTATCGATAATTTGGAAATCACTCGTGGCATTACTTATGAATATTACGTTTTAAAGAATGGTCGTAAAAGGTTGCTAAAGTAACTAGCCATTTTGTTAACCGAATAGTGATAATGCTCCATTATATCTCGATCAATTTAAAATAATAAAAGATGGCATGTCTTCAAATGCGAGGTCTGCTGATTACTTAAGATATTGTATCAGGCTCTTTATGTCTGTAAGCAAAATAGTGCAAATACTTTTTTTTAACATAGAGTCTATAGTAATTGGTTTTAATTTGAATATAAAATTTTAAATGCTAATATATGCTGTGTTTATAGTATTACCAAATTAAGACTTATCGATTGAAATTTTTTTGTTTTAATTTCCATTAAACACTGGTTTTTTTCAGCAGTTTTAGGCATCATGCCTTGGTGTAGAGATGTTTCAATTTCGGCCGCTACGGAACCGGTTCCCATCAGCATTATGAGGAATATGGGCAGCTTCAATAATCAACTTCCCCTAAAATTATTTACCGTTTACTTCGACTATATAATTTATTAATGAGAATTAGGTGTAAGATTAATTTATCTGAATTTATATTATAGTAGTTGGTGGGGCTTAGCTGTTTTTTTTAATAATTAAATTCAATTATATTAAAATAAGACAGCATTTATTTGGCTCCATGTTGAGAAAAGCAACTATCAAGGCTGGAGAAATCGACATGCTGATCACATATCACCTCCATAATGCCAGATGATCGTCCACCTCTGTGATTAATACAGTGAATTTGAGGCCAGCAACCTGTTCGTAGGCTAAGTGACTTCTAGGCCTGTACTGTCATGGAGAGAAAAAATGTAGAACTTTTATAATAATAATTTTTTTAAATAAAATTATAAAATAGTCACCTTGCAGGTCCTTCTTCTCAACTTAAAAAGTAAAGTGATCCCACAACAGGCCCGGAGGCCCTTGGGGTAGTAGGAGGTTAAGGCTCCCACTTTTTCTAGACAATCGACACTTTATGTCAGCCGGGTTGTCAGCCCTGCGTGACGGCCACCTTTACCCCCAGAACAAGTATCTGGTACTCATTTCCGTTAGAGGCTGAGTCGACCCCAGGGCCATAGTGCCGACAGAGGGTTTTTGGGTCAGTTTAAAAATCCTGACCCCAACGGGACTTAAACCCTTGACCCTCCGGCTTGTAGCTCAGTGCCTTAACCACTACGCTACGGCGTGCCAAGATGATTTAATGCCCTGTAGGCCTTTCGGGACAAGTTCCATCATCAGCAGAAAGAGGTAGATCTATTTAAATTTTAACTTTAGTCTGACTGGCTGCAGATTCGATACTAGTAAAATTCATGATAAAATCCGTTGAGGTATTAAGTCACAATAATACAATTTTTAAATAAAATCATAAAATAGTCACCTTGCAGGTCCGTCTCCTCAACTTAAGATGTTTTAATTCTCTGTAGGCATCATCAGCAGAATTTTACTAGCATCGACTCTGCAGCCAGTCAGGCTAAAGTGAAATTTAAATAGGCCTATATCTTCCTGCTGATGATGGGATTAGTACCGGAAGGCCTACAGAGCATTAAAGCATCTTAAGTTGAGGAGACGAACCTGCAAGGTGACTATTTTATAATTTTATTGAAAACAATTATTATTGTATTTTTTAATAACTGTCAACTGTTATGACACGCAAGTTACTAAAGTTAATTTTATATGCTGATATCTATGTAGCAGAAAGTATTTTAACATCCATTAAACAAATGAATAGGCTGTAATTAATTAATTTCATTCGATCAAAGCCTACTTCAATACAATACATGATCCAGGAATTGTTCTTTAAACAAGACATTAATTTGTGTTTTAAGTTTAAAAAGTTGTTTGTATTTCGAACGTGTTTCATGTTATGATTAATAAAATTATAATGCTGTAACATTACTACAAATAATAAATTATTTGCTGGTTATTTAACAATAGTATTTTACATTTTTTAAAACGAACAGGGGGCGTCAACAGGCCTGATGCGTCAAACCCCCAATCTGGAGGACCACGGGAATACAAATTTAAACGGTAAGTAAATTATATTCTGCAGAAATGGATTTTTAGAGATATTCAGCTGGAATTTCTAGACGAAACAGCGTAATTAAACAAAATATTAATGTTCAAGTCAATTATGGATTTCATAAAAAAACAAACAAAATGGTATGTTGATATAAAAAGAATGACAGAAGATAGATTCCCAAGAAAAATACTAGAGTAAATTAAACCGATATCAAATTATGTACGGCACCGTAAGAAGAATACTCCGAAAGACTCGAAGAGAAACTCAGCTCAGGTTTTATACAATTATGGCTATTCTTTTTCTTTTATATGGATCTGAATCTTGGGTACTTACAAAATAAGATACCTCACACATTTAAGCCACTGAAATGAATTTTTTATGATCCGTGAGAGACGTACACGCATGGATAGATTACATGAGGCAATAAGGAACTGGAGAAATTTTCAATAATCGATAAACTAGAAGAGCACAAATACCGATAGAAAGAACATTTAGACAGAATGGACAATACAACATTGCCCAAAACGATCAACACATAGAAACCGCATGGAAAAGATCTTTGGGACGGCCAAGGAAACGATGGACTTGAGACCGGAACAGGTCGCATTGACCTAATCCTAGAAAAGAAGAAGACGAATACTAGAATGGCTGCCACTTTGTAGAAGAAGAAGAAGAAGAAGACAGTCAAAAATAACGTGTGGATTGATGGTGTTTTGAGCAGCATGAGAGAAAAAGGATTGGACAATGGAGAATGGAATGACAGAGAGATGTGAAGAAGAATGACAGTAGATTAATTGGGTGCAGAAAGATATGAAACATTGCGAAACCTGCTAAATAAAAAAAAGTAAATTTAAAAACAGTAGACAAAAGCATTTTAAATTTCAAGGCAGATGGTAAATTTTCCAAACATATATAATAGGATAAAAATAAATTTGTCTCAAAATTATTTAAGTCAAGCAGGCATGTATTTCAAACAAATAGTATCTTAAAGGAAGTCGTAAAAATTAGATTTTTATTTCCACTAATAAATATTTCGGCTTGCAAGAAAATTGTGTTAGGATTATCCGGCCACATCTTGTACAACGTGATTATCAAAACATATTTGGGAAGTAAATCATTTATCAATTCATGACCTTGCCGTGTTATTTTTGCAGAGCAGCTTTTAACAATTAGAAAGTATGGTCAGAGTTATGTAAAAGAGATGAACTGGATACTATCCAATTCATTGCTGTGTAGACACCTGGTCTAGAGGTCATGTAAGCTATCACGTCCAATGAATATCAACATAAATCTAAAATAAACGTCTAGACTAAATAATTTGTATCCCTTCTTGCAAGAAATTGCTACAATTGTGTCTGATTATTGTTTTAGAAATTATTCTAATATTACCTATAACGATGAAGACTGAATTTGCCTATTGTTGGCCTGAATATATCTTCCCGCCCCAGTTTTGCATTCAAATCTCTAAAGTAATACTGAGCAACAAAAAATAAACTTTTTTTTTGTCTCAGAAAGAAAAATATGTGATTCCGATAGTATTTTTTCTCCTGAAATAAAATATGATATCGGTTTTTCTCCATCACGCAAGGTTTCCGAGAGACAGGTTTTTATAATTTCAAACACTTCAATATTTTCTACATTCGTAACTACACAATATTCGAACATTCGGACTCACCTAGAAAGTAAGAAATTACGATTTTCTGCTATATTTCATCTGTGGAGCATCTCTCTTGATGGTCCAACAATAATCCAGCATATTAGGATTCCATTTGCCTTGATATCTCTTATCCATAGCTGAAATCTCCTGAGTTAGCTTATTTGGTCTTATTTTACAATGGAAAAACGCACGAAAAAACGTTTATTTAAAAATAATTATTTAAATCCAACAATTGAAATTGAAATAAAAAAACTGCGGGTGATGGAGAAATTCCCAATACATATTTGAAAACATCATAAAAACTGCATTAAGTACAACTATTGGTACTCATGAGACAAAAATCATGTTGACCAGTGTAACCATTTGATTTGGTGTTTACTTGATGAAAATCCATTATGTTTAGTGATTAAATAAAATAAAACTGTTAAAAGTTTTATACGATTTTCATATTTATTTTAATATAAATTCGTTTTGCTGTTTCAGTACTTTGTGCCTTATTCAGAAGAACACTAACTCCTGACAGATAGCGTTCGTCTGAAGAAGGTACAAAGTATTGGGGCAGCTGTAACGAATTTGTATTAAAATAAATATGAAAATCGTATAAAACGTTAACAGTTTTATTTATTTTAATTACTAAAATCCCCTAAGACAATTCTCTCCTCAGTGAAAGGCCGCATAAAGTTACAATCCAAAATTATGAAGGACAATAGACTTCAAACGGTGGGCAGAAAAAAAACGGGAGTGCCTAATTGTTATGAATACATAGTCCTTTATATAGATTTTTTATTGTTTTATAGATTATTTTAATTATTCAAGCAAAGTATGATGAGATAGAGTATAGACATGATATAGTTCAGAACAAAGTCTTGTTTAAGCTAACTGTAAACATCCCTACATTTAGTTCATTGGAATGTTAGTTGGTACAGTTAGGGTGACTTGAGGTCATTTTTAGTATATAACACTTGAGAAGTGAGGGTCTCGTGTCTGTCTGTGTGTGTAAACGGCTGAAGGGTAAGTCGCCGACCATTTTTCTTAATAATGTAGTCCAAACTTTTATATTTTGAATCAAGTACCATTAACATTTTTGAAACTATATTTTAGAAAAGGGATATAACATTTTTAATCATGTAGATTTGGTTAGATTTAAAAATTCCACAACTCCCTCTTCTCTCAAACCCCGGAAAGTACTGTAGTTTTTAATATAGGCTTAGATTAGATTTAGGGCTAGAATACTAAGGGTTTCTAATTATTTATACTTTATTAATAAAATAGTTTAAAATAAGACTCCATTTGTTTATTTCAAAACATGTATACTGTACATCCTCATACTAACGCTCGGCTAGACAAACGCTACCAGATTTCCCAAGTCCCGAAGGTCCTTTAAGCCTAAGAAATCCAGTTGGGATCATAATACTAATAAAAAAATTATATACCAGACATACCAAGAAAAACAGAAGTAGCACATTTAGAATGAAAACGGGCCACGACTGTCTGGCGAAACTCCTTTACAAGATCAATGTTCTGTCTTCGCCGAAATGCATTTTATGCAATCACCCTGATGAAGAAATGGACGAAGGTGATATGAACAACTGTATCGCTGTCAAACATGAAAGATTCTAAGACCTCAAAGTATTGGAGAGCAAGACCGCTAATGATTTGAATGTTAGATGTTAGCACATTAGACAACAACAACCAACATTTTCATATATCGTGATAGACTATCTATAAAATACGCATTCTAATTCTTCATACAACTCATCCTTGATCTTGTCATCCTTATCTTCTGTGGGACCGTGTATATTTACGATTTCAAAATCATGTCGTTTAACCTTTAGTATTATGTATATCCTACCGCTGGCAAACTTTATATGTCGGGTAGCGGAGAGGATACTCACTCCTTCGGACTAAAAAAAACCGTTCCAAATACAGGTCCCGCAGCACCCACATACTTCAATGCAAAGCTTCCTGATTCCTGACTACGTACTTCTGGCCATCTAACTTCCTATAAAGCGACCGTATCCAAGTATTATTTATCTAAATCCGGCGTTAATATTTCTAGTGCCCCACTACTTTAAATATCCGAACATCCCATGTTCCAAGATACTTGTCCTTGTGTATAAGCCATTGGCATGGATTCCCTGAAATATTCCCCGCCGAGAGAACGATTATACCTACGGAAAATGTTAACCCCGTGGTATCCATGTCCGCGTTTCTTGACGGTTGTATTTCTACGATGAAAGAATGGCGTTCTTTGACCAAGATACTTTTTTTCGTCTGACTTATCGCTTTCAATCTGTCCGACATGGGTAACCTATCGGCAGCAATGCTACCTCAACCATGTTTCGTAATGAATTTTAGAAGCATTAACGATCTGGATGAATGGTCAATAATCCTAGGGCCACCTCCGAGAGAGTACGTATATTTAAGATAAGACATACCATTCGCGGTGGACTAGTGGTTATGCTCCTTGCCTCTGGTCCCGAGGGTCGCTGGTTCGAACCCGGCCGGGGTCGATGGATTTTTTATGACTGGAAAATCCAAGGAGCAAGTCCTCCGGGAGGGACTTTAAGCAGTGGGTCCCGAGTCTGAAGATTTTCAGGCTCGTAAAAAATCCTTAAGCCTGAATGAAAAGGCCTCTAAGCAAAATTTACCAAATTTTCCCGTCCTAGTACTACCTTGGTTTCCTAGATGTCAGTATGAGGCGGAACGCTGACCACGGACCACTCAAACATGACATCTATACGAAAACAAGTGTAACTAAATTAGTATGGTTCAAATTCTTCCCTGTAGGGGGAGAGCGCCTAAATCTCTGTAAAGGGAAAACATGGGCTTACAATACAAAAATACATACCATTCACTCACACATTAATATTAAACAATGTGAATGCGATGAATGTCCCGCGCCGTAGCCGAGTGGTTAAGGCAGAGCTACGGGACTTGCGCTGGTTCCAGTCTCCAAGGAGAAGAAATTTTCTCATGGTATTTCGGCCAGTATGGGACCGGTGCCCAGCATCGTGAGGCATTTGGGTAGCTACAATAAGTAACGGCTCCAGGTTGAGAAAACCAGCTATATCAGTTGGGGACTCGACATGCTGGACACATGTCACCCCAACACTGGCTGATGATCATCTACCTCTGTGATTGACACGTGTGGATGTGAGGCCAGCAACCGGCTGGTAGGTTAAGGGCTTTCTAGGCCTGTCGCGCCAGGAGGAGGAGAATGCGATGAATATGATGTCCAAATGGCGCTCAACAACTATTTGGATCTTAATGTTTCCTTACAGGTAATAAGAAAAACCTAGAAAACCATACTCAAGGAACTAGTTCTGCCTGAGAATTGGGCCCACTGCGTCTCAGGCAACGATTATCCACTAGACCACAGTGGTGGACGGAATGTTATATATTCTTCTTTGTATAGGGACTGCCCTTATGTCCTTCATTGAGACATGGGTGCCCTCTATCGGGAATAACTTAATCATGCTAGCTTAGTTACAATTATTTCCGTATAGATGTCAGTGAGTGGCACGTGATCGGCGTTCTAGCCCAATGAGACATTTAGTAGGCAACTAAGAAGAAAGTCTGTTCAATTTTACGCAGAGACTTTATATTCAGACTTGCGGTTATTTTATGAGCCTGAAAACTTTCTTCAGACTCGGGACTCACGCCTCAAACTCCCTGCCGGAGGTCTTGTCCTTTGGATTTTTTCATTCTAAAAAATCCATAGATCCTGGACGTTAAAAATAAAACTTTATGAATACAGTTCAGGCTTCTGGATCCGTTAAAACTATCTCACTGGCACCATCTAATCCGTAGGTTCATGGCGCGCTGACGTAAGCTCTGGACACATCCCTATCCATGAATAATTTTTCCTTATTTAAGAGATCTCCATTCGTTTGAGTTGGGGTTTTTATTTCCTATAAGTGAGCTTATATATTCCAATCATTCCCTGTATAATGTAATTCTCTCAAATCATTGTTAATGTTATTCTCCCACCTTATTCTTGATCTAACAACTGGGCATTTTCCCTTTGGTTTTCCTACAAGCAGCTTCCTTGCCCCCCTTTCATTCCCCATTCATGCCACCTGCCCTACCGATCGCAGTCTACGAGACTTAACTGTTCATAAAATTCCAAACTAAACCATTTGAAATGAATTATTATTTGTTTGGGCATTATATTTCCTTTACTGTTGTTATATAATCAAAATTATGTTAACGTCGAAGATAGAATGGTTAATGTTATTCTCCCACCTCGTTCTTGGTCTATCAACTGGGAGTTTTCCCTCTGGTTTTCCTACAACGAGCTTCCATGCCCCCTTTCCGTGCCCAATGTCATGCTCATCCCAGTCTACAAGATTTAACTGTTCATAATATATCTGGTTTGCTATAAATTTTATAAACTTTAGTAGTAGTAGTAGTAGTAGGACTTTATTAGACAAAAAGTAAGATATTTACAATATTATTTACAAATATGGGTCGCACGGGCAGTAAGCCGTACGTGCTGTTGACAGTCCGTTACAATAAAGTAATAATTGGTAATAGTATAAAGAAAAACAAAAAAAAGAAAACAATAACATTACAATTACATAAAGAAAACATAATAATATTACATCTTCTTCTTCACGGTTTAGGTTATTTACTAGCCTGTTCCGGCTCCAAATTGCTGCTCTTTCCATCTTTTCCTTGGTCTTCCCAAGCTTATTCTTCCTCGTGGTGAATAGTTGTATGCTGCTTTTGGTATTCTATTCTCAGTCATCCTTGCCAAGTGTTCTTTCCAGTTTGTTCTGTATTTCTCTATTGTTGAGTTTAATTCCCCTATTTTTAGTTGTTGAATTATTTATGTGTCTTGTTTTTTGTCTGTTCTTTGATATCCTGCTATTGGTCTGAGGAATCTCATTTCAGCAGCTTGCATCCTGGCAGATTGTTGTTGTCACTGTTCATGTTTCGGATCCATAAGTAATAATAGGAGCTGTCATTGTCTTGTATAATTCCATTATAGAGTCTTTAATAATATTACAATTACATAATGATACAATAGCATTATACATTAATTATGTATAATTATTAAGAATTAATGGTATTGCATTTTGATAACATATTTATTCATGAGTGAGTGTTGTTCTTATTTTCCGCGTTTTGTCCAGAAATTTACCCAAGTTTATCCAATGTTCTGGATTTACCATTAACTCGTAGCATGCCAATCTTTCCCGATTTGAATTTAGAAATCTTTCCGGTAATAACTGACGTCTCCAATATTCTAAATCATCACATTTTCCTAATATATTTATCTCGTCTTCAAAGTTCTCGCACATTGGACATATTCGCATATCGTGATTGTCGCTAATTTTTAGACATTTCCATGCTCCTAGCCTAAACCAAGCAAGCCCTGATCTCTCTTTAAATCCTAGGTTGATTATATAAGATTCTTTTCCCCAAACGTGTTTTACGTCTCTTTGTAAACACAGTGAGCGTTTTCCCGTACATTCGGCGAAAATATCTTGTTGGTTTATATCTAAGTACCTCCTCCTTATTTTTCTCCACACTTTCTTGCGATTTTCAGTCCCTTTTTCCCATATCCAACCCATCCCAATTTTTGGAGTTCTCTCCTAACTTCGTCTGCCCAAAATTTCACATCTATGTTTCTAATTTGGTGGTCGTAACAAATTGCTCTAAGCATACCTTGGATTACCCGCAACCAGTATTTGAATACACGAATTTTGCAGTTTATGTTGTCCTGGAATGACCCAAATTCATATAAAATTCCACAGTTATAAACTTATAGTCTACACTATACCAAGGGAATTTTTATATGAATCCGCGACCCTTGGGACGAGAGGCAATGAATATAACCATTAGACTACTGCTACTAATTATAATTAATAATTATTATAAGCCTAATTATAATTAAAATAAATTATGATATAAACTATCGAATGGCAAACTCATTAAAATAATCATCCTAATTACAGTTTCATGTGAATGCCGTAACAAAATATGATATTAAAAGCAGAGATAGCATTCAATTTATTCATATTCTTTAATACGTAATGTATTGGTAAAACAATTACTTTTTATATAGAGGACTCAGTCACAAACAGGAATGAGATGCACAAAATTAAACATAAGCTCAATTGTGGAAATGCATGCTATTATGCATTGCACAGACTCTTGATTTCCCAACTCCGTTCAAAATACGTTAAGCTGAAAATATATAAAACTATTATTCTACCAGTTATATTACATGGGCGTGAAACATGGACTCTTACTTTAAGGGAGGGAAGGAGATTACAAGTATTTGAGAATAAAGTAGGGATTTTTGGACCAAAGAGAGGTGAACAGACGGGTGAATGGAGAAGACTACTAAACAGTGAACTACATGGTCTTTATAGGAATCGAGATATAATACGGACAGTTAAGTCTCGTAGACTGCGATGGGCAGGACATGTTGCACGTATAGGGAATGAAAGACTTGCATGGAAGCTTCTTTGTAGGAAAGCCAGAGGGAAAATGCCCAGTGATAGACCAAGAATGAGGTGGGAGAATATCATTAACTATGATTTGAGGGAAGTAGATTATACAGAGAATGATTGGAAAGCATTAGCTCAGGATAGGGATGTATGGAGAGCTTATATCCGCGCGGCCATGACCCTACGGGTTCCATAGTGCCAGTGAGTAAGTAAGTAAGTAAGTAAGTAAGTAAGTATAGTGGACTCAGTATTATAGTTTTCAGGCGCTTTACTTTCTGGTTAGGTAGGTCTATTTTGCACGGATAAGTCTTCAGCATATCAAACGTCGTTGTCAGGTTTTATTCACTGACACTAACATACTATATTATAACAATACTGCAAAAGACAATAGTTGCAACGCTGTTAAGATAATTATGTCCACGTGGAGTTTACATGGAAACGTTATTTTATACGTCTATTATAATCTGAAGACATTATTGGCAGAGAACTGTTTTCAGTTTTTGATGATTGGAGCGGCGTCTTAGAAGCCTCTAACAACTCCCCGGCTCTGCCTGCAGTAACAATGTATTTTTTAAACAAAGGGATGCCTTTGATGTCGTACTTACAGCAATGGCGACCAGAATGAAAGTTCAATTTCCTAAATTTCGGGGTTCCAACCTATAAATAACTAAATAACTATAGGCTACTGTAATATTACAAATTATATACCTAGGGCGGGAAGTAAAACCGCTGCCCTTTATATATAGGCCTACTACGTAATATATATATATATATATATATATATATATATATATATATATACAAAAAGAAATCCGAAAGGTAGTGTTAATATACATTATACGAAACAAATCACTGCATTTTAAATGAAATGAACTTTATTTGAAACAATATAAACCAATAAATTCGTACTTACCGCTATTTTATTCATAGAAGACGGGGTTAAGTTACCTCGATGATATCCATCCATAGAAATTCTGCCCGAAGGCAGGTCCTTCACTGCAATCATAGCATTTTCATGCTATGCTTGCAGCTTTACTAAGGAATCTCTTTATGTAATTGTAATGTTATTGCTATTGTGTTATTACTTAATTGTAATATTATTGTGTTTTCTTTATGTAATTGTAATGTTAATGTTTTTAGTGTATAATGCTATTGTGTTATTATTTAATGGTAATATTTTTATTGTGTTTTCTTTATGTAATGTTATTGCTTTACACTAGTACCAATTATTACTTTATTGTAACGGACTGTCAACAGCACGTACGGCTTACTGCCCGTGCGACCCATATTTGTAAATAATATTGTAAATATCTTACTTTTTGTCTAATAAAGTCCTACTACTACTACTACTACTAAGGAATCATAGGTGTGGTAGCTTCCCGATGCTTTCCACACCGGTGAAGGAAGATGATGATGATGATGGCCATATGATTTCGGGGATCGTTTGGGCCTTAAAGTTTTCCTGACATTTGTCTTATAGGTGAGGAAAATCCCGATAAAAACCTCACCCATAAAAACTGCTCCGACCGGGGATCGAACCCGGGCCCGCTGTGTGACAAGGCAGCACTCTATCTCGAGACCACAGCGGTGGACCCCGACGTTATGATGGCTGATAAATGATACTGAAGCGCCAGGTGAGTTCTTAACCTAAACTTAATCTAAATTCCAGATCATGGAAAACCACAGAAATAATTATCTTTACAGAAGAATACCTATGGTCTGTCTGGGATTAGATTCCGGGACCTCATGAACTGTAGTCAGAAACGCTGACCACTACCCTATGAGGATGTTCGATTCATAAATGTAAAATATGAGGGTATAACAGAGATTTTAATAATCAATGTGAGCATTTTATTTGGAAATACTTTATGCAGGTTAGAACTCGATCTTCTTGGCATAAATGAGCTAAAAGACAAAATTCATTATTGTGAGTTATCCGTAAAAGAATACCCGCCATGTGCTACTATGCTTGCACAGGAATCTACGTACTTGTCTCGATCTTTTTGGCTTCAATGAAAGACAAAAATGGTTATTGTGAGTTATCCGTAAGAGATAAACATATGCTGTCGCGGACTTTTTTGTAGAGTTTTTTTAAATATTCAGTTCTGTGTACATTAATGTTGTGCATTTGTTATGGTTTTGGCAGCGTAAGCCATTTAAGCGTCCAAAGAGCTCCTTTTTTCACGTTTTCCACTACAGAAGGCGATTTTTAAGGGAATGTTGTGCATTTGTTATGGTTTTGGCAGCGTAAGCCATTTAAGCGTCCAAAGAGCTCCTTTTTTCACGTTTTCCACTACAGAAGGCGATTTTTAAGGGTGTAAGAGTTGAGTATCACTATCTCTTATAGACTATGTTCATCCCGGGAATCTCCTGAACATTTTGCAGAAAGCCTCATCACAATCGGATCAACGGTATGGCCGCGCATAAAGTACGAACAAACAAACAAACCAACAAACATTACTTTTAATATATATTAGATTATTACAATCCATTGACGTAATTTTACCTCTAGTCTTTCAGGTACTTTTACGTGCCGCACGCTACCCGGGCCTTACAGTGGCACGACCTATCTGGAGAAGGATTTTAACTTTGGATCACACACATACGTTTTTGACCTCGCAAGGACATGGAGGGCTTCCCCGAATGAGGGATAAGCAACAATGTCGGGGTCTCGTCCGAGACACACATCATTAAGACGACTAGTTAACTCATGTCACAAATGACCAATCACGTTTCAATGAATTTTATTTCACAACCACTGACAGTCGTGTTTCACCTCGCTCTTTATCGATTTCTCTTTATCAGCTCCTGCTTTTGTGATAAAGAAAGCTCCTCCATGTTAATGTTCTGAACAGGACAGGACATTATTTTTCTCCAACAAATACATTGAATATAGCAAATAATAAACAGATTCCTTGATTTTGCTGAGTTGTTTACTATAAAAATAAATGAATAACCTGTAATGTTGATTATGATATATAGTTTGATGTGTTTCATTATTTCTCCACTTGGGTACATTCTTACAATATTGCGATCTTATTTGGCAATAAATAATATGATCTAGTTGCAGTGAATGAACATAACCTCACATTTCTGATTTGTTTTCAAACATCGCCGTTTACATTAAATACATAAATACTTTAAAATAACTATAGTTAAACAATGATTTGTGAGTAAACAGCTAATTTTATTCGTTAACTAGTCCTAACAAATGCCACTCTTGATATCCAAATTCTCTAGATAAATTCACTCCTCACTTCATGATTCGTGAATTTATCGATAATTTGGAAATCACTCGTGGCATTACTTTTGAAAAACACTATTCAAACACACATTCATACTAAACATGGAGTATGTGGTGATTATTATGATGGCCAGATGATGTTGGGGGACCGTTTATGCCTTACAGTTTCCTGACATTTGTCTTACGGGTGAGGAAAAACTCCGAAAAAATGATCCAGAAAACTTGTCCCGACCGAGGATCGAACAAGGAAGCGACGCTTCCCCGAAAGAACAGCGAGTGAATTCTTCTTCATCTAACGTCAAAGAATTAGCCCATAGACCTGTTTCCACATCAAGACACCGTATCCCTCCATCAATTATGGGGCGCCCAATATTTCTTCTTCCTTTGGGTTGGTAGTGAAGCAAAAGTTGTGGGAGTCGATTGGATGTCATTCTTTCATGTAATATTTATTTAAAAATTAAATTCAATTATATTAAAATAAGACAGTATTTATTTCGTCCCACTTTTCATATGTTTGATCCAATTAGATTGAAGTTTAAATATTATCTATAACACTGTATATGTTTAATTCGATTGTTATTTCTTAATTACACTGGTCAACATGTTTTTTGTCTCATGAGTACCAATAGTTGTACTTAATGCAGTTTTTTTTATCGTATTTCAAATATGTATTCGGAATTTCTCCATCACCCACAGTTTTTTTTATTTCAATTTCAATTAAAGGATTTAAATGCTTATTTTTTTAATAAACGTTTCTTCGTCCATTTGTCCATTGTAAAATAAAACAAAATGAGCTAACTCAGGAGATTTCAGCTACAGAAAAGATATATCATGGCAAATGGAATCCTAATATGCTGGCCGATTACTGTTGGACTATCAAGATGGATGCTCCACAGGCGAAATATAGCAGAAAATCATCATTTCTTACTTTCTAGGCGAGTCCGAATGTTTGAATATTGTGTAGTTACGAATGTAGAAAATATTAAAGTGTTTGAAATTATAAATTCCTGTCTGTCGGAAACCTTGCGTGATGGAGAAAACCCGATATCATATATGAATTCAGGTGAAAAAATACTATCAGAATCACATATTTTTCTCTCTGAGACAAAAAAAACGTTTATTTTTTATTGCTCAGTGTTATATTTCTTATCTAACAATGTATAGCTTGCTACTGAAAATAAGAATTTCATTTCAGCTACTTCTTTCTTTTTTATCTAGTATTGGAATCATACAAGACGACTAACCCGGTCCACGGTAGTCAAGGTAACCTACTAAGCTATAACTGACTGCATGTGGACAGGCGCGTCCAAGTTACGGGGATGGGCACATAAGGTGGCTATGTTCTGTCGGGGACCCAATATATCGGCGTATAATGAGATCCTCTATACAGAGATACGTGAGAAGACTTCAGCGGTCTGCGAGGCGACGCGGGACTACGTGATCACCTCAACGGCTCAAAGACCGGAAGCAGCAGCCATCTTTATGGGGATTTATACATAAAGTAACTTGGTCAGAAGCTATAAGAAGGCAGTCCCTTCACTGACCTTACCCTGCGCAGAGCCGTAACACAGCCAAGGGACACTATATTTACTGGCAATCATCAAGGGATAAACAGGACTCATCAAAATATGAAGACTATAGCAAAAAAACAGGACCAATCGGTGGAATTATTAAAAACTATATACTGTATATATAAAGACAAATAAACGCCTGAACGGGGAATTGAACCCGGACCTCTGACTTGATACTTCAGTGCGCTACCACTTAGGCTATGCAGGCATACTTGCACAAATATTAATTTTTCTTTTATATATATATATATATATATATATATATATATATATATATATATTCTCTAGCATGTGAGATAGCGGGAAATCTGTCTCACTGTTCTCTAGTGGCTACTATAACAAATAAGCAAGTTAAAGAGAATATTTTTACTTTATAGCAGTGACGTGTCTTTATTTCGATGTTATAATTAAATTCAGACATTTTATAATAGTTTCTAAAATGTTATAAATGTTGTAATTAAATTTTGACACACACACACACACACACATATATATATATATATACATCCATATTAATTCTGCCCGAGGGCAGGTATTTCACTGCAATCATAGCATGTTCATGCATGCTACGCTTTGCAGATTTACTAGGGAATTATAGGTGTGGTAGCTTCCCGTTCAAAGAAATTAAACACAGGCTCAATTCTGGAAATGCGTGCTATTATGCATTGCAGAGACTCTTGATGTCCCAACTCCTTTCAAAAAACGTTAAGCTGAAAATATATAAAACTATTATTCTACCAGTTATATTATATGGGTGCGAAACATGGACTCTTACTTTAAGGGAGCAAAGGAGATTACGGGTATTTGAGAATAAAGTACTTAGGAAAATTTTTGGACCAAAGAGAGATCAAAGACAGGTGAATGGAGAAGACTACATAACAATTAACTACATGGTCTTTATAGGAAGCCAGATATAATAAGAACAGTTAAGTCTCGTAGACTGCGATGGGCGGGACATGTTGCACGTATGGGGAATGAAAGACTTGCATGGAAGCTTCTTGTAGGAAAGCCAGAGGGAAAACACCCAGTTGGTAGACCAAGAATGAAGTGAGAGAATAACATTAACTATGATTTGAGGGAAGTAGATTATACAGGGAATGATTGGGAAGCATTATCTCAGGATAGGGATGTATGGAGAGCGTATGTCCGCGCGGCCATGAACCTACGGGTTCGATAGTGCCAGTGAATGAGTGTGGGTGAGCTTCCTGTTGCTTTCCACACCAGTGAAGGATGGTGATGATAATGATAAGGATGATGATGGCTGGATAATTTTCGGGGACCGTTGGGCCTTAAGTATCCTGTCATTTGTTTTACAGGTGAGGAAAAGCCCTGAAAAATCCTCATCCAGGAGCCTGTCCCGACCGGGAAACAAAAACCGGGCCCGCTAAGTGACAATGCAGCACGCTACCTCAAGACCACAGCGGTGGACATATATAAATAACAAAAATCTGATTCAGGTTGTAGTATAGGCCTAGTTAGTATTAAATTATGGTTGACTTGCTATAACTAGTAATTTAGGAGCAAAATAAAGTATAAAGTTCCTTTATTTATGTTCTAACTTGATGAAACGCCAACTTACATGCTTATGCTTCAAATGAATCCAATTTATAGGATAATGACACTAAATTACTGTAAGGAATGCCATTATTTTGGCAACATACACAATTATTTGGTAATATCTTCATAACAGAAATTTCTAAAATTGAAGGCATAAAGCACTACAGATAAAAAAACTGAAGGATTTGGTAAATGAAGATCATCACTATTATCATAAATAATGCCACGAGTGATTTCCAACTTATCGTTATCGAATGACGAGTGGATTTATCTAGAGGATTTGGAAATAAAGAATGGCATTTGTTAGGACTATTTAACGCTATTTACTGAAAAGTCAACATTTAAATATAGTTACCGGTATTTTAAAATATTTATATATTTAATATAAACGGCGATGTTTGAAAACAAATCAGAAATGTGAGGTAATGCATATTCACTGCAACTTGATCATATTATTTATTGCCAAATAGGATCGCAATATTGTAAGAATGTACCCTAGCGGAGAAATAATGAAACACGTCAAACTGTATATTATAATCAACATTGTAGGTTACTAATTAATTTTTTTAACCTCGGTAAATTTCTGGACAAAACGCGAAAAATAAGGACAGCACTCATTCATGAATAAATATATGTTATCAAAATGCAATACCATTAATTATTAACAATTATATATAAATTAATTAGTGTATAATGCTGTTGTGTGTTCTCTTTATGTAATTGTAATGTTAATGTTTTTAGTGCTATTGTGTTATTATTTAATTGTAATATTATTATTGTGTTTTCTTTATGTAATTGTAATGTTATTGCTATTGTGTTATTACTTAATTGTAATATTATTATGTTCTCTTTATGTAATTGTAATGTTAATGTTTTTAGTGTATAATGCTATTGTATTATTATTTAATTGTAATATTTTTATTGTGTTTTCTTTATGTAATTGTAATGTTATTGCTGTTTTTGTTTATTTTTCTTTACACTAGTACCAATTATTACTTTATTGTAACGGACTGTCAACAGCACGTACGGCTTACTGCCCGTGCGACCCATATTTGTAAATAATATTGTAAATATCTTACTTTTTGTCTAATAAAGTCCTACTACTACTACTACTAATTTTTTTAGTAAACAACTCAGTAAAATCAAGGAATCTGTTCATTATTCGCTATATTCAATGTATTTGTTGGAGAAAAATAATGCTCTGAGCTGTTCAGAATATTAAAAAGGAGGAGTTTGCTTTAACACAAAAGCAGGAGCTGATAAAGAGAATTCGATAAAGAGCGAGGTGAAACACGACTGTCATTGGTTGTAAAACAAAATTCATTGAAACGTGATTGGTCATTGACTACAATTTGGGGCATGAGTTAAATAGCCATGATAAACCATTCAAGAATTTGGGTCAGTTGTTCACCTGTTTCGGTCTCAATAGAGACACCATCCAAAAGTCTTTGAGTGGACGTCCTGGTTTTCTTCTTCCTGCAGGTTGATAGCTTAACATTTGTTTGGGTATCCTGTGTTCTCCATTCGATGAGCATATTGCATCCATCTTGACTTACAGTATAATTAGAAATTTTGGTTTTTTAAAGTTCCGTGCGTAATTCTGCTAAGATATCTTCCTGAAAATACTTCATTACTATACCTGTGTTTATTTATATGGCCGAGCGGACATAATCTATCCACACAACTTTATTCTGAGCTAATTTTTCCAATCATCCCCTGTATAATCTACTTCCCTCAAATAATAGTTAATGCTATTCTCTCATATCATTCTTGGTCAACCATCCGTGCATTATCCCTCTGCATTTCCTACAAGAAGCTTCTATGCCTCTCTTTCAATTCCCATTCGTGCCACATGCCCTACTCATCGCAGTCTACGAGGCTTATATCTGGCTAACTATAAAGATCATATAGCTCACTGATATGTAGTCTTCTCCATTCGCCTGTCTGTTCCATCTCTCTTTGGTCGAACATTTTTTCTTCCGATTGAGGGTCTTTCCACATTTCAGCGGTTGCCCTTTTTACCAGCCGGCTGCTGGCCCTTCACATCCATATGTGTCAATCACAGAGGTAGATGATCAACAACCAGTGTAGGGGTGACATGTGGTTAGCATGTCGAGTCCCCCAGCCGTTATAGCTGGTTCCTCAACCTGGAGCCGCTACTTATTGTAGCTACCCAATTGCCTCACGATGCTGGGTGGGCACCGGTCCCATACTGGCCGAAATACCATGAGAAAATTTCTTCCCCTATGGAGACTCGAACCAGCGCAAGTCCCGTAGCTCTGCGCCAAGGCTTCCTACCTTAACCGCTCGGCTACGGCGCGGGATACATTTTTTCTAAGAACTTTATTCTCAAATATTCATTTTTTCTCTTTCTTAAAGTTAGTTACAAATGTTAATTTATCACTACTGTCAATAATAAGTAGATTACTATTATTTATACAGAATTTCGAAAATTCTTAGACAAACTTCTACGGACCGTAGAGGGGACTGAATGTATAAGTTTTGAATAAGAATCTTTTTTCGACCCAAGTTGACAGTAAACGTTTAAATGAGGAAAAGCGACTGGAAGATTTTGAGATGTGGATATGGGGAAGGAAGTAACGTATTAAATCGACAGACAAGGTAAAAGATAAAGATGTGCTAGACAGAGTGAGTGAAGGATGAACAATGCTGGAACACACAAAGAAGAGAAAAATAAATTGGATTGGCCACTGGCTAAGAAGGAACTGCCTGTTGAGGGGGTTTGCACTAATCTTTTTGGCTGAGTATGCAAGAATTTTATTTATAAGTATGCTTTTTTGTGTAATTTTCCTAGAAGGAGTGGTCAACGAAAAGAAAGAGAAAGAAAAAGACATCAGATGATAGACAATACTAAAATAAATGGTTTGTATGCGGATACAAAAAGGAAAGCTGAGTTAAGGAAAGGGTGGAGAATGCTGAGTTTGCAGTGAAGGACTTGCTTTTATGCTGAACACGATGTATATTATCTCCCGCATCTCCCAGGGATAAATCGATAGTAATTTAATGATTATGACTTATTTAATTAAATTTACACAACCCAACATTACCTGATTTCGTAACAATGTCTAATGTCCTAGAAAAATAAAGAAAGTACAGTTTGTCACTGTAAGACTAATACTTTATAAGCACACTAGTCAAACGTCTCTACTGTACTTAATATTGTGATTGGTAAATAAAGGTGAGTCTGTTGTATCTTACCTCATAAAAGTTGGATTCTTTTAGGATAAGATGACGATAAAACAAAATTGTTTTTGAAACATGTGCTAAAGAACTCAACTTTTATGAGGTAAGATGCAACAGAGTCAGCTTATTTATTAAAGAAGAACCTCATAATGTTACTTCCTACTGTATTTTTATAACATAACTGTGGTTGGTACTTAACCAGTACAACAGCGCTTCGATGTGGCGATCAACAAGTTCATTGCACACATTTTACTTGCGAATCATATTCTGCTGTACTCGCTCCATCTTATTCTTATAGTGACAAAGTTAAATTTCATCTATCTTCCCCTTGACATTGGACATTGTCACGAAATCAGTAAATGTTAGGTAATAAACCATTAAAATACTATCAATTTATCCTCGGCAGACGCGGGAGATTTAAAAGTTTAATACAAATTTGTTGTAGGCCCTACCTGCATCACGAAAACTCTATGTTTCCGGAAAAAAGTTTCCTATTTAAGTTATCTACTCAGTCCCACTACAAGCCCTAAAGATCTGAAATAGAAATTCCCGAACACCCTGTATAAGTCAATATGGGATAAACTAACTCACTGCCTTTATCGAACCCGTAGGTTTATGGACGCGCGGAAATAAGCTCTGTACACATCTCTATCCTGAGCTAATGTTTTCCAATCATTTCCTGTATAATCGACTTCGCTCAAATCACGATTAATATTATTCTCCCACCTCATTCTTGGTCTACCAACTGGACGTTTTCCTTCTGGTTTTCCTACTCGTACAAGAAGCTTCCATGCACCATTTTTCATTCCCCATTCGTGCCACAAGTCCTGCCTATTGCAGTCTACGAGACTGAACAGTTCTTATATCTGGCTTCCTATAAAGACCATTTACCTCATTGTTATATATAATTTTCTCCATTCTTCTGTCTGTTCATCTCTCTAAGGAATTTATTCTCAAATACTCCTAATCTTCTTTCCTCCCTTAAAGTGAGAGTCCATGTTTCGCATCCATATACTATAACTGGGAGAATGACAGTTTTATATATTTTCAGTTTAATGTTTTTTAGAAAGGAGTTGGAACGACAAAGGGATAATTAATTTTATTTTTGTCCATTGATGGAAGGTTAATGTGTTTACAATTTGTTTAATTAACAAAGAAACATTCTGTGAACGTGTTCGAAATTGTAAACAAATCTAATGAGAGTATTAACAGCCCATATATATTATACTGCGTGTAACATTTTAAGGAAATGACAGTTAGTTAAGCATTGGTCAAATTTTAATTTTTTGTAATTCTCTACACACTCAGATATATTAAAACTTATTGAAAATATGAATAGAAACTATTATTAGTACCTCAACAACATTGCTGTTTATAATTAAAAGCATACATTTACCATACTCAGCATGCAACCGTCTCACTCACTGTGATAACATACGATACAAATGGAGGGAGGACATCTCTGAAATAATGTCTTAAACTAAAAATCTGATCTATGTAGATCTATTTCTCCAAAATTCACATTGATGATCACTTATTATGTTGTGAATATTGGGAGTAAGTCTGGATACTAATAGCTATATTTGTTAGAATGTTTTACTAAGTTGAAAGTAGTGAGATGTCCTGTAGTTATTGCAATCAGTTTTATTTACTTTCTTCTAGATTGGCATGATAACCAATTCTTTCTATTCATTTGGAAGATCATATTTCTCACAAATCATACTAAACAATTGATGTACTATGATCATCAATTTTTCTCCCCTTGATTTTATCAGTTCAGCTGGGATTATTAACAGTTATAGTTCCATAACTATGCGAATTGAAAAAAAAAGAATACCATAATTTTGATGAATGTATGAATACTATGGAATGTTGGATTGCACATAACATCATAAGGAAAATAATTGTAGAAAATACCTTCATATTCTAGTAATAAAGTATTTCCTCTGGGTACGTTACTGGCGTTCCGCAGAGTGAGATGTACGATGGGATTGCCATCTTAAGGCTAGACATCATAGCCCCCAGTTGTATGAACCCGAAATGGAGGGCTGCCTCTTCCGCTCTTAAGGACCGTTGAGGACTTCTCTCTTGTTACCCCGGGAATGGGTATCCACATTTTTCCCTGGAAAATGGGTGCCTCCTCCGTACATTTATTTCTGTCCTTTGAAGTCTTCACACGTGTAACAATCAAAAGGATATTTAAAAGCACAAGAAAAGAAACAAAACTAAAATTTTATAAATTAGTGACAGTCCCCTTACTATTGTATGGTAGTGAATTTTGGGTTTTAACTAAAAGAGAAGAGAAGATCATAGAAGCATCTGAAATGAGATTTCTGAGAAGTGTGGCTGGTTGCAAACTTCTAGATAAGAGAAGAAGTGAAGATATTAGAAATGAGCTAAATATTTTTAACTCTTAGATAGAATAAAATAATCTAGAAAAAAATGGAAAGAACATTTTCAAAGAATGGAAGATGATCGCATTCCCAAAATTATACTTAAATACAAACCGAGAGGACGCAGGAATGTTGGTAGACCGAAGAAGAGATGGATCCAACTTTTGAATGAGAATCTATGAGACCGGAACAAGCCACATGGGCTTAATCCGTGATTGTTGATGATGATGATTATGACCTTCATATTCTCACTGATGGCATACAATTTGATAAGTAGGCGACGATTTTCTTATCCAAATAGACAAATCAAATCTTTATATTTGTCTTGATGTTCGAGTACATTTAAATGAAAAACTGGCTGAAAGCTTGATTGGGCGAGTTGAAAATCAAAATAATGTCTTCTGCAAGTGCCCAACGTTTTCTGATTTGAATAGCTGTCCTTATTTATGGAATTACACAAAACAATATATATGTGCCTCCATTATGTCAATATGTCGGAGCCATCGAATTCTTCCCCAACATGCTATATTTTTTATAACGCAACGTTTATGTGGACATATGGATTTAGCTAGGAGAATGCAACAAAGTAAAAATAAAATGTTAATTATTATGGGTGTTTTATGTCCACATTAATGCAGAATCTGTACGAATTAGCATTTTGTTTATCCTATTGTGACAATTTGAAGATTTTTGTCGAAATTACGTAAGCTTAATAAAATCGTGAATAAGGATACCTTTTTGTGAAAAGTTTGATCAAAACTGAATTGTGTCTATATGGATTATGTCTAAATACAAATTGTACTTCCTTGAAAAGAAAAAAAGTTACCAATATGAATTTCTGTCAAAGGACTCGATAAAATTGAAGCATATGTATGAGTGTATTTTTAAATACTGATACGTTTTTCTAAATACAAAAAAAATAGTAGAACTAAATAAAAATCTTGATGATATTAAAAATTTTACTTCTTTGAAAAGAAAAGAGTTACCAATCTGAATTTCTGTCAAAGGACTCAATAAAATCCAAGCATTTTTGTATGAGTGTATTTTTAAGTACTGATGCGTTTTTTTAATACTAAAAATAGTAGAACTAAATAAAAATCTAGATAATATCTAAAAAGGCGATTTTCTCCCATATACCTTCAATTTATTTTATATTAGTATTTAACATCAGTTATTCGAAACCTTATTTATATGGAACTGTATTTTGGATTTTCTCGGTAAATCACATGCAAATTTGATTTGCTTTCATCACGAAACTCTTTTTTTTTTTTTCAACGGGACATAATTAAGTCTAAATTAAAAGTCAGGAATATATTTCACTGCAATAGAAACATTAAATATTTTTAATGCGTTTTATGGAATTAATTCACTGAAATTGTATTTACTTTGCAATAATTATGAGATATGAATCAAGTTTTCAAATATCCTCTTAAATCTTGAAGATTGAAAAACATTTCTCATAAATTGACTTATGAAAAAAGGTAGATGTTACGACTTATAAGAACGAATGAAAAGGAAATTTCAGATTTTATTCTGGTTGTCATGTAACTGATGAATAGCAGCCAATTATTTTTTCAATTCAATACAAGCACAGATTACATTGATTTATATAATAGAATGAGGAAAATCCTTTATAAATGTCAGATTCCTTTATAACGTCCATGTGAAAGACGACCAACTGGAGGCAAGTGATTGTCATCGAGTTTTCCTTTAAATAATTGCTGTGCATTCCTTTTCATCCCGTCTTTTCAGATTCAAAATAAAAATGATCCTTCCTTTCACAATAAAAAAAAAGAACGTTTTATTGCAAGACTTAAACTGATAGTTTATGGCTCTTACGTGATTTAATAACTTAGATGTGGGGAATGCTTTCATCATTCACGAAAAAGTAATTTGAAAGGTACGATAAAGGGTTATGGCATATGAGTGCTCTTATTTTCTGAAACAAATGTCATCTGTCTATCTGAACAACTACTACGGGGTGGTTGTCACATCATAACTAACTCTGAAAATATCAGGTTTTCGTTCGTTTTAAATTTTTCTCATTTCATATTTATTTTATACCTCCTAACATATTACATTTTCTGTAAATAAAGTTTAGTTGCAAATATATTCGTTTTATTGTTAAGTTTTACTATAAAAATCATATATAAGAGATATTGTAAGATCTCAACTTTTTAACATTACTATAGAATTTTATGATACAAATATAGCAGGATATTAACTTTACGAGTCCATTACAGGTGAATAGATTTTTCGGAAATACTTTACAACATGTGACGCGAACATTTTTTTACACGCTTTATATTAGCTTGACCTGTATCTATCTATATAACGAAATCTTTCAACACGATTTTCACCCACTTAAAAACATTCGATCGACTTGAAACTTTGTTTACTTGTAAAGGACCAATGACAATACAATAATTTCATAAATAATATATAATATATAATACATAATAGATTGCGGACTTAAGGACTTTTCAGTCCATCGTTGTAAAAAATTAATATTATATCCTCTGGTAGCTCAGTTGGTAGAGTGGTGGGCTGTAGTGGTATATAATTTCAGTAATCCACAGGTCGCTGGCTCAAATCCGGCCTGGAGGATTTTTTTTAGAATAGTATTACTTTCAGCTCATACTACAATAGTATCGAATTTAAATATATTTACATTTTTAGAAAACCAAACTAAAAAATAAAAAATATATAATAGTTTTAAAAAACTAAAACAATGCGTTTTATTAGAAAACCGAACTAAAAAATGAAAAATAATTTTAATTTCCAGCACACTTGGAATAAAATTAAAGTCGTCAACAAAAAAAAATCATCTCCAAAACATCTAGAATAAAACTAGAGTTATCTAAAAAAAATAATTTTACCATGAAAAGCGTGTGGTGCTCTATATCAATTAATATATTTGATAATAAACAGATATTGGTAAAAGTAAAGTCTCTAAGAAGAAAACGTAAAAACCATAAAAAGCACCCCACATTTTTGATAATATATTTTTTTGTAGATAACTCTAGTTTTATTCTAGATGTGTTGGAGATGATTTTTTTGTTGACCACTTTAATTTTATCCCAAGCGTGTTGGAAATTAAAAATTATTTTTCATTTTTTAGTTCGGTTTTCTAATAAAGCGTGTTGTTTTAGTTTTTTAAAACTATTATTTATTTAAGTTGCAATCATACATCATGCGCATAAGCCAACAAACGCAAAGCGTTTACACCACGGAATCACAGGATGCAGCCAACATATACACGATATTTAACGAACCTGAAAGCTAACCTAACGCAATTCAAGTAGAGGAACGTCGAGTAATTTGGACCTCTGTTTTGAGTTTGCTGTTTTTATTCTTTCATTTAAGGGATTTGAATTTGATTTAATTACAGTGATTATCATTAGTGTTGTAACTATGAAATGGCATTGTTAATTTATTCAAATATGGAAACATCTTCATAATTTATAAACTTCTTTTACAATACAAGGATGTTCCACTTTAACCTCTTTATTTGGATAAAGTGGACTCCAGAGTCCACCTTAGCTTTTAGTCTATTTTTAAGTTTATTTACTCTATTAATGTAATAAGACAGACAAAGACTAATCTGATAATATTTATGACTGATCATTTAAAAAGCATTGATATTTATTTAATGTTTTGAAAAATTATTGTTGATTATAACATTCACACGTCATTCAACTGCCCAAAGCGATTAAGTGAATGGTTTTTATAGATAGCTTACTCATTGATAAAATATACGTATTCTTGTAAAATGGGCCCAGGTCCTCGTGGAGGGTCCACATTAACCGAATTCCTTTGTTATGTTTAATTATTTTATACAGCCACCATGTCACATAATATCAAACCAAACCCAACAGTATATTAAAACAGCATCTAAATAATATAAAACATTTAGGACTTTTTTCAACATGTGTAGTATTATTCAGTAGCAGAAATTAAGATTTGATTCTTAGCTTGAAAAACTTTTAAAGTGATAATATCCATAAGCATGACAAATAAACCCTTATTCGCACAAAGAATAAAAGCAACTGGCCTTGAACCCGTCAAAGTTGATGAGGGGAAGAAGTTAAAATATTTTCTGTTCGAGGGCAGCACCAATTAAAGAAGATATTAACGGGGTCCACTCAAACAGAAAGGTCCACATTATCCGAACTTCCCTATGCTCTAACCTGCGACAGAAACCTGAAACATAACCTAACGCAATTTAAGAACTCAACCTGTGAAAGAATGCAACGCCCGAAAATAAACACATATAGCAAGTTCTGAAATTCTAAAGTATATGTGTACAGTTAATTAGTACATGCTCTAATCTAGCTGCACTGGAATGTGTCTTTGTTGTTGCATAGAATATTCGTTAAAATGAATATGGCTGCCACGGTCTTTCATGCTACTTATATAGTTGAACATCATGGAAGAATATTTTGAAATAATCATTAGAAATAATGTAAAAATCATTGTAAATGGTGGAAAATAATTTGATAAATGGAAACCTAAGATTAAAATTTGTCAGGAGGTTATGACGGAATTAAAAAAAGTCGCGTCACAGGTTGTAAAATTTAGCCGATTTTTCTAATCAGTTTTATAATTTTAATAAAAGGCGACACATATGTAAGCCAAATAAATGTGTAGCTAGGGACTTTTAAAATAAAATAAAATGTTAGGGAAATATTTGTATTAGATGATAGAAAATAAAAGTATAGAACAGGTGTCTAGTTTCACATATTTGGGCTGTGACGTTCGCTACAATGTGAAAAGAGATATTGACTCCGAAATAAATAAATTTCAGACGGTGTGTGGAACAATACAGAGAACATTCAAAAATAAAATTAGAAAAGAAACCAAGATAAAAATGTATCATGTCATGGCGGTTCCCACAATATTGTATGGATGTGAAACTTGGGCTCCAGTGAAAAAACAGAAGGATAGAATACAGACGGCGGAGATGAGGTTCCTAAGACAAGTAAAAGGATGTACAAGACTTGATAGAATAAGAAATGAGGATATAAGAGGAGAATTGATAAAAGGCGACACATATGTAAGCCAAATAAATGTGTAGCTAGGGACTTTTAAAATAAAATAAAATGTTAGGGAAATATTTGTATTAGATGATAGAAAATCAAAGTATAGAACAGGTGTCTAGTTTCAAATATTTGGGCTGTGACGTTCGCTACAATGTGAAAAGAGATATTGACTCCAAAATAAATAAATTTCAGACGGTGCTGTGGGAAAATACAGAGAACATGCAAAAAATAAAAGTTAGAAAAGAAACCAAGATAAAAATGTATCATGTCATGCGCGGTTCCCACAATATGGGTATGGATGTGAAACTTGGGCTCCCGTGAAAAACACAACAAGGATCGATACAGACGGCGGAGATGAGAGTTCCTAAGACAAGTAAAAGGATCTTGTACAAGATCTTGATAGAATAAGAATGTGAGGATTATAAGATAAGAATTGACAAATACAGCATCCTTTGGATAAAGTCACGAAATTACAGACAGAAATGGATTGATCACATGGATAGAATGAGTAAGGAGAGATATCCATTGTTAGCAAGAAATTATCAAGCAAGAGGAAGACGTGATGTTGGAAGACCTAGAAGACGTTGGGCTGATGCATTATGAAGTCGGAACGGGCAATTGCCTAATCCCTGGAGTGACGATGATAACTATTGCGCATTAACATTTTGTAATGAGTCAAGTTAATATGACATGTGACTTTTCATAGAGTAACACTTAATATGTTGTTTTGTTTATATCATTCTCCTTTGCATCAATTATTTGTGTGTCAGAGGACGTTTTATTAATATTTTGGTAACTTTATTCTAAATTTTTGCGTTTTAGTTTTAATTATTTCCTAATGTCTTTAATTATACAAATTTTTTGAGATTTCGTTATAATCCTTGTGTCCTTTTCTTTTTAATTTCTAATTCTCCCTTCTATGATTTTTGTAAGATTTATACGCCACAATTTACTTTATATCTTGAAACCGGATTTTGTATTTTCGGTTTTCCCTCGCCTTTAACTAAAAATTTATAATGTATATATTCTACTATGTAGTAACTCTATAACAGAACTGCACTCAAGGGCGAGCACTTGATCATTCGGGTGTCAATAATGTGTACAAAATGTGTTTGTGATTACAATTTATTCTTATTTAATATATATATAGAGAGGAAAAAATTATAGAGTTGTTTCACAAAGTATTACTTACTCACTGGCACTATCGAACCCGTAGGTTCATGGCCGCGCGAACATAAGCTCTCCATACATCCCTATCCTGAGCTAATGCTTTCCAATCATTCCCTGTATAATCTAATTCCCTCAAATCATAGTTAATGTTCTCCCACCTCATTTTTGGTCTACCAACTGGGCGTTTTCCTTCTGGCTTTCCTACAAGAAATTTTCCATGCACGTCTTTCATTCCCCATAACCGCGCAACATTTTCCTGGTGCCATCGCAGTCTACGGGACTTAACTGTTCTTATTATATCTGGCTTTCCCCTATAAAGACCATGTATTCCATTGTTCAGGTATCCTTCTCCATTCACCCCTGTCTGTTCATCTCTCTTTGGGTCGCAAAATTTTCCTAAGAACTTTATTCGCAAATATTCGTAATCTCCTTTTCCTCCCTTAAAGTAAGCAGTCCATGTTTCGCACCTCATTATAATATAACTGGTAGAACAATAGTTTTAATATATTTTCAGCTTAACGTTTTTTTGAAAGGAGTTGGGGCATCAAAAGTCTCTGCAATGCATAATAGCATGCATTTTCAGAATTGAGCCTATGTTTTTTAATTTCTTTGTGCATCTCATTCCTATTTGTGATTATTCACAAAGTATTATTTAATACATTTATTTTATAGAATAATCAACACAACTCCCCACACACACACACACATATAATATTACCTTATATATATAATGTTTACTATATACATAATTAATGTAATGTCTGTCTGTTCCCCTTTAGTCTTCTAAACCGTTCAAACCGATCTTCGTTGAAAATTTGTTTTAGATGTGGCGAGTGGTTAGCCGTTATCTATACCGCGGGTTCTAATAATCATTAGTTGTAGGAGTTCACCTGAAACGACATTTTTGAACCGCTCTAAGCGCATCGCAATTGTCGATATTTCACAACAAAACTTGGAATATCCTACTAAAATAAACATATGTACGTTCTATCAAAAAATCAGCGAAATCCGACAGTTAGTAGTGGGGGTTTACTTGAAATCCGAAATTTAAAAAAAAATATCCCATGCGACATGAAGGGGTTGAGTATTACAACTCTCTTATAGCCTATAATCCTCCCGGGAAATTTTGAACGTTTTGCAAAAAGCCTCATCACAATCGGCTGAACGGATGACAGCGCATAAATTACGAACAAACAAACATTCATTTGTACATATTAGATCATGAGTTGTAAGAAAAATACAGGAGAGGTGACCTGGTTACTCATATTAAATAGAGACGATTGGAATGGGCTGGTCACATACGTAGAATGGACCAACACATGATACCAAAGAAAAGGAAGTATTTAGTAGAAGATTAGTTAAAAGACTTAAGGATAGATGGCTTGATACAGTAACAACTGACTCTAAAGAACCCGTCGCGTCGGTTCTCTGGAGTCAGTTGTTACTGCAGTTGTACTGCATGGAGAAGAAAGGCAATGGACAAGGGAAATGGAAGAAAGGGGTTAAAGGAAGCTAAAGTCTGACATTGAAGTGCGATCTCTTGGTGGTAGAAGAAGAAGAAGAATATTCACGTTATGTGGCTGTAAATAAAAACATACACTTCAACTGTTTTTCATCTCTTAGCTAAGCCAGATACAATATCATCAAGAAAAGACAAATTATAAAAAAAAACTAACTCATTGGCACTATCGAACCCGTAGATTCATGACTGCGCGGACATAAACTCTCCATACATCCCTATCCTGAACTGATGTTTTCCAACTATTCCTGTATAATATATTTCCCTCAAATCATGATAAATGTTATTCTTCCACCTCATGCTTGGTCTACCAAATGGGCATTTTCACCCTGGTTTTCCTGAAAGAAGCTTCCACGCCCATCTTTCACTCCTCATTCGTGGCACAAGTCCTGCCCATCCCAGTTTACGAGATGTCTGGTTTCTTATAAAAACCATGTAGTTCACTGTTATTTATTATTCTCCATTTGCCTGTCTGTTCATCTCCCTTTACTCCAAAAATTATCCTAAGGACTTTGTTCTCAAAGACTGGTAATCTCTTTCCTTCCCTTAAAGTAAGAGTGCATGTTTCGCATCCATATAACTGGAAGAATAACAGATTCATATATTTTCAGTTTAACGTTTTTTGAGAGTAGTTGGGATGACAACATTTAGCTCATTTCTAATATCTTCAATTCTCATTTTATCTAGAAGTTTACAGACAGCTAGACTTCTCACAAATCTCATTTCAGCTGCTTACGGGACAATCCATATCACATCGGACAGCAAAAAATCTTGCAATTTATTTTTTTTAATTTTATGTATCCCTAAGTATAGTGAATACATTTATAAACGTATTAATACAGAAATTTAATTTTTATCATTTATAGGTTCGTAGTTATGATGATCTAAAATTATCGTAAATATAATAAACTAAAACGTTTACTAACTGATATTTCTGAAACAGTAAACAGCAAAAATTTGTTTCAAACATATTTATATAGGTGATATCATGTCGTTTAAGGATGTTATTTTTATAATTAGGATATTTTTATTTTCGGTGTCAATTTTCCTGCTTTTTATTGGCGGTTTTACGGCATAACATATAAAAAAATGGAAACGGAAAAAATACAGGATACTACTACTACTCACGAATAAGGAATTAATTTCCAGCAATTACCTTTTTGGAGAGTTTGATAGTTAAGACCAATATAAATGTTTTTTATTTCTATTTTTCGTACAAAAAAAACCGCTGGTCCACGGGGCGCAGCAGATTCATTTCACGAACACAAGGTCGCGCGCGTACTTTACTGCAAGAGCTTCATCAGTGACTTTTTCAACTGCCATTAAAGTCGAATACGGCTAGATTATTATATGTTCTGCTTAATGGAACAGTACCGTACATTTATAAACAGTGGCGATATTTTTAATTCTTACTCAGTAGATATTTATTTATCAAATTTTATTGCTGAAGTGAGAAGTAAAGAGCTCTGTTACGTAAACGTTTTACTGTGACTTATTAAAACAAATTATTTATAACTACCTCACTCACTGGCTCTGTGGAACCTGTAGGTTCATTGCAGCGCTGACATAAGCTCTCCATACATCCCATCTTCTCGAGCTAAACGTTTTCCAATTATCCCCTGTATAATCTAACTTTCCCTCGAATCATGTATAATGTTTATTCCCGCACCTCACTTCCTTGTCTTCCAACTGGGCGTTTTTCCCTCCGGTTTTTCCTACCAGAAATTTCCAAGCACCTTCTTCATCCCCCAATACGTGCCACATTTCCTGCCCACCGCAGCCTACGAGACTTAACTGTTTTATTATATCTGGCTTCTCTATACAGATCATGTTAGCTCACTATTATGTAGTTTTTCTCCATTCACCCTGTCTGTTCATCTCGTTTTTGATCCCAAAATTTTCCTAATACCTTTATTTCTCAAATACTCGTAATCTTCTGTCCTTTTTTAAACCATCAATATTATTTATTTTGTTACAAATTTTTCATTACAGTTTAAATGTAATACTTATATTAATACCTATTTCGTCATTAATTGAATCAACTGGTATAAATTTTTTATTATGTTATAATTACTAATTTCAGTCTTAAAATAACCCTTTTATTCAGTGTATTGTATTGTACCCTGATAACGTGTGACGAAATAGTATTGTTATAAGATCTCACTTCCAATAAAAAACCGAATATTTTAATACTCGTAACCACTTCCTATCAAACGATAATAATGCAAGTCTTTCCTTAAACATCTGTTTTAAAACATCACATCCTCAAGTCCAGATTACATACTAGACAACTAGACAGTTGATTTTAACATCAGTTTGTTTGTTTAATGCAATCTCGTCATTTTAAGTGTTCACAGTGAACATTAAATAATATCTTATTGTTTTTAACTAACAAGTTTGCAGATCTACAAAGACTGAATGGTGAGTTTTAGAATTTAAATATAATTTTTAATTATGGCATATATTAGTATACAATAGTTTATTAACAATATTATGTGTTAATAGATAATTTTACAATTTCTTAAATATTTCTGGAATGAGAGAATAATCGTAGAGATACACATTTTGTGTTAATAAAAGGAGAATAATGGGAAGTTTTAGACACTTAAATTAAAAGCTATAATAATTTAGACTTATAATAAAAGCTAATATTATCCGTGCATTTTAATATCACTCTTAGATTGGTCATGAGTAGGTGATGCAAAGAATCAAGTGATACCCAAGCCAATAAAATGCTGTATATTTCATCATCAGCATGAAACAAATTGCGTTTTAGGCCATGTGGCCTGTAACGGTAAAACCTAGCGAGGATGGTCTTGATATTTCCCTTCCAACCGGCTGTATATTTATCCCTCTTAAATATTACTTGTACCAGCATGAAAATTGTAATAAATTATTATCGATAGCTTAACATTACTTGCAATTTCCAAACTCAGACATTGGTGTAGGGTACAAGTATACAATACTATTACAAACACAAATTCCACCGATCTACTCCTCTAGAAAAGATTTTTAATAGGCCTACCAGCTTGAATGCGTAGGTGCTCTAGTAATTTATATTAAACTATACATTAGCCAAACTCACACAAAATTAACCGCCTACTGAAAATATCAATAAAGATTGTTAAATTTAATGACGTTTATTATGTAAGCAATTTTATTTCAAGCACGACGGTTTCTCTAACGTACCATCAATTTATCGATACGGGACTCACGGATTTCCTTCCTTCTGGAGAAAGCTGCATTCAGAATTGTTACACGGCGGCCTGTTAAAATGCCTTGATTCCTATCGAGTTTGAACCCGCGAACCTCGGAATCGGAGGCGTGCAGATTTAACCACTTAGTCCACGATGATTGATGCTTAATGATTGCAATAATGATAATAAACATAATGTATGGATGATAATACTAAAAATTATTGTAAAGTGCGCAAAGGACTATTTTCCTCAGTACACTCCGTCATTGTTTGTACGAGCGAGCGATCTCACACTCACATAGGGGATTTTAGGAAAAATAATTATTTTTGGTAGTTTCCTGTTTTTTTTCAAGACTTCCACTTTATTACAAATTACAAAAAATTAACTGTTGTTCATGTAATAATGTGGCATGTTTTTTGATTTTAATCAAATTTTTTGGTGAGGAAGGTCTATTGCATATTAATTGCATTTACGCCCTTCAGAAAAACGTAAATATTAAGGTACTAATTTTCAAGCGATAGAGCATAAAATCATCTATAATATCACTACAGTTGCTCCATTTATTGTATCTTTAAACTGTTTTATAATTAGTAATAGTGTATATCTCTATTTTGTCGAATATTTATATTGGTTTTGTGGCTGGTTTGAGTTGAAAGGAGAGCCTTCTGGCCTTAACTAACTCTGCCAGAATAAATAAAGTATTATTATTATTATTCTATATTATTATTATTATTATTATTATGATTATTATCTTGTTCAAGTAGAGGTGAAGAAGCCATACTTCGCGAAATTTATTTTATAAAAGAGACTATTTAAAACAATACGATAAATTGACAGCTCTATTACTCTTTAATTCCAACAACCAAAAGCAAGACCTGAAATTCGGTTCAGATATTCAGTATATCATAAAGTTTCACTGTAAAAAAAAGGGTAAACTTTTAAAGATGTGAGTTCAATTTTCAACAACTTTTTGCCGATTTCGTAGGTCCATGTCCCTTACATGACCTCCTCTTCTCTTTTAGTTAAAACCCACACCTCGCTGCCATACAATAGTAAGGAAACTGTCACTGCTTTATAAAGTTTTGGTTTTGTTTATTTTTCTTGTATTTTTCAATATTCTCCTAATTGTGCCACAATTATAATTAAATGTATTAAGTTTGTTAAAAAAGATCTTCATATTTAAAACATGAGATTTTATAACCCAGGTATTTAACATGGTTCACTTATTCAATGAGTTTAACAATACTCCATAATTATTTTAGCTCTTAAGGTATCTGATCCTTTAACATTTAGGATTTAGATATTATTTGATGTGTGTCAAAGAATGGTAAATTTAATTCTACTCGTATGATATTCTACACATATTAAAGATAGAATTATAGAAATATTGTAATTTTTAATAATACATAAACGGAACTTCATCAATGAATCTTATTAATGTGTTTTTTTTTTTCATTACAATGACAAGTGCTATAATTTTGAAATCGATGGCATCATGAATATTTTAACGCATTACAGATTTTATGGCAGAAGAGATGGCTATATTATGTACAGAAAATATATTGTTTATTGCCTTACCACCGGCTGCGATATTGGCGCACCTGGTGATATGATTTCAACTGCATGAGAACCAATGGAGCATAATGTAATTCATCAGTGGGCTTCGCATTCATCCTCTGCTATTAATCCCAGTTAAAACACTGAATGTCAACTCGGAATATACCCGGCATCGCGTGCCTATTTCTACCCGCTGGAAATCGTTATAACTTTACCCGCTCCACTGCTACACAACTAATATCAACATCCTAATTACGGCTTAACGTTAAACATCCTGGTTTCCAAAAAGCAATTATATCACTCAGATATTCAGATTCGTATTCGCACTTGAGACTTCTGAGTGATAGTTTTTTTCTTTTGGTTGATCTTGAAAAAACCTTTGATAAGGTGATAAGAAGAAAATTTTGGAAAATAATGAAGGCAAAGGTGGCGGGGGGGGGCGGGGCGCGGCTCAGCTTGTTAGAAGGAATAAAAAGTCTTTATAATGGCATGAAACTTATCTTTAATTTAGATTAGTGCAGAAATTTAAATAAATCACAGGAGTTCGACACGGGTGTGCAGTATCCACCTTACATTGTTTAATATATATTTTGACGAGGGTTATTACCGAAAATGGAAAAAAAATCACAGTCCCATAGGAATAAACAAATTAATAAGGAAATGTATATGATTATTTTTATTGTAAGCAGACTATCTGGTAATTATACAGAAGTCAGAGGATGTTTAACAAGAGGCCATTTTAACAAACGTTGAAATCAATTAGTACTCTATTATAATCTCAAAGTCTCAACTTCAAAAACCTAAAATTATGGCCTTTTTTCGGGCAAAGTGCCAGTCAGAGCAAAAAAGTAAACCAATAATGAAATAATAGAACAGAATAGCACACTTTAACTATCTTGGTTCAGATATAATCATACCAGCTAAACGATTGGGATATAGACAATAAATTAAAAACCGAATATCAAATTGTGTGGGCACCGTCAGAAAGAACCCTCCGAAAGACTCGAAGACGGACATAGCTCAGGTTTTTTATAAAATCAATGGCTGTTCACTGTTCTTTTACAAGGATCGGAAATCGTGGGTATTCTACATAAAATAATATATCTCACACATTCCAAGCCACTGAAATGAATTCTTTTAAGATCCCTAAAAGGATGTACACGCATGGATAGATTACACAATGAATCAATAAGCAATTAACTGGAGATATTTTCAATACTCGATAAACTAGACGAGCACAAATACCAATGGAGAGAACATTTAGACAGAATGGACAATACAAGATTACCCAAAAAGATCAACACCTACAAACCACATGCAAAAAGTTCTTTGGGACGGCCAAGGAAACGATACACTTGAGACCGGAACAGGTCGCATTGACCTAATCCTGGAAAATAAGAAGAAGAGGAAGAAGAAGATATTCAATTTTACTTCATCGATTTGTGACAACAACAAAAAAATTAATATAGGCATCTCTGCAAATAAAACTAAATTTGTATGTTTAGATGAGATGTAAAACTATATGTGTATATCAAATAACCCAGTAAGATGTAAATTAGAAGTTAATGGGAAAATTATACAAGTTATTGATTTCTTTATGGATAACTGGTAACACATTGTTGAATAGTATTAAATTGATGCCCTGTTTCTAGTACATAAGAAATATTGTAGTGATATTAATTACCATAAAATATTATTTTGTATAAGGACTTAGTTCCTTTTGGCCATCAACGTATTAAATGTATACGTATTATTTTATTTTCAAAGACTCATAGTGAAGAAACTGATCGATTAAAATCATATTCGAATAATTATATATTAATTATATTTGCTACACTAGTGGTCGAAGTGAAACTATTTAACTTTGGATACCAAGGTGTACGGATTTTTTTTTGCCAAAGTCGTAAGTGTAATATCTTCTTGTGGCATGTAATATTTTAAAATACAAACTAACAATGATAATTTTTCGTAAGTAATGCCACGATTGATTTCCAAATTATCGATAAATTCACGACTCACAAAGTGAGGAGTGAATTTATTTAGAGAATTTGGGAAATCAAGAGTGGCATTTAAAAGTAAAGTGATCCCATAACAGACCCGGAGGCCCTTGGGGTAGTAAGATGTTAAGGCTCCCACTTTTTCTAGACAATCGGCACTTTATGTCAGCCGGGTTGTCAGTCCTGCGTGACGGCAAGAGTGACATTTGTTAGGACTATATAAAATTAAGCTGTTTACTCACAAATCATTATTTAAATATAGTTATTTTAAAATATTTATATATTTAATGTAAACTGCGATGTTTGAAAACAAATGAGAAATAATTGGTACGGTTCATTTGCTTATTTTGTTCGTCACTGCAACCAGATCATAATATTATTTATTGCCAAAGGATCGCAATATTGTAAGAATGCACCCTAGTGGAGACATTTATAACCAACGTTATAGGTTTCTGATGTCCTATGATGTAAATATGTCAATTATATTTTTTCTGCAACGTCATTTCCTGGAAAATAATTCATTTAAGAAAGTGCAAACAGTGGTTTCTTTTTTGGTGGTATAATCAATTGTTACAAATAGTTTTATATTATCTATCGCAAGCGCTTTCTGTTGACATTCATGTACTATATATACAATCTGGTAGCCGTATTTCTTGGATAGTCAGTCACAGCAAAATAATGTTACGACCTATTCAGAATGTTAAAAAGGAGGTGCTTTATTTATTATGATAAACTTTAGTTGGTAAATTCTAGGCGAAACACGTCTGTTATTGGTTGTAAATAAAAAATCATTGAAATGTGGTTGGTCATTGACTCCCATTTGGGACACGAGTTAAATAGTCAACAGAAATTAACGAAATGGAAAAGTTGATATGGCCCTTACTACTTAAAGTACACACAGGTATATTAATAGATTACTCTTAGTAATTTTATAGCATTGTTTATTAAGGCAAAATGCCAAAAAAATTCAAGACGTATGTTCCACTGACCATGGGATCATTGACTTATTCAATTTGCTTTATACGTTTTTCTAATTGATGTTTCGAAAGCGGATTGCTTTGGTTTATCAATATGGCAGATTAACTACAATAATATGGAATCTAACAAATAAGTAAATAAATACAAAAATATGTCAATATCGCGGTATTGTTAGAATAAATATTTACTAAAAATTCTAATTTCAGTAATAAATGCAGCTAGGGAAAAATACAAAATGTCATATGTTAATTAAAAATGTTTTTAGTAGATATATAATGCAAATTCGCAAGTATTTTAATTACGAATTGTTAATGTATCATTCAGCATTATTATAAACAGTAATACATTGCGATAATTTGTATCTGTACAGTTTACATCTATACGCATATAGCATGACCCATGTCCCCGTGTTACTGTGATTCAATAAAAATTCTTTACTGTCGTATTAAGAGGACATTAAAAATAAGTTATCCAAATGGCAGGTCATATGAAATTTTAATACAAGTTAGAGTAATGTACGTTTACTTTTTTCTCTTTACAACAACAACAACAACAATAATAATAATAATAATAATAATAATAATAATAATGATATATTAATATAAATACAAAAAATAGTAACAAAAATTATAGCTTGAATAAGTCAATATAGGAACTATAAGTAATTGAGGTATTATTATGTGTAGAAACTGATAGATTGATAAAATAGACATATAAATGTGCGGTTTTTTCAAACCTTATGTCTATACGCCGTAGCCGAGCGGTTAAGGTAGGAAGCCTTGGCGCAGAGCTACGGGACTTGCGCTGGTTCGAGTCTCCATGGGGGAAGAAATTTTCTCATGGTATTTCGGCCAGTATGGGACCGGTGCCCACCCAGCATCGTGAGGCAATTGGGTAGCTACAATAAGTAGCGGCTCCAGGTTGAGGAACCAGCTATAACGGCTGGGGGACTCGACATGCTAACCACATGTCACCCCTACACTGGCTGTTGATCATCTACCTCTGTGATTGACACATGTGGATGTGAAGGGCCAGCAGCCGGCTGGTAAAAGGGCAACCGCTGAAGAGTGGAAATACCCTCAATCGGATGTTTATACATCCATTCTGCTATAGATACCAGCTTCCGTTAGTTTGTGCTGATGATGTAGTACTATTAGGTGATAGCGAAGTGATACTAAAGGCCAACGCGCGCGCACATACACACACACACACACTATTGAATGAAACTAAGAAATTGGAACTGGAAATAAATATCAATAAAACTAAATAAATGGTCACACATAGAAATAAATTATATAATGGAAATGGACAGCTAATGACAAATGAGAGAAATTTTGAGGAAGTGACTGAATTCAAATACCTACGAACAATAATCACAAATAGGAATGATATGCACAAAGAAATTAATCATAGGCTCAATTCTGGAAATGCGTGCTATTTTTCATTACAGGGAATCTTGACGTCCAAACTCTTTTCAAAAAGCGTTAAACTGAAAATATATAAAACTATTAATCTACCAGTTATATTGTATGGATGCGAAACGGGCTCTTACTTTAAGGGAGGAAAGCAGATTACGAGTATTTGAGAATAAAGTTCTTAGAAATTTTTTTTGGACCAAAGAGAGATGAACAGACAGGTGAATGGAGAAGACTACTTAACAATGAACTACATGGTCTTTATAGGAAGCCAGATATAATAAGAACAGTTAAGTCTCGTAGACTGCGATGGGCAGGAGATGTGACACGAATTGAGAATGAATGACGTGCATGGAAGCTTCTTGTAGGAAAACCAGAGGGAAAACTCCCAGTAGACCAAGAATGAGGTGGGAGTATAACATTAACTACGATTTGAGGGAAGTAGGTTACATAGGGAATGATTGGAAAACATTAGCTCAGGATAGGGATGTATGGAGAGCTTATGTCCGCGCGGCCATGAACTTACGGGTTCGATAGTGCCAGTGAGTAAGTAAGCATAGATACCTAATTTGTCAGAAGTCGTAACAAAGTTATACATTCATGACGATACGAATGCTCGCTTTAAAAGTAAAATATTTATAATGTTTTTAAGGACTATTTAACTCATGCCACAAATGCTAGTCAAAGACCAATCACGTTTCAATGAATGTTGTTTTACAACCAATGACAGGCGTGTTTCACCTCGCTCTTTATCGATTTCTCTTTATCAGCTCCTGCTTTTGTGATAAAGAAAGCTTTTTTAATGTTCTGAACAGGTCAAAGCATTATTTTTCTCCAACAAATACATAGAATATAGCAAATAATGAAAAGATTCCTTGATTTTACTGAGTTGTTTACTAAAAAAATAAATGAATAACCCGTAATGTTGATTACGATATATTGTTTGACGTGTTTCATTATTTCTCCACTTGGGTGCACTCTTACAATATTGCGATCTTATTTGGCAATAAATAATATGATCAAGCAGCAGTGAATGAACATAACCTCACATTTCTGATTTGTTTTGAAACATCGCCGTTTACATTAAATATATAAATATTTTAAAATAACTATAGTTAAACAATGATTTGTGAGTAAACAGCTTAATTTTAAATTCGTTAAATAGTCCTAACAAATGCCACTCTTGATTTCCAAATTCTCTAGATAAATTGGAAATCACTCGTGGCATTATGAAAAATCTATCCCCCTATAACAATAACTACGAATATTGAGTTGTAACAAATTGCTTGATATCTGAAACTAGATTTGAAGCAGATATCTTATTTTGAAAAACGCACCACATTTATTAACGTTCTAAACAAATATTTCTTATTCTTCTTCCTCATTTTCACTGCACAGATTACTCAGCAATCCGTCTATACAGGTCTAAAAATCTTCATTCTAACTTCTCGTAAGGTGGAAATCCGCTCTCTTTGGTCTGTATCAAAAGGAATCCTCGACCATCTATCTCGATATTTCTTTCCTTGTTTGGAGGTCAAGGTTTGCATAATATATTAATATTTCATCATCATCGTCCGTCTTCCGGAAACCAAACGCCATTCCTCTCTGTCCATCCATTGATCTTCCTCCAATCCTCTGATATTCATAGCTGCTTGTACCCCTTCTATCCAAGTTTTCTTCGGTCTTCCTCCTTTCTATTTGGATCCATTCCATAACAATTTTAGGCAATCTTTGCTCTGGCATTCTTTTGACATGGCATACCAGTGTAATCTTTTCTTTTCTATAATGTCTATGATGTCCGGCTCCTCTTGTACACCCATAATTTCCATATCTATCGGTAAAATTAAGCACTGGTGATGATATAATTCTTGCGCGATAGTGCGTTTTGTCGTACTTACAGCAATGGAAACCATGCTTGAAAGTTCAATTTTCTAAATTTCAGGGTTGTCAATCTAAATAACTATACTGTAATATTACATATTACCTACCTCGTGCGGGGGTAAAACCATTGCTCTTTATGTATATACGTATTATGTAGGCCTATATACAAAACTATATCCAAAAAGTAGTGTTAATATACATTATACGAAACAAATCACTGCATTTTAAATTAACTGAACCTTACTTGATAAAATATAAAAAAATAAATTCGCCATATTATAACTGATTGGTGTCACGGCCTGCTGTAGACTCAACTAATAAACATTGGCCACACTGTTAACGTTAGTCACTTGTTTATAATGAACGCAAATATTTCCATCAAAGATGTTATTATTTTACTAGTATTTATTATTTTGAAAACACCATTGCGCAAAAAAAAAATACAACGCACGTTTCTGAAGTGTTTAACAAAATCTTGGAAATTAAAAACCGATCAACAGCGAGGTTTTTAATAATATCCTCGCTTCTGTAAAAACCACTTCCTAACCTCGCATTGTAATATACTATTAATGATTTTTTAAATTTTTATGTGATTTATTATAATTATGTATACTTTTTATTAATTTAAGTAGCTTAAAGTTTAGAGCTTAGAATTGAAGATACTATAGTCATTAATAAATCCTTAAAAATAAATTAATGATTAAACACTAATGTGTTAATACTTTAAAAAAATATTAATTACCGTTGACCGTTGAGTTGTTAAATATTTAAAAACAATTAAATTGTATCAGTGATGGCAGTCGTCCTCACCAAATTAGTTTTTTAATAATCAGCTAGGCCTTTCGGAACTAGTACCACAGACCAGTTTTGAAAATTGGAACTAATTCCGAAAGGCCTAGCTGATTACTTTAAACAATTTTTAATTTGTTGAGGACGACTGCCTTCACAAGTACACATTTATATTGTTTTAAATATTTAGAGACTAATATATTTACAATGAAAATATGTTTTATTACAAACTACATAAACATTAAGAAATATAAACGGAATTAAATCGCTAAACGAATAAGTTAGCTCTGCATATTTTTTTCTATAATCCATCATATCTTCAATAATATATCTAATTTGAAATGTTGCCCTTATAACGCTGTTTAAACAATTTTTAAATTAAAAAATATATTAATATATAAGACAATTGTAGAGAGTATTTTATCATATGGTACGGAAACATGGACGTTGAAGCAAAAAACACAGAAGTAAATAAATTATTAGTCACAGAAATGGACTTTTTAAGAAGATAGGAAAGAATATAAAAATTAGATAAAATAAAAAAAATACAATAAGAGAAATAATGAATGTAGAAAACTCCACCGCTGTGGTCTCGAGGTAGCGTGCTGCCTTGTCACGCAGCGGGCCGGGGTTCGATTCCCGCTCGGGACAAGTTTCCTGGGTGAGGTTTTCTTCGGGGTTTTTCCTCACCTGTAAGACAAATGTCAGGATACTTTAAGGCCCAAACGGTCCCAGAACATCATCTGGCCATCATTATCACCAATATCATATTCAGCTCATTAGATTAAGTTTAGGTTTAAGGCCTCTCCTGGCGCATCATTACCCATCGTCATCACCCACCATATCATTGGGGAAGCGTAACCCCGCCTTCCAGGCGCCCCAACCTCAAAAGTGGGTTACAATACGCCAATGCCAGGAGAGAATACCTGAAATGTCGAATGACAAACAAAAAAAATGAATATAGAAAAGGATACTGTACAATAGCTTGAAGAAATCCAACTATGATGGTATGGGCACATAAGGAGAAGAAAGGACACAAACAAACAAAACACTATTGAAATTGATACCTCCTGGAAAAGGGAAACGTGGTAGAGCAAAGCCAACGTGGATAAAGGGAAGTCAAGACAACATGAAGAAGAAAAATATGACAGAAGCAGACACGCAAGACCGGGAAGTGTGGAAGAAAAAATTGTATATTTTAGTTCAGGATACCTGTGTAAATAGCAGAAACAATTCTGAAATAATAATAAAAAAATTAAAATAAATGTTTTATACATTAAGGGAGGACCAACACCTTTGAGGGTAAAAAAAAGTAATTTTTAAATTTATTTTTTCATATAGATAGAAACTTGATCTTTAAATTAGTGAAAGATTTTCATTGATATCTCTATTACTTTTCGAGTTATGTTTAAAATGTGCAATGCTGTCAGTCGAGTGAGTCCTTTAATTTTAGAAGGTACCTACATCTTCGGTAAATTTTTCGCTTGTTTTCCGTAACTTCATTTTTTCAATACGGTTTCCATGATAACTCCCAAAGGTTTCAAGATATTGAGATGAAATGTTGCATGTATATGTAGTTTACAGAGATGAACAAAATATACTAGGCCTACAGTTAATTATGTACCTATTATATTTTACTTAAAAAATGTAGCTTAATGCAAATTTTAACAAAAATGAATATGCATCAATTTGAAATGAAAAATAAAATATTTACACTCCATATAATTAAACAATTGTAGAATATTTTGTAGCTACGACATTAATGATTAAGATAAAACAAGAATCATTACAATATATTGAAATTTAGAACAATTATCAGGAAAACAGCAAGACAATGCAAAATTTTCAGCGACATTTTGAATAATTATTTAACCATAACGACTGAAGTTAGATTCAGTACATAAACATGCTCACATTGTATTATAGATATCTCATACCAAATTTCATTTCTGTAACCAGCATTGTTGCTGAGAAAAAATATTGAAATATGCCATATTTTTAATGGCTAAAGGTGTTGGTCTTCTCCTCCTTCTACTACAAGGTTTAGGCTATGCAGCCTGTTCCGGCGAAGTTAAAAGTGGAGTCCATCTTCTACGTGGTCGGCCAACATATCTTGTTCCTCTGGGATTATACAGGAAGGTTCTTTTTGGTATTCTTTCGTTGTTCATTCTCATTAAGTGTTCTGTCCATTTCTTATTATTTTCGCTGATTTTATCTTCAATTTTATATATATTTAATTCTTCTCGTATAGTTTCATTCCTTATTCTATCCGCTCTTGTGCATCCTTTCACATTACGTAAAAACAGCATTTCCGCAGTCTGTATCCTGCTTTTATCCCTTAATATCTTCATCGGTTTTAGAAATTGTCCAACATCATAACAGTTCATTACATATACAACAGCACATCACGAAATAAGAGTTTGGCAAATGTTTACTGTAGAAGTAGATATACTTACTGCGGTGTCAGAACATGAATATTGTATATTTGAAGAGAAAAATTATACGCTCAGACCGGGACTTGAACCCGGGACCCTTGGTTCTCTAGACCAAGTGCTCTACCAACTGAGCTACCTGAGCAAGTACCGATCTAAACGCAAATCTTTCTCTATATACATTGTAATTCCCATCCACCAAATGCTGTGAAGCCATGCTTCTATCTTGCAAATGGCGGCTCCTTTATTAAGAAGACATATTTGGGAATTATACATTACAGCCAGTACGGCTTTTTCCAAGTTTTTATTATTGATTTCGTACATCTCAATGATGGATAAATCATATTTGAAGAGAAAAATTATACGCTCAGACCGGGACTTGAACCCGGGACCCTACCCTATATACATTGTAATTCCCATCCACCAAATGCTGTGAAGCCATGTTCTATCTTGCAAATGGCGGCTCCTTTATTAAGAAGACATATTTGGGAATTATACATTACAGCCAGTACGACTTTTTCCAAGTTTTTATTATTGATTTCGTACATTTCAATGATGGATAAATCATATTTGAAGAGAAAAATTATACGCTCAGACCAGGACTTGAACCCGGGACCCTATATACATTGTAATTCCCATCCACCAAATGCTGTGAAGCCATGCTTCTATCTTGCAAATGGCGGCTCCTTTATTAAGAAGACATATTTGGGAATTATACATTCCCGGGTTCAAGTCCCGGTCTGAGCGTATAATTTTTCTCTTCAAATATGATTTATCCATCATTGAGATGTACGAAATCAATAATAAAAACATGAATATTGTAGTCTATAACATATACGTAGGCTAGTTTGAAGTGCAGTATAACAAGTGAAAGAGAATGACCAAGAGAAAGAAGAAGATCGTCACATGCACAAATGTTACTGTATTCCTTTCCAAAATCAAATTTATCGCACGGATTTGAGCAACGTTTGCCGATGAAATATGCAGTAGTCAAACTAACATGCCTGATGTTTCAATGCTGAACGTGTTTTATTCATTGATCTCAAATGTCAACAATCACTGCAACATGTGTGTTTCAACACGTCTGGAATACCTGATGCCGTATCCTCTCACAAGTGAAATGTTCCTGGTATACAAGCTTGTACAGTAAAATGTGTTATAGAAACTATGGGAATACATTAACTTCTACAGCATAACACCTATCTCTGCTTCACTATATCAGAAAATTCACAGTACTAGCCTATATATATATATATACATAGTAATTCTGCCCGAGGGCAGGTCTTTCACTGCAATCATAGCATTTTCATGCTATGCTTGCAGCTTAACTAGGGAATTGTAGGTGTGGTAGCTTCCCGTTGCTTTCCACACTGGTGAAGGATGATGAAGATGATATATATATATCCAGCCATAGTAATTCTGCACAATGGCAGATCTTTCACTGCAGTCATAGCATTTTCATGCTATGCTTAACAGCTTTACTAGGGAATTATAGGTGTGGTAGCTTCCCGTTGCTTCCCACACCGATGATGATGATGAAGATAAGGATCATCATGTTAGCCGAATGATTTTCGGGGACCGTTGGCCCCTAAGCATCCTGACATTTGTCTTACAGGTGCGGAAAAACCCCGAAAAAAACCCTCACCCAGGAGTCTCTTCCGACCGGGAATCGAACCCGGGCCCGCTGCGTGACAATGCAGCACGCTATCTCAAGACCACAGCGGTGGACATAAATTTCATACTAAACCGAAATAATTTATTAATCTAAAGTGCGAAATCTTGATACGAGAATTCCAACTGTTTTCATATGGAATATTCTATTGATCCCTATTAGGTTCGTCTTCCGGGCATATAGGCCGTGGTCCAGTCGTTCTTCTACTCGACGTTTCGTCTACTGCTGCGGTAGACATCATCAGGAGATACTGCGTATTTATAAATAAATAGGGAGGGAGTTTCCAACGACCAGCCAGTCTGCAGCCGACTGTTGAGGAGTTCACAGAGAGCACGCAGTATCTCCTGATGATGTCTACCGCAGCAGTAGACGAAACGTCGAGTAGAAGAACGACTGGACCACGGCCTATATGCCCGGAAGACGAACATAGGATCAAGACGCCGGCCGTGAAAGCCTACAGTTATACGAATATTCTATTCTATAGTAATTCTGCCCGAGAGAAAGTTTTTCACTGCAATCACAGCATTTTCACCCTATGTTTTGCAGCGTTGCTAGGGAATTATAGGTGTGGTAGCTTCCAGTTGCTTTCCACACCGGTGAAGGATGGTAAGGATGAGGATGATGACCGGGTGATTTTCGGGGACCGTTGAGCCATAAGCTTCCTTGACATTTGTCTTACAGGTGAGGTAAAAACCCGAAAAAAAGCCTCACCCAGGAGCCTGTCCCGACCGGGAAACGAACCCGGGCCCGCTGCGTGACAAGGTAGCACGCTACCTCGAGACAACAGCAGTGGACATATAGATTTTTTTTTTTAAAATGCCCCAGGTTGTCATTTCGACATTACAGGTGTTCTCTCCTGGCATGGCGTACTAGTCACCCACTTCTGAGGTTGGAGCGCCTGGAAGGCGGGGTTACGCTGCCCCGATGATATGAGAGTTGATGATGATAAAGATGCGCCAGGAGAGGCCTTAATATTGATGATAATGATTGCCACATGGTGTTCTGGGACCGTTTGGGCCTTAAAGTTTCCTAACATTTGTCATACAGTCGAGAAAAAACCCCAAAAGAATCTCACCCAACAAACTTGTCACTACTGGGAATCGACAAGGCAGCACGCTACCTTGAGACCACAGCGGTGAATATTATATATTTAAAACGTAAAGAAGGATTACGACAAATACAAAACTTAAAGTATACAATTCTTTATAGGTAGAAACACAATATTTGATTGAATAGTCCACGAATAGAGAATTAATACAAGTTTATATGACAAAATATTTGCATTTTGCATTTTTAATTTATTTGGCATTAATACTTCGAGTTATTATAGGCCTAATTGTTTGCTCCTTCAAATATATTTTTTCAAATAAAGATATTTACTAGGTAAGGAAATTTTTTTAATGTGTACCCTAATTGTTATTATGAAGATTATCACAATTCCTGGGCTTTTTTACTTGTATGTAGTTAATTAAAATGTCTAGAAACATACCATAGATTTCTATTATTTAAATGCACTAAGAATATCTAAAAAGTAAACAATTTAATTCCAGATTAACAACATAATTCTTAATCATAAACGTAAATTTATCTCAAAATATCATATTTTCCTTTTTTTTCGAATTAACCAATATTAAGACGACTGATCCCGTTGGTATCCCCCTAGTGGAAAATTCTTAAGACTGATTTAGTTATTTTTATTTCCCTATAGATATCAGGGAATGACATGTGGATGGTACAACGCTTTGAATATACATTTAATTGGAAACAAAGGTATTACTTGGAAGAAGATCGGTTAAATATTTTCAGAGTCATTTTTAGTCAGGCTTGAGATTCTTTTACGAGTCTGTAAATCCTCAGACTCCGGACTCACGGCTTAAAGTTCCTCCCGGAGGGCTTGCATATTGAAATTCTCGATTCTAAAAATCTATTGATTTCAGCCGGGTTGAACCCATGACCCTCGGGACTAGAGGCAAGGAACATAAACACTAGACCACCACGGCCGACAAATTAACCAATGTACCACCTAGAAAATCATCATCATCATCATCTCATCTATGCAATATTAGGCCGTGTCGGTATTATCATTTAATAGTAATTAACAACAAATTATAGCTGAGGGGGGGGGGAAATAGAAATATGTGGAAAGTGGGAGACCGATTCGCAGACGTATAATAGGCAGAAAACACTGGTCGACAAAAATGAAATTTTTTCTTTCACAAGAATAAAAATATGAGAATTTAGAAGTATTTTTCATTCTGAATTTAAATATCATTTCAGTTTTTTTCCGATCAGGCAAGAGCTTTCTGTGATATTCATTTACATTTTTTATAATTCTTAATAAAATCCATCTAACTCTAACTCATTCTGACTTGCCTAGAAAGTGGTAGATGTAATTTTCGGGCATATTTTTGCATTTGGAACATCACTCTTCTTGGTCCATCAGTAGTCAGCCAGCACATTAGAACTCCACTTGTCTTGGTACCTCATTTCCATTGTGGAAATTTGCTGATGAAAACGCTCACCGTGCTCATCAGAGACAGCCCTTAAATACAGCTTGAATAAAATCGCTACATATAAGGTAAAGATTTCTATGACAGGTCAAAGAGAATGCTAAAATCAATTTTAAAAAAGTAGCTGTCACAAAAAAAAACTGTGCCTGATGGAAAAATTCTGACTACATATCTGAATTCTGTATGAAAAAATGCACTAGTATAAAATTATAGAATATTCACCTGAAAGGTCCGTCTCCTCAACTTAATTAATTAAGTTGAGGAGACGGACCTTTCAGGTGAATATTCTATAATTTTATATTAATTTTGAATAAACCTCAACGGAACACATCATGAATCTTATAAAAGTTGAAAATGCACTAGATTCACTAATCAGAGTTCTTGTGAAGAAAACCTTGTCGACCTGTGTAATTGTTTGTAAACAAATCACTGAAGAACTTACCTCATTGTGTGTAATAAACGAGAGAGAAAGGAGAGAAGACAAACTGGAAGTAACTGCACGAAATTGCACACAACGCTGGTTTTAGCTCTCGAAAACCGCAGGACAATGCATGATACAGAACGTATTCATTTGTAACACGCAATCATCTCTCCATTACGTAAAATTACACAATTCGTGGACAATGAAACATTTAAATAGGACTTCGGATTCCACAGGGTATTTTAAAATAAAACCCGTCAAAGCCTGTCCCAAGTCAGGTTGGAAAGTTGAGGGGGAGGAGTAACAACCTCGTTAAAAAATCCCAGGGTTCAACATGCCCGGCTGATAATATCCTGTGAAGGTATCTGCCTATGGTTACAGGTACAGCTGCCTTGCAGTTAGACGTTGGAAGAGAACTTTGATTAAAAATCTCCTGGTCCTCCAGATTGGGGGTTTACGCATCAGGTTAGCTCCATGTTCGTTCGAAAAAATACGCAATGCTAAAAAGCCAACTAGAGTGGGTGTCACTTGGCAGAAGAAGAAGAGGACGGCCAAAATAACGTGGGTTGGTGGTGTTTTGAGCAGAATGAGATAAAAAAGGATTCGACGATGGAGATTGGAATGACAGAGAGATGTAGAGGAGAACGACACTAGATTAATTGGCAGCAGGAATATGTTGTGAAACCTTGTAAATAAATAAATAAATAAATAAATAAATAAATAGATAAATTTTAAAATATAGTACCGTTCTTTCATTTTTACATTTTAATGTTTTATAGCATTATTAAATAAATGTCTTTATTAACTAACTCACTGGCACTATCGAACCCGTAGGTTCATGGCCGCGCGGACAGAAGCTCTCCATATATCCCTATCCTAAGCCAATGTTTTCCAATTATCCTTTGTATAATCTACTTCCCTCAAATCATAGTTAATGTTATTCTCTCACCTCATTCTTGGTCTACCAACTGGGGTTTTCCCTCTGGTTTTCTTACAAGAAGCTTCCATGCATGTCTTTCATTCCCCGTTCGTGCCACATGTCCTGCCCATCGCAATCTACGAGACTTAACTGTTCTCATTAAACAAAATAATACATTTTATAATTAATAGGACGGCGCCAAGAAGATCCTGAATTCAAAATCAGACCTATATGTTTACTATTTTATTTATGTAGACTGGAGTTTGAATTCCGACTCGTTTCAAATGTTCCTGTGATTAAAACAAAAGTGATTCTGAGTTTTTGTTTTAATCAGGTAACGTCACACTATGACTAGAATATGTTTACCTGGTTTTAATAAAAATATCGTATTTCAATCTTGTAAGTGTTTTATTTACTATTCTCTGCCAGTACAAAGTGTTTGTTTTCTTGTGCTGAGATGAAGTATGTATTACGCTCTAAACAACATTCTGAACTTTGTAATATTTACAAAAATGATCACACAAATATTACGACACAAATCAAATAAAACAATTTGGTTATGAGCATGTGATGTTATTTAGAACGTTATTTCTCCCAAGACTTGTAATTTGAAGCAGAACATTGCCTTATAGGAGTTATTATACTGGCCAAAATTGTATTCGTTAACCAAATATTTTTATGAAACAATCAATAGTAAACGCAGAGCAATTAAATTAAGGGGGGTGATGGGTGAAAATTGACTATTTAAGATAAAAAATGTATTTGTTTTGTTTTTTTGTACTAACAAATAGCCTGTACTCTAAAGTATATGTTGACAAAGTTTCAGAGGCCTATGGCGCTTCAAAGTGCCCTAAATTACGTCAGAATTAAAAGACTGCGCCAGTTAAATACTACCTGCATGCAGATCTTTAAACTTGTTTTTGTACACTTTTATTTCCACTGCATTTTTGTACATTCAAAATTGAATGGAATTCAGAAATTTTATCCTAGAAGGTTCAAATGTTTACTGCATGTCCTAAAAACAATGAGTAATAAAGTAATGCATGGGTTTCATGATTGAAGTAGTATTTTAAGAAATGAAAAATAAAACGTATGCAATTATTATTTGTTTTGTAATTCCACGCATGAGGTACAACATTTTTTTTTCTCCCTTTGTATTCACATTATAAGAATTCTAATGCATGATGTTTTATAAATATTTTAGGGGTTTTGTAAAAAAACAGGCATTTTACTAAACAATTGTGGAACCCATTTAATTATAATATATGCAAATTAAAAAAAAGTAATATTTAATAACTCGTAAAATAAATGTCTCACAAGAATGAAACTTAAACACATAATTATGTATCGTTCAGTGAATGTTTATACAACACCTAAAGTCTCTAGCTAAAATAATGTAGAAAATAGAAATATCACCCATCACTCCCCTTAAATAAGGAAACGTTTTCGGACAACAACTTTTCTATTCAAGGTTTTCACATTGACCATGTATATTATTCCAGACAGTTTGTAAAATATTTAAGCTTTTAGGATACTGGGAAACAGACAGAAAGTTCCTTTTTCCTTGAAATCTAGAAAGCGTACCTTTAGTTACACAAATCCAGGCTGCCTTATCTGTATGTCAAACTTTGGAAGTAACTAAAACCATGACTAAAATGTATATTTTACTGTTTCACATTTCTATATGACAGTGCTTTCCACGAAGAAAATACTGACACCTCAAACTCCATTTTGACAAGAAAGTGAATTACCTGGTTCTTTCCCTTTCCTTCATGTATGAAGGGGTATATGGCATAGTAGTTTAAGCAATTTTTCATCATTTTGAGAAAGACAGTGTTTCATTTGTCAGTGTACAAAGAATCAAGTTAGCTTAATGAAGATCATGGAGATATTTATTATCCTTCTTCTTCTTCGGCTTTCCCCCACATATAGGTTTGCCGTCTTCAGTTTCCATTTATCTCTATCATTCCAATCTCCCTCTTCCAAATTCCTATCATCCATTATAGTTCTGACGTAGGTTTTCCATTTCCATCTTGGTCTGTATTTAGTCTGTCGGCTAAGGGAGCAAACCCTAAAAAAAAAAAAAAACAAGTCCTCCATGTCTGGGGGTTAGGCGTCAGGCTGGCAACCTGGCCCTGGAAAAAAATATATCGCTACATACTTCAGTATTTATTATCCTAAGTGATTATATTACTTGTTGGTTTATCTTATATACGTATGCAGTTTCTTCTTGACAACTGTGTGCTTATTTTTGTAAAAAAAATTGACTTACACCGCTATGATATATACCCCTTCATATAAGGTATTCGCTGATGACTAGATTATAATAGGACAAGATAAAGAATATATAGAATATATGATTAGAAAGTTGGTAGATGCGTTTGAGGTAGGTGGACTGAAGATAAAATATATTAAAACAGAATACATGGTAATCGGAGGAAATTCAGAAGACCTACAAATAAATAATGCGATAATTAAACGTGTTGAAGAATTTAAATATCTTGGATCTATAATAGATAAATCTGGTACTTGTGAAAAATATATTATTAACAGAGTAAATTGTACTAGGAAGGCGATTAGATCCCTGAATGGTCTTTTATGGAATAGAAATTTGACCAGAAAAACAAAACAAAAAAAGAGATTATACAGACAATAATAGAAAGTATACTTACATATGGATCAGAAAGCTGGACTATAAATGAAAGGATGCAAAAAAGAATCTTGGCGACAGAAATGGATAGATTGCGGAGAAGTATGAGAATATCCAGGCTACAACATATTCTAAATACATATATCAGACAAGAAATGGATGCACATGAAACTGTTATCGAAAGGATAACAAAGAGAGCTTTACAGAGGTATGGACATGTACAACGGATGTCGGAAGACCAGTGGCCTAAACAGGTGTTAGATTGGTTGGTAACAGGCAGAAGGAAGAGGGGGAGAAGTAGAAGAACATGGTATGAGGGAATATATGATACCATGATAAAGAGGGGTATGGAAGATGGACAATGGGAAGATAGGAATCTCTGGAAAGCAGGAATCAATGGCGAATGTATGTAAAGTGGAAAGCCTGTATTAGGTAGGTATATAAGGTAGGCCTACATTCTTCTTCCTTTCATGTGATAGATCAAGGGGTCTGTTACGATCTCAATCCAATGTTTGAAGGGTCTACCCAAAGATCTCTTGCCTGGTGGCTGGTAATTTAAGATTTGACGTGGTATTCATGTTCTGCCCATTCTTCTTACGTGAGATTTCCAGCTATTTCTATATTGTTGTACATATTACATGATTGATTCTGTTTGTAATTATTTGAGAATGTCAGAATTTCTTTTATGGTTAGGCCTATATTAATTTTAATAATTACCCAATTTAAATCTTAGTTGCACCCAATTGTCCTTTATATCCCTCCTCATCACACTCTATACTATTCATTATCTTTTACAGTCTCACTTGCCAAAAAATGGAATTCCCTTCCGCCCTATGTCAGAGACTGTCAAACTATAACATCCTTCAAAAACAAACTAAAGAATTATTTAATAACAAACTAACTTATACACCTCACCTCACTGATAGTATTCTTTTAACCATTAATAAATTCAATTATTTATGAAAATAATATTAAGATTAACAAATATTTTCTTTTGCTTTGTTTTAAATATTGTATAATCGTAAAATTAGTTTTCTATATCGCATTATTTTTCTTTGTTTTTATGTACATTAGACAGGGGCAATTTAATATGTTTTGCTTGTATACATTTTATTATTAGTTTTAGTCTTAATTTTAATTAACATTAACTGGTTGCAATTAGATCGTAATATAATAGATATTATCTTTTTGATCAAATTTTTATTTACTATTTAATATTAGAGTTAATTCAAATTTTTATATTCTGATGTAATATATGTTTGTCCTGGTGAGTGAAAACGAAGGCCACATGGCCGTAACTCCACCAGGCTAAATAAATCTAATCTAAATCTAAATAAATCTAATCTAATTAATAGAAAGTTTTCACCTGTCTTGCCACAGATCAGACGTGTGTCGTAATGCATATTTCTCAAATACAAATAACAATATACGATATATTAATCCGAGTTTAAGTAAAATATTCTGCAATTTTCCGATTGAGGGTCTTTCCACTTTTCAGCGGTTGCCCTTTTACCAGCCGGCTGCTGGCCCTTCACATCCACATGTGTCAATCACAGAGGTAGATGATCAACAGCCAGTGTAGGGGTGACATGTGGTTAGCATGTCGAGTCCCCCAGCCGTTATAGCTGGTTCCTCAACCTGGAGCCGCTACTTATTCTAGCTACCCAATTGCCTCAAGATGCTGGATGGGCACCGGTCCCATACTGGCCGAAATACCATCAGAAAATTTCTTCCCCCATGGAGACTCGAACCAGCGCAAGTCCTGTAGCTCTGCGCCAAGGCTTCCTACCTTAACCGCTCGGCTACGGCGCGGGACCTGCAATTTTCAATATTTCTATTTTCAATGATTACAAAAAGCAGTTAAATGAAAATGACAATACCACATGAGAAATCCGTATTGAAAAAATCCTGCAATGTTCTTAGTGGTTTTTTTCCATTGATATGAAAAAGTCGGTTCCTTCCTAATCCAATATAAAGAGATGAGTGAACTGCATTTATGGAAGTAGTACGACCTTTCTCCCGAAGAGTCCCAACAAATTGTTGACAATATACAAGTTGCAGTCCAACGCAGTACTTACAGATAACTTCATCACTGCTTAGCTGTGATCCTATTTACTTCCGTAGTTGCATAAGTTAAGGTAGATCTCGTGTTAGATCATGCAATCCTGCGCTGAGTTTTAGGACAGGAAGGGAAAGTGGATTTACTCTCTAATATGACCTTGATCTGACTAATGAAGAGACGTGGATGTAATAAACTGTATCAGAATGCAGCTGAACCCTAGACTTGACGAACTATTTGGAAGTAAAGGTTGACTAAAATTTCGGCTATTCTTTACAACCTGTGACGGGACTTTTTAAATGCCTACATAAATTCCTGTCAAATCTTATTCTTAGGGTTTCATTTTTCAAATTATTTTCCACCATTTACAATGATTTTTACATATTTTCTAATGATTAATTCAATATATTAATCCATGATGTTTAACAACATACGTAGAATGAAGACGTGGCAGCCATATTGATATTAACGAATAAAACAACAAATACTCTTCCAGTGTAGCCAACATAGAGTATGTAGTAATTAACTGTACACATATACTTCAGAATGTACTATTTATTTTTGGGCAATCCATTCTTTCATGGGTTAGAGTGTTTAAATTGTGTTAAGTTAGCTTTTAGGTTGGTCTTTCACAGGTTAAAGTGCTTAAATTGCATTAGGTTAGCTTTTAGGTTCGTTAAATATCGTGTATATGTTGGCTGCATCCCGTGATTCCATAGTGCTAACCGCTTGGCGTTTTTAGCGCATGCGCATGGTGTATGATTGGAATTCAAACATTTTTCGCGTCACATGTTGTAAAGAAACCCCAAAATTTCAAATATGTTAACCATTTATTAAAATAAAACTGGAACTCATTAAAATAGTGTTAATAACGGTCTGCGATGATCATTTTATGAAGTCTATTTATTTATGTGGAAAAAAAAAAGAAACATTTGCAATCAGTTATTTCCTTCGGAATATTGTTTCCTTATTATTAACTAAACTAACTGGCACTATCGAACCCATAGGTTCATGGCCGCGCGGACGTACGCTCTCCATATATCCCTATCCTGAGCCAATATTTCCCAATCATCCCCTGTATAATCTACTTCCCTCAAATCATAGTTAATGTTATTCTCCCACCTCATTCTTGGTCAACCAACTGGGCGCTTCCCCTCTGGTTTTCCTACAAGAAGCGTCCATGCACATCTTTGATTCCCCACTCGTGATGTACTGCCCATCGCAGTCTACGAGACTTAACTGTTCTCATTATATCTGGCTTCCTATAAAGACCATGTAATTCATTGTTATGTAGTTTTCTCCATTCACCTGTCTGTTCATCTCTCTTTGGTCCAAAAATGTTCCTAAGAACTGTATTCTCAAATACTCGTTATCTCCTTTCCTCCCTTAAAATAAGAGTCCATGTTTCGCATCATATAATATAACTGGTAGAATAATAATTTTATATATTTTCAGTTTAACGTTTTTTGAAAGGAGTTGGGAAGTCAAGAGTCTCTGTAATGCATAATAGCACGCATTTCCAGAATTGAGCCAATGTTTAAATACCTTGTGCATCTCATTCAAAACATAAAGTTAGCATTATTAGGCTATCACTTTATCTAATTAAGATCTTTTAAAGGTCAAAACTCAAATTCGGGCGCGTGCCATCAAATTTTTCACATAGGCAGAGCTTAAATTAGGCCGGAATAAGCCGTAATGGCGTTCCGCTAGGCGTCCCATATCTTCATAGTCCATTCATTAGATTGCAAAATCGCATAATTTGGACATACTATGATTTGACCATTGTTATTAAATTGCATTTTAACTCCATTATTATGCACGTCATATTTCACTATAATTTTAGCTATTTCTAATTGTGTGACGAGTTAGTCTGCTGATTCATGGCTGATTCGCAGAGACCGCTAGACGTGCTGTCATTATTAATAGCTGAATCAAATGCAGGGAGGAAGTAGTTTACTGTGTGAATATATTGTTCTTAGCTACAGCCTTTCCAAGAATTTCAGCATGACGCGATTAGTGATTTATTCAATTGATCCTTATATCATGTATTTTTTTAGACTATTTAACTCGTGGGAGTCAATGACGAATTACGTTTTAATAAATTTTACTTTACAACCAATCACAGTTTCACCCCGATATTTATCACTTAAGTTTATCATATTAAAGAAATCTCTTCCTTTTTTAATATTCTGAACAGGTCAGAGCATATTTTGCAGTGACTGACTCTCTAAGAAGTACGTTGAATATAGCAATTTATATATTAAGGTGTAAGAATCACAGAATGCATGTGGCTGCCAGACGGTATATACAGTGCACGAATGCAACCACATACTGCTTGTAAGATATAATAGAAAAAAATTGTAGCAACTGATTATACCACAAAAAAGAGAAACCACGGTTTGCACTTTCTTAAACGTATTATTTTCCAGGAATTCACGTTCCAGAAAAATATAATTGACATATTTACATCATAGGACATTAGAAATTAATTAATAACGTATAATGTTGGTTCGTTTTTTCTCCACTAGGGTGCATTCTTACAATTTTGCGATCCTTTGGCAATAAAAAGTGTTTCTCATTTGTTTTCGAACATCGCCGTTTACATTAAATATATAAATATTTTAAAATAACTATATTTAAATAATGATTTGTGAGTAAACAGCTTAATTTTATTCGTTAAATAGTCTTAACAAATGCCACTCTTGTTTTCCAAATTCCCTAGATAAATTGGAAATCACTCGTGGCATTACTTATAAGAATGTATTGTTCTTCGCTAATTTACTCAATTGATTATAATAACACGTATTTTTTAGATTATTGCCATGTATTTATTGGTAATTCTAGATCTGTCTTTAAATTTTTATTCCAATTTAAGCTCGATCGAGAGTTTTTTTTTTCGACGCTTGAATATCTTTCATTTAGGTGCCGTAAATCTAGGACATGGGACCCACGGATTGCGAAGGAACGTCGTTTTACGTGCTGAAAAATCCATCTCCATGACCTAGTTAGAATCCGCAAACTATTACACCGCAAATGACCTGATACGCATATTGTAGGCTGGGAGGATTTACTTATCATGATTTCTACTATCATCTTCTAACCTTCAGCGCCGTCTTTGGTTAACGATATTCACAATAACATTTATTATCAATAGTCCTCTTTTGTCTAAATTCCTAAAAAATATAAGCTTTCAGGCTATAAAGCCGTAGTCCATAACTAGTGTTCTTCCCAGATGTTTCTCCCTCGGCTACGGAGAGAAAACAGCAGTTATGTACTATGGCCTTATAGCCCGAAATCTTCTAATATTGTGATTTCGGGAAGTGAAAGCCTGCATCTACAATTCTTGAAAATGCTTGGGTGTTTTCACCACCACCCTCCTAATATTCCAGCACGTGGTCTTATAAGATTTCAGGCTATAATGCCGTGGTCAACAACGAGTGTTTTCCCCAGATGTTTCTCCCTCGGCTACGGAGAGAAAACAGCAGTTATGTACCATGGCCTTATAGCCCGAAATCTTCTAATATCGTAATTTCGGGCCGTGAAAGCTTGAATCCACAATTCTTGTAAATGCTTGGGTGTTTTCACCCCCACCCTCCTAATACATATTCCAGCACGTGGTATTATACGATTTCAGGCTATAATGCCGTGGTCAACAACGAGTGTTTTCCCCAGATGTTTCTCCCTCGGCTACGGAGAGAAAACAGCAGTTATGTACCATGGCCTTATAGCCCGAAATCTTCTAATATCGTAATTTCGGGCCGTGAAAGCTTGAATCCACAATTCTTGTAAATGCTTGGGTGTTTTCACACCCACCCTCCTAATACGTATTCCAGCACGTGGTACTATAAGATTTCAGGCTATAATGCCGTGGTCCACAACGAGTGTTTTCCCCAGATGTTTCTCCTTCGGCTACGGAGAGAAAACAGCAGTTATGTACTATGGCCTTATAGCCCGAAATATTTTAATATTGTGATTTCGGGAAGTGAAAGCCTGCATCTACAATTCTTGAAAATGCTTGGGTGTTTACACCTCCAGACTCCTAATATTCCAGCACGTGGTATTATAAGATTTCAGGCTATAACGAGTGTTTTCCCCAGATGTTTCTCCCTCGGCTACGGAAAGAAAACAGCAGTTATGTATTATGTCCTTATAGCTCGAAATCTTTTAATATTGTGATTTCGGGAAGTGAAAGCCAGCATCTACAATTCTTGAAAATGCTTGGGTGTTTACAACTCCACACTCCTAATATTCCAGAACGTGGTATTATAAGATTTCAGGCTACAACGAGTGTTTTGCTCAGATGTTTCTCCCTCGGCTTCGGAGAGAAAACAGCAGTTATGTACTATGGCCTTATAGCACGAAATATTTTAATATTGTGATTTCGGGAAGTGAAAGCCTGCATCTACAATTCTTGAAAATGCTTGGGTGTTTACACCTCCACACTCCTAATATTCCAGCACGTGGTATTATAAGATTTCAGGCTATAACGAGTGTTTTGCCCAGATGTTTCTCCTTCGGCTACGGAAAGAAAACAGCAGTTATGTATTATGTCCTTATAGCTCGAAATCTTTTAATACTGTGATTTCGGGAAGTGAAAGCCAGCATCTACAATTCTTGAAAATGCTTGGGTGTTTACAACTCCACATTCCTAATATTCCAGAACGTGGTATTATAAGATTTCAGGCTAATCGAGTGTTTTTTCCAGATGTTTCTCCCTCGGCTACGGAAAGAAAACAGCAATTATGTATTATGTCCTTATAGCTCGAAATCTTTTAATATTGTGATTTCGGGCCCTGAAAGCCTGCATCTACAATTCTTGAAAATGCTTGGGTGCTTACACCTCCACACTCCTAATATTCCAGCACGTGGTTATTTAGTTAAGCACTGCATCAAACTGTTTTTGGTCTTTGCTCTGGCATATTAGGGTGACGGAGGGAAAGATGAGTACCCGTCTCTTTCTTAAATCGACCGGACTACCACTCTCTATTAAAACTACCACAAAACTAAATTATCACAGACTATATAACGGGCCATATGTTACAAAGTACTATAATCCTTAACGTTTATTTATCTTCGATTAAATCTTCAATTGTATCTCTCGCTGCCGTGATGTTTACCCCCTATTGCGACATCTACCGATATACTTAAGAATTACATAGTTAAGTCACATGATACTTGTAGTATATTATTTAAGAAATTACTTAAACATTTTTAACATGGCTGCATTACTTAAAGTCAGATGAAATCGTTAGGTAGCTTCCATTACGATACAAATTAATTCAATTTTCGCCCCCTCCCCCCAAAATTCAAACACAGTGACCTCGTCACAGGGGGGCGCGCAACGTCAAGTAGGATATTGCCTGATGGGATGATGTAAGGTGAGGACTTCGTGTGCCTCATAACTGATGCGATAGCCTGGAAGGTCCTCACGAACCCTGAATATGTCGGCTAATGACGCAATGATTACCAAGAGTCAGGCTAGCAACCTATTTAAGGTAACACAACCTATTGCTCAAACAATTATGTAGTGAGCCGGACTGATACATTATATCGATCTCAGTAAGAAACAGGATTATGATAAACGGACATAATTCAACTAAAAAAAGTATATTATGATGGCTTAGTGCACACTTAGTTGTAAGTACTAATTTCACAGGTTTGATAAAAACTGCATTTTAAAACTTTCAATAACTAATTACACAATGGTAAATACAACATATTGCCACCACAGATTTGCCAGTAAACTCTAGTATTCAGTTACCACATTTGTGCAGAATAAAGATATACCTCAGAGAATTATGATTTTGTACTTAATTCAATTTAACCGAAAAATGTACTAAACACATGTATGCACTAAGCCAACTGTTATGCTTCATCTTTTTAAATATTATAAAGTCATATAAATCGAGAGATGTATCGTTGGGTATGAAAACAGGATGTGCAATACATTGCTAGTTCATTTCCTTTCCCCTCTTGCGCATGACATACGCCTAGCTAAACCTTCCATTTATACACACCTCAAATTATTAGTTTTGTTTACTTAAGAAATTAACAGTAATTCGTTTTTTAATTAGTAGAAAATTGGGTAATAAATAATATTGTAGAGTATACAAAATATTTTTCTTTTTTATTTATACGCAGTTGTTTGCCTTCATTGTTATATTACACAGACTGTGATGCATTAATTTGTATTGACGTAAGAGGGAAAGTATATTATTACATTTAGGAAACTTCATAAATTATCTGAGTTTGATAATCGATATTATCGGAAGCTTATCAACCTACAGCACAGCTCTAGGGCAAGTTCTCAATTTATATAATCAATGTGCATTTATTTGACATTCTACTGTGACAAATGTTGAACATAATTTAGTAATCGACTGACCGAATAAGCAAATGGTTGTTCTAGAACATCAGATACAGAGTGACTCCAACATTTCACCTGCTACAAGTCCTACTCTCCTGTATACGGGACACTTTCCAAGAACTTGTGTTGAGTATTCCTGTAGGCTACATAAGATTTGGAAGCAAGCCTTTTCAGCTAACTGAATAGTTCGTTAAATTGTGTAAATTGTTCATAGAGTGTGATTGAACAATTAGCCGTGCCGGAAGATGAGTGGCTAACCCGCGCGGCTGCCCGGATTGGAATCTCGGGGTTCCAATCCAGGGGGTTCCGGAGACGTATTAGTGGTGGGCCATACCGGGATTTTTCGAGTTTTTCTCGAGGTTCTCCCGTTTCCCGAATTTCATCTCACCACACCCTCCACTCCTCTTCCTTCCTCCATCACGTCATTTCATCTTCATTCATTCATTTCATGTCACATTTCACATCATCTCATGTTAAGTAAAAAAAATGATAAAATTCGTCTGAAGAAGGTACAAAGTACTGAAACAGCTGTAACGAATTTGTATTTTAATAAATATGAAAATCATATAAAACGTGAACAGTTTTATTTTTAATTAATTAACATCAAAATGGATTTTCATCAAGTAAACGCCAAATCGATTGATTAAAAAATAGTCAATTTAACAAACCACAGGTGTTTAAAATGTGAGGTTGTAATGATGTAATGTGGACACTCATGTATTTCCTCGTGACTCCAATTCTGTGTGTAATCTTAGAGCAGAATAGAGCCAAACGGAGAGTGGTAGCCCCCCCTCGAGGCCTTAGGCCGAGCCCAAATAAGTGGCAGTGTAAGTCATGTGTGTGACTGTTTGATGTTTGTCAAACCAGGAATACCACTACAGACTACATATCAGCGTAGAATATATTTTATCTAATTCATTCCATAAAGTAAAAATGCCGTGGGTTAATATTAATTACCATATTATTTATCTGTAGGTCTTCTGAATTTCCTCCGATTACCATATATTCTGTTTTAATATAATTTATCTTCAGTCCCCCTACCTCATATGCATCTACCAACTTTCTAATCATATATTTTACACTGAACACTAATGATATCCTACAATGTTAAGAATACTTGTTAAATAAGCTATCTGTAGAATAACCTAGACGCGCAGAAAACTCCTCCATCCCTTGCTTCTATACAACTCGTAATAATAATTGTGCAGTGTATCGATGTGCGTACTTTTTCTTACTGCTCTGCGACTGTTTCATTTATCTCAAACTGGATTATCATCCCCTTTGATAATGATGATTACAGGTCTCTCTCTCTCTTAGCCTATTACATGTTATATGACAGTTAAGCCATAACACAATTATAAGAGTATAACTTAAACAGACGAACGTTTTAATTCACGTAGAAGAGAATTCCATCTGCTGTGAGCAAGAGCTTTTTTTTAACTGTTGGTGAGCAGCTTGTCCCTTGCAAAGCAGCCAGTAACAAGGGATCGGTTTGCAGATTAAGCCATAAATACAAAGGCAGTACCAACGTAACTAGATAGTTAGTCTACTGCAACCAACCTTGTCTAGATACAAGTTGATATATTACTGACTTCAAAGCTTTGCATCTCTGTTAAACACGTATACAATCACAACAGTGAGGACTTATACATGAGGCTACTACTGTATAGCATGTACCCGTACAGGAAACATCCATATTGTCCTTCCGATACGCATGATGAAATATTTTATCTAGAAATAATCAACTCTCCGTGTATATACAGAATTAAATATTTTAAATAGTCCGTCACGCAGCGACTTCGTAAATAATCAAACGCTCAGCAGGTCGATTTTGATAGTTTACCGAATATATCTCGACCTAAATTTTACTTTTAACTAAATTATATACATTTACTTTCTTTGCGAAAAAAAAAGTGCGGCCATTAGACCTATTTTTAAATGTCGGCTTTCAGGTAAACTCCAACTTCTAAAGGTCGTAGAGATTTGGAGAATACCTTTCTCGTTTTATTTTAATAGCACATACCGAATAGCACAATGACGAATTGCTGCCGCTAGAGAGATTTTTAAATTTTCACTTCAGGTTAATCCCCACTCCTAATGGTTCGATTCTTACTTTTTTCTTAATTTATAACTATATCCTAAGTTTAGTTCTAAAGAAATTGCTCCCGTTAGAGCTTTAAAAGATATATAGGCCCATAGTACAAGCATTTTTGTTATGAGTTTACTTGTTTGTATAACAAGCATAGGCCAAGTCTATTTATAGAAAGAAAAAGCTAAGTAAATCATCTTCGGAAACTTGATTAATGTTAGGATAACTGTGAAATCAAAGGATTTAAACTCGAGTGAGTTTGCTCAAGCGGTAGTGTTTGATATTCATGTAAGGAAAACCCGGGTTAAAACCCCAGTGCAGACTAACTTAGATTTTTTCTTGGTTTCCTCATTCGTCAAGGGAAATGATGAGTTAAAATGTTCTCACCAGGGCATATTTCAACATATTTCACCTTTCTTTAATAAATCGACACGATATGTCGGAAAGAGCCTATAAATGAAAATGAAATTAAACCTATATTTAAATTGTCCGAAGGAAGCAATGATAATTGTTACACTCATCATCACCATCATGGTAGGCCGTTGGCCTGTTCCGCTCTCACAATTAATTTCCCATCGTCTTCTAGGACGTCCCACATCTCTATAGCCTTGAGGTTGGTACAACAGTGCTTGATTTGTTAGCCTAGAAGAATCCATTATTAAAATATGTTCATGCCATTTTTGTTTATAGTTTTGTATTTTTTTCATTTAGATTAAAAAAATTGATTTATTTCCTAATTGTTTCACTAGGAATGTGGTCTCATAGAGTATATCCTGCAACGTATCTGAGGAACTTCATCTCTCACGTTTCTAGTAATCTTCTGTCTGATTTATTCATGGCCCAATTCTCTGATCCATATGTCACAATGGGAACTGCCATTACCTTATAAAACATTAGTATTGTTTGTTTTGTTTGTACTGTTCTTTTAATAGTCCCACACATACTTTGAAATTTATAATTTTTTTCATGTATATAATTTTCCCAATTGTAAAATATGTGGCAACCTAAATATTTAAAAATCTGTACTTGTTCGATAAATTCATCGTTCAAAACTATTTTCGATCGAACTGCATATTTTGCCCAAAAGGCCATTGTTCTTGCTTTCTTCGTTGAAATCTTGAGATTATATTTCTCCATGATTTTCTTGAGCAGTAGTGTGGCTTTTTGTAATTCATTTTCCAATGCTGAACATTAGGACCTGATCATCTTCAAACATAATTGTGTATACAATGGTAGTTCTAGTTTAAAATGTTTACTTGGCTGTGTTTGCCATTCTGTGACAGCTGCGTCCAAATATATATTAAATAAATTCGGCGAGAGAGGACAGCCCTGTCTTACTCCTAAATTTATTTTTTCTATTTTGAAATTAGTGGAATTACGATTGTCTATAGAAATTGCTGTATCTTTGTACATTGTTTTAATCATATTTATCAAATGTTTTGGGTATCCTTTTCCCGTTATCATTGTCCAGAGTTTTCCTCTTTATGCTTTATCGAACACTTTAAATAATATAGTCCACAAACAGCAAATGCGTTTCCAAATTAAATTCTCTTCTTTTTTTAATTAGTTGTTTCATTATAAAAACACAATCAGCACATGATCGTCCTTTTCTAAATCCATTTTGATTCTCATTCAGTAATACTTCTGTTAATTTGTTTAATCTTCTCGTTATTTCTGCGATTTTATTGTTACACTGATATACATAATTTTTTGTCCCTAAATGAACTATTAATAATAATAATGCAGGCTTTCACGGCCGGTAATCATAATGTTGAGTGATTCCGGGTTATGTGGCCGTGGTCCATAGTTGGTGTTGATACCAGAAGTTTCGCCCTCAACTGCGGAGGGCATCTTCAGTGGCGAGTGCTTCTAGGCTATAGAAATATACAAGCATAAGGGAAATATCAACAGAAAAGAGGAAGGTATCAAACTGGCTAAGGCCTGGTATCATACACTGGAAAATAAATGCATTAACACTAGGGACAACAAGGAGACGACCATTAGCCAATCAGCAAGAGCCACGCCCACTCACCCTGCATCCACCACTAATACAACGTCCACAACGTCCGCAGCGCTCACTCTAAGTAGATCTTCCGACCAGGAAACACGCCTAGAAGCACTCGCCACTGAAGATGCCCTCCGCAGTTGAGGGCGAAACGTCTGGTATCAACACCAACTATGGACCACGGCCACATAACCCGGAATCACTCAACATTATTAATAATAATTATTATTATTAACGGTTTAATAAGATAATTTATTTTAAAATACAATAGGAAGTAACATTAGGAGCTTTGTTTAATAATTAAAACATTTTGTCTGTTCATTCTTACCCCCTAGAGTTGTTTTTGTCGAACATATGTTTCAGACGATGGGGCTAAGAAGCTCTTGAAACACATGTTTGACAAAAACAACTCTAAGAGGTAAGAATGAACAGACAAAGTGTTTTAATTAAGATAATTTATGTTTTAAAATTTGATTTTATGATTTATTATTAAATTTGTGAATTAATATAATCAAATTAGCCACATTTGTATGAATGTCTGTTTCGTCTTGATATTGTGTTGTTTTGGAGAAGGGCCTGACATTGAGCAGATCCCTCATTCGGGGAGCCCCTCAACGTCCTTGTGGGGTCAAAAAAGTAAGCATGTGATCCATAATTAAAATTCCTCTCCCGGTAGGTCGTGTCACTGTAAGACCCGGGTGGCGTGTAGCAAGTTAAAGTCCTACCTATAAGACGAGAGGTTAAAATACGTTAATGGAATGGAATATTCACACATTATTATAAAAAGTTTAATAATTGTTAAATAAGTTAAAGTTACATTTTCTTGTCCGGACACACTTAATTTCTTTAAGCCATGTCATATCGAATACGATATTTTTTAATGTTTCATAGCAGGTATTTAATTTCTAGTCGAATTTCGAGAAGGGCATCTCATAAAACTGATATTCACTGATTAAAGCTTCATGTCTTGGATGTTAACGTGTTGGTAGAATTAAGAAATTTATCTGTTTACAAGAACCGACGAGTTAGCTTTCGGATTCCAGCCAAGTTGTATTTATATCTTCAAAAGACAGTGATAGCAATTGTTTATTATTATTTATGATTTAGCAGCCAAAATTAAGTTGTAATCATTTTAAAAACTTTAATAAATTATTAACTCAATATTTTATTTTGTGATAATAGTTTTAACTTTTATACAGTAAGCCTATATAAAGTAATAAAATGATGTGGGTCAAACTTGAAGAAACTTGAGATTGCACAATGAGCATACAGTAGACCTATACTGCATATCTACTTATTTCCTGTAGTTCTATGATTACGCAATTAGATAAAATTGCACATCATTATAATGTTAATGTTTTATCCTTATTTCAGACGCTTTTATATCTTCGATAAAGTCTAGTCTATTTGTTTTATTTTAATGATAGATGGTTACCAAGAAATGGTTAATATGTTGAAAAAGGCCCCAGTATTGGTTTGATATTGCAATTTAACTACAATTCTCTCCTGGTTGGGGGTTGATGTAACGGATCAGCTCCCCATTTATCAGAAAAAAAGTAACATTTTAAAACACTGTTAGGAATAACCAGACGAATACAAGAAGAGACGATAAAAGTTACGAAAACGGACAATTACATAATATAATCCCAAAAATAATTGTCTGTGTCTATAAAACTTGGTACCATAATTTATATCGACATTATATGGTCGAGTATACCTACGTTATATTTTAGTATGATTAGAAAAGTAGTTTTTAAATATAATTTAATAAGCTCTACCTACGAACTTAAGTACATATTTTATGATTTACTGCCGTAAAATCATAATCAAATAATTGACATTTGAGGGGTCTAGGGAGAGAGGGAGAAATGGAAATAATCAGTGCTATTTATATCAAAATTTATATTTTTTCCTTTTGCTTAGTTTACATAACAGCAAGTTAAAGAGGAAAAAGTTACCCCTTATTGTAAAAGTAATTTCGTAATATAATGCTTTATAAAACCCAATTTATTTTCATTTCTTCTCAAAGTGGCATAGCTCCCTCTCTCACTAGACCGCTCAATTATTTCCCGAGATAAATAGATGCATTTCTTTCCCAACTTGCATATTAAACTACTCTTTAAATCAAAACAAATAATAAATCCCAGTAATAAAATTATTTAATATAAGCCTATTATTGTTTGAAACGTAACTAACTCACTGGCACTATCGAAACCATAGGTTCATGGCCGAGCGAACATAAGCCCTCCATACATCCTTATCCTGATCTAATGTTTTCCAATAATCCCTTCTATAATCTAATTCCCATAAATATTATTAATATAATTCTACCATCTCATTCTTGGTCTGCCTACTGAGAGCTTTCCCTCTAGTTTTCCTACAATGCGTTTCCATGTCCCTCTTTCATTCCCCATTTGTGCCACATGTCTGCCCATCGCGTCTACGAGACTTAACTGTTCTTATTATATCTGGTTTTCCATAAACATCATGTAGCTCACCGTTAAGTAGTCTTTCGCCTGTCCATCTCTTTTTTGGTATACATATTTTCCTAACAACTTTATTCTCATAGGCCTATACTCGTAATCTTTTCTCCTCCCTTAAAGTAAGACTCCATGTTTTACATCCATATATTATAACTGCGAGTATAACAGTATTATGTTTTCAGTTTAATGCTTTTGAGATAAATTGGGAGTTGTTTACAACATGCGTCAGTTAAAAAAGATGTAAACATAAAATTTCGAAGTTAAATTAAAATAATAAAGAATAGGTAATAAAACACATTCTTTTACCTCGCTTACAGTTTTCAGAAAACAGACTTGGAAGAAAATGACAAAGTTCATAGCGATATGCAAATGTCAAAGCAGGACTGAGCGTAACGTTTCCCGTTTTATTAAGAACGTATATAAAACAGCAGCAGGACTTAATTCGATACTTCGAGCTATACGAAAAACTATTCATAACCTAATTTAGCAGTAAACATTTCAGGAATGGTGTTATGGGGCTTTCTTCTTTCAGGGACAGTTCATAAAAGAGGATATCTGGAAACGTATTACCAAGTTTCTTGGAAATGTACTCAGAATCGCAGAATGAAAATCTATTTAAATCGGCAGCGTTTTTGGAATCCAGATAAAGTCATATATATATCACAATGAAATATATAAAATTCAATGGTCTGGTAATAGAATTGTGATGGGGGGAAAATCGGTCCTTATTATCTATTAAAGTGACTTAATATCTTGAAGATTTTAATTTAAATTAACTTTATTTCATTCGTTTCAGTCTTAATTTGTTCTGATAGTAAGAAGATTATGATGATGGATAGAGAATGGAATATACAATCAAATCAAAAATATCAATGAACGACTAAAGAAAAGTCTTTGGAGCTTGTAAGTATGTTTAAGTTGTCCCCTGAGTACGCTACTAACGTTCTGCAGGGTTAGTCCTTTGAAGGGGGTGCCTCCTTAAAGCCTATTCTTACTTATGGATCCGAAACATGGACAGTGACAACACAACAATCTGCCAGAATACAAGCTGCTGAAATGAAATTCCTCAGACCAATAGCAGGATATCAAAGAACAGACAAAAAACATAACACAGAAATAAGACAACTTAGTGGTTGTAGAGGAATTAAACACAACAATAGAGAAATGCAGAACAAACTGGAAAGAACACTTAACAAGGATGACTGAGAATAAAATACCAAAAGCAGCATACAGCTATTCACCACGAGGAAGAAGAAGTTTGGGAAGACAAAAGAAAATATTGAAACAGCAGCAATTTGGAGCCGGAAGAGGCTAGTAAATAAGCCTAAACCGTGACGAAGAAGAAGACGAATAAAGAAAATTGGCCTAAGAACGTAAATTTTGAATAGGCTCTTTCCTAAGTCGACCTGGTATGTATGCACTAATATAACCTATAGAGTGGAATTATAGAAGTCCACAGATTATACATAGAAACTCGCGCAAAATGGCCCAATTCTTCTTGAATAATATTAAAAACGAATATTTGTCATTGTCCCTTCTCCTAAATAACCCTATTTCCTATATGACTAATAACTCCGAAGCATCTCAAAATAAAATCGAAGCAAAAAAAGATAACTAAAGAAAATAGATAAGATACAGAGTGCAATTAATAGAAGTCCACAGATTATACGTAGAAACTTGCACAAATTGGCCCAATTCTTCTTGAATAATATTAAAAGTGAATATTTATCATTATCCCTTCTCCTAAATAACCCTATTTCCTATATGACTAATAATTCTGAAGCATCTCAAAATTAAATTGAAGCAAACAAAAAAATAACAAAAGAAGATAATTAAAATAAGATAAAAATCATGTTGTTTTAGATAATTACTGGACTGTAATTAAATTGTTTTTAGGCCTATTATATCCCATTACATTAAATTTATGTTTTATTTATATAATTAAGAAAAGTCGGCCGCGGTGGACTAGTAGTCTTCTGGTCCCGAGGATCGCGTGTTCAAACCCGGCAGGGGTCGATGGATTTTTTAGGATGGAAAATCCAAGGAGCAAGTCCTCCGGGAGGGACTTTTAGGCCGAAGATTTTCAAGCTCGTATAAGATTCTTAAGCCTGAATAAGGAGGCCTGTAAGCAAAGTAACATCTTATTTGCGTACTAGATGTCTCATTGGGTCCTCATGTTGACCGCATACCCCAATCATGACATCTGTAGGGAATATGGGTAACTATATTAACAGTTATAGTAACTCCTAACAAAGAAGGAGAGGATCGGGCATAACATTGGGCTCTTACGCCATTGTAGATGTAGATAGTTAAAAAAATGTAATTTTCACTAGTAAAACGGGCGAATATAATCCTAACAACTCTTATCATCATCAACAACAATAATGGATTAAGCCCAGGTGGCGTGTTCCGGACTCATAGATTCTCATTCAAAAAGTTATATCCATCTATTTTTCGGTCTACCAAGATGATTTAGTTATATTTTAAATAAACTAATGATCTTCTTGGTGATAAAATCGTAAAAATGTAGTCGATGTACCCATTTCACCAATCAAAAATGAAAAGAGTCAACATGTTTCAACAACGAAGCTGTCATATTCATTTTTTTATAATTTAGTTAAGCTTGTTTCCCTACAGATGTCAGCGAATGACAAGTAGTTAGCTTATCGCCACAAATAGACATCTACTAGACAATTAAGATATTAATTTGATGGGTAATGCCGATTAAATTTTGTTCAGAGGTTCTAATTTAGGCTTGAGGTTCTTTTACAAGCCCGAAAATCCAACGTATTTTTACTATTACTAACTAGCCATCTAACTAACTTACTCACTGGCACTATCGAACCCTTAAGTTCATGGGCGCGGGAAAATAAGCTCTCCATACATTCCTATCCAGAGATGTTTTCCAATCATCCCCTGTATAATCCACTTCCTTGAAATCATGATTAATATTATCCTCCCACCTCATTCTTGGTCTACCAACTGGGCGTTTTCCCTCTGCCTTTTCTACAAGAAGATTCCATACCCATCCTTCATTCTCAATTCTTGCCACATATCCTGCCCATCGCAGTATACGAGACTTGACTTTTCTTATTATTTGTGGTTTCCTATAAAGAATATGTATCTCACTGTTTGCAATCTTGATTCGCCTATCTGTTCTGTTCATCTCATTATTATTATTATTATTATTATTATTATTATTATTAGAATGGATAGAATACGAAATAAAGAAATAAGGGAAATTATGGGTGTACAAGAGGAGCCGGACATCATAGACATTAAAGAAAAGAAAATATTGCAGTGGTATGGTCATGTCAAAAGAATGCCAGAGCAAAGATTGCCAAAAATTGTTATGGAATGGATCCCAAAGGAAAGGGGGAAGAGAGGAAGACCGAAGAAAACTTGGATAGAAGAAGTACAAGCAGCTATGAATATCAGAGGAATGGAGGAAGATCAATGGATGGACAGAGAGGAATGGCGTTTGGTTTCCGGAAGAAGGCGGCAGCTGCGATGATGCCGGATGATGATGATGATGATGATAATTATTATTATTATTATTATTATTTTAAACAGTTAAATACGGTATTGTTTTAGTGTATTTACATTACTAGCATCTTCCTAATTGTTGTCAGGACAAATAAGACGTGAAAGTGTAGGTCAGGACGACAGCAGTCACACTTCGGTTAGATTGCTTCGCACGAAAGTTCGATTATATCCTTATATGTAAAATAAATCTATTAATACAATTAAATGAGAACAAACATCACAGATGCTTCACCTTCCTGTCGATAACTAACTGTTAATTATGCTAACAACTATACCGGTACATTATGAGTGAAGTTAGTATAACACTACATTGGGTGTAAACATCTTCTAAAACTATAAATAAGAAAATATATATACAGTCAATATGCCCATTTCACCAATTAATGTTTTAAAATGGTCAACAAGTTTCTACAGTCAAGCTGTCATTCTCAAGACCAGATATTGACTGAAGACAAAATTGATAATAAATAAATAAACAAATTCAGTTAAAAACAAGTTTTGTTTTGTGACCATTTTAAAACATTAATTGGTGAAATGGGCATATTGACTGTATATATATTTTAATATTTTATCACCAAGAAGATCACTTGTGTATTAAATATAAATAAGAACAATGTTCAAGTTGAGTGCCTGCAAATACCAACACTACTCTTAAGGGGACCGACTTGTGAATTTGATTTTTTTCATCTGATTGTTTTGAAAATTATATCGCATACATTATGTGCTTACAGAAGTGTTTCTATGAAGTTTGGTATTTATAAATAGAATAGTTTCAGAATTATGATTTTCTAAATATACATTTTTAATATTTTATAAAAAAAATGCTCCTTGCGAAGCATTTTTTTAATATTCTCTCACGAAATTTGAGATTCAGAGTCTTTATGATTCCACTAAACACATTTGCTACGAAAATAAAAATCATAATAACGGGATTTAATACACAAGTGATCTTCTTGGTGATAAAATATTAAAATATATATGCAGTCAATATGCCCATTTCACCAATTAATGTTTTAAAATGGTCAACAAGTTTCTACAGCCAAGCTGTCATTCTCAAGACCAGATATTGACAATATTAGTCAATATCTGGTCTTGAGAATGACAGCTTGGCTGTAGAAACTTGTTGACCATTTTAAAACATTAATTGGTGAAATGGGCATATTGACTGCATATATATTTTAATAATAACGGGAGGATATTACTTATTTTTCATAAGTAATGCCACGAGTGATTACCAAATTATCGATAAATTCACGACTCACGAAGTGAGGAGTGAATTTACCTAGAGAATTTGGAAATCAAGAGTGGCATTTGTTAGGACTATTTAACGAATAAAATTAAGCTGTTTACTCACAAATCATTGTTTAACTATAGTTATTTTAAAATATTTATATATTTAATGTAAACGGCGATGTTTGAAAAACAAATCAGAAATGTGAGGTTATGTTCATTCACTGCTGCTTGATCATATTATTTATTGCCAAATAAGATCGCAATATTGTAAGAGTGCACCCAAGTGGAGAAATAATAAAACACATCAAACTATATATCATAATCAACATTACGGGTTATTTATTTATTTTTTTAGTAAACAACTCAGTAAAATCAAGGAATCTTTTCATTATTTGCTATATTCAATGTATTTGTTGGAGAAAAATAATGATTTGACGTGTTCAGAACATTAAAAAGGAGGGGCTTTCTTTATCACAAAAGCAGGAGCTGATAAAGAGAAATCGATAAAGAGCGAGGTGAAACACGACTGTCATTGGTTGTAAAACAACATTAATTGAAACGTGATTGGTCATTGACTAGCATTTGTGGCATGAGTTAATTAGTGATTAAAAATATTTTTCTTATCCACTCTCATGCATTTCCATCTCAATTTAAAACAACACATGTGTCTTAGACTAGTAACTGCATAGCAAATATCAATTAGCATATTTTGGGAGAGTCTAACCACAAAATGTCATTTTGAGAGCATAAAAAGTGAATCGTGAAGAGAATTTTGAGTTTTGGAAATTGTAAAAAAAAATTGAAACTGAAAAAAAAAGAAAAACGCACATATTAAAGTTTAAGTAGTAATGCTGACCACACGTGCAGGGGTAATTATACTCTTACGTCACGGATTAAATTTTGCTCATACAGTAAAAAAAAATATGAAAGTGATCCTAAGGAATCAAAGTTATTAAAAGCAAATAAACAAAAAATGATTTTTTTTCCCATTTAAAAACAAAATTCACGTAAGCGCTCATGCAGAGAAAATGCTCCAAGATACGCAGCTCTTGTTGCCTGGTAAGTAATCCCATAGAGCAATTTCTCTTCATGAACCGACACATTAACCTATGCATTAGTTAGGTTAATTCTCCCTAGATGGTCTACCAATTAAATTGTGCGAGATTCCCTCTCCTACAGTCGAGCCGTTCTTAATTCCTGTGTGATCACGCCTTTCCAATATTTGGTGCGAACGCTGAACGTTGTTTACAAGACAAAGCGTTGTTGTCATGTCAGTAGCGCGGACTTGTGTGGTGGACGAATCAGTTGGAGTATTATTAATGTGTTGTTATCGATTAATTTTAAGTGTCATAATGTTGCGAAGGAGTCAGAAAACTATCAATTCGCAAATCAGAGAAACATTTCTTAACGTTAAAGAATATTTCGAAAAAGAACGTGAGAACAATGGCAGTTTATTGCCTTTTACGGACTCGTAGTACGAGGGTAGACTTGAAAAAGCGGTAACATCCTCCTTAAGTGTGACATGTGTCTGAGACTCATAACCAGAGACCGGAACTTTGGTAGAATGCCTTTTTAAATGTGTTAAATATATTTTCAATTTGAAAGTGAATCGGTATTAATTATACCTTGGTGATTGAAATGCCACAGTTTTATATTGGCTTTTTCTGCCTAAATTAAGAAATAAATGTTTTGTGTCGCCCTTATTTGATTATTTATCTATTGTTTATTAATTTACTATTAAAAATTGCCTACAGGTATTTTAATTTATTTCTATAACCGCTACAATGAAAGTGACATCATCGAATGTATATTATTGTCTTTCAGTCAATTCATAACATTATTCTCTTCGCAACAATGAGTGCTGCCGTGCAAAAACTATATAAATAGCAGAAAGCATTTTAAATACTGCATATGTTTATTTGAAAAGGCAACAATGAATGCGGGTCTAACTTTTTTTTTTTTTCAGTTTCCATTGCGATGTTATTGTAGCTAGTAGCAAGATGCCAAAATCCAGTGTTCCTTTACACAGTAAAATGCAAAGTTACGTTAGTACTTTTGGATCCGACGCATTTTTTACTGACAGTAACGTACGCACATGCAAAATATGCGAGCAGTCAATGAACTACGAAAAGAAACATATCGGTACAATCGTAACATATCAATACAATCAAACACAAAAATGCACTTTCCACGGCTATTGGGAAGATTCCTTTGTTTCCAATGGTAATTGCAACATCGAGTCGAAAATCTCAATTTGTAAGTTTTTATAATTGCTTATTTTAGCTATTTATAATGCCTTTTCGCCTGCCTATTTTAAGGATTTATTATGCCTAACTTCCGGTCTCTGATCATAACCGTAACGACAACCATTGTTAATGAAGCAGCTAGTCAACTGATCAAAAGGTCGTCCATGGTCTGTATTTAAGTTAAGTTTAGGGATTTGGAACTAAATTCAAGATCTGTTGCACAATCCAACTATTATAAATTGCACACATTCATTCCTCCAGCTCTCTCAATTCTACCAGTACTGAACCCGGACCATCAAGTCTGTATACATTAGAATTATAAAGTTTTGGACTTTTGTGAATTAAAATATTTGCTGTGCAATGAATGGGTGAACTTTTACTTAAAACAATTGAAAAAGGCCTTCATTTCACTGAGCTTCAAGAAAAGATTACCCTCAAATCAATATTAAATATTGATATATAAATATATTTGGGGATGACCTTTTCTTGAAGCTCAGTGAAATGAAGGACTTCTTCAATGGTCTTAAGTAAAAGTTCATCCATCCATTGCACAGGTAATATTTTATTTCACAAAAGTCCAAAAAGTTATAACCCTAGTGTACATGCAGACATCAGCTCAGCCAGTTCGACCAACGCTATATCAAATTTAAATGTTAAGACTGGTCAACATGATTTTTGTCTCATGAGTACCAATAGTTTACTTAATGCAGTTTTTTATCGTGTTTTCAAATATGTATTCGGAATTTCTCCATCAGCCACAATTTTTTATTTCAATTTCAATTAATGGATTTAAACAATTCTCTTTTTAATGAACGTTTTTTCGTCCATTGTGAAATAAAAACAAATGAACTAACTCAGGAGATTTCAGCTATGGAAAAGAGATATCAAGGCAAATGGAATCCTAATATGCTGGCCGATTATTGTTGGGCCATCAAGAGGGATGCTCCACAGGCGAAAAATAGCAGAAAATCGTAATTTCTTACTTTTAGGGTGTGTCCGAATGTTCGAATATTGTGTAGTTACGAATGTAGAAAATATTAAAGTGTTTAAAATTATAAATTCCTGTCTCTCGGAAACCTTGCGCGATGGAGAAAAACCGATATCATACTTGAATTCAGAAGAAAAAAATACTATTAGAATCACATATTTTTCTTTCTGAGACAAAAAAAAATCTTTTTTGTTGCTCAGTGTTATTAATCCTTAAATTGGCAAGACACTAACTTCTCGCGTCAGTTATTTAAATGTAACGGTCCTCAGTGAAAACGGAATCATGTATAACTGTTATTATTAGGACATCATCATCTTCTTCAAGGTGGCCCGTTCAGCTCCTGGCTGCACAATAAGCTACAGGTCGTCCTTCCAAAGTCGTTTCGGTTTTCCCACATATCTTCGGTCTTCAGGTTTATAATAAAGTATCTGTTTTGATAAACGATTATCTGGCATTCTTCGTATGTGTTCAAACCATTTAAATTTATTTCTGTATATTCTCTTGTTTATATTATATACTTGTAATTCATCTCTGATATCTTGACTTCTCTTTTGATCCCTTAAAGATACACCTGCAACGGATTTCAGAAATCTCATTTCCATTGTCTCATTAGAAATCGTTAAAAGCCAAGTCTCAGTCACGTATGTTAACGGCTACTGTTTTGTAAAATTTAAATTGAGTTATATTATTAGGGATAGGGTCTATTGTGTAATTCAACACAAATTTAAATAATTTCTATTCGTGCGTTTTCTTCTCTTTTATTTAAAATAGTAAATAAATTAAACCAATTGTTTTATCCTATGGGATACATTTCCGATTAAAGTGTTAAAAAAGAAAACATCCTTTAGGATTTAATTTATGATTGGAAATTTTCCAGTGTTGATTCTCGGGCGAGCTAACGAACGTAGGAACTCCATGGCACGACACGTATAGAAGCCCTTGGCCTACCAGACGCCTGTTATCTCACAACCACAAGAATAATTTACAAAGGTGGACGACAATCCAGTCAGAATAGGAGTGACATGTGATCAGCTTGTCGACTCCCCCAGTCGTTCTTCTCAACCAGATGCTATCAACTTTCTTTCGCCACGCGAAATGTGTTATACTCAAGTTTCCCAATAAAATTACCTCGGAGACAGAGGGTGAAATCTTGGAAATCATATATAATATTTTCACACGACTGTTAGCCCAAGGAGACGTTTTGATTTTTACCCCTCGGGGTTGCTTTCAATGGGTGAAACAAACAATAACATAGACGTATTTTTATCCAATTTCCCAGGTTATCATTTCGACATTTCTGGTGTTTTCTCCTGGTATAGGCGTATTTGTAATCCACGTCTTAGGTTGGGGCGCCTGCCCCGATGACATGGTGCATGATGATGGCAGTGGTGCGCCAGGTAAAGGTATAGTGATCCCACCTCAGGCCTCAGGTAGTAGGAGGTTAAGGCTCCCATTTTTTCTGGATATCGGCACTTGATGTCAGCCGGGTTGTCAGCCCTGCGTGACGGCCGCCTTTACCACCAGAACCCATTTCCGTTGGAGGCTGAGTCGACCCGAGGACCATAGTGCCGCCAGAAGGTTTGGGTCAGTTTAAAAATCCTGATCCACCGGGACTCGAACCCTCGACCTTCCGGCTTGTAGCCTTAACTACTACGCTAGGGCGTGCCTCCAGGAGAATCCTTAATTCTAACTTTCTAAGGCGAATAAAAGTGATGATTATGATGGTCATATGATGTTCGGGGACCGTTTGGACCTTATAAGTTTCCTGACATTTGTCTTACAAGTGAGAAAAACCCCACCAAAAAACCTCACTTAGGAAACTTGTCCCGATCGGGGAACGAACCCAGGCCCGCTGTTTAATAAGGCAGCGCGCTACCTCGGGACCACAGCGGTGATATTTATAATTTATGTGCATTCTGGATAAATTTATATTTGGGCATCAGTGTAGTCCATGTTTACACTCACTAATAAAAATATGCTGACGTCATGCCAACATTGCCGAAGATGGCATGACATTGTGTTAATAGAGGATTGTGTCTGCGGATATGCGAGATACGAATGCCAAGCAATGATTAGCACGATACGTCTGGCCGCCAGGAAGTCTATCTCTAGCTACAGCTAGGTCGCATATAAATATAGGCTACGTTTATGGCTCAAAGCTTCTGGAAGTGTGAAAAAACATTCTACCAAAACATCATTAGAGATAGCCAAGATAGTTCAACAAAACCTTCCACAACTCTGTTATTACTGAATTTTTGTACATTTTATTCCAGTAGGTCTACCGCTATGGTCTCGAGGAAGCGTGCTGCCTTGTCACGCAGCGGGCCCGGGTTCAATTCCGGTGGGGACAGGCTTCTGGGTGAGATTTTTTTCGGGGTTTTTCCTCACCTGTAAGGCAAATGTCACGAAGCTTTAGGGCCCAACTGTCCCCGAAAAGCATCCGGCCATCATCATCATCCTTATCATTATCATCATTATCCTTTACCGGTGTGGAAAGCAACGGGAAGCTACCACACCTATAATTCCATAGTAAAGCTGCAGAGCATAGCATGAAAATGCTATGACTGCAGTGAAAGACCTGCCCTCGGGCAGAATTACTATGGATGGATGGATGAATTATTCCAGTAGAAATTCAAACAGACAATCTCTATGTTCCATCCCAGTGGCATGGGTTGATTCCCGATTGAGTTTGGGTGGGTGTCACTTATCTTGTTCTATCCTGTATTGTCCTTGAAGTTGACCCTGTCAAAAATCACAGATCCAGAGAGGCCTGCTACTGTGTATTCGGTTAATCTATAACCGCGACTGCTGGCACATATTTAATCACTATTCAAGATAATAACTAACTCCAAATTACATTAATCGTTAATACTTTCCACTCTATAGCTACAAAAAAAACCCAAAATAATTTACCAAAAAAACTGATTCTCTAGCTAGATATGTTTCAATATGTTCTCTCCCTGCCTATAGGTTATTAGTTCAGACAATCACTTATTAGTCCATGGGGAAGTAGGTCCCAAAAAAGGAACAGATAAAATAAATAAAAAAATATTAAAAGAACAAATTCATCCAGAACATAATTCAATACAGTTTCTCTTTAACTTGGATTCCAGTGGATATTTAAACAGGGTATCTCAATGTGCCTTTGGTTGTTTTGGTAGACGCTGCAGAAATCTACAAATTAATCTTGGAATTCGTGTCTTTAAAGATATCCACTAATTTAGAAAACAAATGCTACTTACAAAGGAACTGTCAACTATAGCAAACCGAAACATACCTTGAAATTCCTCCCAGGGAAGCGTTGTGATGTACAAAGACCACGTCCAAAAAATGATCTGCCGTTTTAACTGCAAGGCACAGGAATAGAAGCCAGAATCCAGCAATGGTAACCCACTGTACGGAGCAGATTACGTCCCTGTAGGAGTTAAATACAGAGTGGTGTGAGGCGGGACGCGGCGGGTAGTGAAGGTTTTCCAGTCTGTCAATATAGATGTTGTATTACTTCCCTATAGTTTAAATGAGAGATTTGGCACTTGATTTTAGTGCCTTACAGTTAAAAAGGCATATATATAACTAACTAACTCACTGTCACTATCAAACCCGTAGGTTCATGACCGCGCGGATATAAGCTCTCCATATATCCTTATCCAGAGCTAATGAAATTTAGATTCACAAACGGAAGCGAAATGAGAATAGAGTTAATTTTGTATTCCTTATTATAATATTTTTAAATTTCAATTTGAATAGAGGTAAGTGCTGATTTGTGTTACTGATATCAGTTAAATAAAAAATAGAGAGAGGGATAGAGAGAGGGATAGAGAGAGAGAGAGAGAGAGAGAGAGAGAGAGAGGGAGAGAGGAATTATAATTGTTACAGGTAATTTTGTTCAGTCCTGTGTTCACTGAAAGCAGACAGCTTTACTACTCCCATGTTCATGGCAAGCTGACGACATGTAAATAAATGTATTATTAATAAATAATAATTAATATATATTAAGCATCATGGATTCAATTAAATTACATTACAGAATTAGCTACGTAAAATAATTTTAAAAAGATCATAAAATGATCAGAAAAGGGAGGAAGGGGATTATGGACAGAATGGGACAAAGAGTTCCAAAGGTCATAAATGAGGGTAAAAATGGTGATATAAAATTGCTCCCAATGTCAGTTTCAGGCACTCATTAGTTTCATTAAAAGAGCTATAATTTGCCCTATAAAGATAAAGTGTGCACCTAAAAATCCTAAATCCTAAATCATTCCCCTTTCGAGTCACATGTCCTGCCCATCGCAGTCTTCGAGACTTAACTGTTCTTATTATATCTGGTTTCCTATAAATACCAAATACACTGTTATATAGTCTTCACCATTCACCTGGCTGTTCACATCTCTTTGATCCAAAAATTGTCCTAAGAACTTTATTCTCAAATACTTGTAATCTTATTTATAGAAGATAAATAAAATATTCATTTTCATCATAACATTTTTCTTCTTATTATTCTCCTTCCTCTGTCTGTAATTGTATAGTATGGTAGGTTGAAGAAGAGGATCCCAAGAGATTTCACAAATAGAAAGAGAAAAAAGAGAGTGGCGCGAAGAGGCGAGAAAAGTATGGGGAGAAGGGAGACGAGCAACCAAGAGCGACAAGAGATAGAAAGATCTCTTTCTCTCTCTCCCCCTCTTCTCTCTCTCCCCCGTCGTCTCTATTCTCTCTCCCTTACTCTACTCTTTCGCTCTCTTTCTCTCCTCCCTCCCCCCCTCTCTCTCTCTCTCCCTCTCACTCTCTCCCCTTTCTCCTCTCTCTCTCTTTCCCCTCTCCCTCTCCCCCTTCCCCCTCTCTCTCTCTACCCTCTCCCTCTTTCCCCCTCTTCATCTCTCTCTCTTCTCTCTCCTCTCTCCCTCTCCCCTCTCTCTTTTTCTCTTTCTTCTTCTTTCTCTCTCTCTCCCCTCCCTCCTCTTTCTCCATCTCCCCCTCTCTTCTCTCTCTCTCTCCCCTCACTCTCTTTCTCCCTCTCCCCTCTTTCTCTGTCTCGTTTTCCTCCTCCCCTCTCTCGCTTATCTCTCTCTCCCCTCTTCCTCTTTCTCTTATCCTCCCTCCCCCCATCGTCTCTTCCTCTTTCTCTTTCTCTTTGTCTCCCTCCCCCATCTCTCTCTTTCTCGTTCTCTCTCTCTCCCCGCTCTCTCTTCTCCTTCTCTCTCATCCCATCTCTGTCTCTTTCTCTCCCTCGCCCCCTCTCCTTTCTTGCTCTCTCTCTCTCCACCTCCGCTTACCGACTTCTCCCTCCCCTCTCCCTTCCGCTCGTCTGCCCGTCTCCCCCTCTCACTCTCGCTCGCCCCTCATTCCCCTCCTCTCCGCTCTCCCCCTCTCTCTCTTTCTCTGTCTCTTTCCCCTCCTCTTTCTCTCTCTCCCCTCGTTCCTTTCTCTCTACTCTCCCCTCTTTCCTGATCTCTTCCCCTCTCTCTCTTTCTCTCTCGTCTCCTCCCCTTTCCCTCTCTCCTCTCTCTCTCTCTCCCTCTCTCTTTCCCTCTCTGCTCTCGCCTCTCTCCCACTCGCTTTTTTTTCTCCTTTCTTCTTATTGGTGTTCGTTTTTTTCGAGCGATAGGGAGAGGATAGGTGGATAAAGTGGTGAATCGAAAATTGCGTAAGAAGAAATCTACAGCGGCAGAGAAGTTTCTTATCAGATTTACGCAGAGGCAAGATTAAAGTCATAAATGTACAAAATAAATGTGCCCATTTTTTATCAGACTGTTAGAAAAAGACTTAAAACAAAGAAGATCTACAGTCTTCTTTAAAGCACCATGATAGGCACATTTGGACTAAGAAATCCCGTTGAGATTTACACATTGATAAAAGTATCCTTTCTTTATGATACGGTTCCTGAGTTTCTCGTAATGCATGATAACGGTAGTCCTCATACAGCCCAGAAAAATATCCTGATAGAATGCCAAATTGGCCGCCCGCATGCAGACCTAACCCAAATCCAATTGAGCATTTTGGTATAGCCTAAATTGCTGCGTTACAGAAAATGGAAGAGCTGTAAATGCACTAATTGAATGATGGAGAGAATCCCACAAATCTCTATTAGGAGTCAATGGAATTAAGTAATTAAAGCACACGAAGTATTGAAATAACCAATATGTACAATATAATCTTCAATTTCCAGCTTGATCGTATTTCTAACTCTGTGATGGAAATTTTTTGTACGAATGGTTATTCTGATCATATTCCTTTATGGAATATTTATAAAAAAACATTACTTCAATAGTTTTTTGTCATTGATTTAAACATGTGTTTTCTCAAGTTTTGAGCAGTGCATGTTAAAAAAAAGTTTCTATAATTAGCTCATATATAATTTAATCTTAGGCCCACATGTCCAACTAAAACCTTTAGGGAAGTAAGTCTATATACCGTTCAGAAAAAAAAACACACACAAACATTATTTTGTGGATAATAAAGTAGATCTGTACCAAGTTTCAGTTTTTGTTATGAAAATGTTATATCTGTAAATGAGAATAGTATCGTCACTTATAAAGTTTTTAAAATATGTGCTTATTCAACAATTTGAGACTTTAACCTCAAGATATGCGCAAAACAATACCGTGAACAAAATTAAATGCACGATGAGTAGTTGGTTTGGTCTGTCCGGAATCTCTGAAAAACGCAATTTTATTTACGAACAAGGTCACCTGTTTATTCATTTTCACGGTTACCAGCTCTATTATATAGAAAGGCTGCAGTTTAAGAGATGTGCTCTCATGGTGGCGTTATCGGCTACTGTGTGCCACGAGTGAATATTCGATCGGAAAACAAGCGACTTTAGTGTCGCGTCATGCTGATCAATGTGATAACATATGTTCCTGCCAGAACCAATTGTCAACATGTTTGCTCACATATAATGGGATTCTATCCCAAGAGTCTACCTATATTAGTAGACAAGTTCGGGTGAGAAAATGGGCGAGTTAGTACACCAGATTAGTTTAGCGTTCACTTGTTTGTTAGCAGGTTTTTGTGATAAGTTGGCTACACTGTCAGAGAAATGACTAATAGACATTTTATATTGCAAATATGCTGATTTTTATTAGTTTCAACTCAACTTCTCCCTCTATTTCAAGACAGTTTTAATATTTTTTTGGGAAAAATAAATATTTTTCTCTCAAGTTATTATTCACATACTGCAAGAATATATTGTGTATTTTCCCCGCATTATATTAGCTTAACCTGTATCTGTCTATGTAACGGAATCTTTGAACACGATTTTCACCCACTTAAAACATTGGATCAATTTGAAACTTTGTATACTTGTAAAGGATCAATGACAATACAAAAATTTCATAATTTGTTTCTAATATCCTGGCCAGAATCATCGGAAAATAAAAAAAAAACAGTATAATAGGTTGCGGTCTTCGACTTTTTAGTCAATGGTTGCAAGAGCTCAGTTGATAGAACGGTGGACTGTAGAGGTACGTATATAATTTCAGTAATCCATAGGTCGCTGGTTCAAATCCGGCCAGGAGGATTTTTTTAGAAGAGTATTGAGCAATTAAATTTTCATGAGATTCCGGTTTATGACAATCAATTAAACTAAAAATTAAAAAATAAATAATAGTTTAAAAAAACTGAAACAACACGCTTTATTAGAAAACCAAACAAAAAACTAAAAAATAAATAATAGTTTAAAAACCTAAAACATCACGCTTTATTAGAAAACCGAACTAAAAAATGAAACATAATTTTAATTTCCAACACGCTTGGGATAAAATTAAAGTGGCCAACAAAAAAAATCATCTCCAACACATTTAGAATAAAACTAGAGTTATCTACAAAAAAATAATATTACTATCAAAAGCATGTGATGCTTTTTATGGTTTTTACGTTTTTTTAGAGACTTCACTTTTACCAATATCTGTTTATTATCAAATATATTAATTGATATAGAGCACCCCACGCTTTTGATGGTGAAATAATTTTTTTGCAGATAACTAAAGTATTATTCTAGATGTGTTGAAAATGATTTTTTTGTTGACCACTTTAATTTTATCCCAAGCTTGTTGGAAATTAAAATTATTTTTCATTTTATAGTTCGGTTTTCTAATAAAGCGTGTTGTTTTAGTTTTTTTAAACTATCATCATAGTGCATTCACGAATTTAGGCCATTTGTTGACCTGTTTCGGCCTCAAGAGAAACACCATCCAGAAGTCTTTTGAGTGGACGTCCTGGTCTTCTTCTTCCTGCAGGTTGATATCTTAACATTTGTTTGGGTATTCTGTGATCCTCCATTCGATGAACATGTTGCATCCATCTTGACTTTTTAAACTATTATTTATTTTATTTGAATTTATGTTGGTGGCATAGTGGCATAAAATCTCCGCTTATCTGCTATATCAATATGATGTCCCATTGAACACTAAATATTTTTTGATTGTGTTGATACGATGTAGTATTTTAATGTTGTATACACTCTTTTTCTAAACTTACAGTACGCAGTATTATTAATTCAATAGGTAATGTGAAGTTTATAGCAGGATTTTAATATTATAATGAATATAAGAGTTAAAATATATATGTAGTCAATATGCCCATTTCACCAATTAATGTTTTAAAATGGTCAACAAGTTTCTACAGTCTTGAGAATGACAGCTTGGCTGTAGAAACTTGTTGACCATTTTAAAACATTAATTGGTGAAATGGGCATATTGACTACATATATATTTTAATATTATATCACCAAGAAGATCACTTGTGTATTAAATAAGAGTTAAATTTAATAATTTTGTATTTTAAAATTTTCTTAATATTTAAATATAACTTAAATAAAATCATCTAAATAATTTTCATTATATACATGAATAAATTAATAAATGAATGGAGGAAAACACAATGAGGATATATACCCATCAATAGGAACCTCAAACTCGATGCTATTCTTTTTGCAGACGATTTAGCTCTTCTGGCACTTTCCGAAAATGATTTACAACGATCAATTTATAATTTACAAAAAATAGGTGCCAAATTTAATATGGAAATATCAATTAACAAAACTAAAATTATGGCATTTCATGGGAAGGACCCCATACAAAGCAAAATCTGTCTCCAGAATAAAATTTTAGAGAGATCTAATCAATTTAAATATCTTGGATATTATCTCTCTATCTGGGATGAAAAGGATATCCCTGAAAAAGTTACTAATTATAATAAAAGTTTAGGAATTATTAATCAAGTTATGAAACCATCCCTTGTACAAAAAAACACCAGATTACGTTTATATAACACTTTAGCTAGACCAGTGTTGACCTATGGTAGTGAAGCATGGACACTAAAAAAACAACATGAAAGCAGAATAACGGCTTGTGAAATGAGATTCATGCGCAGAACAGCGGGTTACACCAGATGGGATCGGAAAAGGAACACCGATATCTTAAAAGAATTGAAGACTACGCCAATTTTGGAATATATTAAACAGTACCAACTAAATTGGAAACACCATCTTGAAAGAATGAGTTCAAATCGGATCCCCAAAGCTGTTTATAATTATATACCAAGAGGACGAAGATCACTGGGCCGTCCTATGAAACGCTGGAGGGAAAATTTTCTATAGGATCGTAACAGGCCTTGGCCTAATACTTGGAAGGAAGAAGAAGAAGAATCTAAATAATTTATTGTTGGTTATTGTTGAATAAAAATGTCTCAGTAACAATTAAAGAAATTGTACTATTTAACAGTTTTTGTAAAGAATGCTTTTAAAAATTGTTTTAAGTCATTGTTGTCAAAATTGTAAAGCCTTCTATTATAGCTGTAATAAGAACACCTGCATAACTTCATATTCTTAAATGAAAGTAAACTAAACTCTGAATGGATGTTAAAACTAAAGAATTATTTAATAACAAACTAATTTATACACCTCACTAATAGTATTCTTTTAGCAATATTAATATATTTAATTATTTATGTAAATAATATTAAGAATAACAAATATTTTTATTTGTTTTGTTTTAAATATTGTATAATCGTAAAATTAGTTTTCTATATCTCATTATTTTCCTGTTTTTTATATACACTAGACAGGGACAATTTAATATGTCTTGCTTGTATACATTTTATTATTAGTTTTAGTCTTAATTTTAACTAATATTAACTGGTTGTATTAAAGATCGTAATATGTATATTAGATATTATCTTTTGATCAAATTTTTACTTAGTGTTTAATATTAGAGTTAATTAAGATTGTTATATTCTTATGTAATATATGTTTGTCCTGGTGAGTGGAAGAGAAGGCCACATGGCCTTAACTCCACCAGGCTAAATAAATAAATCTTAAAATCTTAAAACAATTAACTTTCTTATTTAACAAATTAAATTAAACCTTAGGCTATACTTAAAGAACTATTAACCAATAGAATTTAAAATAAACATCTTGTGATGTAATAATGGTCTTAAAATTATAAAAGAATTACACTATTCATTCGCATACAACTTTCAACAAATATAGAATTAAGAAGAGATCTCCTGATAAAATGTAGTATTTAATACAAGAAGAAGAAGAGAATCCGGCTCTACCGAAAATTAAACCCAACCTGAACCAGTAATTATTTTTCGGGACACAAATCCTTTTTCAAAAAGTTATGACAACATCGGGCATGAAGAGAATTATTGAAGTTGTATTAAAATACAACCAATGAAGAGTACAAAGTTGGATTCCTTGTTGGAGAGTTTGTAGAGAATATTTTGGTCAGACTTTGTTCACTCAACTATACCGTCAAATCTTTTGATTCTAGTCTAACATGGATCTTTGCGTATCTCATTACGCTCTCTTGTGGACAACTCGCTTTACCCATGGTTCACGACTCAGTTAAATTAATTTGTTAGATGTTCAAACTTCCAGTCCTCTAGTTATAATACATCGACTTTAGAAGGAAAAATGTTCGTTAAAACGACATAAAAGGATCTTAAAAAAACCTTATAAGGGGTATAAATAAATAATAAATATCCTCAACTCGTGTCAAACTCGGGGTCGGGTCGAGGGGTGAAATAAGATGAAGCCCCTATATTTTATAGCGGTCTGTGAACGACAAGGGTGCCGGCCGACCACGCCTGACGTACTCTCACTGGGGCAGATGAACGAAATGAAACTAAATGGATGAGACGAATTTGGAGAAATGGTGGAAATGAAATTGTGGTAGGGGAAAAACGGGAGGGAAAACGGAAACCCCGAGAAAAACCTGGCCAAGGTCCGTTTCGTCCACGACAAAACCAACGTGAAGACACCGAGATTCGATCTTTTAAAATGTGTATAAAAATGGGAATGCATAATCTTGATACTTCTGTTTTTAATAATAATAATAATAATAATAATAATAATAATAATAATAATAATAATAATAATAATAATAATAATAATAATAATAATAATAATAATAATATTCTTGTATCTTGTAAGCCCATGTTTCCCTTAACAGAGATTTAGGCGCTCTCCCCCTACACGGAAGAATTTGAACCATACTAATGTAGTTACACTTGTTTTCGTGTAGATGTCATTAGAGTGGTCCGTGGTCAGCGTTCCGCCTCATACTGACATCTAGGAAACCAAGGTACTATTAGGACGGGAAAATTCGGTAAATTTTGCTTAGAGGCCTTTCATTCAGGCTTAAGGAATTTTTTACGAGCCTGAAAATCATCAGAATCGGGACCCACGGCTTAAAGTCCCTCCCGGAGGACTTGCTCCTTGGATTTTTCCATCCTAAAAAAATCCATCGACCCCTGCCGGGTTTGAACCCGCGACCCTCGGGACCACAGGCAAGGAGAATAACCACTAGTCCACCGCGGCCGACAATAATAATAATAATAATAATAATAATAATAATAATAATAATAATAATCTCTATCTATCTTCGGGTTTTTACAGCTGCTGCCGTCTTCCCGTGCCAAACCTCCAAAGCCTACGGTCTTGGGCATCTTCGATGCTTAGCCCTCTAGCTTGCATTACTGTCTTCATGTTTTCCTTCCATGTTAACCTTGGTCTTCCTCTTTTCTTCTTTCTGTTCGGATGCCATTCATATAGTTGCTTCGGCCATCGCTCATCTTCCATTCTTAAAACATGTCCTAACCACTTTAATTCCTTCTCCTCAATTCTTTCAATTATGCTTTCTTCTGCTTCCATTATGTTTCTAATTTCCTTATTTGTGACACGTTCTAATTTAGACTTTCTGGCACTTCTTCGTAAATAATCCATTTCTAGAGCTATTAGTCTATTCTTGTAGTACTTATTGATTGTCCATACCTCACTTCCGTACATTGCAACAGATTCCACCAATGTTTTACCAATATATTTTTTTTGTGTCTTTCCAAATATGCTTATCCCACCATATGGAATTTAATGATGATATTATTTTGCTACTCAATTCAATTCTATGTTTTATGTTCTCTTTGCCTATACCTTCGATGTTATCCATAATCATTCCCAAATATTTAGTTTGTTTCACTTGCTTTATTTGGATTCCTTCTTCCAATATTAAATTTTCTCTTTCATTGCTATTTATTGCCAGATATTCTGTTTTTTGTAAATTTACTGTGAGACCCCATGATTCATATGTGTTTTTCAACCTTTTTATCATGAATTCCATATCAAATTTGTCTTGCGCTAAAACCAGTTGATCATCGGCAAATTGTAATGTCAGCAAAAATCTGTTGCCTATTGGGATCCCCATACCTTTGCAGCTTTGTTTCCATTTCGTTAATATAAATTCTACATAAATATTAAATAAAATTGGTGATAGACTGCACCCTTGTTTCAATCCCTTTGAGGTTTTTATAGGATTAGACAATTATATTTCCCATTTTAACATAAGCGGAGTTATCTTTATAGATTTGTTTAATAATTTCTATTAGGTTTCTGTCAATATTGTATTTCTCCAATACTTCCCATAATTTGTTCCTCGGAATTGAGTCATAAGCTTTCTCTAAATCTATCATTGTCAAATGGGTTTCTTCTCCAACTGCAGTCCGTTTTTCAATTAACTGTTGTATTGCAAATATATTGTCAACACATGACCTTCCTGGTCTGAATCCATTTTGATCTTCACCTAATTTGTCTTTAATATCTTTTTGTAACTTTGTTTTTAATAACTTCGTAAATATTCTATATAATGTGTTATTTATACTTAGTCCTCTGTAATAATAATAATAATAATAATAATAATAATAATAATAATAATAATAACAATAATAACAATAATAACAATAATAATAATAATAATAATGCTTCATTTTATTGTATTATTTTTCTGCATTAAGAAGGAAAAATACATATTTATATTCGATATTTAAGTATGTCTGAAGGTTAGATTCTGTCTCTCTAAATAAATTGCGTTACGCATCAATCGGCTAAGCGTCATTTTTAAAAAAAGTATATTTTGATGTCATCTGTTGCACTGGCTCATGAAGTAAGTACGAGCACGCACACTCTTAGCGCCAAATCTTTAAATATAGCCTTATTATTAATGCGAAATATAAGCGCCATTAGTCCTATCAGAGATTCTGTGTTTTGCAAAAAAAATGACTATGAAACTAAATCTTCATAAATACTAATCTAAATGTTATATCATGCAGCTTAGCGCTAAATGTTCCCGCTCTTATATTGTTGATACATAACTGAGTACTGTTGGTTTAGCGCTACAATAAATAGTGAAGATTTTCAAGTCGGAGTGATGTTTTAGGCCTACTCCCTATTTTATAAACAAAGTTAAAAATCAGGGGCTTGTCAATTCAGAGGTCATTGTAATATGCAACGGAGTTAGGAGATCCGCTGTTCATCAGTTTGTAAAATTCGTTTTTTCTCTCCTTTTTGTTTTGTGAAATGAAAAGTGTAATTTTTGTTTTTAAATTCGATCTTTGATAATTGTAATACATATAAATTTCCAATGTGAATAATTCATATTAAAAATATGAAATAAATTATTTGTATTATCTACCGTTGTTCCACTTATTGTAAATATTGTTTACAGTTACATAAGCATATTCCATCCATAGTAATTCTGCCCGAGGGCAGTCTTTCACTGCAATCATAGCATTTTCATGATATGCCTTGCAGCTTTACTAGGGAATTGTAGGTGTGGTAGTTTCCCGTTGTTTTCCACACCGGTGAAGGATGATGATGATGATGATGATGATAAGGATAAGGATGATGGCCATATGATTTCGGGGACCGTTTGGGCCTTAACGTTTTCCTGACATTTGTCTTATAGGTGAGGAAAAACCCCGATAAAAACCTCACCCAGAAAAACTGCCCCGACCGGGGATCGAACCCGAGCCCGCTGTGTGACAAGACAGCACGCTACCGTTAGACCACAGCGGTGGACTTAAGCATATTATTAATCATATATATATATATATATATATATATATATATATATATATGCCTTTTAAAAAACGTATTATAGGTGAAAATAAAAAAAAAATGTGTGCAAGTTGATGGATGTCTATTGATATGTTTTACACGCTTTATATTTGCTTGACTTGTATCTATCTATGTAACGGAATATTTCAACGCGATTTTCACCCACTTAAAATAATTGGATCGACTTGAAACTTTGTATACTTGTAAAGGACCAATGACAATACAATAAGTTCATAATTTGATTTCTAAAATCATGGCTAAAATCATCAGAAAATCAAAAAAGTTCTGTGTAATTATTACTCTAAGGAATAAAAAAATTAAAATTTCACGAAACTGTTACAGAATGCCTGTAGTCATCTCAAAATTTACTACTGAAATATTTTCATTTCATAATTCGATAATTTCTAGAATAATCATATCAATGTTGATGAAAATAGGTGCCCCTCTCCATTGATGATTCCCTAGAGTTATAGAAGGATTTTGTTTTACTTTTTTTTATATATACTATAATTGTATGAAAAATTGGATTTATTTAGAAAACATTAATTTAATACACACATTTCTTAATGTAATGTGTATCAAGTATTTAAAAAAAATACAATACAATAGCCTATATAAACACGTATCAATAATAAGTGTGTTGTGCATACAAACACTACTAATACTATGATAAAATATTTTATATCAACAGTGTATACGCATTATCTTGACGCTTAATAATAAAATATCCCATACTAATACGCATCAGCAGTGTAAACGCCCTCTTGTGGTTCTTAACTGATTGATGCAGAAAGATAATGACATCATTCTCATTACGTCTAAGTTCAGTATTTGAATATTGAACGTTAAAATAAATATTTATTAATCATATAGTTCGAATCAGTATATACAATAATATTATATAAGTGATTATCAAGTCAGAAATAATTGAATAGCTCTTGCTAGAGTTTCAAATAAAAAATCTTTAAAAGCATTTTACTCGGAACTTCCATAATGTCGCATAGCCGGTTGTTGCATAACGCCGTCCAAATATAGAATGCCTTTGAACGGTACAAGAAAAAATATAGTTCCATTGTCCACAACAAAATAAACCAGTGGAGGGTTGGTTTTGGCTCTGAGCACCTAATGGCAGCACTTTAATATTTATTCAGGGTCTAAATTGTTTTATAAAGACTAAGTTTATAATTTTTATAGTATCTATAATGAATATGGTATCTGTAATAAATAGATGTAGATAATAAATAGATATAGATAATAAATAATGTAATAAAAATGGTATCTATAACTTAATGAAGTGACAAAGTGTCAAGTAAATATAAAAAATTGTCGAAAGAGGAATAATAAAACCAGTGTGACTGAGAAAGGAAACACGCATTAAAAAACAAGGAAGGTGGTGAGATTAAAGCCATACAATCTTGAGTACTTTAAACAATTGCAAACTCTTTTAAAGATGTTTCGTTATGTGATATTACATTAAAAATTCCATTAAAATCCGGTTTCTACCTATAACTCATAGTCAAGTACTGCAATCACAAATTCACTAAGAGCAGTGAAGCAGAATTTCATATAACGAAAAATACATAACATTTCAATTACGGTACATTGGAAGTTAAACAATGAAGCTAAATAGTAGCTTTAGGTCTATTTAGCGATAATAATTACACTATGTTTGCATTTTTGTTCATTCGTTCATGAGTATTCTATACGTATATCGATTTATAATTTAAATTTTATTATAGAAGTTGTCAGATGGCATGTGGGCGAAGTTTCGCAGCTTCTTACGATAGAGAATTGTATATGAGGAAAGAAACATGTATGTTTAGATTGAGAGGCTGAATAGTGTAAGCACTAGCGTATAAAGCTAAAGATCTCGGATTCAAATACCAGTTGAAGCGTTAATTTAACATAGGGTGTAACAGAACCTTATCGACAAAATGATAGGGGTGATAGGTCATGCAGAGAGGATAATTCTTTGTGAAGGAACATATAGTCGCAAACACTTCGTTTATGAGTTACGCGCAGATGAAGGTGTTCATCCGTAAGGGTTGGAATTGAATACAAACAATTGTACACGTAACATTTTATTGACTATTTAACTCACGCCACAAATGCTAGTCAATGACCAATCACGTTACAACGAATGTTGTTTTACAACCAATGACAGTCGTGTTTCACCTCGCTCTTTATCGATTTCTCTTTATCAGTTCCTGCTTTTGTGATAAAGAAAGCTCCTCCTTTTTAATGTTCTGAACAGGTCAAAGCATTATTTTTCTCCAACAAATACATTGAATATAGCAAATAATGAAAAGATTCCTTGATTTTACTGAGTTGTTTACTAAAAAAATAAATTAATAACCCGCAATATTGATTATGGTATATAGTTTGATGTGTTTCATTATTTCTCCACTTGGGTGCACTCTTACAATATTGCGACTTTATGTGGCAATAAATAATATGATCAAGCAGCAGCAGTGAATGAACATAACCTCACATTTCTGATTTGTTTTCAAACATCGCCGTTTACATTAAATATATAAATATTTTAAAATAACTATAGTTAAACAATGATTTGTGAGTAAACAGCTTAATTTTATTCGTTAGATAGTCCTAACAAATGCCACTCTTGATAGATAAATTGGAAATCACTCGTGGCATTACTTATGAAAAATACATATTTTTACAATAAGTGTTCAAACAATAAGTGTTTTGACGACGTCAAAAAGTAATTCTGCCATGATCGTCCGTGCTGGCCGATTATTGCTGCGACGATATCAAACATGCGATGAGGCACAGGCTCGACTGTTTATTAACCGTCTATTTTCATCATATAATGTATTTCTATATGTGAACATATAGGCTATTTAGTTTGATTAATGTTTACTTCCACACCCAATTTCTTAGTATTATTTATATTATATAACGCATTTTCCTTAATAGGTCCTTATATCCTTCCGAGTATCATTCTTTCAAAATCAGCCAGTTGAGATTTGTCACGTTCACTCGGAACCCAGGTTTTACTCCTGTAAGTTAGCACTGGTTTAATTAGTGTTTCATACAATCTGGTTTCCCTTTCACGTGTAAAATATTTTGAATTTAAGTACTGTATTTATTGAAAGTACCAGCAGTAGTAACATGAACTGCGGTCAAGAAGTAAAGTAGAGTATAGCAATTGCAAAAAAAAAAAAAAACTTTTAACAAAAAGATAAGTACTCGTATTTTCTGCGGACCTTTGGCAAAATAATTACGGAAGAGGCTAGTGAAGTGCTTTGTATGGAGTGTAGCATTGTATGGTGCAGATATTTGGACATTACGATGGAATGAGGAAAAGCGAATGGAAACTTTTGAGATGTGGATATGGAGAAGGATGGAACGTGTAAAATGGACAGAGAAAATAAAAAATAATGATGTGCTAGACAGAGTGGGTGAAAAAAGAACACTGCTGGAACAAAAGAGGAAAATAAATTGGATTGCCACTGGCTAAGAAGAAACAGCCTGCTGACGGATGTCCTGGAAGGAATGGTCACGGAAAGAAAGTTAGAGGCAGAAAATTACATCAGATGATAGATAATATTAAAATAGATTGTTTGTATGCAGATACAAAAAGGAAAGCTGAGTCAAGGAAAGAGTGGAGAATGCTGGGATTGCGGCGAAAGACCTGCTCTTGGGCAGAACACAATGTATGTATGTATATTTATTGAAAAATAGCATAATTACATCAGATGATAGATAATATTAAAATAGATTGTTTGTATGCAGATACAAAAAGGAAAGCTGAGTCAAGGAAAGAGTGGAGAATGCTGGGATTGCGGCGAAAGACCTGCTCTTGGGCAGAACACAATGTATGTATGTATATGTATTGAAAAATAGCATTTATTGGCGTTTTGTATTATTTTATTTATTTCTTCCTGGATATTATTACGTTTATTTAGTCCCATTAAACACGAGTCTATAAATTAATCGGTTATGAAGTAATGTCAATTTTACTATTTGGCACTCGCTAATAGTAAGTACCAATTCCAACAAAATCGTGACAGTCTTATTCAATTCACTCATCCCCAAAGGAGATAATACAGACTTAACCTTAAATTGACCAAAACTACTGCTGCTGCTGAGTGATGGCAATGACTGTGCATCGCCCAGGGTGCTGCTCTGGAGCTACATTGGCCCCATGACAGCCAAAGTCCCTAGTGTTTATCAATATAGGGTTCACTCACTAGTTCAGCTCCATTCATTTCTCCTGCCTATTATATATACATATATATATATATATATATATATATATATATATATATATATATATATGTGTGTGTGTGTGTGTGTGTGTGTTCCGGACCGCAAAGAAAACAAGATCATGTAAAAAAACGCTAAGTTATTATTATACACTAGCCAATACCCGGCGTGCGCTGCTACACCTAAATTAATTAAATGTGTTTAGTTAAATAAGTAAACAGAAAAGTAATTATAAGTGTACATCGTAAATATTTTTAGATACCCCGTACTGATTACAGGCGTTGCCCGGGAATCTACTTATCCAGATATTCTTGGCATTTGTTATTGTAAGTTATCCGTTAAAGATAAACATTTTCTGTCAGTTTTTTGAGATATTCAATTCTGTGTACATTAATTTTGTGTTTTTTGTTATGGTTTAGGCAGCGTAAGCCTCTAAAGCGTTCGAAAAGCTACGTTTTTCACTAAAGGGTGATTTTTAAGTGTGAAGGGATTGAGTATTACAACTCTCTTATAGCCTATAACCCTCTCAGAAAACTACTGAACATTTTGCAAAAAGACCCATCACAATCGGATGAACGGTATGGCAGCGCATAAAATACGAACAAACAAACATTAATTTTTATATATTAGATTATTATCGATTCAAAGCAAAGAAAAATACTGTCTATGATAAAAGCATTGCAATTGCTCAATGGGCGTGTCTTTGCATACATTCTGTCAATAATTTACTCAGCATGACATTAATATGGTATTCTACTTATAAAGAAGAAGAATTATTCAGAATTATTCAAATTAGTGAATGTTTTTGTTAATTCTTAAGAAATGTGTTAGCCCTGTAACGTCTTATTTTTATTTTCACTAGCTCTGCATCAGACATTCTATTTGGTTTTTACTAGAACATGAACGTGTATTTCGATTTTTGTGTTTTTATTTTGTATTATTATTTTATTAGGAATGTTCCACAATCCAGTGTTTCTCACACAACTTAAAGTAATTTGTTGCCAGAGGTTCTTGTCTAAAGAATCTTCTATCCTCAAATCTCTAGCTTCCATACTTCTCCTCACAACAATTAACTTGCGTTCTCTAGGTCTGCCTCTTCACTTCTTCCATTAGCTTTCCAATCAAGGATCTTCTTTGGTATTCTATCTTCTTGCATTCTTATGAGGTGACCATACCATTTCAAACGTTTTCTTATATTTTTATAATTTTTTTTTTTCCAACTTGCATAATTTTTCTTATTGTGCTGTTTCAGACTTTATCCCTTATTGAAATTCTTGTCGATCGCCTCCAAAAAGCCATTATTATTTTTATCATCATCATCAACAATCACGGATTAAGCCCACGTGGCTCGTTCCGGTCTCATATATTTGTATTCAAAAAGTTGAACCCATCTATTTAACGGTCTACCAACATTCCTGTCTCTATTTGTTCTGTAATTAACTATAATTTTTGGAATGCGATCATCTTCCATTCTATGAATATGTTCTTTCCAGTTTTTTTCTAGATTTTATTTTATCTAAAATTTTAAAAATATTTAGTTCATTTCTAATATCTTCACTTCTTTTATCTAGAAGTTTGCAGCCAGCCATACTTCTCAGAAATCTCATTTCAGCTGCTTCTATGATTTTCTCTACTCTTAGTTAAAACCCAAATTCACTACCACACAATAGTAAGGGGATGCCACTGCTTTATAAAATTTTAGTTTTGTTTCCTTTTTTGTGTTTTTAAAAATTATTTTAATTGTGTCACATATATAATGAAGTTTATTAACTTTTTCCAAAATATCTTAATTTTATTATTATTATTATTATTATTATTATTAATATTATTTGTTTATTTAATTATTTATTATAATTAATGTACTTTTTATTTTATTGAATAACCCGTTTACAATATATATTTCTTATCCTCCAGGGGAAGATAAACATGTTTGTTATGTCGTTTACTTGTAAAATCCTTAATAGACTATTTAACTCATGCCCCAAATGGTAATCAATGACCAATCACGTTTTAATGAAATTTCTTTACAACCAATCACAATCGTGTTTCATCTCGCTCTTTATCGATTTACCTTTATCAGCTTTATTTTTTTTAACAGCTCAGAGCATTATTTTTCTCCAACAAATGCATTGAATATAACAAATAATGAACAAATTCCTTGATTTTATTGAATTGTTTAGTAAAGTAATAAATTAATAACCTGTAATGTTGATTATGATATAAAATTTGATGCGTTTCATTATTTCTCCACTATGGTGCATTCTTACAATATTACGATCCTATTTGGCAATAAATAATATGATCAAGTTGCAGTGATGAACAAATGAAACATAACCAAATATGTCTCATTTGTTTTCAAACATCGTCGTTTATATTAAATATATTAGTATTTTAAAATAACTATATTTAAATAATGATTTGCTAGTAAAAGGCTTAATTTTATTCGTCAAATAGTCCTAACAAATATCACTCTTTATTTCCAAATTCTCTAGATAAATTGTAAATCACGGGTGGCATTACTTATGATAAACGTAGTCAGTATTTTATTTAAAGTTACTCTTTAACATCTCAGATTATTCTCGAGTGGGTGTGTAAAGATAATATCTCCAAAATTGAACAACAAAATTATCTACCTAGAAAATAGTACTTTCTGCACAACAAAAAATATTGATGTTGTAGGATAGAGTCATATTTTGTATCGTCATTGGCGATAAATATATTTTGTTATGTGTCCAGTTAATAATTTTTAGATTCTTGTTATATAAAGAAATATACACCAATCCAAGTATTAGCAATTCAAATCTGGAGATATATTTTTTCAAACATGCGGGTCTTTTACGTGCCAAGAATCTACGACACGGGATTCGAGGCTTATTTTATTTCAGAGGAAAGCCATACTAAAGATTTTTACGTTCTCAAAATTAATCGATCCCTGCCGAGATTGGGCAAGTAAACTCGGAAATAACTTATATAAAACATAATGTTCCCAGTCAAATTATACGGTTTAAAAATATTAGCTGTCAGTGTTTGTATAAAATAATACGAAACTGCTCGAATTTTAAAAAATAAAAAAATTATATTAACGAATAAATGGCCATATTCTGGTCCCGAGCGTCGATGGATTTTTAGGACGGAAAAATTCAAGGTGCAAGTCCTCCGGGAGGGACTTTAAGCCGTGGGTGCCGAGTCTGAAGATTTTCAGGCTCGTAAAAAGTCCTTAAGCCTGAATGAAAAGGCCTCTAAGCAAAATTTACCGAATTTTCCCGTCCTATTAGTACCTTGGTTTCCTAGATGTCAGTATGAGGCAGAACGCTGACCACGGATCATTAAAAATGACATCTATACGAAAACAAGTGTAACTAAATTAGTATGGTTCAAATTCTTCCCTGTAGGGGGGGGGAGCGCCTAAATCTCTGTAAAGGGAAAACATGGGCTTACAACAATTAACGAATAAATGGACATATTAGTTTATCCATTGCAACGTATCCTATAGAATGCATCAACCGGTTTAAATAATTTAATATTCTTTCATAAAAATAAGAAAATAAACTAGAAGAAATTACTTAAATGTCTGTCGAATTACACAATATAGGCCTATCTAGTAATAACAGTTATGCATGATTTCGTTTTCACTGCGATCCACCACATTTAAATAATTGACATGAGAAATTGGTAGAATAGCAACTGTACATCTAAATAAACAACTAAAATTACATAAGAATGGTCAGACAAATGGATAATTGGTATAAATACAGATAAAACACAAGCAATGACAATTAAGAAGAACAAATAGAAACAATCTATAAAAAATAAAATAAAATATTAATAAATAATACACCAATTTAATATAAAAATACCACAAAATATTTAGGCTACCCTTACACTATAAAACAACATCTAACCTCTAATGCGTATCTTAAAACACTACACCAAAAACTAATTAAACCTATAAAAAATAAACTGTTTAACTAGAACAACACCAGACTATATTCAAGACCCACTACTAATAATGTATATGACAATAGTCAGACCAATAATACCATATGCCTCTCCAATGCTACTAAATATATCAAACTATTAACTGAAAATACTTGAAGTTAAAGAAAGGAAAATCCTAAGAGTAATATACCACTTGCCACGCCGACTCCCAAACACACTCACATATGAAATAGTAAACATCAAACCTCTTAAAGACTACATTGTAATAATAATAGTTTAAAAAACTAAAACAACACGCTTTATTAGAAAACCAAACTAAAACATGAAACATAATTTTAATTTCCAATACGCTTGGGATAAAATTAAAGTGGTCAACAAAAAAATAATCTCTAACACATCTAGAATAAAACTAGTTATCTGCACAAAAAAAAAACAATGTTACCATCAAAAGCGTGCGGTGCTCTATATCAATTAATATATTTGATAATAAACATATATTGGTAAAAGTGAAGTCTCTAAGAAGAAAACGTAAATACCATAAAAGGCACCCCACGCTTTTGATGGTAAAATTATTTCTTTTTTTGTAGATAACTCTAGTTTTATTCTAGATGTGTTGGAGATGATTTTTTTGTTGGCCACTTTAATTTTATCCCAAGCGTGATGGAAATTAAAATTATTTTTCATTTTTTAGTTCAATTTTCTAATAAAGCGTGTTGTTTTAGTTTTTTTAAAACTACTGTTTACTTTTTATTTTTTGGTTTGGTTTTCTAATAAAGCGTGTTGTTTTAGTTTTTTTTAAACTATATATTTTTTAATTTTTAGTATAATTAATTGTCCTAAACCGGAATACCATGAACATTTAATTGCTTAATACTCTTCTAAAAAAATCCTCTGGGCCTGATTTGAACCAGCGACCTATGTATTACTGAAATTATATACCACTACAGTCCACCGCTGTACCAACTGAGCTCTTACAGCGATTGACTAAAAAGTCGATAAGTCCGCAACCTATTATACCGGTTTTTATTTTTTGATTTTCTGATGATTCTGGCCAGGATTTTAGAAACAAAGTATGAAATTATTGTATTGCCATTGGTCCTTTACAAGTATACAAACTTTCTAGTCGATTCAATGCTTTTAAGTGGGTGAAAATCGTGTTCAAAGATTCCGTTACATATATAGATACAGGTCAATCTAATATAAATAGTGTAAAAAGAAACATCAGATACTATCACAAAGACAACCATTAACACAACTCGTTTACGGCGTAAAAAGTGGACATCCGAATTTAGACCTAATTTTGGTTTTAAAATGAAGCTTATGGCCACTAAAGATGAAAACGCAACATAAAAAAAATAAAAAATGTTGACCATCCAGAAATAAAGCAGTAAAATATCATTTTATAAGCACTACAAAAGACACATTTCACTAGTTTACTGTACGAGACACCCCCTTTTCGATATAAATTTGGTATTAAAATTAAGCTTAGGATCACCAAAGATGAAAACACGAAGCAAATCTGCGGACCATCACTAAAGAAACTTGGTTAGAATAATTGAAGTAGGTTAGGTTAGCTTTTAGTTTCTTATACAAATAGGCCTACTATAATTTATTTACATACCTGTAATTTAATATTGTCTAAATGTCATTCTATTTATTACTTTTACAGGTTAGAGTAATTGAAAATAAGTTAGGTTAGCTTTTAGGTTATTATATATGTATTCTAATAAATTATATTACAAATTTCGAAGATTATGTTACAAATAAGTGGTATCTATTTATTGAATATTTTGTAAGGGTTAATTTATCGTTGTTCATTTTCGAGAAATACGTACGATGACAAATCGATTATTATCCACTATCGATTCAGTTAAACCATTTTTTCTTAAGAAACTCTATGTGAGGATGTGACTTTTATTAAATTTCGATTCCCGGTCGGGACAGGCTCCTGGGTGAGGTTTCTTTCGGGGTTTTTCCTCACATGTAAGACAAATGCCAGGAAGCTTTAGGGCCCAACGATCCCCAAAAATCATCCGACCACCATTATCATCCTTATCATTATCATAATCATCCTTCACCTGTGTAGAAAGCAACGGGAATGTACCACACCTATAATTCCCTAGTAAAGCTGCAAAGCATAGCATTAAAATGCCATGATTGCAGTGAAAGACCTGCCCTCGAACAAAATTACTTTGGATGGATTGAAGAAGACATGATTTCACCCTGGACTGACATCTGAATATCGAGCCTGACGTATGACTACAATGGCAGCCACTTCCTTCAGGTAAGACAGGAAATAATGCTTTATAAATTATTTTCCTACTTTGTTACCGGATGATCCGCAATTTTTTTTCATGCTTTAATCCTCGACATTCATAAGCTTCATTTTAAAACCAAAATTATCTCAAAAATCGGATGTCCACTTTTTGCGCCGTACCCCCAGAACGCTTACAAAACATTCCTCTCAACAAATACTCGCTAATTTACATGGACTCGAATAAATAAAACGCAGCACACGCGAGGCAGAACACATGCAAAAAAGCAGAGAGACTTAAATAAAGCATTTTTCTTAAAAATACCTTAAAATAACCAATAACTCCCTGAGCAATTGGATCCCTTGTTTATTTCCTAGTTAACGCAACATAACAAAACCCAAAAAGAAACTCAATTGAACGTAAGCAAGGCAGACTCGATAAGGATAAATGAAAATTGACCATTCTTTCCAAGACCGGACATGTGTTATCAAATAACAACGAACCTCAAACTCCCAACTAATAGAATAGCTCCGAAAAACATCGACGATAGAAAAGGACACAAATAAAGACCCTAATCTATGAAGTGCCCTTAAAATCATTCGATTTTATGTGATCTCTGTTTAACCAAGTTAAGATTAAAAATTATAACATAATTAGCTAAATAAATTATAATTAATGTGTTTTTACGTATGTTTAATTGAATAAATAAAAGGAAAAATTATTATAAATTGATATCGTAATTATTTTTAGATATCCCAAGCTGATTACCCATTATTGCCCGGGAATCCACTTATCCCGATCTTCTTGGCATAAATGAGCTAAAAGACGAAAATTAATGTATTTTGATGTTAGTTGAATAAGTGGAAGGAAAAATTTATATCGTATTTATTTTTAGATACTCTGTGCTGATTCCCTACCCAGCATTGCCCGGGAATCTACTTATCCCTATCTTCTTGGCATATATGAGATGAAAGATGAAAATGAATGTGTTTTTGTGTTTAGTTGAATAAGTAAAAGGGATAATAATTATAAATTTGTATGGTGATTATTTTTAGATACCCCATGCTGATTACCCGGCGTTGTCCGACAATCTACTTATCCCGATCTTCTTGGCATAAATAAGCTTAAAGACGAAAATTACTGTGTTTTTATGTTTAAGTAAAAGGGAAAATTTTATATCGTAATTATTTTAGATACCCCGTGCTATTTACCCGGCATTGCCCCGGAATCTACTTATCCCGATTTTTTTGGCATAAATGAGCTGAAAGACAAAATTAGTTCTTGTGAGTTATCCGTAAAAAAATACCCGCTGTGCTCTGCATACGCTGCCCGAGAATCTACTTATCCCGATTTTCTTGGCATCAATGAAACACAAAAATAGTTATTGTGAGTTATCCGTAAAAGATAGACATATGGTGTCGCGGACTACTATATAGTGTTTTTTATATTCAATTCTGTGTACATTATTTTTGTGTATTTGTTTGGTTTAGGCAGCGTAAGCCATTTAAGTGTCCAAAAAGCTACCTTCTTCACGTTTTTCACTACAAAGGGTGATTTTTAACCCTTAAATTGGCAAAACACAAATTTCTTCTGTTAGATATTTGAACGTGGCGGACTGCAGTGAAAACGGAATTTTGTATAACTGTTATTATTAGGTATATTTTATAATTAGACACACATTTAAGTTGTTTCTTTTTGTTCGTTTTCTTCTGATTTATTTAAAATATTAAATTAGCTAAACCAACCGATGTATCTAAAAGGATACATTAAGAATTTAAGGGTTAAGGGTGTAGGAGTTGAGTATCACAACTCTTGTAGCCTATTTTCATCTCGGGAATCTCCTAAACATTTTGCAAAATGCCCCATCACAATCGGATGAAAGGTATGGCAGCGCATAAAATACGAACAAACAAACAAACATTCATTTTTATATATTGGATAAATTTAAAAGTTAAAATTTAAAAATGTGAGAGATATAATTATTCATTCGACTACAATTAGATACTGAAATAAGGCATCTGAAGTTTTCAATAAGTTTAATAAATCTTAGATTCGACAACGCTCACCAGCGTTGGTTCATTAGTCTTCTTTTAAGAAAAAAATAAATAACCACAACTTAGAGTCAAATTCTAGTGCATTTCTTATTAAAGAAGCTCCCATGTTCCCGAATTCACGGGTTCAAACTTGGCCGAGATCGACAGATTTTCCCAGAGCTTAAAACATATTGAAAAAGTGGGTCCCGTGCGGTAAAATGACTTCAAGTCTGAAATAAGATACCTCTGAACCAAATTTGCCGCTATTTATGCGCAATTTTAAAATGCAATGCAAATAAACTACGTTTGGCAGAGTCGTTAAGTAAACTACTTATACTATAAAAACTAAAGTAAGTAACAAATGTTTGCAAAGCACCAATAAAAAATACAATATATGGCTTTAAATAATTAACTTTATTTTACAATATTTTCGCAAGGAAAGTGAATTAATTTATGCTGTGCACTCCTCTAAGCTTTTCATACACAAACAATAAAATTAAATCATCTCTACGACTCATGTACAGTATATGCTCAATATTTTAACATGAGTTCTGATTTAAATTGTTTAAATTTTTAAAAAATTAAGTGATAAAAGTGTTTTTAAAGAAGGTTACAATTATATACATCTCTGAGACGGCGCCTAAAAACAGTTAACTTTTAACATAATGGCAATTTGGACTTGCCCACAAACTTCATAATCACATTTAATTAGAAAATGGGCTGTACCTGCCATTATTTACAAGTACGCCTATATATGAAAAAAATATAATAGGCCTACATTAAACTATCGCGTGAAGTTATTTTTCAAGCATTTTAGTATCTTGTTTATATTGTAGATCATAACATATCCACAGGTATAAAAATAACATTTACCGGTACTTAAAAATATGTAGGCCTATGCGTACTTATTCCGTTTATCTATGTTCTATCATAGTTAAATATAATCCCTTCTTATTACAAATCATTTAGTCTATATTGAACACTTTCCTTTCGAAATAAATCTAAATAACTAACCCTATAAAAGTTAAAAATAATCCAGTAGATTTCTTATGATTTAATTCTAACGATGTTAATAATCGTATTTTTAACAAATATACCCGATATATTGCCTCAAATCTTAACAGTAAACTTATAATACTATATTCACAAATAAAACTTACTCCGATTCGTTGTTCTCGAATATAAGTTCCCCTTCGGTTGCGTCGTACTCCTTGCCCGCTTTGGCCGTTCCATCCTCCGTGGTGAAGCTGACGGCGACACGTCCTCTTGCTCCACTGCATCGCATGACCTTGAGCTCGTACTGTCCCACAGATTCCACTAGTTCAATGTCCTTTTCGGCAAAACCAAACACGCCCCCGTGATCGTCATCCAGAATCATAACAGTAGCACACGAAGGGCTAGCCAGCTGGGGAGCCGGTGGAGGCGGAAGCGGTTTGGCAGAGAGGCGGCGTGTTGGAGGAGGTGCAGCGTCTCCATTAGACTGCCCTGTTCTAAGATTGCTAAGACGGACGTAGAAGTGCTCGTCTTCCTCGAACACATCGTCGTCGATGACTTGGAGTCTGAAGGTCTGCACTGTTTCTCCAGGCCGGAAGACTAGGGTACCTCGGGCACCTATATAATCAGAACCTGCATTGGCAGAACCGTCCTCTGTGGCATAGTCCACCATGAGCACTTGATTGAGGTCCCCTCCCTCTCGCACCACTCTTACTTCGAAGTCACCTACATTCTCCATCACAGTATAATGTCCAGGATCGAAGTACACCTTGGTTCCGGCGTCCTCCTCGCGCTGGATCTGTGCCTTCACCTCTGAGAGGTCACTTTGGGCGCGTTCCTGGATCTTCTTCATTATGTTGCCACCGCCCACCATCTTCCGAGTAGCCTGAATTCTGTAGAAAGCTCGACTCTTGGGACCTTTGTTGAGGACTTCCTCCTGAGCCATGATCTCTAGTTGCTCTAGATCCATGGCAGGATATTTCTTCCTCAACTCTCGTAGGGTATTGATGTACTCACGCCTGTTTTGCTCAAACTCACGCACCTCTTCACTCTGTGCCTCATCCTCCAAAGACTTGAGTCCTCCATCCACATGGTTCGCCTTGTTTACCATCTCTACATCGCCCTCGCTCTGCACGATGACGCCGCGTCGGTTCATGCGGTAATTTTTGTGCAGGTACTTATAGATGAGGAGCCTGCGGTCCGCAATATAGGCTGTAAGGACCGTGGCCGGGAAGAACAGAAATGTGAGAATTCCCTCCCATACCTCTACCTCTCCAACCGATATAACTGACAGAATAAGATATAACCACACATAGGCAAATACCGACCATGTAGCCGTAACAAAAAACACTCGCAAATGTTTTTTTTTCTCACTTCTCCGTCAGGGATGACAGCCACACAAATTGCAATAATCACAAACAAGTTATAAGCAGCCGAACCTACTATAGTGCCAGGGCCTAAGTCTCCCGCTTCAAAGTTCTTAGCGTAGATTTCAATAATAGAAAGTAAAATTTCAGGAGCGGAGGATCCCAGGGCCATTAAAGTCAAGTTTGCCACAGTTTCGTTCCACACTCGCACTACCAAAATCTGAGTTTCTCCATTCTTTTTTCGCACTGTAATTTCTTTCTCCTGAGAAGTGATGACTTCGATAGCTGCCATAAAACGATCCGATATGATAGACACACCGATAAAGAGATATATCATGGCAGAGAAATAAACGAGACCACGGGCTAGTCTGTCGCCGGCACTGAGATTGTCTACTGGAGTCCATACTGGAAGAAGAAGTCCATCTGAACACTGCTGTGATGTATCGTTATCGTGAGCGGCCACCGCACCGACCCCCAACACGAGCAGCAAGACCGCGGCCGTCGCCATGGTAAATTGCGATGAGTTTTCCTGCACGTCACAACATGGTACACGCACGCTCGCTGGTCCCGCGGCTACTGAAGTCACCTCGCTCTCCGCGCAAGCCTCGACCGCTGCTACCAACCTCAGATGCGTGGACCCGTCCAACTTCTTCTACTTTGCGTACGTTCTCATCACTTTAATGAATAACAGTAACCACTCCTTCATATAGCGTGAATATATTAAACAGGTCCATCAATGACTAATCCTTACATCATAATCACAAGTGCACTTTAAAAGTAAACTGTGAGATTATGCACATAAATAAAACTTGAAAACGTTTAGAATGTTTATTTATTTATGATTTGGATATATGGAAAATAATTAATTCAACTTCCTTATTAAATAGTAAAACTGTACAAGTTAATATCACATATGAAAAAGTAATGTTTGTTTGTATATTTGTTTGTTCGTACTTTATGCGCGGCCATACCGTTGATCCGATTGTGATGGGGTTTTTTGCAAAATGTTCAGAAGATTCCCGGGATGAACATAGGCTATAAGAGAGTTGTGATACTCAACTCCTACACCCTTAAAAATCGCCCTTTGTAGTGGAAAACGTGAAAAAAGTAGCTCTTTGGACGCTTAATTGACTTACGCTGCCTAAACCATAAGAAATACACAAAATTAATGTACACAGAATTGAATATCTCAAAAGGCTCTACAAAAAAAGTCCGCGACAGCATATGTCTATCTCTTACGGATAACTCACAAAAACCATTTTTGTCTTTCATTGATACCAAGAGTCCCTTATCTCTTACGGATAACTCACAATAACCATTTTTGTCTTTCATTGATACCAAGAGTTTCGCGCCGTAGCCGAGTGGTTAAGGCAAGAAGACTTGGTGCAGAACTACGAGTCTTACGCTGGTTCGAGTCTCTGCGGGGGAAAACATTTTTCTTATGGAATGTTGGCCAGTATGGGTCAGAAATGAAATCTAGCTTGGGGAGAGAAAAAAAAAAACTTTTGACTCACTCTCATCAATTTTATCTTTTTTTTTTCACTCTAATATAATTGTTATATGACGGTTCTTAGCTTATCTGCAAAGGAGGGTACAATTCTAATGTTCATGACTATGTGACGTCATCATTCACATTTCTTGAGCCACAACAGAAGGCTGTAAGAGGTTTTATTGCGAACTTATTTAATAATATCTAATTATGTCCTAATTTCTGAATTTTATGGTAAAAAAGTAACATAGTTTTATCATCCGCCCATGACATGAGAATTGAACGTTCGGGCAGGACAACGTCTGCCGGGTACGCTAGTATCATATAAATACTACGCCTATAAATTATCTAATATATAAAAATCAGTGTTTGTTTGTTTGTTTCAGGGAGACACTTAGTGGGTAAATAAGGCGTTACTTGGATGGTTGGACGGTCGGTAAGTTTTACATAGAGGCACATTTAATCAAGTGTTGCAGTTCTTTAACGAGTCGAGACCCAAGGTTTATGGTTTCTCCTTTGGATTTTTACATCCTAAAATCTATCAACCCCGGCCGGGTTTGAACCCGAGTCCCTCGGAACTAGAGGCAAGGATCATAACTACCAGGCCACCTCGGCACTCCTAATTTCTTCTTCTTCCTTCCAAGTATTAGGCCAAGGCCTGTTACGATCCATTAGAAAATTTTCCTTTATGGGAAATTCTCGTATAAGACTTGAAAGCATAATAATAGTCCCTTCGATTGGTTGCTGGCCAAAGGAAGGCAAGACCAGTGATGGGGCTGCCATCTTATAGCCTCTGGTCAGGCTTTTCTGGAGAAGAAAAGAAAATAAAGGAAAGACGAAATGGAAAAAAGGAAGGACTCCCTAGCCCTCGGATGCCCTAATAGCGTTGGGGTCGAAAAAACAAGAGTTAACCAAGAGAGGTTAGATAGTAAAGTTAAAAGAGTGCAAAACACAAGTGGAAAAAATGTTTTGCACAGCTTGGGCACCTTGTGGTCGCCATCCACATATCCCCTAGATGAGGACCCCTTTTTTATAAATATTTTGTACAGGCTGGCTCCTAATTATTGCCTTTTTATAACTCTCGGGTTAGATTTTAAGTTATGGAAAAAATCTTCGGGTACAGGTTCTCAAACGACGCGACATGTATAACTCAGGCTCTTCAGTAGCTACTTTGACTGAAAAAAAAAAGCAAAATTGTTTAAAAATGTGAGTCTAAGGTTAACGTATTGCGCTAACAACCTCATTCCCTTTTACTGTCATCTGCTAGCCACTGACATCAAACATCTCATTCGGCCGTAACTTTTCAGAGATATCGTGCCAAGGAGATATTTATATAATTTGTTCATTTTTAAACCCAGTACTGACTTACAAGATATTGTTAGCATATATATATATATATATATATATATATTTATTTATTTATATTTTACGTCCTAAATTGTGTCCACCGCTGTGGTCTCGCGGTAGCGTGCTGCCTTGTCAGGCAGCGGGCCCGGGTTCGATCCCCGATCAGGACAAGTTTCCTGGATGAGGTTTTTTCGGTTTTCCCTCAGCTGTAAGATAAATGTCAGGAAACTTTAAGGCCTAAACAGTTCCCGAACATCATCTGGCCTTCATTATCATCAATATCATATTCGCCTACTTAGCTTAAGTTTAGTTTAAGGCCCCTAATGGCGCCTCATTACCAATGTCAACAACTCACATATCATCGGGGCAGCGTAACTTCACCTTCCAGGCGCCTCAACCTCAAAAGTGGATTAAAATTACGTCATGCCGGGAGAGAACACCAGAAATGTCAAAACGACGACCTAGGGCATTTGAAAAAAAAAAAAAATGTCCTAAATTGCACTTTTTCTCTCACTATTCCAAGCAATTAGAGCAGCGATTTTAAATAGTGTATCGTATAACAGTAATTGTCTCTAATATAGTTAACTAACTGTCCAACTCGTAGGATAACGGCGTGTACATAAGCTCTCCATACATCTTTATCCTGAGCTAAAGTTTTCAAATCATCCCTGTATAATCTTATTCCCCCATATAATGACCAATGCCATTCTCCCACCTCATTCTTGGCCTACCAAGGCAGGGTGTTTGCCTCTGGTTTTCGTAAAATTAGTTTCCATGCTCCTCTTTCATTCCCCATTTGTGCCACATGTTCTCCCATCGCAGTCTACGAGACAACCGATCTTAACATATCTGGTTTCCTATAAAGCTCATGCACCTCAATGTTAGGCAATCTTCTCCATTCGCCTGCCTGTTCATCTATCTAAGGTCCAAAAATGTTCCTAAGAACTATATTCTCAAATACTCGTAATATTTTATCCTCCCTTAAGGTAAGAGTCCATGTTTAGCCTCCACATACCGTAATATGACGGGGAGAATAACAGATTTTTTGCGCGATAGTGCGTTTTGTCATACTTACCAGCAATGGCGACCATTATTGAAAGTTCAACTTCCTACATTTCGGGGTTGCCAACCTAAATAACTACAATGTAATATTACATTTACACCCACGTGAGGGAAATAAAACCACTGCCCTCTATATATACTACATACAATGTATATATAGAAAATATCCAAAAGGTAGTTTTAATATACATTATACGAAACAAATCACTGCATTTTAAATGAACTGAACTTTATTTGAAACAATATAAAACAATAAATACGTACTTGCGGCCATGATATCAATAATCCATTGTAATACCAATCTTCAAAAAAGGAAGTCGCCAAATCAAAGATAACTATCGTGGAATTAGCTGGTTGAACTCTGGATATAAGATTTATACTAATATAGTTAAGAATAAATTGAGGAAAATTTATGAAAATATAACTGGAGAAGAGCAGAATGGATTCAGAAAGGGTAGATCTTGTACAGATGGATTCTTTACTCTAAAACTACTATTAGAAAAGCACAAGGAATTCAATATAGAAACTCATATCGCCTTCGTTGACTTCATAAAGGCTTTTGACAAAGTAGACAGAAATATATTACTACAAATTTTAGCTGATGATAACGTTCCACAACAATATATTACTAATATCTTCAACATCTATAAAGATAATGAAATCTCTGTTAAACAAGATGGCAAATTATCTTCTTGGGAAAATATCAACACTGGAGTAAGACAGGGATGTGGACTTTCGCCGGTGCTTTTCATTATATACATGAATAAATTAATAAATGAATGGAGGAAAACACAACGAGGATATATACCCATCAATAGGAACCTCAAACTCGATGCTATTCTTTTTGCAGACGATTTAGCTCTTCTGGCACTTACCGAAAATTATTTGCAACGATCAATTTATAATTTACAAAAAATAGGTGCCAAATTTAATATGGAAATATCAATTAACAAAACTAAAATTATGGCATTTCATGGTAAGGACCCCATACAAAGTAAAATCTGTCTCCAGAATAAAATTTTAGAGAGATCTAATCAATTTAAATATCTTGGATATTATCTCTCTATCTGGGATGAAAAGGATATCCCTGAAAAAGTTACTAGTTATAATAAAAGTTTAGGAATTATTAATCAAGTTATGAAACCATCCCTTGTACAAAAAAACACCAGATTACGTTTATATAACACTTAGGCTAGACCAGTGTTGACCTATGGTAGTGAAGCATGGACACTAAAAAAACAACATGAAAGCAGAATAACGGCTTGTGAAATGAGATTCATGCGCAGAACAGCGGGTTACACCAGATGGGATCGGAAAAGGAAGAACACCGATATCCTAAAAGAATTGAAGACTACGCCAATTTTGGAATATATTAAACAGTACCAACTAAATTGGAAACACCATCTTGAAAGAATGAGTTCAAATCGGATCCCCAAAGCTGTTTATAATTAGGTCTATATACCAAGAGGACGAAGATTTCTGGGCCGTCCTATGAAACGCTGGAGGGAAAATTTTCTATAGGATCGTAACAGGCCTTGGCCTAATACTTGGAAGGGAGAAGAAGAAGATATCGATAATTGTTCTCAAGATCTCCTGTTGTTTCAACTAATAAAGATTGCCCACACTGTTAATGTTAGTCAATTGTTTATAATGAACGCAAATAGTTCCAACAAAGATGTTATTATTTTACTATTATTTATTATTTTGAAAACACCATCGCGCAATAAATAATGTACAACGCACGTTTGTGAAGTGTTTTACAGAATCTTGGAAATTAAAAACCTCGCTATCGCTCGGTTTTTAAACATTTATCCTCGATTCTGTAAAATCCACTTCCCAACCTCGTATCGTAATATACTATTATATATTTTCAGTTTAACGTTTTTTGAAAAAAAAAAAGCAGGTACAAGTAGTCCTACTCTAAAATAGTTAATGTTTTAATAAATTACATTCTATTGCTACCAGTTTTAGCCAAATTTCCATAGCGATTTTAAATAGTGTATCATACTACAGGGGTTGGCTCTAAAAGTGTTTATGTTTAAATTATAATATTCTACAGCCTTTAAGCTTAGTCATGAAAATGGCATATTTCAAATCGTGTCTTGAAAAGGGTTTAAATATGTCAATATGGCTATTTATGATTTCATGTTCACTGAATCAAGAATACAAATAAAATAGTTTCTGTAGATGTGTGTGGCCTTTGGCGGATATTTTTAACTCTATTTAACATTTGGCAAGCCTCGTAAAAGGGGACAAAGGAATATTGCTTTCTTGCATCAGATGGGAAGGACACATACTACAAATGTAAGTTATAAATATAGCTCCATAATTATTTGTAACTCCCCTTAAGAAACCAACTTCTCGTTAATCATTCACATGTCTGTAACATCCAATTAAATACATTCGCCTCGTGTGCGACGTGCGGAAGACAATTCAATTTATTTTCACTCTTAATTCTTTGTGCACAAGGCCAAATTCTAGAACCCTATCTATTTATTCATTCTCACTTTCAGGATGGGTAATTTATTAAATGTTCGATCCAAATTTCTGCAACATCTAAAAAGATAACACAACTCAGTTAATAATGTGTTTTTGCATTATTTAATAAAAATATACTTAGCATTTGTTAACTTATTTACCTAATGCCTTGTATAAAAAGCATAGATTATAACTCATTGTAGTTTATTACTTTCTTTGTATTTTTTTCTTTTCTTTTTATGTATAGTAGATTCGAGCTGTTATTCCTTTTTGTATTCATTGTATCATTAATTTAATTTTAATTGTATTTAGTTTCATTGTGTATTAAGTAAATTAAAGTGATCCCACAACAGACCCGGAGGCCCTTGGGGTAGTAGGAGGTTAAGGCTCCCACTTTTTCTAGACAATCGGCACTGTATGTCAGCCGGGTTGTCAGCCCTGCGTGACGGCCGCCTTTACCCCCAGAACAAGCGTCTGGTACTCATTTCCGTTAGAGGCTGAGTCGACCCCAGGGCCATAGTGCCGACAGAGGGTTTGGGTCAGTTTAAAAATCCTGACCCCAACGGGACTTGAACCCTGGACCCTCCGGCTTGTAGCTCAGTGCCTTAACTACTACGCTACGGCGTGCCCCCTTAAAAGTAAAGTGTTCCCACTACAGGCCTCAGGAGGCCCTTGGGGTAGTAGGAGGTTAAGGCTCCCACTTTTTCTAGACAATCGGCACTTTATGTCAGCCGGGTTATCAGCCCTGCGTGACGGTCGCCTTTACCCCCAGAATAAGTGTCTGGTACTCATTTCCGTTAGAGGCTGAGTCGACCCCAGGGCCATAGTGCCGCCAGAAGGTTTGGGTCAGTTTAAAAATCCTGACCCCAACGGGACTTGAACCCTCGACCTTCCGGTTTGTAGAGCAGTGCCTTAACCACTACACCACGGCGTACCATTGTGTATTAGACATTATTTTCATTATCATTCAATTTGACAGATAATTAATTGTTCAATATGACTACTATTGTACTTTTTTTGTATTCATATGTAACATATGTTTGTCCTGTTTAATATGACTATTATTGTAATTTTTTTGTATTCATATGTAACATATGTTTGTCCTGTTTAATATGACTATTATTGTAATTTTTTTGTATTCATATGTAACATATGTTTGTCCTGGTGAGTGGAAGAGAAGGCCACATGGCCTTAACTCCACCAGGCTAAATAAATCTATTCTATTCTAAATCTATTCTATATTAAGACTGAGTAATTTCAACACACGTGACATTATCATAAACTTCTTCTTCTTCTTCTTCTTCTTGTAAGCCTATGTTTCCCTTAAAAGAGATTTCGGCGCTCTCCCCTACAAGGAAGAATTTGAACCATACTAATTTAGTTACACTTGTTTTCGTTTAAATGTCATTTGAGTGTCCGTGGTCAGCGTTCCGCCTCATAAAAATAGTATATTACAATGAGAGGTTGGGAAGTGGCTTTCTTTTTCGAAAGGAGGAGGTTTTTAATTTCCGAGATTCTTTAAAACATTTCACAAATGCATGTTGTACATTATTTTTTGCACGATGGTGTTTTCACAATAATCAAAAATAGAAAAATGATAACATCTTTGTTGGAAATATTTGCGTTCATTTTATAAACAACTGACTGACGTTAGCAAGTCTGGCCAATGTATACATGCTAAATGCCAAAAATAATTTAGTTGAGACTACAGCAGGCCGTGACACCAATCAGGAATAAAATGGCAGCAAGTACGAATTTATTGTTTTACATTGTTTCAAATAAAGTTCAGTTCATTTAAAATGTAGTGATCTTTTTCATATAATGTATATTAATACTACTTTTTTAAAAACCTTTTTAAACATTTTTCTCCATTCTGTAAAAACCATTTCCCAACCTCGCTATCGCTCGGTTTTCCAAATTAAGAAATATTTAACCATTTTAGCTGTAACGCCGCCATTTTAGTGGTCATTATTTGGTATAGTATTGAAAAATGTTATAGATCATTATGCCCTGATTAAAAATAGGTCAAATAAATTTCTATCTATATACCCCTTACTTATCCGTGTGGGGATTAGAGTTCTCTCTACTGGGATTGTTTTTAAACAAGATAATTGATTTACGTTTATTTACCACAGATGTCAGCGAGTGATACAGAGTCGGCATATACTGAGACACCTAGTGCGTAATTAAGGCATTACTTGGATGGTGGGACGATCGGTAAATTTGACGCAGAAACCTTTTTTTATTCGGACGCGGTTCTTTAACGAGTCCCAAAATCTTCAGACTCGGCACCCACGGCTTAAAATACCTTCTAAAAATCCATCGACTTCGGTCGGTTTGAACTCGCGTCCCTCGAAACTAAAAGTAAGGAACATGACCACCAGCTCACCGCGGCCGATCAAATGTTATTTCACTAACTAACTAAGTAATTCACTGGCACTATATAATCCGTAGGTTTATGGCCTAGCGGACATAATCTCTCCATACATCCTTATCCTGAGCCAATGCTTTCCAATCATCCCCTGTATAATCCACTTCCCTCAAATCATAGTTAACGTTATTCTTCCACCTCATTCTTGGTCTACTTATTGGGAATTTTCTCTCTGGTTTTTCTACAAAAAGCTTCCTTGCACCTCTTTCATTTCCCATTCGTGCCACATATCTTTCCCGTCACAGTCTACGAGACTGAACTACTCATATTACATATGGCTTCCTATAAAGACCATCTAGCTCACTGTTACGTACTTTACTCCATTCACCTGTCTATTCATCTCTCTCTGACCCAAAAATTTTCCTAAGAAAACTTTATTCTCAAATACTCATATACTCCTTTCCTCCCTTAAAGTAAGAGTCCACGTTTCGCATCCATATAATATAACTATAAGAATAACAGCTTCATATATTTTCAGTTTAACGTTTTTTTTGAAAGGAGTCAGGGTTTGTAAATAAAAATAAGTTATTTCCAAATTCAGTAGTTTGTAACCCTTTCAGCAGTCACACCGCTATTTTAGTGGTCATTATAAGGCCTAATACTGAAAACATGTTATAGATCATTATGTCTTCATTAAATCCGAATAAAATTGTTCATATAGTTCTTAATATATGTACGCTATAATTATATTAAAATCTGCACAATTAACATTCTCCATGCGCGACAGGCCTCGAAGGCCCTTGGCTAACAGCTGGTAGCCTCATATCCACATGTGTTAATCATAGAGGTATATGCTCATTTAGTCAGTGTAGGGTGACATGTGGTCAGCATGTCGGGTCCCCCAGCCGTTATAGCTGGTCTTCTCAACCTGGAGTCTCTACTTATTGCAGCTATCCAAATGCCTCACGATGCTCGGTGGGCACCGGTCCCATATTGGCCGAAATTCCATGAGAAAATGTCTTCCCCATAGGGGCTCCAACAAGCGAATGTCCAATAGCTCTGCGCCAAGGCTTCTTGCTTTAACCACTTGGCTACGGTGCGGGACTTCAAGGCATAGTTTTACGTTATGATAATAAAATAGTCTACGTTAATTGAATATTTATCGGTTTATGGTGTCAGGAAATGGACAAATAAGAAATGGGAGTTCCATACTAAAAATACTGAAGTGTGGAAGAAATGAATAACAAAAGCTCAAGATTCTGTTTATCTAGAGATTCAATAAAGCAAATGAATGTATCGTAAGGTGTTGTAGTTCACTATACCTGAATATAAAACACATCATTAAAAAATCGAAAGAAAAACACCTTGAACTTTATGTTTGTGAAATTAAGTACGTATAAAAATATGATAAAAATAATATATCCATCTTGAGAAGTTAATTTTAATGCACTTGCCAACAAATTCGGGATTAAGGGTTTAATTTCAGTACAATAAATTGCTTTTGAATTCGAAATTGTGTGTTTAGTTCCAAAACATATTCCATCCATAGTAATTCTGCCCGAGGGCAGGTCCTTCATTGCAATCATAGCATTTTGCATGCTATGCTTGCAGCTTTACTAGGGAATTGTAGGTGTGGTAGCTTCCCGTTGTTTTCCACACCGGTGAAGGATGATCATGATGATGATAAGGATGAAGATGATGACCATATGATTTCGGGGACCGTTTGGGCCTTAAAGTTTTCCTGACATTCGTCTTACAGGTGAGGAAAAACCCCGATAAAAACCTCACCCTGAAAAACTGCCCCGACCAGGGATCGAACCCGGGCCCGCTGCGTGACAAGGCAGCACGCTACCTCGAGACCACAGCGGTGGACCAAAACATATTAAGGTATTTTTTTTTTAAATTACAGAGCATATTAGACATAAACTCAAAGTGAGTATATGACCATTAACCTATTCGTTTCCGTTTTAAATGTTCAATGCATTTCCCCAGAAACCGTATTTAAGTTACTGTAAATGTTATTGTCTATTTTCAAGCATTCAAAACAAACAAAATATAACGGTACTTGAGATCACAATAAGGGCGAAGGCCAAAATACATTCCTCTACTATTCATAAATAGTAACAAAGATTACGCTGCCAAGGGATGTACAAAATTTTGCAACATATATATATATATATATATATATATATATATATATATATATATATATATATATATATATATATAACAACAGAGTTAAGCGAGTGTGCCTCGTCTTCTGAGTTGAAGGACATTTAACTGCCGGCGAGTCTACATCTTTTGAGGCGAATGAGTTACAAATCAAAGAAATTATAAACAATAAGACAGTTAAAAGGAGCTATTTTTTGTACAATTTTCTAATTTTTAATGAACAATATAATGTCAAAACAGATTGGAATAAACCTTTACTGAAGTTTCTATCAAATAAGCTATTTGTTTTTTTTTAAGTTCGTAAGAGGTAGGGTAGCTGAAGTATGGCACCATTTAGACAAGAATTCAGAATATTGTGAAGCTTGTTTAGTGCTTTTGCACTTGGATCTAAGTATTCTTATCTTCAAAATTACCCATTTTGTGTATTTTTATCTCCATACTTCAAACTCAATCTGCTCTTCCTGTATATTAAATGTGCTGGCAAAAGAAGGTATCAGACTATACTGCACAAGTAGGCATGCTGTTTATTTTTTAAGTCTAGTGCATTTGCTTAGTTTTTTTAAGGAAGTACGGAGTCTGCGTTTAATAAACTTATTTTGGGAAATCATTTTTCCTATTTTCTATGTTTTACGGTTTCTACACAAACGAAAGTGAACGTAGCTTCGTTATTAAACATCGCAGTAAAGAAAATTGAAATCTTCATTTACAACAATTAAATTATATTTTCGATATGGCATTTAGTAATAAATTGTCCTCAGTTCATCAATATTTTCAACTAATAAGATCCATTAAATTTTTGCAAAATTCTCATTATATTAATCGAATTATTAGAAAGTTTATTATCAGAAACAACAATGATTCCGAAAAAACAGTAATTTAATCAGTTCTACAATGAAGTTTATAACTTCCTTTATAAATTTAATACACAATTGATCTTCTTGGTGATACAATATTAAAATATATATACAGTCAATATGCCCATTTCACCAATAAATGTTTAAAATGGTCAACAAGTTTTCTACAGCCAAGCTGTCATTCTCAAGACCAGATATTGACTGAAGACAATATAGATATAAAATAAAGATACAAATTCAGTTAAAAACAAACTACGTCACATGACGCAATCATTCACAAGTGAAAGTAAAACATAATAAAACTAATCCTCTTTTTTATCAATTAGAGAAAAGAGGGGGCTGTACGGAATATGGCCTTTGTCTTTGTTCATTATTTTATCCTTATTTTTATAAATTTCCAAACTTTCAAGGACGTTAAGGAATTTGAAATCCCTGACCGAACGAACCAGCCTAAGATTACTTTTGTTGATAGCGTGACCGTACTCAGAAATATGCTGGGCAACTCCAGATTTTTCAATTCTGTTGAGTCTGAAATGGGCAATATGTTCATTAAATCTAGTTAAAATGGATCTTCTGGTTTGCCCCACCATATTTCAAGTCACAGTCATTGCATGCAATTTCATAAATCCCGGATTTCTCTATACAATCGACTTTATCTTTAGGGTTTCCAAGTAAACTATTTAATGTCAAAGTGGAAGTGAAAATCAATTTAGTATCTAGTCCTTTGAATATCTTGTTCAAACCTCTAGTTAAAGAGGGAACGTACGGCATAATAGCAAAATTAGCTTTATTAATAGGAGAATGGAAAGCTGTAGAATCCATAACAAGTTTTCTAAATTCAAATTTACGAATCAACTTATCAATAATATTTCCATTGAAACCATTACACTTAGCTATATCTTTAATGGTTTGTAATTCCTTATTATATCTATTTTTACTTAACGGAAAAGTGATAAGACGGTGAACTAAAAAATTGAAACTGGCCATTTTATGTTGATTACAATGGTGAGAATCTGCCGGGATATATCTAAATGTACAGTACATTTAGATATATCCCGGCAGATTCTCACCATTGTAATCAACATAAAATGGCCAGTTTCAATTTTTTAGTTCACCGTCTTATCACTTTTCCGTTAAGTAAAAATAGATATAATAAGGAATTACAAACCATTAAAGATATAGCTAAGTGTAATGGTTTCAATGGAAATATTATTGATAAGTTGATTCGTAAATTTGAATTTAGAAAACTTGTTATGGATTCTACAGCTTTCCATTCTCCTATTAATAAAGCTAATTTTGCTATTATGCCGTACGTTCCCTCTTTAACTAGAGGTTTGAACAAGATATTCAAAGGACTAGATACTAAATTGATTTTCACTTCCACTTTGACATTAAATAGTTTACTTGGAAACCCTAAAGATAAAGTCGATTGTATAGAGAAATCCGGGATTTATGAAATTGCATGCAATGACTGTGACTTGAAATATGTTGGGCAAACCAGAAGATCCATTTTAACTAGATTTAATGAACATATTGCCCATTTCAGACTCAACAGAATTGAAAAATCTGGAGTTGCCCAGCATATTTCTGAGTACGGTCACGCTATCAACAAAAGTAATCTTAGGCTGGTTCGTTCGGTCAGGGATTTCAAATTCCTTAACGTCCTTGAAAGTTTGGAAATTTATAAAAATAAGGATAAAATAATGAACAAAGACAAAGGCCCTATTCCGTACAGCCCCCTCTTTTCTCTAATTGATAAAAAAGAGGATTAGTTTTATTATGTTTTACTTTCACTTGTGAATGATTGCGTCATGTGACGTAGTTTGTTTTTAACTGAATTTGTATCTTTATTTTTTATCTATATTGTCTTCAGTCAATATCTGGTCTTGAGAATGACAGCTTGGCTGTAGAAACTTGTTGACCATTTTAAACATTTATTGGTGAAATGGGCATATTGACTGTATATATATTTTAATTCCTTTATAAAAGTTTTTCTCTATTAACCTAATTCATTAAAAATTAAATTAAAAACAAATGTATTTAGAGGACGATCATCCAAATATCCATCCATAGTAATTCTGTCCGAGGGCAAGTCTTTCACTGCAATCATAGCATTTCCATGTAAGAATGATGATGATGATGATGGCCGGATCATTTTCGGGGACCATTGGGCCCTACGCTTTCTGACATTTGTCTTACAGGTGAGGAAAAATCCCGGAAAAAAACTTCACCCAGGAGCCTGTCCCGACCGGGAATTGAACCCGGGCCCGCTGCGTGACAAGGCAGCATGCTACCTCGAGACCACAGAGGTGGACCATCCAAATATAAATATGCTTTAATTTTTAATGGATTATAGCATTTTTAAAACATGTTATAAAATCCATTTCACAAAGTTATTGGCAATACGTCAAGCTAATTGATTTAGAATTTATTAAACATTTTAAGCAAGTCGTAAATATTACTTATCAGGTAATTTAATAATCATTAACTTATTTCTATAGTTATGTAATCATATTTATTTATCTAACATTATCTATTACCTATCCATAATGGCCTAGCCCAATATTGAGCCTTAACCTCTCCTTTGTTAGGAACTACTACACCATTTTTATTTACTTACGCTTATTTGCCCATAGATGTCATGGATGGCATGCGGTCAACATACCGACACAATGAGACATCTAGTAGGCAACTAAGCTATTACTAGATTAATGAGGTCGGTAAATTTTGATTTAGCCCTCTTTATTCAGATTTAAGAATCTTTTCAAGCTGAAAATCTTCAAACTCGGGACCCACGGCTTGAAGTCTCTCCCGGAGCAGTTGCTCCTTGGATTTTTTCATCCTAAAAAAAATCCATCGACTCCGGTCGATTTTGAACCCGCGACGCTCGAGACCAGAGGCAAGGACCATAAGAACTAGCCCACGCGGCCGAAATTTAACATATTATTTCTCACAAAAATTAGTAACTACTTTATATTCTTGGAAAGTTAAAAATCTACTGTCAGATTTTGAGAATTTGGAGGGTTTTAGGACACAACTCAAGTTTAATTCTATACTGATATATTATTAATATATGAATTTTATTAGTATTTATATATTATACTACCCAGGCAATTTTTAATTACATTTGTCACAGTTTAGGTAATGCATGAAAAAAGAAAATTTACTACAAGTGTAAATATTGAAAAGCGTATACCGGTACAAGAAATTTATAATTCTACTCAAGAATGTTTATATACTGTCCAATAATCTTAGTATTAACACGTAATTCACGTGTATACGAACGTTAAATTATTCAGTGAGCTTCTAATGGCGATAAGAGAGATCATGTGAAGTCTTGATAAGCAAGGTCTCTTCCGTGTGTAAGAATAAAATAAACAGTTTACAGGGGCCTCTACCCCAGGTTCATAAATGCTCTCTCTTAAAACATAATTATTTTGTTTTACAAAAATATACAATTGTCTCCAAAATATAAATATTTCATACACGCTAGTTTTCTTCACCGGGTGACTGTTGTGCTATTGAATATTAAGTTCAAGATTAACTATGAGAATATGTTATAATTTTTACAATAAAAATTATTACTTATTTATTCGAATTTTCTGCTATGAATTTTTGTCCGAGTGTAAAAATTCTGAATATATCTTTATTTGGAACGAAAGTAAAGCAAATGTTCCTTTCTTTTAGATTTACTGCACATTAAATAACACTGAGCAACAAAAAATGAACTTTTTTTTTTGGTCTCAGAAAGAAAAATATGTGATTCTGATAGTATGTGTTCTCCTGAATTCAAATATAATATCGGGTTTTCTCCATCGCGCAAGGTTTCCGAGAGACAGGCATTTATAATTTCAAACACTTTAATATTTTCTACATTCGTAAGTACACAATATTCGAACTCACCTAGAAAGTAAGAAATGACGATTTTCTTGCTATATTTCGCCTGTGGAGCACCTCTCTTGATGGTCTAATAATAATCGGCCAGCAAATTGGGATTTCATTTGCCTTGAATATCTTTTCCATAGCTGAAATCTCCTGATGAAAGTGTTCCCCGTTTTATTTTACAATGGACAAATGGACGAAAAAACGTTTATTAAAAAATAATTTTTAAATCCATTAATTGAAAACTGAAATAAAAAATACTGTGGATGATGGATAAATTCCGAATACATATTTGATAACACGATAAAAACCGCATTCAGTACAACTATTGGTACTCATGAGACAAAAATCATGCTGACCGGTGTAATTTAAAGTTGAAATAAATGCACACTACTCATTTCGTACTCAGCTTTGATCGCGTCGCTAATAAGATAAGATGTTAAAGGGTATCGTTAACTTCGTAACTGTCCTTAGTTCTTAGAAAATATGCTCTTAAGGAGTATTAACGAAGGTCATTACATATAGAGTTATGGGACTGTTCCAACTAAACATAAACATTTTAAAGTTAAAAACAGGGCAAAAGAAAAGCTTTGAATAGAACGTAAATAAAAATGAAACGTTTAAGATATAGCTATTGAGGACACTTTGATACGCCAGTTTTCTTATTTTATAGGAAAGCGTGGTAAAAAACATGGAAACCTTGTACAGAAATAAACTATTCGTGGTGTATACAGGAATTTGTGACCGTGAATAAGAACCCTAGCAATTTGGCACGCTTCGTGAATTGACATCACAAAACGGGGACAACAACGCCGTGTTCCTGCTCCTACCCGTCTTTTCCCCCCACCTCAGACTGGACCCGGCCGGGTCTAGCCCAAAAATCATTCTAATAGCAAAAATAAACTAACTCGTGGTCTGGGAATTTCACTCTGGCAGAGTAGCTCGTGTTCAGACGTCACTCGACGCCTCACTGACCGGACGCGTCAGAGTGGGGATGTAATTAAGTAGGCCTACATCCAAACACAATGTAAACACTTGGGCGTTCATTGCACGTCATCTAATCATAACAAGTTATTTACACCTTTCTTATTCAACTGTTTCCAATTATACTTCATAATTAACAAGTAGTCCTAAATAAAATAAATACTTACCTCTATTACTTGACCAGGAACACAACTTTTTGATAGAGTACTTGTTCATCCCAAAGAGGTTATCACACAGTTGAAAACTTTTTATACTACATCGTAATAGTTTACCATAGACCTACTTATTATATGAAGGAGATATAACATAGTGGTGTGTCATTTTGTTAATTTCTACACTACTATTACTATTACTACTACTACTACTACTACTACTACTACAACTACTACTACTACTACTACTACTACTACTACTACTACTACTACTAATAATAATAATAATAATAATAATAACAATAATAATAATAATAATCATCATCATCTTCATCCGGTATCATGGCAGCTGCCGCCGTCGTCCAGAAACCAAACGCCATTCATCTTTGCCCATCCATTAATCTTCCTCCATTCCTCTGATATTCATAGCTGCTTGTACCCCTTCTATCCAAGTTTTCTTCGGTCTTGCTCTCTTCCTCCTTTCCATTGCGATCCATTCCATAACAATTTTGGGCAATCTTTGTTCTGACATTCTTTTGACATGACCATTAATAATAATAATAATAATAATAATAATAATAATAATAATAGTAATAATATTTTTATTCTACTTGGCAGATTTACCACTTAACCATGGCCTACATAACATTCTGTTTTAGGGAAGTAGGTGGAATTTACTAGAGAGGCCTTGGTTTCCATTGACAACAGCATGTAATTGCTCAACTTACTTCCCTAGGGAAGAAAAGTAATTAACCTAATTAATAATGTAAAATGTTTACCTACTTAAAGTTTTATTGAGTTATACAATACAATTTTATTGTACTGTAGTAGGTATATTTAACAATAGAGAAGGCCCTTTATTATTAAATATTTAATATTTTTCTGTTCAAATTATAGAGGTATATCATTGTTGACAACAGCATCTAAAATATATACATCCATTTTAAAACGAAAACTTCAGAAAATTACAGAAGATAAAATTGGAGAGGAACAATGTGGATTCCGAAAAGGCCGATCGTGTATCGACGCTACATTTGTTATAAAACAACTAATTGAGAAGTGGAAAGAATTTAATATCCCCCTTATATATTATTTTTAGATTTTGAAAAGGCCTATGATAGAGTCAAACGGGACATAATGTGGAAAATATTGGAAAGCTACCAAGTCCCCAATAATATAATAAATGCTATAAAAAGTTTATATGAAACCACATTTATAAAAGTAAAGTTAGATCATGGGAAAATAACAGATAAATTTGAAATTAACCAAGGTTTAAGATAGGGATGTGGACTATCTCCATTACTGTTTATTCTATATCTAAATAAAATTGTCCAGGAGTGGAAAAAACTAAACCCCCCAGGAGTAAAAATATGTAGAGGAAATCAAATACAAGCAATAATCTTCGCAGATGATCAAGTACTTCTAGCGGAGAATGAAGATGATTTGCAGAGATCAGTGTTTAAATTGCAGAATACCCTGGAAAAATACAACATGAAAATATCTGAAAATAAAACCAAATCCATGGCAATCACTGGAAAGAGACTTTCGAGAGTAAAAATAATAATAAATAATAAACCAATAGAACAAGTAACACACTTTAATTATTTAGGTAATACTATATCACAGTTTCATAATCAAAAAGATGTGGAAACAAATTTAGAAAAATATAACAGATTAAATGGTATAATTAGGAGAAATTTTGGAAAACAAATGAGGAAAGAAATCCAATTGAGATTTCATAATGTCATAGCCAAACCTGCTCTACTATACGGAAAGTGAATGCTGGACACTTCGAGCAAAAGATAAATCCCGCATTAATAGTTCACAAATGAGATTCCTCCGATCACTAACTGGAGTAACATTAAGGGATAGAATGAAAAGTGATGAGATAAGGATGCAGTGGAATAGTAGGGAAATGGTTGAATATATACAAAATTATCAGATTAAATGGTTCCAACACGTCCAGAGAATGTCAAATACCCGTTTACCAAAGATGATTTACCACCTCAACCCTAAAGGCAAAAGAGACCTCGGAAGACCCTTCAACCGATGGAAAGATCAGTTTTTGTAGTCGCAGAACGGGCATCATCGCCAATACTGCATTCGGAAGAAGAAGAAGAGTTTATTTTATTTAAAATGGTACATGTTAAGCGAGTTAATTTAATTACATTACTGATTTAAATTAATATTTATTTTGCAGAAAAATTAAATTTAACATTTTTCGTAGAATTGATAAAGTATTTGTAGTTCTTTATTAATCTCTGTTACCGAAGCTGTTTGTTTAGTTTCATAGTATTTTGTTACATTTGTGTAATATTTGCAGTTTGAAATTATAAATAAAATTCAGATATGTAAGTCAGTCACAGAATAAAGTCAGTCTGTCAGTCAAACATCACATATTAGGATATAACTCCGGTCTTAATTGTGATTTTGGTTTCGTTTATTATTTAGAATGTATCTTGAAATGTGCCCTCCAAACGGTATTTTGGAAAATGTAATTAGGAATGACACTTCAGAAAATGATGCAGATGAACATGTTAAGCTGCACGATGAGTTGGCAATTATGAAAATCAGTCACACATACTTTGATAGATAATAAATAGCATTATTTTCTTCAGAAGTTGCATATTTATATACAGCCTTAATCACATACTTTTCCTCTATTATATCACGTAGATAACACCCCTAATTTCAATCAATTTTAATAATTATGTAAGCATTTTGCTGCAAAAGTGTATTGTAAATGTCAGTCAGTCACACATGGAATTGCTCTATATTAGATTATTGTGTAATTTGACACTAATTTAAGTAATTTATACTTCTTTGTTTTCTATTGTCTTATAAACAATATTAAATAAATGCATCTTATAAGATAATTGAAGGGCTTAGGGTAATAACACGATAAGCCACATATTTCTCTTTGTAAGGATTTTAATGTTTCATAAATACTAATTGGGCAGTATTGTTGTTATTACATTGTGTGTCTATCCAGCTGTATGACGAAAATGTACTCGTATATTATGGTTTATAAGAAAGTTGAAAGTTCAACTTCTTACATTTCGGGGGTGCTAACCTAAATATTATACTGTAATATTACATTTACACCCACGTGCGGGAAGTAAAACCACGTACAATATATACACAGAAAATATCCAAAAGGCAGTGTCAATATACCTTATACGAAACAAATCACTGAATTTTAAATGAACTGAACTTTATTTGAAGCAATATAAAACAATAAATACGTACTTGCGGCCATGTTATCAATAATTGTTCTCAAGGCCTCCTGTTGTTTCAACTAATAAACTTGGCCTACACTGTTAACGTCAGTCATTTGTTTATAATGAACTCAAATATTTCCAACAAAGGTGTTATTATTTTACTATAATTTATTATTTTGAAAACATCATTGCTCAAAAAATAATGTACAACCCATGTTTGCGAAGTGTTTTACAGAATCTCAGAAATTAAAAACCTCGCTATCGCTCGGTTTTAAACATTTTTCCTCGATTCTGTTAAAACCACTTCCCAACCTCGCATCGTAATGTAATGTTGGTAATTAAGACAGTAACTTCTCTGTCTTAATGTTCACAATGTGGCAGTCATTAACAATAAAACTGTTTTGTCTAAGTTCCTACAACATCTTTTATCATTACAAACAATTAAGTAATAAAGACTGGTTATTTTTTAGAACTAAAATATAGATTATATATGCGTATTGGGAAGAGGTAATTTGGCATACACTCGAGTTCATATAAACCCAGCTAACTGGTTAAATCTTGTTAGATTTTTGCAGAAAAAACTGGGAAGCTGGGATATAAATGCGATCAATGACCAGTGCAATGTAGTTGTAAATTCTATACAAACATTACATGTAGACTTGCTCTTTGTATATTTAATGCTTTTGCATTTAGACTATTATTTTTGCCATCAACAAACTTAGAATATACCTAGGTAGTTTTACATACAATAATTAAGATATCCAAAATCATACCACTTTCCTTGAAATTATTATTCCTTAGGGATTTAACAAGAGCTAGAGCTTGACTTTGGAGCATCGGTCCGGAAATGTCTGGAGATTTATCTTCAATCACTTTCACTTTTTCGCTTAATAAGAATGTTACATACGTTTCAGCCATCTTTGTTCTGTAAATTCAGAACGCTACCTGTGAAATGTCGGTCTCAGAACTTAACTAATTTAAGATTTTACAGCGCAATATTGTTATTTGCAATACAGGTATCTGTGTTTCGCATAACAGGTGTGCAATGAGGCCGAATATATAGAGGTAGAATCTATACAGTGAAAGCTCCTTATTCGCGGGGGATATGTTCCACAAATATGCCGCGAATATGGATGATAATTTGTATGGGTATATAGGGGATACGATCCAAGGTTACAGAATAAAATAAAAATTAACAAAATAAAATAAATGAATGAGAGACTTTTAACAATTTCTATTAACTATTATTGTCAGGTTTAGGCAAGGACTTAAAGAACTTGAGTAATTCTTTAATGTTTTGCCGCTTTTAAAAGGTCTTTCAAATAAGATTGATACTCAGGTGTGAATTCTGCGATATAATTCCTTACTTTGTTTTCGGAATTTCTTGTTTCATTAACATTGAAACAGCGTGATATAGACGTAATCGACTCGCCATCGCGTTTTAACGGTCAAGCATTTTTATTTTTACTTAAAGCAACAACACTTTTTTTTTCTCTTCCATACTAACTATTTTTCTTTCCTTTTACTCGACTATATACTAGGAACAAAGCACAAGAGACACGTGTTATTCAATCAAAATTCTTGCAACGAACAAGTTGAAACAATAATATACCGATCGTGGCGATGGGGGCATTTATCAAACTACATATCGGCATGTGAAATATGATAACACCTTTTAACAATTAACTTTAGGGTCAGTTAAATTAGGTTTGTTTTGTTTTGATATTTATTTGTTCAATTGGTTTGAATCACTATTTTAAAAGCCGTCTTGGCGCCTTCCTTCAGTAAAAAAATAAGTAAATAAATATATATTCCTTTCCGCTTTATAATTTTTTTCATGAATTATGTAGAAATATCCTTCCGTTTCCGCGTTGGACAGATTCCGTTTTATGCAAAATTCATATACGTAAAATTACTCTTATTTCGCCGGGCGTAATAAATTTGTTCACATTGGACAGATTTCCGCATTATTCACGTTCCGGATTAAACAAGTTTGACTGTAGTTAAATTAACTGCAATGTGTCGGAAAGTAGTGTTCACAGGGTATTAAAACGAACTGGTATTATTGCCTCTCTATGATGGTTGTCCAGCGCCTCGCTTTGTCTCCCCGCCGATGTTACATATAATTAAATGCAAAGATGCCGACTACCGCCACTATAATAATTCCGCATTTTAATCATTGTCAAGCACTGTCGCGCGGCACCCGCTTTTATATAAACGGACAACCAACATAGTGAGGCGATAAATAATATCAAAACGCCCAAAAAAATGAGCAAAAGTCTACCTGTTTTAAGAGTGGTGGACGGTTTCTGAAGTGTATATTTTTTTATTGTGCGATAGTGCATCTAGTCGTACTTAAAGCAATAGCGACCATGATTAAAGTTCAACTTCCTACATTACTGGGTTGTCAACTTAAATAACTATTCTGTAATAAAATAGCTTACTGTAATATTACATATTACAAAACGCATGTGGGAAATAAAACAACTACCCTCTACGTATAAACATACAGTGTACATATAATAAATATCCAAACGGTAGTGTTGTTACAGTTAGGGTTAGCTAAATTAGGGCGTAAAGGACCTTTGGAACATGGATTACTAGTGAACGGTAAGATCGTGTGATTTACCTACGGATTACGTTAGCCGAGCGGTATGGCTGATGACTTATAGAGGGCATTTGAGACAAATAAATAACTAATTAACTAACCATCTATATTTAACAATTATAAGAACAATTAATTACAAATAAATAAAAACAATTAATTACAAATAAATAAAATAGCCTAACTTATTCTAATACATATTCATGGGGGGAGGGAAGAGAGAGAGGTCAACCCATATTACGTCATACTACTTGAATTTTATTTCTAACCCTTTCCATCTTGATTTCACTTTAAAAGCCCCTACTTTAACCTATTAAGAATAACATGTGCAGACTTACCACAGCCCTGCTGAGAACTACGACCCTCCCGTTCAGTCACTTTTCGCTTATATCACTCCCACTCTGAGGGCCTAACTGTAATCTCTCTCTCTCTCTCTTTCACCAAGATAGTAAGTTCATAGGCACTAACGGTACATTTGTCCTGCTGTCTTTGAATGCGAAACCTTGACCTTCTCATCCTTAGGCTATATTTCGTTTTGGATGTTTCCAGCACCTTATCTGTAACTGTATATGATTTGATATAGACCTAACTGTGCTAGTCAAGTTAAATCTGATTACATATTCTGTCTAATATGAAACCTATAATATTACTAATATGAAACCTATAATATTACTATTTAAAATAATTAATAAAAATATCTAGTCCTAAATTATCCTAAATTATCCTATTTATAACAGACTCCCCTTTCCTCAAACCTGACAAAGGGATTTTTAAGGAAAAAAACCTTTTCAGGCCGTTATGATAAACCATAGTATGTTGTTCCCCATAAAATCTTCTTGAAATTTCGTTTGACCACACACCCTGCTCTAGAGATCTTTTTTTTTTTTTTTCTTACCTAGATCTTACAGTGTAGCTCCTTTTCTTTTCCCAAGTTTGACCCCGTCCAAAATACTAGTGTACAACAAGAAATGCAACATGAATACCCTTTAAATAATTATGTACGGTGAAATATTGTGCTTAAGTTAATCCATTTTCTCCTCTTATTTTACCGAAGTTCTCCTTTCTATATGGAACATTTGACATATGACGTTTACCTACTCCATCTTATTGCTACACGGTCATTTGTGTTAAAAACATGCTAGACAGCCGGGGAAAAAAAATGGATTAGCTTATCACTCTGCACCTGAAACAAGAAAATATACATGAAACACAAATTACATATTCTTATTCCCTCTTCTTTTCCTTTGTTGTTTATGTTTTTGTGTTCATTTACTTTGCACACTTCTTTAGGTTCGAAAATTTTATTTATTATTATTATTATTTTTTTTTCCTAAAATATTTAATTTGAGCTTATCACTTTCTTCACAACACTCGGCTTTTCCACTAGCCCGTTCACCGAGAAACTTGAGCACTTAGTTCTTGTTTGGCGCCGCGCATGTCCGCGTTCATGCTGATCTATTACAGCATCCCTGGTTGAATCCGATGCCTGGTACCACGTTCGATGATGGTATCTTCCTTCGTCCGGGAGAGAGCCATGCCGGATACTGGGTCTGTCCTTTGAAGTTCTCGAGACCAGCAATTTCTTTTAGGAGCCATGGATTATCCGGAGGATAGGTTTAATAGGATTTGTGCGTTTTATTATCCAATTTTTTCTCACTGTATAATACTGGTTGGGAATTACTATATGATCCACGGACTAGCAAAGGTTCGGTTTGATATGGTTAAGGTATTTGCTTGGTCTCTCATGTCGCACCGTATTGACTGGTGGACATTTCCCATGTTGAATGACCATCCCTGATGTAGTAAGTCGTTCCCGCATAGACCCTGTCTTCTCCTTTTTCTGGTGTCAGCTGATCTGACCAAGTTTTGTGGTGTGGGGGATGTCCTAGGTGACTTACATCCTCCGTCGCTTCTAGTTAGCCCAGTCGTCTTCATATAGTTTGAGCATAGTCTATCCAGGCATGTGTGTAGTCGTTGTTCGTGCCAAAATGTGTTTTTCTTGTCTTAATGGTTCTTCTTTTGTTTACTTTGATTTTTTTTTTTTTGTAGTTGTGTTTATTCTTAATTACTACGAGTCTACACCATGTATTCCCAATAGGTTCAGTTGGGCCTTTGAAATGAAAGCATTGATGCTTATGGGCTTATCGGGATGACTCACCTATCTTATAATCAAAATGTCCCGAATTTTTTTTTTCTTTTGAGCAACCATGTACATTCTTTATTATATATATAATTTTCCCTACGTTTCAGTTCCTCTAAATTTACTTTTAGTTAGTCATATCTCAATGTTACAAACAACAAAATTTGTTTTTTGCAATTTTTTTTTTGTTTTTTATTAACTGGAAAACGGGAAAGAGTGCTCTTATGCCTATCAATTCTGTGTATAGCCATCATCAACAAATATCAGTTTCTAAATAATTTGTATCTTCCCTAAAACTTTCAATTTGACAGTACTTCAGGTGTATATATACACATAATTCCCATAATTAGATCGGTCAATATCTTGCTATACTTAGCAGCCTAAATTTTGCCTAATTCTAAGGGTTTTATCTAGTCCCTTTCTCTATAATAGAGTCCTAGGTTCGACTGGGTGCGCTCGTCTTCACATCAGCCGGAAAGACATATACTACACTTATTTATCATGTAAATGCTACTTGACCAAAGCCGAATTAGTCCTTACAAACACCAATTAATACTCGTATCCTGCATTTCTGTCATCGTTTCCTTAGGGTCCTGAGTTTGAGAGCATTCTTTCCTTTCTCCACTTCTGAAATACCTGCCTCTATTTCTTAACTCCTTTCCTAGTCTTAATTGGGCTTTAATTGAGATATGATTTTTAAGCGACTTGTGTCTGGACAGGGATTCAGGTTTTCATTATTCATTGTCTATTTTTCCCGGACTATCTGATCTTACTGCTAATATATATCAATCCACTTAGTTTAACCTCTAATTCCTCACTGATTCAATTTTAGAAATCACCGTGATGTTACGTAACCTGAGTCCTTGTCCTCATTCTTCCTTCTGCTGCCCTAACTTCTGATACGGCGTGCTTTACACTCTTACCTCACCGAACTGTTTGTTTGATTGGCAAATTCTCATAGCTGATTTGTTGAACTTTTTATACTTTTATTTTTCGTTTGTATACTTTATTCCCTGATTGTTTCTTGATCTAAATGTTATTTAACTGCTTTTTTTTCTACATCTTACTTCCGGGATTTCCTTGATTTCCCATTACATACCTATCATCATTTATTGGGGTTCGATTTTTCCCTTCTTCTTACTCTGAAATATTCTACCCACGTCCTACGCCTGGGTTCTCTCCTTACTTCTTCTTTCACTCGGAACTACTCCTATCTGTTCTGCTTGTATCCTAGGGCTCTACTTTACTTTAGACTGCTTGTGTGCTTAAACTTATCTACACCACCATAGGTGTTTAACCTCTCGTTTTTATGTCGTCCTCTTCCCCTTTCCATCCTAGGTCAATCTGTCCCTCCTCCGTTTTATTCTGGCGGACTCGTCGAGCTAATCGCCTCAATGGGGGACGGCGCTAGTTCCTTACTCCCTTCGGGGCCCAAGAAAACTCGAGCGAATCGCCTCAAGGGAGGGGTTCCATCACCGCCCTGACCATTCGGGGCCCAATTCGTCCCTACCGTACTCCCGCTCATTCTGACCCCCTCTTGCTCTGTCTGTCGATGGCACAATCGTATGTATGCGCGTTTCCCAATTTTCCTTCTGTTTCCCTCTAGTGCACTAATGTTTCCGGTGTTATTTTTGCTAGTATTTGTTATCTTCCCGTTAGGACCATATTCTATCTGTGCGTACGTCTTTCTTCGCGGTATTTCTTCCCGCTTCCTCACCGCCGGCGGATTTCCTGGCATCATTATTGACTCTGGATGGTCCCTGACCATCGCTTATTTCTAAGTCTTGGCAAGTCGGCGGACTTGTCGAGCTAATCGCCTCAATGGGGGACGGCGCTAGTTCCTTACTCCCTTCGGGGCCCAAGAAAACTCGAGCGAATCGCCTCAAGGGAGGGGATCCATTACCGCCCTGGCCATTCGGGGCCCAATTCGTCCCTACCGCACTCCCGCTTCTTCCGTTTTGCATTCTAGCAGACTCGTCGAGCTAATCGCCTCAATGGGGGACGGCGCTAGTTCCTTACTCCCTTCGGGGCCCAAGAAAACTCGAGCGAATCGCCTCAAGGGAGAGGATCCATTACCGCCCTGGCCATTCGGGGCCCAAGTTGTCCCTACCGTACTCCCGCTCATTCTGATCCTTCAGAATTTTCCTCTGATGTCTAGTGGCTTCACCGAATCACCGTTGCGTCATTGGGGGTGGATTTGATCCGATTTCCCGTGACAGGGTTCGTATCTTGCTCACCTTTATTATCACCCGGGTGTTTGACTAAAGTTTATTTCCTCGAGAATCCGTGTTCTCGTTTAATATTCGTTCTCCGATGCCTAACTCTCTATCTGCTGTTGTTCCCTGGTCCTAAACGTCAGTGCCAAGTCGCCAAGGTTTTATGGCCAGTGCCCCAGGATCACCGAGGAGGTCTGTGACTCCAGATCCTTTTATTACGGGGGTGTCCCACCTTCCGATTGCGCACTCCCTAACTCTTCCCTATTTCTCTGTCTCTCTCGTCTGTGCACTGTTTCCTCCTAAGGGTCGCTGTTCGCATCTCTATCCCAGTGGCTCTAGCATGTGCCGGGCCTCCATCAAGATAGAATGCCTCCCTTGCTTCCTATCCTAATTCTGTTACTCTTCTAACTTATTGTGGGTTTCTGTGATATTTCCCTAACATCGCTTAGCCAAGATTGACCTAGGTTACAGTCTATTCGCTCGTTTTTATCTTTATATGGTTCCGAGTGATTTGTAGGCCCAAGTCTGGCGAGCCTTAAGGCGATCTAGTGGTCATTTACTATTTAAATAAGTTTCAAATCCCATGTGTGTGTGTCTATTCTCAACTGGTCACTAGTCCCACTGATGTGCTATCAAGGTGTACAGAGGAGGGATCTCGGCCGCAGATCCTTTCTCTGTTCCCTCCTGTATGCATCTCAGTCAAGTGTCATGATCAGCCAAATATAATAATTGTGTGTAATTTCCATTAGAAATATATTCAGTGTAGCCCTTGAAATCCCAAATTTATATGATAATACTTTCCACTAGATCGATTAAGACACCCAACTATCGGTGAAGTATCCTAACCTCCATCTTCTAAATTACTATGGGAATAAATTAATTTGTTTTCGATCATTTCTGCATGTTTGTCACTCGATAATTCTGGGGAAATCTTTCAACGCTTGTCCTATTCTTCACTGCGTTTCAAAAAGTTTATAAATTTTCCTAAGTTCACATGCCCCTCTTCCGTTCTCTTTTTTTTTTAAACCAAGTTGGATAATGCACATCCTCCCCTCTTAATCTGAACTGTTGTCACTCCTTATTTCTTGCAATGTTAAAATAATTTCTACCCTCCATGTTGGCATAACTGCTGGTTAATTGAACCTATCATTCGTCTTCCGCTATAGGCTTAACATACTACGTGCCTCTATCTGGACTGCTTCCACGTTATCTTCTCGCGAACTAGCCTACTACTTATCCCGGAACCCATTCACTCTTAAATGAGTCCTAATTGCTGAAATTGAGATTGTGGTTTTCCGTTATCTTTCATTTTATTCATAAACACAAGTCTTATTTCTGGTAGTTCGCTCTTATTTAATCATCATTATTAGTGTGGTTTATTAATTTACCGCGACTTATTATTATCATTATTTATTATTATTATTATTATTATTGGTAGTTTTAAATTTACTGGGTTTCATTATTATCATTATGCATTATCATTACTGGTAATTTTATTTTATTTTTTGTTATTATTATTATGATCGTTAAGGTTTATTGTTATTACTGATGTCTGTTATCTTTTTATTATTATTATTATCATTATTATTATTAATATAGTTAATATTGTTATTAGTATTATATTATTATTATTATTATTATTATTATTATTATTATTATTCGGGCGGTTTATTTTTATTATATTTTTTATTAAGGTTTAGGATCTTCACTAATATTAATAGTTTTATCTTCCTGGTTTTATTCGTCGATGTTTGTTTGTCACTCCTTTCACGTTGTTTACTTCCTTTACTTCTGGTATTAATTATTATTATTCAAATACTATATAAGGATTACCGCTAGTCCTATCTGGTATCTCAGTATTACGATCATTTAGACCTCTTTCCTTTTAATAATATCCGCCATCCTTTAATCTAATGATTTCTCCTATTATTAATTATTACTTTAATATAACGTTTTATGCTTATCATTGTGTTATTGCAATTAGTTTTATTTATGATTATTATTAAAATACGATACCAGGATTAATGCTAGTCCTATCTGGTATCTCAGTGTTACGATTTTTTTTTTTTTTTTTTTTTGCCCTTGTCCTTCAATATTTATCCGCAATCCTTAAATCTGAGTGTTCCTCATATAATTAATTATTACTTTAAGTATCGATATAACATCTGATGCTAATCATTTGTTATTGCACTTAGTTTATATTTATTATGATTATTAATATTATTATTATTATTATTGTTTATTAATTTTCTGTGAATTATTATTATTATTGTTTATTAATTATTGTTTATTAATTGTTTATTAATTATTATTATTATTATTATTATTATTATTTGTATTATTAATTTTCCGTGAATTATTATTATTATTATGATTATTAATATTTTTATTATCATTATTTTCATTATTATGTCGATTAGTTATCATGTTTTGCTTTTATAGCTCAGATTGCCCGTTGGTTATTCACTGAGTCTCGGTCATCCTCTTTTACCTCATGACCTGTCTTCGTAATCTGATGCTCCTTTATACCTGCCAAACTGCTTTATTATTAATTATTTAATTATTAATATTATTCAACTTAGTTTGTTAAGATTACTCGTAGTTGGTCCATATTTACTTGTGGTTCTCATAATCTTTGGGTTTAATTTATTGTAGCGATTAAGATTATCTACTCGCTTCCTAAGTTAGTTCCATTTACTTACCGATGTTTTACTTTTAAATTAGTTAGTTTAAATTCACAGATTATTAGCTTATTTTAGTAAGGTTATTATTTATTATTTATTGTTATCATTATTTATTGGTTATTTATTATTATTAAGGCGTTCATTAATTGAGTTCTAACTTCCCACATGTTCTTCATTCCTCAAATATTTCCTTCATCCGGAATATATGTAATGTAAGGTTTTTATTTATGATGATCGAGCGTTTACGGATTAGGTTAAACCACTAAGTCTGCTTCACTACTCAAATATTCAAAAACTGCACTTGAATGACAAGAAATTATTTCCAGGGTTCTAGGGTCCTATAGTGCGCCGGCATTTTCACCACGTTTCAATTATCAACTTCGCTTGCTACAATAAAATATCTAAAAGATCTACGACTAGATTGCTCACTTCACTATGAAATTAAATAATCCAATAATATTATAAAGTTTATCGGAACAGTTCACAATCTTACAAAAAAAATGCTGCCACCTATCTAAATTATATTGTTTTAAGTATGTAGTCGCATTAAAGATAATGCCTAAATAACTAGACACTCTTGATTTAATCCAAACTCTTCACTGCATAAAAATCTCTCTGGGGAAACTGCAAGTCACCATTCACCATATGGGTATTCAAATATTTACTCAAAGTCCTAAGTAATGCATAAAGTCGGTTGAAAATTCAAAAACAAATTTATAAGGTAGATAAAACATAAGACTTAATTCACAACAGAAACGCAAAAATCCCTGGTTATGTAGTATCATATCACTTGGGGTTAGGATTAATAGACAATACCATGTATTTATTCATTTATTTTGTGGATATTATTTTTTTTTATTGTTTCCTTCTGAAGTGAGATTTAAATTAGACGTAATTATCGCCACACTTATGTAAAAGACTATCCATGTTTCCTAATGTGTTAAAATAAAATTTTATAGGCACGTTAAGTTATATAATGTTTGTAATTCCTAGTAATTTTTTTTTTTTTATTAACATCTTCGGGCGTATCCGTGTATGTTTATTTTGCCAAACATAATGTTCTATTATTATTTACTTAAGTGCTTAGTCTCATGCGGGCAAGGTCGTCTACTCGGACAGAGAATTATAAGAATGGTCAGCATCAAGGTTCCCTCAGCAGTACTAACTATTTTATGAATCAACATCATTTAAAACATTATAATTCATCAACTACCTGTATCCATAAATTTGCCGCTTATGGTTATTAACGTTCATCGACCGATTCGATAAGATAGATTAAAATTCTGCATCCCTCTATTATGTTCTTTTGTTTCTAAATTATAAGGACGTTATGCGGCAATATGTGTCCTAGTTCGAACCATCAGCTGACATATCTTGTAACAGTTGTGGAAAGTTTTCAGAATCTATTTTCAATACACCGTTACGAGATGTAATCTGATTTCCGTTACTGGTGTCCCATCCAAGTATAATTTAGGTCTATATAAGTTACACAATAAATAAACTCCGTTGAAACCAAGATTTTATCTAAGTTAATTATTTATATTTGTAAAGGAAACTGAGTTCCATGAGCCACTTTTATTTTATTTTAAATAGTTTTGTTATTTAATCTGTAAAAGAATCTAAGTTCCATAATTCCATATTTTCCTTCGATAAATTAGTTATACGAGTTGCGGAAAATTTCAAATTTACTCCCGACAAATGCTAAATATTCCTGACTTGTAAAAAAAAGGTAAAATAATTTATTAGTCCAAGTTCCAATAACCTCGAAAAAATTTTCAAACTATGTCCATTTTGCGCTATTCTGGAGAGACTAACCAAATACTGAATACATTTTTCCTGAGTTCGAATCCAAGACTTCTAGGGACGACATCCTAGCCAACACATTACGCGTGCTGCCAGATCAATCTGTTAAAAAAAAATTTGATACTCTTTATGATTTCGGATATTTGATCTGATGATGTATAGTGCCGATCGAATTATTTGAATGTGTAACTCCCTCATTCAAGTTGGAAAATTTTCAGAATCTTCATCAAAATCCCGTTAGATAGCCTCGCATACGGGGAAATATTTCAAACCAAATATTCCTCGGACATATCTTAACATTCCTGCTAGAAATAAACTTGTATTATAGCTAATTTTGAACCCTCCGGCTTACCGTTCTCGGACAAGAAATCTAAAAAAAAACAACTGGTAGTCACCGTATGAGAAACTTATTGTACTGTTTTTCCTACCTTTCCAAAACCTAGTCTTCACTCCAGCCGCCATCTTGTAAAGCTAGTCACCAGGGTTCGAACCCGAGACTCCTTTTAACAATACCCTGTAGTTACCCGTAAATTATTTCATAATTGCTACATAAATATATATATATATATATATATGACCTGTCATTTTCCACTAATTTAAACAACGTCGGTATGATTTCGACTTGACATTTAGTATTGCCAACATAGGAGTGACACAGTCCGTTTATTTATTTAATCTCCATATTTAATATATTTTCCAACGCATGCAGAAACGATCTGTTCGCAGGAAAGATCTAAAAATAATTCCTATACAACGTTACTAAATTTTCTCATTTAATTCAACATTTCGTTCATATGTTGGTATCGCTTGAGTTGCCCTGAGGTAATTAATAACCCGAGACATTTAAACCATTTGTATTTCAGTATTATATGGAAGTAATTTTCCACGAAGGTAATTAGTTCATGCTATTTTGTAATTATTATTGCAGAGAAATTATTTTATTACTATTTTTTATTGGTCACAATCACCATCGCAAAAATATTCATGTTAGTATGATGGCGTGTCATCCCCGTCCACAAGCCACGAGTTCGGTTCGCATACGTCGACATATCCCGTAAGGAGGCCACGTTTCAGGCTACGTTTCAGCAATGAGTTTGCCTATCTATATTGGTTTTATATTTTTATCCTATTCACTCCTCCTAATAAGTAAAATACTAATTTTATGTGCCTAAATATTTCCAATATTTATCAAGTGCATCTCAAACCCACATACCTTGAATCCCGCAAACATATTTCTTATGTATTTGCCACGAAAAATTTGCCATTCAATCCTGGTGCATCAACAAAATCTTAACATTTAAGATAACCATAGCACATAAAATTCTTACAAGATATGGATGTTCAAAAACCTATTGTTCCCCTTGTGTGAATTATTCTACGTCTCTCTCTTTCTCTTGCCATGTTGTTTAATTAATTTTAATTAACAATATCAATTAATAATGTCCCTATGTTTCACATAAATCTTATACTAAATTGACTGTACGTATCTCAACATATTAATATTTAACGTATTCCAAACGGTCCAGGAACTGTAAGGGTTCGTTTCCCTATCATAAAAAATAATAAAAAATATATTTAGTGATCACCACCGCTGTGCACCACTGTTACAGTTCAGGGTAGCTAAATTAGGGCATAAAGGACCTTTGGACCATGGATTACTAGTGATCGGTAAGATCGTGTGATTTACCTACGGATTACGTTAGCCGAGCGGTATGGCTGATGACTTATAGAGGGTATTTGAGACAAATAAATAACTAATTAACTAACCATCTATATTTAACAATTATAAGAACAATTAATTACAAATAAATAAAAACAATTAATTACAAATAAATAAAATAGCCTAACTTATTCTAATACATATTCATGGGGGGAGGGAAAGAGAGAGAGGTCAACCCATATTACGTCATACTACTTGAATTTTATTTCTAACCCTTTCCATCTTGATTTCATTTTAAAAGCCCCTACTTTAACCTATTAAGAATAACATGTGCAGACTTACCACAGCCCTGCTGAGAACTACGACCCTCCCGTTCAGTCACTTTTCGCTTATATCACTCCCACTCTGAGGGCCTAACTGTAATCTCTCTCTCTCTTTCACCAAGATAGTAAGTTCATAGGCACTAACGGTACATTTGTCCTGCTGTCTTTGAATGCGAAACCTTGACCTTCTCATCCTTAGGCTATATTTCGTTTTGGATGTTTCCAGCACCTTATCTGTAACTGTATATGATTTGATATAGACCTAACTGTGCTAGTCAAGTTAAATCTGATTACATATTCTGTCTAATATGAAACCTATAATATTACTAATATGAAACCTATAATATTACTATTTAAAATAATTAATAAAAATATCTAGTCCTAAATTATCCTAAATTATCCTATTTATAACAAGTGTTAATATACATTATACGAAACAAATCACTACATTTTAAATGAACTAAACTTTATTCAAAACAATATAATACAATAAATACGTACTTGCAGCCATGTTATCAATCATTGTTATCAAGGCCTCCTGTTGTTTCAACTAATAAACATTGCCCACACTGTTAACGTTATTGAATTGTTTATAAAGAACGCAAATATTTCCAACAAATATGTTATTATTTTACTATTATTTATTATTTTTAAACCACAATTGCGCAATAATGATGTACAACGCACGTTTCTGAATTGTTTTACATAGTCTTGGAAATTAAAAACCTCGCTTTCGCCCGGTTTTTAAACATTTCCCCGCCTTCTGTACAAACAAACCACTTCGCAACCTGTATTTATTTTATTAGTGTAGTACATTTATTTTAATATAAATTTGAATTAATTTGTTTAATATTAACGATTGTAATTTAATTAGTTTTCGACATACCATTGTATGTGTTAATACAACCTGCAACAATAAAATTTAAAACGATTGTTGTTCATTTTTTATCGGCTAGTAACAAGCAGCTGACAGGTCGAATGAACAAGTGCTGCGGGGAATAATACATCCGGAAGTTAAAGGTCAAAGTGTGTTTCTTACAAGTAAACATCCTCTCCTTTGATACCGGTTTTCCGGAAACTCATATATTTTCTGAAAGCATATGTCATAAGTAGACAACCTGTAAATCTTAGGGGCAGAGGGACAAGCGTTTAGAAGTTATAGGACTCACGAAGTGTCAGTAAAGTAGGTATAGATGGACATATTCCAGTAATGACGTCTCTAATCTTGTTATGTGTTCCCGTATGTTGCTATCCAGTATGTCTTCTTCTTACATTGCAGATGGATTCTAAAGTCGTTGTGGCTGCCTTGGTCTCCCGATTCTGAACAAGCAATCGGTCTCCGAACATCCAGGAAACAGAGATAATAAAACACATAATTACTCTCCTGGAAAATTATATGGATATTGTGGAAGAGATCAAGACATTAGGATTTGCTGAGGCGATGGAAATGGACTTCGGAGATGATGGTGTCGATAAGGAACAGCAATAATCGTTACGACAGTCGCATCCCTGTACTTCGAGTAAATCAGCATCCGAATATGTGCCTTCGCCCAAAAGGCAAAAGCATGATGGTCCAGCATAAATGATAGAAGAGGACAAGCAGCGCACTTTAGTGTACTGGATCACAGATCCTACGTCAGGCGAAACTCGAACAAAACGTCTGTTGCATGCATCAGTAATGAATCAGTTCAAGAAAATTAAGAACACGAATATTCTGTACAATTTGGAGAAAAAAATGAATACTCCGTCGATCCATGAACGCATATACTCGAATGCCAATGAACACTCGAAGAACAGGGAGGCGACTGTTTTAACGAGTATTTTTCTGTTCCTTGTCGACACCATCATCTCCGAAGTCCATTTCCTGGTCCCATTCGTCTACATCGCCTCCGGCAAATCCTAATGTCTGGATCTCTTCCAGAATATCAGTATAATTTTCCAGGAGAGTAGTTATGTGTTTTATTATCTCTGTTTCCTGGATGTTCGGAGATCGATTGCTTTTTCAGAATCGGGAGACCAAGGCAGCCTCAACGACTTTAGGATCCATCTGCAATGTAAGAAGAAGACATACGTGACAGCAACATACGGGAACATACATGAAATAGAGGGGGCACGCCATAGCGTACTGGTTAAGGCACTGCGCTACAAGCCGGAAGGTCGAGGGTTCGAGTCCCGGTGGGGTCAGGATTTTTAAACTGACCCAAACCTTCTGGCAGCACTATGGCCCTGGGGTCGACTCAGCCTCTAACTGAAATGAGTACCAGATGCTTGTTCTGGGGTAAAGGCGGCCGTTACGCAGGGCTGACAACCCGGCTGACATCAAGTGCCGATTGTCAAGAAAAAGTGGGAGCCTTAACCTCCTACTACCCCAAGGGCCTCCTGAGGCCTGTAGTGGGATCACTTTACCTTTTTACATGAAATAGAGACGTCATTACGGGAATATGTCCATCTATACTCACTTTACTGACACTTTGTGAGTCCTATAACTTCTAAACGCTTGTCCCTCTGCCCCTAAGATTTCACAGGCTGTTTACTTGTGACATAAGCTTTCAGAAAATATATGGGTTTCCGGAAAACCGGTATTTTAAGGAGAGAATGTTTACTTGTTAGTCTGGACAGACAATAACGGACAGTATCGAACCCAAAAGTTCATGTACTCGCAGATATAAGCACTCGATACATACCCATCTAGAGCTAATATCTAAATATCCCCTGTATAAATTACTGTCCTCAAATTATGTTTAATGTTATTCTCCAACATAAAACCTCTACTTCTTAGGCGATTTCCCTCTGTATTTCTACAAGATGTTTCCAAACCCAAATAATTTATCTTATACGTTTCAAATACTCGGTTTAACTACAGGCACTATCGAACCCGTACGTTCATGGCCACGCGGTCATAAGCTCTCCATACATTGCTATTCTGAGCTAATATTTGTAACAATTCCCTTACTGTAGGCCTATAATCTACTTCCTCAAACTGTGATTCATGTTATTACCCCATTTCGTTCTAGGCGTTTTCACACTGATTTTCCTACCAAATCTTCCATGCATGATTTTCATTCCCATTCATGTCACATGCCCTGTCAATTGAAGTATACGACACTTGACTGTTCTTACCATATCTGGTTTCTTACAAAAATCATGTAGCTCACTGTTAAGTAGCCTCCTCCATTCGCCTGTCTGTTCATCTCTGTTTGGTCCAAAAATATTCTTAAGAACTATTCCCTAATACTTGTAATATTTTCGATTCCTTTAAAGTAAGAATCCTTGTTTCGCATCTACATAATATAACTAGGAGAATGACTGTTTTATATATTTCGTGTTAATGTTTATATATATATATATATATATATATATAACTATATATATATATATATATAACAGTAATGCAAGCTAGAGGGCTAAGCATCGAAGATGCCCAAGACCGTAGGCTTTGGAGGTTTGGCACGGGAAGACGGCAGCAGCTGTAAAAACCCGAAGATATATATAGGCTATATATATGATATGAAAAGAAAAATGAATGCTTGAGTCGGGATTTGAACTCGAGTCTCTAAAGTCTGTACATTTAGCGCTCTAACCAACTGAGCTACCTAAGAATTCCAATTCAAACATACAATTTTCTTATACTTGTAATATTCTCAATTCACACAAGAGGTAGCGGAAATTTGCTCCAACTGACATCTGGTGGCTAACATAACAAGCAAATTTTTAGAGAATATTTACTTTATAGCAGTAACGCTTGTATATATATATATATATATATATATATATATATTATAAATATATTTTTGACATTTGGCAATGAAGGCAAATATGATATGAAAAGAAAAATGAATGCTTGAGTCGGGATTTGAACTCGAGTCTCTAAAGTCTGTACCTTTAGCGCTCTAACCAACTGAGCTACCCAAGAATTCCAATTCAAACATACAGTTTTCTTATACATGTAGTATTCTCAATTCACACAAGAGGTAGCGGAAATTTGTTCCAACTGACATCTGGTGGCTAACATAACAGTTAAGCAAATTATATATATATATATATATATATATATAGAGAGAGAGAGAGAGAGAGAGAGAGGGGGGGGAAGTTGTAAGGACAAAAGTCCCTGTAATGCATAATCGCATGCTATTACAGATTTGAGTCTACGTTTAATCCATTTCTGCATCACATTTTTACTTGTAATAATTCATTACAATTCGAAAATACATTTATTTCACTTCCCGTTGTATAAAACGTTTCAACAGATATAATCGATTAAAATGGAGGTCAGTTCCATATAATTACATTATTATAATTCTGTGGCACTATGCATGAAACCAATAACCCTCATTTAAGTAGTTCTGAGAAAATGAAGATTCATGCATGGAGGTTTCCTATCTGAAGTGAACCTACAATGTGTTGTCCATCTCTGGATCTTCTGTTTAACTAATTGTACAGCAATCAAAATTTGAGGGATGATAAATGAGTTACAATATTACATTAATAATATTAACTCTTTTTTTTTAATTTGAGGGTTATGGGTTTTATACATGGTGCCACAGAATTATAATCACATAATGAAGGCTAAAATTATTGAGCAAAATTTAAATCAGTAGTTGTATCATTCTATTGTAATACCAATGGTTACTTATTATCTATATGGGACACCACATATAAAAAACATATATTAAGTCTCGTAGAATGTAAAGGGCTGGATGTATTACTTGAAATGGGAAAGAAAGAGGGGCATGGAAAACTTTAGTAGGAAACAAAGGGGGAAAGCGCCCGTAGGTAGACCAAGGAGGAGTTGGGAGAATTAGAATGTTAACCGTTCTTTGAGAGAGGGAAATATTAGAAAATACGGCTCCGAGTAAGGTTATATGGAAAGCCCAAGTCTGCGCTGCCATGAACCTCTGTATTCTATAGTGGCAGAGAGATAGTTAATTAGATACTAGCATATTAACGCATCTGGATTTAAGCTAGGGACTCCAGAAAACGAGGAAAGTCACTCGGTTTCAGCGATTTCTACACCAAGGTTCTCATTAAGTAAGAATAGTCCTACATGTTAAAACGTGAAAAAAAGAGAGAATGAAAATGGGGCGAAAGAAATAAAGGGCTAGAAAGAATTGCGTTATGGAGGTAGCGTCCCTACTGCATTATGATTCTCTTCTCCAAGTGTCAGCCATATAATATTTTTCAATGTCTTTTAGATCACTTCCATGGTAACGTGACAATGCTAAATATTAGGCGTAGTTTTATATATAAGCAAATACCTCCTCCAAAAATATGTAATCCTGATACTTAATCATTCCTGTTAATTCATATTGTCTGTCCAGTCTAAGAAACACACTTTGAAATTTAACTTCTGAATGTATTACTCCGCGCAGCACTGAATTTTAGCCTCACTATGATGGTTGTCCATCGGCTCGCTTGTTTTCCAGCAACTGTTTGTTATATGTAATTAAATACAAAGATGCTGACTACCGCCACAAAATAATTCCGCATGTTAACCATTGTCAAGAACTGTCGCGCGGCAACCGCATTTATATAATGGGACAACAATATTAGTGAGGCGATACCATAAGGATATACCGTACGTCCTCTGTCAGCTGCTTGTGACAAGCCGATAAATTAATGCACAAAAATCGTTTTAATTATTGGTATTACTGATTGCATTAACACACACGAAACGAGTCAAATTATTAATATTAAACAAATTAATTCAAATCAAACATATTCATTAAAATAACTCTAGGCCTTCTTACAGTAAAACCTATTCCCAGTCAGGACAAGCTTTCTGGGTGAGTATTTTTCGGGTTTTTCATCGCCTTAACACAAATGTGAGGAAGCTTTGAGGCCCAAACGGTCCCCGAACATCATCTGGACATCATCATTCTTATAATCCACGGTGTGGAAAGCAACGGGAAGCTACCACAACTATGGTTCCCTAGTAAAGCTGTAAAGCATAGCATGAAAATGCTTCGATTTCAGAGAAAGACCTGCCCTAGGGCACAAAACTATAGAAGACATGAATTGTATGGTGGGAAAATACATTATAAGTTTTTTCTTCCCGGTCAGCCACGTAATTTTCTTCAGCCTCTTTTAGATCATTTCCATGGTAATGTGACAATGCTATTTAAAAGAATAGTGTTTTTATGTATGAACACATACCTCTTCCAAAATAAGTAATCGTGCTACTTAATCATTCCTGTTAACATAACTAATTAACTAACTGACGGACACCATCGATCACGGAGGTTCATGGCCGCGGGGAAATAAGCTCTCCAAACATTCCTATCATGCACTAAAGTTTTTAAATCACTCCTCAAATATTATTAATGTAATCCCTCACATGATTCTTCCCCTACATCATTCTTCCCCTACCTTGGACGATTTCCCTCTGATCTTCTTACAAGAAGTTTCCAAGCCCCTCTGTCATTCCCCAATCGTTCCACATGTCCTACCCATCGTAGTCTAGGAGACTAGCTGTTTTTATTATATCTGGTGTCCCATAAATATCATGTATCTCACTGTTAATCAATCTCCTCCATTCGCCTCTCGGTCCTACTCTCTTTGATAAAAAAAAATCCTAAGAACTTGATTCTCAAATACTTGTAATCTTTCTCCTTCTTTAAAATAAGAGTCTGTGTTTCGCATCCATATAATACCACTGGATGTATAATTGTTTTATATAATTTCAATTTAACCATTTCGACAGAAATTGAGATGACAAGAGTCTCTGTAATGCATAATAGCATGCATTTCTAGAATCACACCTAAACCTACGTTTAATTTCTTTGTGCACCTCATTCCTGTTGGTCTGCCTATTGGGTACTTTCCCTCTGGCTTTCCTACATGATTTTTCCAAAACACAATCATATATATTACAATTTTCAAATATAGTAAATAAAATTTCAAAATTATTTTATTTTATAACTATTAAACAGAGCTGTTAATAATTGCTCACTAGGTATGAGGAGGTGGTCTCCCTCCTACCCGGATACAGGTGCACTCCCAATGAATCAATTCAACTATCAAGTGAGTAGCAGTGCCTTACATTGTTAGCCTATACAGCATAGGGTTCAATATAAGCGGTGGGGTTGAATAGGATGAATGAGCAGTCTTTTAACAGCAAGTGAGCACTTATTAATAGTGCGTGCTATGAAACGTAAGCAATCCACTCATCTCCAAGGATGTTCCCACAATGATTCGCCGTTAACATTAAGAAAACTTGCAAAGAGAGAAAGAGAGAGAGAGAGAGAGAGAGAGAGAGAGAGAGAGAGAGAAGAGAGAGAGAGAGAGAGAGAGAGAGCGAAAATAGAAAAGACAAAGAAAATTCTCAACATTTAAATAACATGCACAACAAAATCATATTTACTGATGAAACAGAAATCAACAACAGTATAAACTATTTGGACCTAACATTAACAAAAAACTTCACCAACAACAAAATAGAAATTGGCATTTATCGAAAACCGACAAGCAACACACTAGCCATAAACAATAAATCGGGACATCCTTTTCAACATAAAATAAGTACATTCAAAAGCCTAATAAATAGGATATTAAAACTCCCTCTAAATAAAGACAATTATAATAAAGAATTAAATTACATCAAACACATGGCAAAAATTAACGGATACAACAAACAAATAATAAATAGAATTATAAACAAACAAAAAAGAAAAAAACAACATTACCAACATAACCAAACTTGAAATAGAATCCAATGACAACAACAAGAAATGGATAACTCTCACGTACACTGGTAAAGAAACATTAAAATTGGCCAACACACTAAAAAAGCTCGATAAGAATATTAATATATCCTACAGAACTGACAACAAATTAAACAATTTAATAAACAACAACATCGAAGAAATAGACGAATTCGACAATAAAGGCATCTACAAATTAACATGTACAGACTGCAATAAATTCTACATTGGGAAAACTAACAGAAGCTTCAACATTAGATTCAAGGAACATTTCAGAGATTTGATTTACAATGGAGGAAAATCAAGTTATACAAAACATGTAATTCAAGCTGGACACCATATGCATAACATCGATAACACCCTCACAATAGTACATAGAGAAAACATTCCAACGAGAATAAATATACTGGAGGAAATCGCAACCCTAAGAGAAATCAACAACAACCTGATTCTAAATGAATACACACCTAATCCACACAATCCTCTGTACAAAATTCTCACAACCAAGTCAGTGCTTCAACAAGGGTCAACAAGAACGGACCTAATGCATTCTGCTGATGATGGGACTAGTCCCGAAAGGCCTACAGAGTTTAAAAGAACTTAAGTTGAGGAGACGGACCTACAAGGTAACTATATTATAGTTTTTAACCGTACATTATATTACTGTAAACTGGTATTATAGCCTCACTTTGATGGTTGTCCAGCAGCTCGCTTTGTTTCCCCGCAGCTGTTATATATATATTTTTTTATTTATGTTATTATTCAACTGCATGCTCCATTACGTGGAGTAATACTACATGCATTGTGGTGTTCTTATTATACAACTATAAAATTAAACAGTGTTTACAATTAATTTTTCTTAAAGCTAGATGGTTTACTATATAATACTATTGTTCTATGTTTTACTTAACCTAAAGTGTATCAAATTTAATTGTATTTGAAAATATTGAAAATGCCTTAGTGTAATTGTCAATGAGTTCATTGTTCTTAATTGGCCAATTCTGGTTTCTTAAAACTATTGATTTGAGTTTATCCCTGTCGTTATCTAATAATTTACATTCCTGTATTATGTGTTTTATATCTTGCACTTTATCACAGCAGGGACAGTTTGGGTTTTCTATTATTTTAAATCTATTTAGATAGGATCTGATGTTCCCATGACCTGTTAACATTATAGTTAATTTATATGTCAGTTTGAGTTTTAATTTAGCCTGTCGTGTATTGTGGGAAAGAAAGACTTGGTTACTTGACCCTTAGTGGTTTTTTCCCATTCATTTTGCCACTTTTGTACACTTGTTTTGCACAGTTCACTGATCACTACACTTTTCGGAATCTTCTTGTAGCTCTCCTCTAGGTCTCTGCTCGCTGCGGCTTCTTTAGCTAATTGGTCCGCCAACTCATTCCCTTGGATCCCGATGTGGGCCTTCACCCATTTGAAGTTTATTATCCAGTTGTCCCGCTGCATAGATGATACTTGTCGTCTGATTTCTTCAATCAAGTATGAATGAATTTTGTAATTTCTTAGTGAGTCTAATGTGATGTGACTGTCTGTATACACGGTCGCTGTTCTCCCTTCCCGCTCCATGTGTTCCAAGGATTGCAGAGCTTTTAGTATTGCTAGCTGTTCGGCTTATAATTCAATACAAAGATGCCTACTACCGCCACTATAATAATTGAATGTTAATCAGTTTCAAGCATTGTCGCGCGGCACCCTCTTTTATATAAACGGACAACTATCATAGTGAGACGATAAATAATATCAAAACGTCGAACAAAATGAGGAAAACGCCTACCGTAACCCGTTTTAAGAGATGTGGACGATTTTCTGAAGTGTGAATATGTTTATTTTATTTTATTACTGTAAGTCCAGTTATTTCAATTCAAATGTTTGATTTGAATTAAATGGTTTAATATTAACAATTATAATATAATTCGTTTTCGACTTACCATTGTATGTGTTAATATCACCTGCAACAATAAAAATTAAAACAATTGTTGTTCATTAATTTATCGTACAGGGGCATCTCATTACTTTCAACTTCGTACAAAAATTCTAACAAATATATTAGTAAGCGACTTACTCCCTATATTGATGACATTCTAGGATATCATCAATGTGCATTTAGAAGAAACAGGTCTACAACAGATCAGATTTTTAGTATAAGACAGATTTTAGAAAAGAAATGGCAATATAATGGTACTGTACATCAACTATATGTAGACTTCAAAAAAGCATATGATTCAATTAAGAGGGAGAAGTTATATACTCGTAGTATCCTGCTGGAGTTCGGAATTCCTAAAAAGTTAGTTAGACTTATAATAATAATGGAGAATATAATAATAATAATAATAATAATAATAATAATAATAATAATAATAATAATAATAATAATAGCTTTATTTTACCTGGCAGAGTTAAGGCCTTAAGGCCTTGTCTACCACTCAACCAGGTTTAAAAAAAAATACAAACAAAAAATAGTCTTAAATCTAAATTACAATATATATATATATATATATATATATATATATATATATATATATATATATAATATAAACGATTACAAGTTATGAATACAATACAATTAATATTTATAATGTATTTTGATTTACTCTAAATTTAACGAATTAAATATATATGTACAATATATATATATAAAAAAACAGGAAAAGATTAATGACATAGTATAAAATTAAATAAATAGAGAAAAATTAATTATTAGACAACAGGTAACTGTATAAGCGTGACTTAAAGGTGCCAAGTGTGCGGCAACCCCTGATATCTTGAGGAAGGAGATTCCAGGAGCGGGCAGAGGCTACTGTGAAGGAAGTAGAATAGGAGGAAGTGCTATGAAGAGGAATTGTTAGCAGACTGCTATCTTGTGACCTAGTGTCAATATTGTGGTAAGAGGATAACTTCTCAAATCTGGACGCCAGGTAAGTAGGAATGTAGGAATTCAGAAGCTTGAAAAGTAGTGAAAGAGAGTGCAATTTACGTCTGTCAGTAAGACGGAGCCAAGAGAGGTTATTAAAGTGTTCGGAAATATGGTCATAACGGCGGATATTGAAAATGAATCGAACGCAAGTATTATGAACACGCTGCAGTCTCTGCGACAAGTCATAGTTTAGATCATTATATATAATGTCACAATAATCGAAGTGTGGTAACACAAGATTCTGCACAAGGATTTGTTTTAACGAAACTGGGAGAAAATTCTTTAAACGTCTAAGATAATGTAAGATGGAGAAAGTCTTTTTACATATGTGTTTCACTTGTGTTTGCCAGGTTAAATTTGCGTCTAGATGTAGTCCAAGATCTATTACTGAAGAAGAATAAGGGATAATTATATTATTTATAGTAATGTTTGGTAGTGTAGATATGTCAAAGGTTGTAAGCAGTCTTTGTTGTCCCATTAGAATTACTTGTGACTTGTTAGGATTTAGATTTAGACCGATACTTGAAGACCAGTTAAAGATGGATATGAGATCGTCATTCATTTTTGTCAAGCTGTTATAGAAAGAATGAGGAGGTGAATGTAGGTAAATTTGGAGATCATCAGCGTAGAGGTGATAACGGCAGTGCTTTAGTACAGTTGGCAAGTCATTTATGTAGATTGAGAAAAGAAGAGGTCCGAGAACACTGCCCTGGGGGACTCCAGCCGGCACGTTGCGCCAAGACGAAGATCTAGAGTTTAATGAAACGTATTGTTGACGACCGTGCAGGTATGAGTCGAACCAGGATACAGCGCTGTCAGACAAGTGTAGGTGCTTGAGCTTTATCATAAGTAAGTCGTGGTCTACTGTGTCAAAAGCTTTGCTGAAGTCAAGTAAGGTTAAAGGAGTCAATTGACGTCTGTCCACGGCTTCACGAATATCTTCAGTAAATTTTAGCACAGCTGTGGTTGTGCTATGACCAGATCAAAAGCCAGATTGTTAAGGATCAAGGAGGTGATTTTCTTGGAGATATTCAGTCATTTGCTTATGTACAATATGTTCCAGGGCTTTAGATAATGTCGGAAGGATGCTAATCGGTCGGAAGTCATTACAGTTAGTAGGTGTACTTATTTTTGGTATAGGCCGAACTCTAGACTGTTTCCATACAGTAGGGAAGATAGAAGTTATAAGGGAAGCATTAAAAATATGAGTCACTGTGGGTAGTATAATGTCAATGATTTTATTTAGCATTAAAATGCTGATGTTATCTGTTCGTTGTGCATTGGATTTAATCCGCTTGAGTGTTTTTTTAACGTCTATAGGCGAAATGTCGTAAAAGTAAAATTTATCTCTTCCTATATGGGGGGATGGGGATAAGTCTTTAAGAATGTCTATTTTAGTCTTGTTGTCTGGAGGTGTCATGGGTATTGAGGTAAAATGTTCATTTAAGTCATCTACAGAAATGTCTATAGAGTCAGTTGAGGGATTCAACTGTCTAAGTCCATTGCACGGAGATTTCGCCAAGTGTCCCGTGCACTTATTTCAGGTCCGATTATACTGTGGGCGTGTCGTAGTTTGGCATTGCGTATAGTTTGTGTAGTTGTGTTTCTAAGTTGTTTGTACAGTTGCCAGTTCTCGTCATTTTTATGTCGTCTGTATGTTCGGTATGCTTTGTCTCGTTTTGACATAAGTTCACGTATTGAGTCATTCATCCAGGGTGCAGGGGGGCGGGAAAATCGTCGGGTTTTTACTGGTGCATGTCTATCATATAGTTGTAATATCAGTGTATTAAATGTGTCTACTTTTTCATCAACTGATCTAAGATTCCATATTGTGTACCAAGGTAGTTCTAAAGCGTCTGATTTTAGTTAGTATCGTCTATGTTTTGTAAATTTCTGTACGTAATCAATTTAGAGCGTCTTTTAGGACATTGGAGTGAGTATTCTACGAATACAATGTCATGAGCAGATATGCCGGGAGCAGGAATTTGTCCATATGACAGTACTTTCTGTGGATGTGTAGTCACTATTAAGTCCAGTAGAGTGTCGGTATTAGCAGTATGATGTGTGGCAGAGAAAGGAACAATTGTCATATTTAAGCTTTGGAACATATTTTTAAGTTGTATGGCTGGTGAGTCAGTCTGAAGAAGATTTGTATTAAAATCGCCTGCGACAATAACGTGTTCATAATGAGGTAATGAATCGTTCAGAGCGTTTTCTAGATCCGAAAGGTGCCTTATTTTTGGAGGTTTGTATACAATGCATAAGAGACATTTTTTTAGACTGGCTTGAATTTCTACGAATAAGAACTCGGGGCGAGCGGAATATACAGAAGGGGACTTGTGGACAATTCTTGGATTAAGCTCATTTGATATAAAGGCACAAACTCCTCCACCTCTTTTATCTATTCTGTCATTTCTGAGCAATGTATATCCGTCTAGGTGAACAAGGGACGAAGGTATGGAAGGGATCAGCCAGGTTTCCGAAATTAAAATGGCGCTCAGTCCAAGAGATGAAAATATGGTTTTCAAACTCATCAAAGTGGGACAGAATGCTTTGTGAATTTACGTGAGCGATTTTAAGTGATGATTTATCAATAGAAAATGCATTCTTAAGTAGACTAGTAGTATTTGTTGTTGGAGGGGATGGTTGGGATTGAGGAATGTTGCTACCTGCGTTAAAAGTTGTCTGCACAATAAGAGGGTGATTGGAGAAGGTGAGTGAGTCAGAGGTTACAAACAAGTCTTCATTTGTCAGCTCAATGTTGCCAATAGCAGAAAGTAAAAATAAACTATGTACTGTAATAACTCTAATAAAATTAAAATAATTTAGCTAAACAAAGAACTTAAAAAATTAAAATAAAACAAGTAAGTTGTCCTAAATAAAAAATAATAAACTTAAAACTTACCTAAATTAGAAATAAATTAACAATATAATTGTTAGCAAAGAAAAGACAAAGTAAACATATTTTACACTCAGGTCCTATCTAGTTGATATCCGTAGAAGATCTAATTTTGCGTTTTTCGCCATTTACTTTAGCTATGACGGCACCGTCCATTGTCCATACATTTTGAATACCGTATTTTCTGTATACTCTCTTGTAGCAGGCGATAGCGACACTTCGTTAGGTCCTCGCGAACAGTGACCCCACTTCCTTTCAACTTTTTCTTGCTTAGAAAAACTTCACTGCGCTTGCGGTAACTAACAAATTTCACTATTATAGCCCACTATTATACGAATGTGTCTAAATGGCACAAAGAGTAGGGTGCGTGTAGGCAAACAGTTTTCGGACACTTCTGAAATCCAGAATGGATTGAAGCAAGGAGATGCACTATCTCCTCTACTATTTAATTTTGTACTAGAGCATGCCATTAAATCTTTAGAGAATGAGGAAGGCTTACAACTCAATGGTATTAATAAGCTGTTAGTTTATGCTGATGATGTAGTATTATTGGCCGATAGCGAGGAGATACTAAAGGACAATACGCACACACTGTTGAGTAACACTAAGAAATTAGGATTGGAAGTAAATATCAATAAAACTAAATATATGGTCACACGTATAAAATCATGATATAATGGAAATGGACAGCTAATGACAAACGAGGGAAATTTTGAGGAAGTGGCTGAATTCAAATACCTAGGAACAGTAATCACGAATAGGAATGATATGCACAAAGAAATTAAACATAGGCTCAATTCTGGAAATGCATGCTATTATGCATTGCAGAGACTCTTGATGTCCCAACTCCTTTCAAAAAACGTTAAACTGAAAATATATAAAACTATTATTCTACCAGTTATATTATATGGGTGCGAAACATGGACTCTTACTTTAAGGTAGGAAAGGAGATTACAAGTATTTGAGAATAAAGTACTTAGGAAAATTTTGGACCAAAGAGAGATGAACAGAGAGGTGAATGGAGAAGACTACATAACAATGAACTACATGGTCTTTATAGGAAGCCAGATATATTAAGAACAGTTAAGTCTCGTAGACTGCGATGGGCAGGACATGTTGCACGTATGGGGAATGAAAGACTTGCATGGAAGCTTCTTGTAGGAAAGCCAGAGGAAAAACGCCCAGTTGGTAGACCAAGAATGAGGTGGGAGAATAACATTATGATTTGAGGGAAGTAGATTATACAGTAAATGATTGGAAAGCATTGACTCAGGATAGGGATGTATGGAGAGCTTATGTCCGCGCGGCCATGAACCTACGGGTTCGATAGTGCCAGTGAGTAAGTAATTAGTAGTAGTAGGACTTTATTAGACAAAAAAGTAAGATATTTACAATATTATTTACAAATATGGGTCGCACGGGCAGTAAGCCGTACGTGCTGTTGACAGTCCGTTACAATAAAGTAATAATTGGTACTAGTGTAAAGAAAAATAAACAAAAACAGCAATAACATTACAATTACATAAAGAAAACACAATAAAAATATTACAATTAAATAATAACACAATAGCATTATACACTAAAAACATTAACATTACAATTACATAAAGAAAACACAATAATATTACAATTAAGTAATAACACAATAGCAATAACATTACAATTACATAAAGAAAACACAATAATAATATTACAATTAAATAATAACACAATAGCATTATACACTAAAAACATTAACATTACAATTACATGAATAAAACACATTAATATTAAAATTAAATAACACAACAACATTATACACTAATTAATTTATATATAATTGTTAATAATTAATGGTATTGCATTTTGATAACATATAATTATTCATGAATGAGTGTTGTCCTTATTTTTCGCGTTTTGTCCAGAAATTTACCGAGGTTTATCCAATTTTCTGGATTTACCAATAACTCGTAGCATGCCAATCTTTCCCGATTTGAATTTAGAAATCTTTCCTTTAATAACTGACGTCTCCAATATTCTAAATCATTACAATTTCCTAATATATGTATCTCATCTTCAAAGTTCCCGCACATTGGACATATTCGCATATCGTGATCGTCGCTAATTTTTAGAAATTTCCATGTCCCTAGCCTAAACCAAGCAAGCCCTGATCTCTCCTTAAATCCTAGGTTGAGTATATACGATTCTTTTCCCCAGACGTGTTTTAGGTCTCTTTGTAAACACAGTGAGCGTTTTCCTGTACATTCGGCGAAGGTATCTTGTTGGTTTATATCTAAGTACCTCCTCCTTATTTTTCTCCACACGTTCTTGCGATTTTCAGTAAGTAAGTAACAAGCAGCTGACAGGTCGCACGAACACGTGCTGCGCGGAGTAATACACTCGGAAGTTATATGTCAATGTATGTTTCTTAGGCTGGACAGACAATATCGGACACTATGTTACCCAAAGATTCATGGACTCGCAGATATAAGCACTCAATACATACCCATCCAGAGCTAATTTCTGAAACATTCCCTGTAAAATGTACAGTCCTCAAATTATGTTTAATGTTATTCTCCCACATAAATCCTGTAGGCCCTAATACGTACCGGGTGATTTTCCTCTCTATTACTACTAGATGTTTCCAAACCCAAATAATTTATCTTATACGTTTCAAATGCTCTGTTTACAATTAAACTTAACAAGTAAACTACTGGCACTATCGAACCCGTAGGTTTATGGCCGCGCGGTCATAAGCTCTCCATGCATTTTTTTCCAGAGCTCATGTTTTCCAATAATCCCCTTACTGTATAATCTACTTCCCTCAAACTGTGATTCATGTTATTATCCCATCTCGTTCTAGCGTTTTCTCTCTGGTTTTCCTACCAAATGTCCATGCCCGTTTCCAAACCCATTCATGCCACATGCCCTGCCCATGGCAATATACGAGACTTGATTGTTCTTACTATATCTGGTTTCTTATAACATGCACGTAGCTCACTGTTAAGTGGTCTCCTCCATTCGCCTATCTGTTCATCTCTGTTTGATTCAAACATATTCCTAAGAACTATTCTCTAATACTCCTAATATTTTCGCCTCCTTTAAAGTAAGAGTCCACGTTTCGCATCTACATAATATAACTGGGAGAATAACTGTGTTATATATTTCCTGTTTAACAGTTTTTTAGAGAGAGAGAGAGAGAGAGAGAGAGAGAGAGAGAGAGAGAGAGAGAGAGAGAGAGAGAGAGGGGGGGGGGTTGTAACGACAAAAGACTCTGTAATGCGTAACAGCATGCTTTTACAGAATTGAGTCTATGTTTAATTTCTTTCTGCATCTCATTCCTATTTGTAATTATTCTCAACAATTAGTAAATTAATTTATTTTAGGTCCCGTTGTATAAAACGTTTTGAACCGATTTAATCGTAAGTTAGTTTCATACAACTACATTATTATATTGTAATCACATGAAGAAGGCTAAATTATTGATCAAAATTTAAATCTGCGGTTGTATCATTCTATAATGGTTACTTATAGATCTATACGTATGGAAATCATATATAAGACCATATATAAGAAAAAATATTAAGTCTCATAGAATGCGATTTTTTAGTTAATCGTTCTATACGTATGGAAAAAATATTAAGTCTCATAGAATGCGAAGGGCTGAACGTATTACTTGGAATGGGAACGAAAGAGAGACATGGAAACCTTCAGTATGAAACCCAGGGTGAAAGCGCCCGTAAGTAGACAAAAAATGAGGTGGGAGAATGGAAATGTTTACCGTTCTTTGAGGGAGTGAAGTATTGGAAAATATGGCTCAGATTTGGGATGTATGGAAAGCCCATTCTGCGCAGCCATGACCCTCCGTATTCTATAGTGGCAGATGGATAGTTAATTAGTTAGTACCATATATGTTGATGTGGATTTAAGCTAGGGACTCCAGAATACGAGGAAAGTCACTGAGTTTCAGCGATTTCTCCACCGAGGTTCTCATTAAGTAAGAATAGGCCTACATGTTAAAGCGAGGAAAAAGAGAGAATGAAAATGGGGCGAAAGAAATAAAGATCTACAAAAAAATTGCGTTATGGAGGTAGGCCCCTACTCCATTACAGATTCTCTTCTCCACGTGTCAGCCATATCATTTTCTTTAACGTCTTTAGATCATTTCCATGGTAACGTGACAATGTTAAATATTAGGCTAGTGTTTTATGTATAAATATATACCTCTTCCAAAAATATGTAATCCTACTACTTAATGATTCCTATTAATTCCTATTGTCTGTCCAATCTAAGAAGTACACTTTGAAATTACAATTTCGAATGTATTACTCCGCGTAGCACGTGTATTATAGCCTGGCAACGATTTCTGTCCAGCGGCTCGCTTTGTTTCCCAGTAGCTGTTACATATAATTAAATAGAAAGATGCTGACTACCGCCACTATAATAATTCCGCATGTTAATCATTGTCAAGAATTGTTGCGCAGCAACCGCTTTTATATAAACGGACAACAATCATAGTGAGGCGATAACATAAGGATATACGACCTCTGTAAGCAGCTTGCTACTAGCCGATAAATTAATTCACAACATTCATTTTAATTTATAATGTTGCAGATTGTATTAACACACACAAAACGAATTTAATTATAATTTTTAATATTAAACAGAACAATTCAAATCAACCATTTACATTAAAATAACTAGGCCTACTCATAGTAAAGCCTATTCCAGGTCAGGACAAGCTTCCTCGGTAAGTTTTTTTCGGGGTTTTTCCTCACCTGTAAGACAAATGTCAGGAAGCTTTGAGGCCCAAACGGTCACCGAATAATATCTGCACATCATCGCCCTAATAATCGACGGTTTGAAAAGCAACGGAAAGCTACCACAACTATAGTTCCCTAGCAAGGCTGCAAAGCATAGCATGAAAATGTTATGATTTCAGGAAATACCTGCCCTAGGGCAAAACACTATAGTATAGAAGAATTGTATGTTGGCATAATACATTATAAGTTATTTTCTTCCCGGCAGCCAAGTATTTTTTCAGCGTCTTTTAGATCATTTCCATGGTAACGTGGTAATGCTAAATATAAGAATAGAGTTTCTATGTAAGAACATATACCTCTTCCAAAAATATGTAATCGTGCCACTTTATCATTCCTGTTAACATAACTAATTAACTAACTGACGAACACTATCGATCCCGGGGGTTCATGGCCGCGGTGATATAAGCTCTCCATACATTCCTATCTTGCACTAAAGTTTTTAAATCATTCCTCAAATAATATTAATGCAATTCTACCACCTCATTCGTCACCTCTGTTTTTCCTAAAAGAAGTTTCCAAGTCCCTCTCTCATTCCCTATTCTTTCCACATGTCCTAGCCATCGCAATCTAGGATACTTAACTGTTCTTATTATATCTGGTGTCCCGCAAATATCATGTATCTCACTGTTATTCAATCTCCTCCATTCGCCTCTCTGTCTATCTCTCTTTGATCAAAAATATCCTAAGAACTTTATTCTCAAATACTCGTAATCTTCCTTCTTCCTTAAAGTAAGAGTCTGTGTTTCGCATCCATATAATACCATGGGATGTATAAATGTTTTATATATTTTCAGTTTAACTATTAAGAGAGACGTTGGGATGACAAGAGACCCTGTAATGCATAATATCATGCATTTCCAGAATTAGACCTAAGCCTACGTTTAATTTCTTTGTGCACCTCATTCCTGTTGGTCTGCCTATTGGGCACTTACCTCTGGCTTTCCTACATGATATTTCCAAAACACAATAATTTATGTTATATATTTCAAATGTTGTAATCAAAATTACACAATTAATTGATTTTAGTCCCGGTGGTATAACTATAAAACAGAGCTGTTAATAATTGCTCACTAGGTATGAGAAGGTGGCCCCCCCTCCTACCCGGATGCAGATGCACACCAAAGGAATCAATTCAAATGTCAAGTGAGTAGCAGTAATGTACAATGTTAGCCTATACTGGCATAGGGTTCGATACAAGTGGGGAGGGGGGTTAAATAGAAGGCACGAGCAGTCTTTTAACAGCAGGTCAGCACTTATTAACAGTGCCTGCTGTAAAACGTAAACAATTCACTCATTTACAACGATGTTCCCACAATGATTCGCCGTTAATATTAAGATAACTTGGAAAGAGAATTAAGAGAGAGAGAGAGAGAGAGAGAGAGAGAGAGAGAGAGAGAGAGAGAGAGAGAGAGAGAGAGAAAATGGGCCCGAAGAAACAGAAGTGAAATGAATTGAATTGAGTGAGTACAGGAATCTGGATTATTTTCTCCGCGAGCCGGATACATTGTCATCTTCAGGTTCCTGTTGATCATTACCTCTGGTCAGGCTTTTCTGGAGAAGAAAAGAAAATGAAGGAAAGAAGAAATGGAAGAAAGGAAAGACTCCCTCTAGCCCACGGATGCCCTAATAGCGTCGGGGTCGAAAAAACAAGAGTTAACCAAGAGAGGTTAGATAGTAAAGTTAAAAGAGTGCAAAATACAAGTAAGTGGAAGAAATGTTTTGCTCAGCTTGGGCACCTTGTGGTCGCCATCCTCATATCCCCTGAGGGATGAATATTAAGCTGATGTTAATAAATGTGAGAATATAGCTCATAAATGTATATAAACTTTTCTGCGCCGACTCACTTGATATCTTCATTCTCCTCTTCTATGACAATTTATGTTCCATAATAATTAGTAAATATTTAATTTGAGTTGACTATTTAACTCATGCCCCAAATGAGAATCAATGACCAATCACGTTTCAATGATTTCTGTTTTACAACCAATCAGAGTCGTGTTTCACGAAATATTTATCAGTGTTATAATTACCATATTAAAGAAAGCTCCTCCTTTTTTATATTCTTAACAGGTCTGACCATTATTTTGCAGTGACTGAGCCTGTGAGAAATACGGCTACCAGATTGTATATATAGTGCATGAATGTCAACACATGCCGCATGCGGGAGTTAATATAAAAGCATTTGTAGCAATTGATTATACCACCAAAAAAAGAAACCACTATTTGCACTTTCTTAAATGTATTTTTTCCCAGGTAACAATCCAGAAAAATATAATTGTCATATTTACATCATATGACATCAGAAATGAATTAATATACAGTTTGATGTGTTTCATTTTTTCTCCACTAGAGAGCATTCTTACAATATTGTGTTCCTTTGGCAATACATAGTATGATCTGGTTGCAGTGATAAACAAAAGAAGCAGATGAAGCGTAACAATCATTTCTCATTTGTTTTCAAACATCGCCGTTTACATTAAATATATAAATATTTTTAAATAACTATAGTTAAATAATGATTTGTGAGTAAACAGCTTAATTTTATTCGTTAAATAGTCCTAACAAATGCCACTCTTAATTTCCAAATTCTCTACATAAATTCACTCCTCAATTCGTGAGTCGTGAATTTATCGATAATTTGGAAATCACTCGTGGCATTACTTATGATAAATGTATCAACATTTTCATGTTTCAGATCCAGACAATGACATGTGTTGATGTTTTTTTATTCGGTATAATTACTTCTCTTTTTAATATGTCCGTGCCGTATGTCTACTTATTTCTGAATCATTAAATTCTTAATTATAAACTGCAGATTTGCTTACGGAGTAAACATTCAGTAAATTCCGTTGTTTTACCCATGGGCCAATATTGTAAAAAGTTACAGTACATACTGCTCCTTTTGAATCTCCATTTTTTTAACATTAGATAGTGATATATTCCATAAAATAAGTTCTTCATCCTGCATAAATAATTGTTAATAATTAATGGTATTGCATTTTGATAACATATATTTATTCATGAATGAGTGTTGTCCTTATTTTTCGCGTTTTGTCCAGAAATTTACCGAGGTTTATCCAATTTTCTGGATTTACCAATAACTCGTAGCATGCCAATCTTTCCCGATTTGAATTTAGAAATCTTTCCGGTAATAACTGACGTCTCCAATATTCTAAATCATTACATTTTCCTAATATATGTATCTCATCTTCAAAGTTCCCGCACATTGGACATATTCGCATATCGTGATCGTCGCTAATTTTTTAGAAATTCCCATGCCCCTAGCCTAAACCAAGCAAGCCCTGATCTCTCCTTAAATCCTAGGTTGAGTATGTACGATTCTTTTCCCCAGACGTGTTTTAGGTCTCTTTGTAAACACAGTGAGCGTTTTCCTGTACATTCGGCGAAATAAGAGAGGGTGTTACACACATATACCTATATGTATTAATAACTTTCTTTGCGGAATTTTGGAGGTTCATCTTCTACAGTAGGCCAAATATTTTTGCATGTAATACAATTAATAATAATAATATTATTATGGCCTATATTAAAGTTTTATTTTTTCTGACAAAGTTAAGGCAATAAGGCATTCTTTTAACTCAACCAGCACGAGTATACATATACATGTTTGTAGTATAGATTATTATCATAAGTAATCCACGAGTGATTTAGAATTTATCTAGAGGATTTGGAAATCAAGAGTGGCATTTGTTAGGACTATTTAACGAATAAAGTTGAACTGTTTATTCACAAATCATTATTTAAATATAGTTACTTTATAATATGCATACATTTAATGTAAACGGCCATGTTTGAAAACAAATGAGAAATGTTTGGTTATCTTTAATTTGTTCATCACTGCAACTTGATCATACTATTTATTGCCAAAAAGGATCGCAATATTATAAATGCATCCTAGTGGAGAAAAAATGAAACACATCAAACTGTATATTATAACCAACATTATAGGTTATTAATTCATATTCTCGGAAATAACTCAGTAAAAGCAGTATTTAAAAACACAATTATTGAACACACAATTATCAAATGTGTAGGTCGAAGGAATATGTACATTATTTGCTATATTCAACGTATTTGTTAGAGTCAGTCACTGCAAAATAATGCTCTAACCTGTTCAGAATATTAAAAAGGAGGAGCTTACTTTATTTTGGTAATCAACATTAGATTATTATCGAATTGAAATAAGATTGTGATTGGTTGTAAATCAAAATTCATTGAAACGTGATTGGCTATTGACTGCCATTTGGAATATGAGTTAAATATATTATAAAACTTCATGGTGCGACAGGCCTAGAAGGCCCTTGGAGTGCCTGCTGGCCTCACATCCATATGTGTTATCACAGAGATATATGACCATCCAGCCGCACTGTATTAACCCTTAAATTGGCAAACCACTAATTTCTCGTGCCATTTATTTAAATATGGCGGACCGCAGAGTGAAAACGAAACCATGCATAACTGTTATTGTTAGATATATTATATTTGAAGAGAAAAATTATACGCTCAGACCGGGACTTGAACCCGGGACCCTTGGTTTTCTAGTCCAAGAGCTCTACCATTTGAGCTACCTGAGCAAGTACCGATCTAAACGCAAATTTTTCTCTATATACGTTGTAATTCCCGCCCACCAAATGCTTTGAAGCCTTTGCTTCTATCTTTGCAAATGGCGGCTCCTATATTAAGAAGACATATTTGGGAATTATACATTACATTATAAATGCCAGTACGGCTTTTTTCGATGTTCTTATTATTAATTTCATACATCTCAATGATGGATAAATCATATTTGAAGAGAAAAATTATACGCTCAGACCGGGACTTGAACCCGGGACCCTTGGTTTTCTAGTCCAAGAGCTCTACCATTTGAGCTACCTGAGCAAGTACCGATCTAAACGCAATTTTTTCTCTATATACGTTGTAATTCCCGCCCACCAAATGCTTTGAAGCCTTTGCTTCTATCTTTGCAAATGGCGGCTCCTATATTAAGAAGACATATTTGGGAATTATACATTACATTATAAATGCCAGTACGGCTTTTCTCTTCAAATATGATTTATCCATCATTGAGATGTATGAAATTAATAATAAGAACATCGAAAAAAGCCGTACTGGCATTTATAATGTAATGTATAATTCCCAAATATGTCTTCTTAATATAGGAGCCGCCATTTGCAAAGATAGAAGCAAAGGCTTCAAAGCATTTGGTGGGCGGGAATTACAACGTATATAGAGAAAAATTTGCGTTTAGATCGGTACTTGCTCAGGTAGCTCAAATGGTAGAGCTCTTGGACTAGAAAACCAAGGGTCCCGGGTTCAAGTCCCGGTCTGAGCGTATAATTTTTCTCTTCAAATATGATTTATCCATCATTGAGATGTATGAAATTAATAATAAGAACATAGATATATTATGTAATTCTACACACGTTTAAGTAATTTCTTGTCATTCGTTTTCTTTTGTTTTACTAAAAATATGAAGCAAATTAAAACAAATTAAATGTATCAAATAGATTACATAGACAACTTAAGGGATAATTATAATAATAATAATAATAATAATAATAATAATAATAATAATAATAATAATAATAATAATGATTTATTTTAGCTGGCAGAGTTAAGGCCATAAGGCCTTCTCTTCCACTCAACCAGCGAATAGTAAAATTATACAAAAATTACGTACATATTACAATTTTAAGATATTAAAATACAGACTAAACAAAATACAATGATGATGGATCTAATACTAGCTAATGCTAACAAAAACATAGAATATAATAAAATTAAAATGATATAAAATAAAGTAAGTAGCTTCCTACATGATAATTAATTGAATGCTCTATATAGTTGTTATGTAGTTAATGTTTTCATTGTGTCGAACTTAAGATATCAGTTAATTTGGATTTAAATAATGATAGCGATTGACAGTCCCTGACATGACTGGGAAGTGAGTTCCATGCTCTAGCCATAGATATTGTGTAAGATTCAGAGTACAGACAGGTCCTGTGTTGTGGTATCAAAAGTAAAGAAGAGTCTTGTGATCTTGTAGGAAGTGGTTAGAAAACATTAAAAGTTGCTATGTAAATTTCATATACAAACATTTTATACAATAAACATAAGAATAATAATTAAAATAATAATAATGATAATAATAATAATAAATATAATAATAGAAATAAAATAAATGAAATGAGGAACACAAATTAATACATGTACCTTATATGGAGTAATGATCAAGCCAAGGTTAGAAGAGGTATACATTTAGATAATAATGAACTAGATAATAAAACTAATATTGAGAATATCTTACTTTTATTTGCACCATTATGAGCTTTTTTAGCTGTATTCAAGGAACCTAAAAAAGAACGCTACCTTGCGGCAGAGGAATTGCAGGGATTGTAGAGAGAGTCATTGTCATTCTTGGGCGAGTGTCAGAGAATTCAATGCTTCAAAGATTTAGGACGGGTGTTTTGCAATTTATGTTGAAAAGCTATCTTGAATTGATTAAGAATAATCCAAAAGTTGAAGTTACTTACTTACTTACTCACTGGCACTATCGAACCCGTAGGTTCATGGCCGCACGGACATAAACTCTCCATACATCCCTATCCTGAGCTAATGCTTTCCAATCATTCCCTGTATAATCTACTTCCCTCAAATCATAGTTAATGTTGTTCTCCCACCTCATTCTTGGTCTACCAACTGGGCGTTTTCCTTCTGGCTTTCCTACAAGAAGTTTCCATGCACGTCTTTCATTCCCCATACGCGCAACATGTCCTGCCCATCGCAGTCTACGGGACTTAACTGTTCTTATTATATCTGGCTTCCTGTAAAGACCATGTAGTTCATTGTTATGTAGTCTTCTCCATTCACCTGTCTGTTCATCTCTCTTTGGTCCAAAAATTTTCCTAACTACTTTATTCTCAAATACTCGTAATCTCCTTTCCTCCCTTAAAGTAAGAGTCCATGTTTCGCACCCATATAATATAACTGGTAGAATAATAGTTTTATATATTTTCAGCTTAACGTTTTTTGAAAGGAGTTGGGACATCAAAAGTCTCTGCAATGCATTATAGCACGCATTTCCAGAATTGAGCCTATGTTTAATTTCTTTGTGCATCTCATTCCTATTTGTAATTATTGTTCCTAGGTATTTGAATTCAGCCAATTCCTCAAAATTTCCCTCATTTGTCATTAGCTGTCCATTTCCATTATATAATGTATTTCTACGTGTGACCATATATTTAGTTTTACTGATATTTACTTCCAGTCCTAATTTCTTAGTGTTACTCAATAGTGTGTGCGTGTTGGCCTTTAGTATCTCCTCGCTATCGGCCAGTAGTACTACATCATCAGCATAAACTAACAGCTTATTAATACCATTGAGTTGTAAGCCTTCCTCATTCTCTAAAGATTTAATGGCATGCTCTAGTACAAAATTAAATAGTAGAGGAGATAGTGCATCTCCTTGAAAGTTGAAGTTACATATATATTTATATATATTTTTTTTATATGACCCTCCTGATGTTCATTATCATACATTCACCTGTCATATCATCGTGGTAACGTAACTCCACCTTCCAGGCACTCCGACTTAATAAGTGGGTTACAATGCTGCCAATGCCAGAATAGAATACCAGAATTGTCATAATGAAACCTGGTGGTATTGGTAAAAATAATATCTTTTGTTTAATTATCAGAAAAATCTTTACCTCAAAATAACTTTTATTTGTTGAAAAATCCCAAGCTAACTAACTAATTCACTGGCACTATTGAACCCATAGGTTCATGGCCGCACGGACATAAACTCTGTATACATCACTATCCTGAGCTAATGTTTTCCAATCATTCCTTTATATTCTTCGTCCCTTAAATCATGTTTAATGTTATCCAGGCTCAATACTAATAAATTGCATTGTTAAAACCGTTGAGGTAGAGAGTCATAAAATAAAATAAGTTAAAATGCCTTCTTAGGTAAAATCCGTCGTCCTCAACTTTTAAAATATGTAATCTTTATGCCTGTAGGCCTTTCAGGACATCCGTCCCATCTTCAGCAGTTCAAAATAGAAAAACATAATAAATTTAATGGCAAGGGTGTATATAAATTAACATGCAAAGACTGTTCTATATATATAGAACGAAAAGAGGCTTCAACATAAGATTTAAAGAACATCGTAACGATTTCGTATACGCATATGGAAAGTCTAATTACGCTAAGCACATAATAAGCGCCGGCCATGGAAAGAACTCAATAGAAGACACCCTCACAATAGTACACAAAGAGGGAAATCGAACTAGAATCAACATATTGGAAGACCTGGAAATTATCAAGGAAATTGACAACAAGCTTTTAATAAATGAAAGCACTCCCAGACTAAACAACCCACTATACTATATCGTCAGGAAGAAGCTTTAGTCACTACAAAGCCACATTAGGACCAGCAGCATCAAACATCATACTGGATGCTGTAGCGAAGAATGAACTGCTGAAGATGGGACGGATGTCCTGAAAGGCCTACAGGCATAAAGATTAAATATTTTAAAAGTTGAGGGCGACGGATTTTACCTAAGAAGGTATTTTAACTTATTTTATTATCCAAGCTAGCAAATTGGCGTTTTCCCTCTAGTTTTCCTATAAGAAAATTCCGTGCCACTCTTTCATTCCTCATTCGTGCCACATGTCCTGTCCATCGCAGAATACCAGACTTAACTGCTATTATTATATCTAGTTTCATATAATGATCATGCAACTCGCTGTTATGAAGTCTTCTACATTCACCTGTCTATTCTTCTTTCTGTTTTTTCATTATAAACGAGAACATATCCACACACCTGAACCCATTGTATAAATTATTCGCCAACATCAGTGCCAATTAGCATGCCGAGGATGAAACATGTTTCTGAAAGGTCTTCATGATTAATAATTTAACAAGTTTTTTTCTTAATTAGAATCAATTCTGAGTGAGGAAGACGGATAGGATAAAAAGTACTATATTAATATTTATAACATTTTTATCAGACAATTTTACGCTTATTTCCCTAAAGATGTCATGGTATGCGGTCATCATACCGACACAATGAGACATCTAGTGGGAATTAAGGTATTATTAGAAAGATGAAAGTCGGTAAATTTTTATTAGAGGTTTCTTTATTCAGGTTTAAGGTTTTTTACGAGCCTGAAAATCTTCAGATTCGGGGCCCACAGATTAAATTCCCTGCCGGGACTTGCTCCTTGGATTATTCTATCCTAAAAAATTAATCGACCCCGGGCAGGTTTGAGCCCGCCGCGGCCCTCGGGACAATAGGCAAGGATCATAAACACTAGTCCACCGCCCCTTATACCTAAACAAATTGTATGCTGTTTTTATTATCTTATGCTTTGTACTTAATGTTTAACTAACTAACTAACTTACGGGTACTATCGAACCCGTAGGTTCATGGCCGCGCGGACATAAGCTCTCCATACACCCCTATCCTCAGCCAATGTTTTCCAATCATCCCCTGTATAATCTACTGCCTTCAAATCATATTTTAATGTTATTCTCCCACCTCATTCTTGGTCTATCAACTAGGCGTTTTCCCATTTGTTTTCCTACAAGAAGCTTCCATGCACGTCTTTCATTCCCCTCGTGCCACATGTCCTGCCCATCGCAGTCTACGAGACCTAACTGTTCTCATTATATCTGACTTCCTATAAATACCATGTAATTCACTGTTATGCAGTCTTCTCCATTTACCTGTCTGTTCATCTCTCTTTGGTCCAATTTTTTTTCCTAAGAACTTTATTCTCAAATACAAGTAATCTCCTTTCCTCCCTTAAAGTAAGAGTCCATGTTTCGCACCCATATAAATAACACATATATAATGTTTTACTACCTTTAATAATTAAAGTGTAAAATTATAGAATATTTAATAAATTAAAATGTTGCAATAAGTGTTATTAATTTTGTTATAATTAATTCATAATTAAGGAGTTTGCTGAAAATGTATCTAAGAAAAATGGTTTCTTATTTTAATAAAATGTCGGTAGTATTGAATAACCATTCTTTAAAATAAATTCTCCCATTATATTTTAACATATTCATCGCTGTGACATTGGCGTAACGTCGTTGCCTCGGAAGCAGCGAGGTCCGGGTTCGATCCCTTGTCATCATAAGTTTCATAGGCAAGATTTTATGGGAGTGTTCCCTCACTTAAAATACACATTTTGGGTAATTTAAGGCCCAAATAGTCCCCTAATACCATTTGTAAATCATAATAATCCTATCATAAGTATTATAAGCCCAACTGGATTTCTTAGGCTTAAAGGACCTTCGGGACTTGGAAAATCTGGTAGCGTGTTATCTAGCCGAGCGTTAGTATGAGGATGTACAGTTATACATGTTTTGAAATAAACAAAAGGAGTCTTATTTTAAACTATTTTATTACTAAAGTATAAATAATTAGAAGCCCTAAGTATTCTAGCCCTAAATAACTAATCTAAGCCTATATTAAAAACTACAGTACTTTCTGGGGGTTGAGAGAGAGGGGTTGTGGAAGTTATAAATCTACCCTAATCTACATGTTTAAAAATGTTATATCCCTTTTGAAAATTTAATATCAAAATAGTTAATTGTACTGGATTAGATTTCTAAAGTCCAGAATACATATTAAGAAAAATGGTCGGTGACTTACCCTTCAGCACTTTACACACACAGACAGACACGAGACCCTCACTTCTCAAGTATTATATACTCAATTTGACCTCTAGTTACCCTAACTGTACTCACTAACATTCCAGTAAACTAAATGTAGGGATGTTTACAGTTAGCTAAGCAAAACTTTGCTCTGAACTATATCATGTCTAAGCTCTATTTCAACAGACTCTGCATGTCTAAACTCTATTTCAAAAGACTTTGCTTGAATAATTAAAAAAATCTATAAAACAATTAAAAATCTATATAAAAGACTATGTATTCATAACAATAAGTTATTAGTCTTGTTTAATATGAATGTATAATAATAATAATAATAATAATAATAATAATAATAATAATAAATAATAATACTTTATTTATTCTGGCAGAGTTAAGGCTATAAGACCCTCTCTTCCACTCAACCAGCACAAATACAAATAAATATTCGACAAATATAGATATACACTATACTAATTAAAAAACAGTTAAAGATACAATAAATGTAGCAATGTAAATGTCATGTACAAACAACATTTTATAGGGTAATTACAATAATGATACGATGATAATAATAATAATAATAATAATAATAATAATAATAATAATAATAATAATAATGATAATGATAATGATAATAATAATTAAATATGATACATTATGAGTGAATGGTATGTAATGACATAAATGTTATTTATTTTTATTTATTTACTAGCTAATATCCGGCGTGCACTCCTACTCCTAAATAAATGTTAATGTGTTGTTACCACCAGCCGTGTGTTGTTACGCTTGCCCGGGAATCTGCTTATCCTGATCTTCTTAGATTCAATGAAAGACAAAAATGATTATTGTGAGTTATCCATAGAAGATAAACATATGCTGTCGCGGACTTTTTTGTAGAGTTTTTTGAGATATTTAATTCTGTGTACATTAATTTGGTGTATTTGTTATGGTTTAGGCAGCGTAAGCCATTTAAGCTTCAAAATAGGTACTTTATTTCACATTTTTCACTACAAAGGGTGATTTTTAGGGGTGAAGGGATTGAGTATTACAACTCTCTTATATCCTATGTTCATCCCCGGAATCCCCTGAACATTTTTCAAAAAGCCCCATCCCAATCGGGTGAACGGTATAGCAGAGCACGCTTGCCTGGGAATCTACTTATCTCGATCTTCATGGAATCAATGAAAGACAAAAAAAGGTTATTGTGAGTTATCCGTAGAAGATAAACATATGCTGTCGCGGACTTTTTCGTAGTTTTTTTTAAGATATTCAATTCTGTGTACATTAATTTGGTGTATTTGTTATGGTTTAGGCAGTGTAAGCCATTTAAGCGTCAAAATAGGGACTTTATTTCACGTTTTTCACTACAAAGGGTGATTTTTAGGGATGAATGGGTTGAATATAGCCTATGTTCATCCCGGGATCTCCTGAACATTTTGCAAAAAAACCCACCACGGTATGGCCGCGCATAAAGAACAAACAAACAAACATTCATTTTTATATATTATATTTACTTGTTTAGCCTGGTGGAGTTAAGGCCATGTGGCCTTTTCTTTCACTCACCAAGACAAACATACATTACATCAGAATACAGCAATCACAATTAATTCTAATATTAAATATTAAATGAAGATTTAATCAATAAGATTATATCTATTATATTACGATCTATAATACAACCAGTTAATAATAGTTAAGATAAGACTAAAACTAATACTAAAATGTTTTCAAGCAAGATAAATTAAATTGTTGGCAGACTGTTCCTGACTATTGTATATAAAAAAACAAAGAAAGATAATGAGATATAGAAAATTAATTTTACAGTTCTACAATATTTAAACAAATGAAAATATTTGTATTAAACTTTATATTATTTTCAAAAATAAATGTTCGCGCTGTCTCGCAGATGGCCCCGCATTGAGCTGATATCTCATTCGGGGAGCCCATCATGCCCTTGTGTGGCCAAAAAAAAAAAAGTATTATGTAATCTAAGTTTAAAAATCTTCTCGGAACAGGTTGTGTTACTGTAATTTTCGATGGTAAGAGACACGTAGAAGTGCCTAACGGGGAGAAGTTAAAGAAAGAATATGTAAGGTATTTTAAAATTGTACAAGAAATTAAGTGACTCGCAGGGTAAAATAAATAAATAAATAAATATGTAAATAAGTAAATGAATGAATAAATAACGATCATCTAGTCAAGCACTAGCCCTAGTGACCTGTTATATTAGGGTGACCTCCCATAAATAATAATAATAATAATAATAATAATAATAATAATAATAATAATAATAATAAAGTTAGAATGCAACCTCGTCACTCAGCGAGCCCGGGTTCGATCCCCGATCGGGACAAGTTTCCTGGGTGTTGTTTTTTTCGGGGTTTTTCCTCATCTGTAAGACAAATGTAAGTTAATTTCGAAGCCCAAAACGGTTCCCGAGCATCATCTGGTCATCATTAACATATTCATTAAGTTTAGGATTAAGGCCTCTCCTGCCGTATCATTGCCATCATCATCATCACCTATCATTTAATATCGGGGCAGTGTAACTCCGCCTTCCAGACGCCCCAAAGTCAGAAGTGGGTTACAATAACACCAAGCCAGGGAAGAATACGAGAATGTCGAAATGACAATGTGGTGGCATTCAACAATAATAATAATAATAATAATAATAATAATAATAATAATAATAATAATAATAATAATAATAATAATAATAATATAATCATAGATAGATAGACCATCTGTTGATTAATGTCTGACATCGTCCGATTCCTAATAGCGAATTTTGTCGGTCCATCCAATCTCCTGGTTGTCTCCTTTATGTATAAATATATTTCCTGACTCCAGTAGGTTTTAGGTCTTCCTCTGCCTGGTCTCCCCTCAGGTGTACATTCCAAAACACATTTTCAATAATAATAATAATAATAATAATAATAATAATTAATAATAATAATAATAATTTAATTCATTCATAGTGTTCTACCCAAGAGCAAGTATTTCACTGCAAACTCAACATTCTCCACTCTTTCCCTAACCCGGCCTTCCTTTTTGTATCCGCATACAAACCATTTATTTTAATACTGTCAATCATCTGATGTATTTTTCTGCCTCTAACTTTCTTTCCGTTGACCATTCCTTCTAGAGTATCCTTCAGCAGGCAGTTTCTTCTTAGCTAGTGGCCAATCTAATTTATTTTCCTCTTCTTTATGAGTTACAGCATTGTTCTTCCTTCAACCACTCTGTCTAGCACATCTCTATTACTTTTTATTTTGTCTGTCCATCTTATATGTTCCATCCTTCTCCATATCCACATCTCAAAAGCTTCCAGTCGCTTTTCCTCCTTCCGTCGTAATGTCCACATCTCCGCACCATACATTGCTACACTCCATTCAAAGCACTTCACTAGTCTCTTCCGTAATTATTTTGCCAAAGATCCGCAGAAAATGCTTCTATTCTTGTTAAAAGTTTATTTTGCCATTGCTATCCTCTGCTTTACTTCTTATCGCAGTTCATGTTACTACTGATAGTATACCCCAAGTATTTGAAGCTCTCCACTTGCTCAATGACCACATCTTTAATCCTCATGTTTATCTTCCTTAGTTTCCTTCCTATAATCATGGCCTTCGTCTTATTTATATTTATCTTAAGTGCTTAAGATCTGCTGATGATATGACTTTGCTAGCAGAAGATGCAATGACACTGAGGAACATGCTGATGAGCGAGGATTATGCAATGAAGAAGATGATAATAATAATATGATCTTTTAGAAGATTTCGGGGCTGTTGGCCGTGGTCTTGAGGCTTGTAGTTCCCCAACGTTTCGCCAGAGACTGCGTCCGGACGCAGTCTCTGGCGAAACGTTGGGGAACTACAAGCCTCAAGACCACGGCCAATAGCCCGGAAATCTTCTACAAGATCATCATAGTAACTCCGGCCGTGAAAGCCTGAGTCAATAATAATAATAATAATAATAATAATAATAATAATAATAATAATAATAATAATAATAATAATAATAACGCATTTTCTCCAAAATGTTATAGATAATAAACACGGATGGAGCAAAGGAATTTTTCATTCTTTATTTGATTTTACCTTGTGGATTGAGTATAAATGTTCCGCTTATCACACGAAGACAGACACAAGTAGAATACTCCTGAAGGAATCATTCGATGTCAGTGTAAGAAATGTCGACTGGATATACTGCATTAAGACCAAGTACGGTTAATTTCATATTTTAATACGATAATCAGCACTCATGGAAGAGATGATGTAATATAGCTTGAAAATGCTGTAAAATGACCACGCTATATTGAAGGTCGCCTGCAGCAGGAAGTGTCGTGAATATGAATCAACTTGTAATGTCAAGGTCGCCTATGAATTCACTCTTATTATGTATTGTGTTAGGCATGACCTACAATTCTCTTATACAGAGTGTTCTAAAATTCCCCTTACCAACTTCTAGGGACTTGTAGAGAGGATTGAATTGAAAATATTTAGAATTGGAAACCATGTCCGGAAGCTTACCGTTTCCGTGTTACAGCCGTTTGAAAGCAAGCACTGACTAAACGTACGTCACGTGTCTCAACAAGTAATAGTGTCGTGATTCGTACGCCTGCTGAGTTACATGATGAGGGGCGCTTACGTCGGATCATGTGATGTCAATTGACGTTTATCCTACCTCTCGGAGCTGGTTCGAGCCTCATTCACGTGTCATTCAGTGTTAGAGCAACATGGTACAGTACACTTTTGCTGAATACACCGACATGATCCTTCTGTATGGCGAAGCTCGAGGTAATGGAAGAGCTGCTCGTCGCCTTTATCAAGATCGTTTTCCACAACGTTCTACTCCATCGCATAAACTTTTCGTCTTAATTACGCAACGGCTTCGAGAAACGGGTTCCTTCACCGCCAGCAGGAATGACTGTGGTGCTCCAAGGAGACGTCGTACTCCCGAATTCGAAGAGGCCGTACTGCATCAAGTTGAGTGGAACCCGTCAACGAGTACACGAACAATTGCGCGTGTAATGGATGTTGCTCCTAGCATCGTCTGGAATGTTATGCATGAACAACAACTACATACGTACCCCTCCAAAGGGTACATTCACTACTGACAGCCGATTTTGCTCCACGCGTGAGTTCTGTACGTGGTTTCTGATATCGCAATGTCACGCCTCATAATAAATTACTTGTAAAAGTGGTTGCGTTAAAAACATGTTTTCAAACGGCTGTATCACGGAAACGGTAAGTTTCCGCACATGGTTTCCCATTCTAAATATTATCAACTCAGTCTCCTCTACAAATCCTAGAAGTTTGTAAGGGGAATTTTAGAGCACCCTGTATATTTAAATAATTTACATTGCCTCACACAAAACCATCCAGCTAATCTTTATGAATGTAAAAAGTAAAGTGATCCCACAACAGGCTCGGAGGCCCTAGGGGTAGTAGGAGGTTAAGGCTCCCACTTTTTCTAGACAATCGGCACTTTATGTCAGCCGGGTAGTTAGCCCTGCGTGACGGCCGCCTTTACCCCCAGAACAAGCGTCTGGTACTCATTTTCGTTAGAGGCTGAGTCGACCCCAGGGCCATAGTGCCGCCAGAGGGTTTGGGTCAGTTTAAAAATCCTGACCCCAACGGGACTTGAACCCTCGACCCTCCGGCTTGTAGCTCAGTGCCTTAACCACTACGCTACGGCGTGCCCCCAAAGTAAAGTGATCCCACAACAGACCCGAAGGCCCTTGGGGTAGTAGGAGGTTAAGGCTCCCACTTTTTCTAGACAATCGGCACTTTATGTCAGCCGGGTTGTCAGCCCTGCGTGACGGCCGCCTTTACCCCAAGAACAAGCGTCTGGTACTCATTTCAGTTAGAGGCTGAGTCGACCCCAGGGCCATAGTGCCGCCAGAGTGTTTGGGTCAGTTTAAAAATCCTGACCCCAACGGGACTTGAACCCTCGACCCTCCGGCTTGTAGCTCAGTGCCTTAACCACTACGCTACGGCGTGCCCCCAAAGTAAAGTAAAGTAATCCCACTATAGGCCTCAGGAGGCCCTTGGGGCAGTAGGAGGTTAAGGCTCTCACTATTTCTAGACAATCGGCACTTTATGTCAGCCGGGTTGTCAGCCCTGCGTGACGGCCGCCTTTACCCCCAGAACAAGCGTCTGGTACTCATTTCCGTTAGAGGCTGAGTCGACCCCAGGGCCATAGTGCCGCCAGAGGGTTTGGGTCAGTTTAAAAATCCTGACCCCAACGGGACTTGAACCCTCGACCCTCCGGCTTGTAGCTCAGTGCCTTAACCACTACGCTACGGCGTGCCCCCAATCTTTATGAATGAATATCCTTAATTTCTCAGCTATTCCTTTCCTAGTATTTCACTTTCTTCATACACATTTTTTTTCAGATATCTATTAACCTTTTCCTTGTACCGAAATCAATTTTTCGGTAAGTGAAACTACGTAACAACTACGTCATCGTGTCTTCCCTCTACAGTGATGTTATAGAACAATGCCAAATTCCTATCTTCGTTGTCCTCTCTCCTACGTACCTCTTCCTTCCTTCTTTATGCGCTGCGTGTGACTGCGCATCTTCCCCTCGTTATCAAAAGCCTCAAATAAGCTGTGCAAGTTAGTATCAGGGTCATCATCAACTTTGAGATCGTCGTTGTCAGGTCGACTGTAGCTCGAAGGAGCTGTTTGGTTTCATCAGTCCCATAAGCCAGGGTAGGGCAACCAGGACTGTGAACCCTAGCCCTCTGCTGGACTGGATTGTGTGTGTGTATGTATGAATATTATGAATATTATTATTATTATTATTATTATTATTATTATTATTATTATTATTATTATTATTATTATTATTATTATTATTATTATTATTATTGACTTTTTTAATTATTGATGACCGAGTTTGTTAATTTATATTATTTCATTCATATATTTTCTTTCAATTGTCAAGAAGATATTTTTTGTTATATTATTTGTATTTCAATTATCTGACTTACGATTCTCATTAAAATTTACCTTTTTTTAGTTAACGTATGTTCACTAATTGCGTAGCTAGTCATGTTTGGTATTGATATATATTCTAAAGCTTTCTCAAGCCAAATTAATCCCCTTTTTCCTTCTAGCTTCCACGATTATAATACTGTTTAGCATTCAGTACTATATGTTAAATAATTTACAAAGGAAAGGTGGATTAATCTTTGCCTTCTATGGGCCCGGGCATAGGAATGTGGATATAGTTACTTAAAACTTTCAAACGCAATGTAATAAAAAAGGTAGGATCGCAACGGCGAGGGTGCATCCTTATGGAAGCAATGCAATGAACGAGCAGGCAATGGAGTAAATATGCAATCAATGTAATAATTGAATGTCCATGCAGAAGAAGAAATAATATTAAATTCCAAAGATAACCTTACAGTATTTGCAGTATGTAATTCTATATTTGGTGCGTAAAGGTGTTGAGTCCAAAATTGTAATTTAGTGAAATATGGGAATAAAAGATAGTTCTCTATTTGCAAAAAATGTTTGGCATGATAATTCATTTTGGCTATCGATCATAATCGTCAATTTAACTAAACTAACTAACTCACTGGCACTATTGAATCCGTAGGTTCATGGTCGCGCGGACATAAGCTCTCCATACATCCCCATCCCGGCCAATTTAGGGAGAAAATATTACCTAGTGGGAGGAGAGATCTTAGAAGATCGAATAAGCGAAGGTGAAGGCCCCTGGGGCGGAACAGGTAAGAACGCCTAATCTTTTACAGTTTTTGATATTAAATAAATGAAAGTATTTAGACGACCAGTTACAAAAGCAGAGGTTTAGTAACAAGATGCTAAGAGCAGCGAGTTACTAAACATAATTTTGTAACTTGTTGTCTACAATATTTTATCTACGTTCAGAGTGTTTTAGTATATGTTGTATATTTTGTATATTTAATGGAATTTATTTATTGCGGAAACGATATATTTAGAGAGAGAGAGAGAGAGAGAGAGAGAGAGAGAGAGAGAAAGAAAGAGAGAGAGAGAGAGAGAGTAATGTGGACTTTGGAGAAGAAAGAAAAAGACACGATAAATCAACAAACTTTGTTCAACATCTTACTTCACGGATTAGGTATCTTCCTGTTCCGATCTCACATGTGTTACATTACGTACAAAAAATAAAAAAACACCATTAGGCAGAAAAGACAAGTTAATGATCAGAACCTGGAATGTCTAAACATTTGTTGTTATATTCTGAAATTTTAGGTGCCAGTTTCATATGCGAATGTAAAGTAAAAATTTAAAGTGTATTTTACGTTTTGTTGAACCTGTATTTTATTATATTTGAAGAGAAAAATTTTCGCCTAGACCAGGACTCGAACCCGGGACCCTTGGCTTTCCGGGCCAAGTGCTCTACCAACTGAGCTACCGAGGCGAGTTACGATCTAGACGCAAATCTTTCTCTTATGTACATTGTAAATCCCTCACGCCAAATGCTTGAAACCATAGGTTCTATCTTTGCAAATAGCGGCTTCTTAGTTAAGAAGACATTTATTGGGAATTTAACACTACTTTATAGCCAGTAGGGCTTCTATTGACGATTTTATTATTAATTTAACACTTCTCATTGAAGGATAAATTATATTTGAAGAGAAAAATTTTATGTTTTGATATTGTGTTTTGTTAGAATATAAAGTAGGATGTAGGTTTTGTTGCCTAGGAACTACAAACTAAAGCGTCGTTGATTGTTATAATTAGAATTATAATTAGAATTAGCCCATAATCATCCCATTTCGGGCAAGGGCCTCCTGCTACTGCAGGGTGGCTTGCGTTACATCCCCGGGGATTGTTTATAATAGCAGGTAACAATAAAGACGTTTGATGTAATATCACTGTTTCAAAATCTACAATACTTAGTTGCTCAGATATGTGTGCGATTTACTGTAGGCCTATATGTTGTCTTTTGTGTAAAAATATATCTAATATATAAAAATGAATGTATGTTTGTTCGTATTTTATGCGCTGTCATAACGTTCATCCGATTGTGATGGGGTTTTTTGCAAAATGTTCAGGAGATTCCCGGGATGAACATAGGCTATAAGAGAGTTCTGATACTCAACTCCTACAGCCTTAAAAATCACCCTTTGTAGTGAAAAACGTGAAAAAATCATTTTTGACGCTTAAATGGCTTACGCTGCCTAAAACGTAACAAATGCACAAAAGTAATTTACACAGAACTGAATATCTCAAAAACCTCTATAAAAACGACCGCGACAGCATATGTTTATCTTTAACAGATACAATAGCCATTTCTGTCTTTCATTGATGCCAAGAAGCTCGGGATAAGTAGATTTCCGGACAAGCGTGCACTGCCGTACCGTTGTGATGGGGCTTTTTGCAAAATGTTCAGGATTTTTCCGGGAAGGTTATAGGCTATAAGAGAGTTTTAGTGCTCAAGCCCTTCACCCTTAAAAATCATCCTTTGTAGTGAAAAAGTAAAACAAAAGTGACTTTTTGTACGCTTAAATGTCTTACGCTGCCTAAACCATAACAAATATACCAAATTAATGTACACAGAATTGAATATCTCAAAAAACTCTACAAAAAAGCCCGCGACAGCATACGGTTTATTTTTTATGGATAGCTCAGAATAACCATTTTTGTCTTTCATTGATTCCGAGAAGATCGGGATAAGCAGATTCCCGGGCAAGCAGAGCAGCAGCACGAATAACCCGAAATAACGAATTTTGTCTTTCAGCTCATTTATGCCAAATACATCGGGATATGTAGATTCCTGGGTAATGCCGTGTAATCAGCACGGGGTATCTAAAAATAATAACGATATAAATTTATAATTATTTTTCCTTTTACTTATTCAACTAAACGTAAAAATACATTTTACTTTATTTGGAGCAGCACACGCCAGGTATTAGCTAGTTATTATTAAAATAGACTGTAGATTTTAACGACAATTTAGTTTACGATAGCAGAAAATAATTTATTAGGCTACGAATACTCACTACACATATCGTCGAATATATACTTCTATTTAGGCCTAATATCTCAACTATGGAGAAGATGAATGTTTATTTTTTTTTTATTTTGCAGAGAAAATTCAAAATATAGATGTTACAATATATAAACACCAAGCGAGGCATATATTCTGGAAATTCTGGCTAGTTCTTTAGAATTTAGCATGCACTGAACCATTCGTTAATTTTACCAACATGACTTAACAAGAATAATTATACTCTGTAATATTTAGAGTTGGTAATACTGCGGCAGGGTTTACGGTCCTGCCTGCGACCTGACAGAAATTTGATAGTTAAGAAAATCTCTAAATGTTACTATTAATCCACATACAAATGGGAACTTTCAATATTAACTCTTAATAAACAAAATTACAAAAAACGGAGTACAAATTAATATTTTTATTATGTTCTTCTGAGAATAAAGCTCTTAGGAATGTTTATGGACCAAAGAGAGATGAGCAGACAGGTGAATGGACAAGACTACAGAACAATGAACTACATGGTCTTTATAGGAAGCCAGTATAATAAGAACAGTTAAGTCTCGTAGACTGCGATGGGCAGGACATGTGGCACTAAAGGGGAATGAAAGAGGTGCACGGAAGCTTCTTGTAGGAAAACGAGAGGGGAAACGCTCAGTTGGTAGACCAAGAATGGGATGGGAGAATAACATTAACCACGATTTGAGGGAAGTAGATTATACAGGAGATGATTGGGAAACAGCTCAGATAGGGATGTGTGGAGAGCTCAGGTCCACGCGGCCTTAAACCTACGGGTTCGATAGTGCCAGTGGGTTAGTTAGTTATTTTATTTTAAATGTAACCATTTTGGCTTGTTTACAGGAATCATTTGAATATGATTTAATACGTTCCTATGGATTTTCACTTTGATGATTAGGTTTGCAGGAGTATTACGAAATTCCAAATAAGCTACGTACACTATCAAACCATTTGCGTTGTGTATACATATCGTATGTGTGTGAATTAGTTGTTACACAACAGTAACTACTGAATACATTGACTTCAAGATTATTTATACATTTTGTGTTGCGCAACAGGTTGACAAAAGGTGTACGATAGTGATCATGACAGGACTTACATGAGAATGACAGAACTCTTCTTGTCGTTCTCAGATGAAAAAAATTATTCTACTGTATTCAGATTTCTGAATTCAATGAACCCGGCGTTGTCCGACAATCTAATTATTCCGATCTTCTTGACAATAAATGAGCTGAAAGTCAAAAATGGTTATTGAGTGTTATCCGTAAAAATTATACCCGCCAAGCGCTGCTAGAATAGAATAGATTATTTAGCCTGGTGGAGTTAATGCCATGTGGCCTTCTCTTCCACTCACCAGGACAAACATATGTTACATATAAATACAAAAAATTACAATAATAGTCACACTAAACAATTAATTATCTGTCAAATTGAATATTAATGAAAATAATGTCTAATAATACAATGAAATTAAATACAATTAAAATTAAATTAATGATAGAATGAATACAGAAAGGAATAACAGCTCGAATCTACTATACATAAAAAGGAAAGAAAGAAAAAAAATACAAAGAAAGTAATAAATCACAATGAATTAATCTATCGCTTTTTATACAAGGCATTAGGTGAATATATTAACGAATCTTAAATATATTTTTATTAAATAATGAAAAAACACATTATTAATTTTTTTTTACCCGGGAATCTAGTCATCCCGATCTTCTTGGCAATGTGATGAAAAATAAAAATGGTTATTATGAGTTATCCGTAAAAGATGAACATATACTGTCGGGGACTTTTTTGTAGATTTTTTAGATATTCAATTCTGTTTACATTAATTTGGAGTATATGTTATGGTTTAGGCAGCATAAGCCATTTAAGCGTCTAAAAAGATCCGAAAAACACGTTTTTCACTACAAAGGATAATTCTTAGGAGTGCATGGGTTGAGTATTACAACTCTTTTATAGCCTTAAACCCTCCCAGGAAACTTTTGAACATTTTGCAAAACGCCCCATCATAATCGTTGAACGGTTTGGCAGCGAATACAGCACAGACACACACACACACACACACACACACACACACACACACACATATATATATATATATATATATATATATATATATACAGCAACCAATCGAAGGGACTATTATTATGCTTTCAAATCTTATACGAGAATTTCCCATAAGGGAAAATTTTCTATAGGATTGTAACAGGCCTTGGCCTAATACTTGGAAGGAAGAAGAATATATATATACACCGCTACCTCATGTGTGAATTGAGAATACTACATATATAAGAAAAATCTATGTTTGTGTTGGAATACTTGAGTAGCTCAGTTGGTTAGAGCGCTAAACGTACAGAGTTTAGAGACTCGGGTTCAAATCCCGACTCCAGGATTTATTTTTCTTTTCATATCATATTTGCCTTCGTTGCCAAATGTCAAAAAATATATATCTAAATATATATATATATATATATATTTACCTTAAATTAATTTTAGTGATTTTCCATATAATGGTACAAACATTTCAAAGTCAACTCCTAGAATAAAAAAAAAAAAATGAGGAAAATTATTACGAAAGAGCTAACGTAGCCTAATTGGTTAACACAATATTCCACAAGCTTAAACGTCGGGGGTTCGAGATCCGAAGGAGACCAAGTTTTTTTAAACTGGTCTAAGGCTTTTGGCATCATCATGTCCCTGGGATCGACTCAGCCTTTAACAAATGACTACAAATACATGTTATTTTCTGGAGTAATGGCAGCGCTCACATAGGACTGAAAATCTGGCTGAAAAATCGTTCTGATTTGTAGAAGGGTGGAAGTCTTAACCTCCTATTACCACAACGGCTTCTAAGGCCTGTAGGTGGGATCACTTTACCTTAACTACATATGATCTAGTAGGTAACTGACTTTCATTCAAGCATTGATTATAAAAATCGGACAAGTTAAGATATTAACTTAGTCTATCCTATAGGCTTTACTCTATAAGCAGAATTATCTGGTAGTAAAATTTGTTTCCTCTAAATCAGGACAGGTCCCAAAAAGAAGTCAGTTGAAAATCATAAGTTTCTACAAAAACTGGACTAGTCCATTCAACAAAAAGAGGACAAGTTACATCATCTGTAAAGTTGTAATCAGAATAAAATTTTATTTGTTTATTTGGTAGGAGCTTTGGCGTAATTGTAACCAACTTTTTCGGTTGGGGCGCCTGGAAGGCGGGGTTACGCTGACCCGATGATTGATAGGTGGTGATAATGATAGTGGTGCACCAGAAGAGTATTTAATCCTAAACTTAATCTAAGATGAATATGAATGATGATGATTATGATGACGATATGACGTTCGGGGACTAACTAACGTTTCCTGACATTTGTCTTACAGGTGAGGAAAAACGTCAGCCAGGTAACTGTTCCGATCGGGGATCGCACACGGGCCCGCTGCGTGACAAGGCAGCACGCTACCTCGAGACCACAACAGTGGTCTCCTCATCTTTTAAAATATTAATTCACTGCAGGCCCTTCGGAAAAGGTCCCTTGATCAAAACTATCGCATTAAAGATCAGTGGAAACAGTAGTACTTTTTGCTGAAGATGGGACAAACCCCGAAAGACCTACAGTGAATTAATATTCTAAAAGTTGAGGAGACGGACCTGCAAGGTAAACAATTTTATACTTACTTACTCACTGGCACTATCGAACCCGTAGGTTCATGGCCGTGCGGACATAAGCTCTCCATACATCCCTATCCTGAGCTAATGCTTTCCAATCATTCCTTGTATAATATACTTCCCTCAAATCATAGTTAATATTATTCCCCACCTCATTCTTGGTCCACCAACTGGACGTTTTCCCTCTGGCTTTCCTACAAGAAGCTTCCATGCAAGTCTTTCATTCCCCATACGTGCAACATGTACTGCCCATCGCAGTCTACGAGACTTAACTGTTCTTATTATATCTGGCTTCCTATAAAGACCATGTAGTTCATTGTTATGTAGTCTTCTCCATTCACCTGTCTGTTCATCTCTCTTTGGTCCAAAAATTTTCCTAAGTACTTTATTCTCAAATACTTGTAATCTCCTTTCCTCCCTTAAAGTAAGAGTCCATGTTTCGCACCCATATAATATAACTAGTAGAATAATAGTTTTATATATTTTCAGTTTAACGTTTTTTGAAAGGAGTTGGGACATCAACGGTCTCTGCAATGCATAATAGCACGCATTTCCAGAATTGGGCCCATGTTTAATTTCTTTGTGCATCTCATTCCTATTTGTGATTACTGTTCCTATGTATTTGAATTCAGCCACTTCCTCAAAATTTCCGTCATTTGTCATTAGCTGTCCATTTCCATTATATAATGTATTTCTACGTGTGACCATATATTTAGTTTTATTGATTATTTTGTAACTAATACCTCAACGGAGTTTTAACATCATCATTACGCATGAAGTGTTTGGAAAATCATAATACGAGTACGCTCTTGGGCCAGCTTAAACCATGATGCCCATGGCATGTATGAGGTTGATAGATTTTGCAACCTAGCCTCAGGCCTACTGCAGTATTCGAAAGGACATATCGTCCATTAAAGTGCCTACAGCTTATTACAGTACAGCTCTAAGCTATGAACCGCTCTGTATCTTTTGAAGAGAATGGTATCTAACTTAACTATTTCGGCATTTTATATTTTAACGTATTGTTCATCCGAGTTTCTATTGTGAAACTCATTAATTCTCATCAGTTTCAAGCTATTTTGTGGCACAATAAATATAACATTGAATAACAAAGCCCATAAATAAACAAAATTAAAAATTTATAAAACAATGGCAGTCCCTGTCCTTTTGTACGGGAGTGAATCTTGGATTATCAGTACCAAACAAGAAAGTCAAATCCAAGCAGCCGAGATGATTTTTTTAAGAAGAGTAAAAGGAAGCACTAGAATGGACCAGATAAGAAACGAGGATATCCGTAAAGAACTGCAGATTTACTCCATAAAATAAAATATATTTAACAAGATTCAGTGGAAAGAACATGTAGAAACAATGGAAGAAAGTAGATTACTGAATAAAATCTTACATTATTTTCCGAGAGGAAGAAGAGATGTCGGACGTCCTCGGAAGAGATGGTTTTAGATCTATTAGTGAAGACGGAACAGGCAACTAATGTCTAAAGTAGGAAGCGAAGAGGAAAGAAGAAGAACTTATTGTTCATATGACATTTAACACATATGAGTAATGAAAGAGGGGCATGGAAAAATCTTGTAGCAAAGGGAGAGGGAATGTACCCAGCAAGTTGACCAGGAATGAGGTGGATAAAACAATAATATTAACATGATTTGAGGGAGGCAAATTATATAGTGAATGATTGAAAAAATTAACTCAGGATAAGAATGTATGGAGAGCTTATGTATGCGCGGCTATGGACCTACGGTTTTGATAATGCCAATAAGTTAGTTAGCTAATTATTATTCCTATAGATTTTATCCTCATCAATGTGGATTTAGAATAAACAGGTCTACAACACATCAGATTTTTAGTGCAAGACAGAATTTAAAATAAATAATAAATAGGAATATAATGGTCATGTGCATCAACTAAACGTAGACTTCAAAAAGGATATATGATTCAATTAAGAGGGATAGTTATGTAGTATCCTACTGGACTTCGAAATTCCTAAAAAGTTAGACTTATTCGAATGTATCTAAATGCCACAAAGAGTGAGGTGCGTGTAGGCAAACAATTTTCGGATACTTTCGAAATTCACAATGGGTTGAAGCAAGGAGATCCATTTTCTCCTCTGCTATTTAATTTTGTACTAGAGCATGCCATCAGATCTTTAGAGAATGAAGAAGGCCTGCAACTCAATGGTATTAATAAGCTGTTAGTTTATGCTGATTTTGTAGCATTATTAGGCGATAGCGAGGAGATACTAAAGACCAACACACACACACACTATTCTGTAACATTAGGAAATTCGGACTGGATGTAAGCATAAATAAACTTGAATATATGTTCACACATAGAAATACATTATTTAATGGAAATGGTCAGTTAATAACAAAAATTTAGAGAAATTTTGAAGAAGTTGGTGAATTCAAATTAGAAGTAGAAGTGAGATGCACAAAGATATTAAACATAGGCTCAATTCTTGGACAAGTTTCTTATTATGCATTAGAGAGACTCTTCTCGTCCCAACTTCTCTTAGAAAACGTTAAACTGAAAATATATAAAACTTATATCCAAGTTATATTATATGGATGCGATACATGATCTCCTACTTTAAGAGTGGAGAAAGATATTAAAGATAATACGTATTGAGAATAAAATCATTGGAAAATGTTTGGACCAAAGAGAGATGAACAGACAGCAGAACGGAGAAGACTACATAACAGTGAGCTGCATGGTCCTTATAGGAAGCCAGATGAAATAAGAACACGGCTCGTGGATAGCGATGAGTAAGACATGTGGCACGAATGGGAAATAAAAGAGATGCATGGAAGCTTCTTGTAGGATGATTCCCAGTTGGTAGACTAAGAATGAGGTGGGAGAATAACAATAATTATTATTTGAAGGAAGTAGATTACACAGGGGATGACTCTGAAATATTAGCTTATATTAGGATGAATGGAGAGCATATGTAGTGGGACCATGAACCTACGGGTTTAATAGTGTCAGTGAGATAATTAGAGTTAATTATATATTTTAAACAATGTAATATATATATCGTATATCCTTAAAACGACTGATTACTTAATTTGAATAAGATAAATAATAGTTTAAAAAACTAAAACAACACGCTTTATTAGAAAACCGAACTAAAAAATGAAATATAATTTTAATTTCCAACACGCTTGGGATAAAATTAAAGTGATAAACTAAAAAAAAGTCGTGTCCAACACATCTAGAATAAAACTAGAGTTATGTAAAAAAAATGATTTTACCATCAAAAGCGTGGGGTTCTCTTTATCAATTAATATATTTGATAATAAACAGATATTGATAAAAGTAAAGTCTCTAAGAAGAAAACGCAAAAACCATAAAAAGCACCCCACGCTTTTGATGGTAAAATTATTTTTTTTGTAGATAGCTCTAGTTTTATTCTAGATGTGTTGGAGATGATTTTTTTTTTGATCACTTAATTTTATCCCAAGTGTGTTGGGAATAAAAATTATTCTTCATTTAGTTCGGTTTTCTAATAAATCGTGTTGTTTTAGTTTTTTAAACTATTATTTTTTATTTTTTAGTTTGGTTTTCTAATAAAGCGTGTTGTTTTAGTTTTTTAAACTATTATTTATTTTTAGTTTGATTGATTGTCATAAACCGGAATCCCATGAAAATTTAATTGCTTACTATATTTTTAGTGTCTAGGCACGAATATAATTATATTTTTAAAAAATTATTATCTAACATTTTTATAATATTTTTGAATAGTTTAATATAGATAGATAGTTACAGTTAATTGTATCCTTCTCATATTTTTTTGGATAAATTACAATGTGGCAAGGTTACAAAATGTCATCAATATTTTATGAAATAAGATAAAAATGTAAATATCTTTCAATTCGATACTATTGTAGTATGAGCTAAAAGTAATACTTTTCCAAAAAAATCCTCCGGGCCGGATTTGAACCAGCGACCTATGGATTACTGTGAAATTATATACCACTACAGTCAACCGCTCTACCAACTGATCTACCAGAGGATATAATATCAATTTGTTACAACGATGGACTAAAAAGTCTGTAAGTCCGCAACCTATTATACCGGTCTTTATTTTTTTGATGTCCTCATGATCCTGGCCAGGATCTTAGAAAAAAAAAAGAAATTATTGTATTGTCTTTACAAGTATATAAAGTTTCAAGTCGATCCAATGTTTTTAAGTGGATGAAAATAGTGTTGAAATATTCCGTTACATAGACTATTTAACTCATGCCCCAAATGGGAGTCAATGACCAATCACGTTTCAATGATTTCTGTTTTACAACCAATCAGAGTCGTGTTTCACCAAATATTTATTAGTGTTATAATTACCATATTAAAGAAAGCTCCTCCTTATAATATTGCGATCCTTTGGCAATAAATAGTATGATCTGGTTGCAGTGATAAACAAAAGAAGCAGTAGAAGCGTACCTATCGTTTCTTATTTGTTTTCAAACATCGCCGTTTACAATAAATATATAAATATTTTAAAATAACTATAGTTAAATAATGATTTGTGAGTAAACAGCTTAATTTTATTCGTTAAATAGTCCTAACAAATGCCACTCTTGATTTCCAAATTCTCTAGATAAATTCACTCCTCACTTCGTGAGTCGTGAATTTATCGATAATTTGGAAATCACTCGTGGCATTACTAATGATTAACAGATACAGGTCAAGCTAATATAAAGCGTGTAAAAAGAGAGGAATGTTTAGGATTATTGAAAATTAAAACTTCTCATTTAAATATATCAGATAGTTATCTATTAAGATGGAACTTTAAAAAAACGTTGTAGGTTATAAATCAAATAATCAAGATGACCTCAATCTCTTAGTACATTATAATGCAGGCCGTATACTTTTCTAAAGCATAACGTTACTTCTGTTAGTATAATATATCTTCATAAACTCTGGTGATATTGCACCATAAAACTCGCAAATCAACATGAGACTCGGTAGTTAAAAAGATATAAAACCAACTTGTCGAAAAAAAAATAAAAATAAAAATGCAATATAGACTCAAATCTATGCTAGTTATATCCTCGGTACTCTTGAATCAAACAAATAGTAATCGGATTCTCCACACATATTTACTTACGTAATAATCGTTCAAGATTGAATCTTTATTATGACAACTTTTTATTTCTCATATCCATAAGGATAGATTTCAGAATTCATATTGTACATTGTGATACATCACCAGTGTAATCCAGTTGCGAAATGTCTTTTTTAGTATAATCAGTAGTGTTTTACGGCGCAGTTCAAACATCGTTACGCGGAAGGAGCACATTTTTATGTTCCAACAAGACAGAAATAGATCTAGACTACAACATTACACATGCATCCCAATAATATGGGTACGATAACTAACTCTTCTTCTTCACGGTTCAGGCTTATTTTCTAGCCTGTTCCGGCTCCAAATGGCTGCTCTTTCCATATTTTCCTTGGTCTTCCCAAACGTCTTCTTCCTCGTGGTGAATAGTTGTATGCTGCTTTTGGTATTCTATTCTGTCATCCTTGCCAAGTGTTATTTCCAGTTTGTTCTGTATTTCTCTACTGTTGTGTTTAATTCCTCTACTTTTAGTTGTCTTATTTCTGTGTTATGTTTTTTGTCTGTTCTTTGATATCCTGTTATTGGTCTGAGGAATTTCATTTCAGCAGCTTGTATTCTGGCAGATTGTTGTGTTGTTACTGTCCATGTTTCGGATCCATAAGTAATAATAGGAACTGGCATTGTCTTGTATAATTTCATTATAGAGTCTTTCCTGGCTTTATTTTTCAAAGTTATTTTTAGTGTTCCTGTTATATAATTAAACTTACTTAGTTTGTTATTTATATCTGTTTCCGCTGTGTATGAAATTTCGCAACCTAGGAAGTTATATTTTACTACTTGTTCTATTGGTTTATTTTCTAATATTATCTAACTAACTGTAACCTGTCCGCTCTTAAAGTGACCTAGTCGAAACAAAACCACGTGGCCTGCTCTCATTTCATTGGTTATGGACACCGACGTACGTTGTAGAAGCAATAAGTACGCGAATAGTAGTTTCCTTCATTAAATTACAAATATGTCTTCTGTAATTGTTATTCTTCGTGAATGAAAATAGTATAATTCAAAACATAGAGAAGGCTCAACTGCACTTCTACTAGCGCTTGAGCTCTTCTTCTGTATTTACTAACATTATTTAATATTTTAAACTTTATCAAACAATTTTATAACATTATTAGACAATTTTGAAGTATTTATTTAAATATGCAAATCACAGTATTATGACAATGTTAGCCAATATTGTGATGCTAACTGCTATTTTTTCCAAAGAGTATATTACTTAGTCTATGATTTTTCTATCGCTGTTTTGGGTTATCGCTGGTTGGATCAGCGTTAGGGAGTGATAAGTAAGTGTACACCCATTTTTAATAAACGTTTGGTAATATTATTATTATTAATATATTTTTTTAACATAGATTTGGGGATTTATCGCAAATATTGGTCATTTAAATTTCATATCGACGAATAGTAATCGAGGATGATAATCGATATGTGGTTCGATTGTGAGTTATCGCTGGATCTATAAACTCTGGCGCACTCGCACTGTTGTTCTATAGGACTTTGAAAATATTTCACGCTAGTTTAAGTGCAGTTTTTCCCATAGAGAATATTCTAAAATATATCTAATCAATAATTACATCTTAAAATAGTCTATTACATATGGGTGATGCATTTGTGTCGTGCTTCAGTCGATTATCGTGAAACAAAATGGCTGAAAGTATCAAGTCTTCTGTTGCTGTGTCTTCATCTCTCTGTCAAAAGTGAACAGTAATTGTGGCTTGAATGGCGGAAGGATATTGCTTCTACAACATACGTAGGGTCAATAACCAATGAAAAGTGAGCATGTCACATGATTTTGTTTGAACGAGGATCACTTTAAGAGCGAACATGGTATAACTCGTTGGCACTATCGAACCCGTAGATTCATAGCTGCGCGGACATAAGCTTTCCATACACCCCTATCCTCAGCTAATGTTTTCCAATCATCCCCTGTATAATCTACTTCTCTTAAATCATGGTTTATGTTATTCTTCCACCTCATTCTTGGTCTAAAAAATGGGCATTTTCCCACTGGTTTTCTACACGTAGCTTCCGAGCATCTCTTTCAGTCCCAATTCGTACCACATGTCTTGCCCTTCGTAGTCTATGAGACTTAACTGTTCTTATTATATCTGGCTTCCTATAAAGACATGCAGCTCACTGTTATGTAGTCTTCTCCATTCACCTGTCTGTTCATCTCTCTTTGGTCCAAAAAAAATCCTAAGGACTTTATTCTCAAATACTCGTAATCTCCTTTCCTCACTTAAAGTAAGAGTCCAGTTTTCGCATCCATATAATATAACTGGGGGAATAACAGTTTTATATTTTTCAGTTTAACGTTTTCTGAAAGGAGTTGGGACGACTAGAGCCCGTTTAATGCATATTAACACGTATTTCAAGAATTGAACCTATGTTTAATTTCTTCATGAATTTCATTCCTATTTTTAATTATTGTTCCTAGGTATTTGAATTCAGCCACATCTTCAAAATTGCCTTAATTTGTAAATAGCTGTCTATTTTCATTATGTAATATAGTTATATGTGTGAACATATATTTAGTTTTACTGAAGTTTAATACCAGTCCTAATAGTACTGACATATTTTTACAGGCTCAAAAACAGAAATTTGCTAGAATTTAGGCGGTTTTTACTTTCGGATTTCAAATAAACCTCCACTTCTAATTGTCGGGAATTCGCTCATGTTCTGACAATGACTACTTCTATTTGTTTTAATAGGATATACTGAGTTTCGTTGTGAAACATCGAAAATTGTGACCGCTAGAGCGTAATCTCCTTTCAATTCGTTGAGAGAATGTCTGAACTGTATTGTTTAAATAATGTCTTGAAGTAACAATTACGGGACTTTGTAAAAATGTTCCCGATATCTAATTCATCATATAGCTCGATTGGGTTATAGGCATTTTTTATGTCAAATATGTAGTCATCTGCATTACCGATATATTCCGCGCGACAACCATGTGACGTCATAATTCACGCTTCTTGAACCACAACAGATGACAATGAGGAGTTTTCTTGTGAACTTATTAATTAGTGCATTTTATGACAAAAAGTAACTTCTATTTTTATCGTCCGGCCATGACACGAGAATTGAACGTTCGTGCAAGACAACATCTGCCGGGTCTGCTAGTATTAAATAAATGGAATCAATATATCTTATTAGAATACATTGACAATTAAAGGTTTATACAGATAGAAAATCAACTACTGGTAATTTCTAATTCGACATAGTAATGTACGAACCTTTAGCTTTATCAACTGGCTGTGATGGGACTCGTGTAGTTTATCAATTTCCTTAAAATGTGACAAGTGTCAATAACAGTATTCTCCAACTAAAGGATTGCAGTAATACACACATCAACATGTCGTAACTTTTTATTTATTTGTAGCAATATTAATTTTTTTTGCCACTGCATTCAAGATGTGTAACTTATTTTTACACGCTTTATATTAGCTTGACCTGTATCTATCTATCTATCTATGTAACGGAATTTTTTCAACGCGATTTTCACCCACTTAAAATCATTCGATCGACTTGAAACTTTGTATACTTGTAAAAGACCCGTGACAATATAATAATTTCATATTTTGTTTCTAAAATCATGGCCAGAATCATCAGAAAATAAAAAAAATGTCTTTGTATCTATGTAACGGAATTTTTTAACACGATTTTCACCCACTTAGAAACATTGGATCGACTTGAAACTTCGTATACTTGTACAGCACCCGTGACAATACAACATTTTCATATTTGGTTCTAGAATCCTGGCCAGAATCATCAGAAAAACAAAATTGTATCTATGTAACGGAATCTTTGAACCCGATTTTCACCCACTTAGAAACATTAGATCGACTTGAAACTTTGTATACTTGTAAAGGACCCGTGACAATACAACAATGTCATATTTTGTTTCTAAAATCCTGGCCAGAATCATCAGAAAATCAAAAAAAATGAAAACTGGTATAATAGGTTGCGGACTTGTCGACTTTTTAGTCAATTGTTGTAAGAGCTCAGTTGGTAGAGCAGTGAACTCTTAGTGGTACACGATTTCAGTAACCCATAGGTCGCTGGTTCAAATCCGGCTGGGAGGATTTTTTTAGTAGAGTATTACTTTCAGCTCATACCACAATAGTATCGAATTTAAAGATATTTGCATTTTTATCTTATTCTGTAAAATATTAAAACTAAAAATAAAAAATAAATAATAGTTTTAAAAAACTAAAACAACACGCTTTATTAGAAAACCGAACTAAAAAAAATTAAAAATAATTTTAATTTCCAACACGCTTGAGATAAATAATTTTACCATCAAAAGCGTGGGGTGCTCTTTATGATTTTTACATTTTCTTCTTAGAGATCTTACTTTTATCAATATCTGTTTATTATCAAATAATTTGATAAAGAGCACCCCACGCTTTTGGTGGTTAAATTATTTATCTCAAGCGTGTTGGAAATTAAAATTATTTTTATTTTTTTTAGTTCGGTTTTCTAACAAAGCGTGTTGTTTTAGTTTCTTAAAACTATTATTTATTATAATTTATCTTTGGTTTCTGCAAGTACGTCTAAGATCTGATCATAAATGTTTCGTATAAGAATTACGATACAGTAATTTTGATAGTAAAGAAATCGTGTTGAGAGTAAGGAATTTCTTCACGCTATTATTTTAAACATGCGAAGCGTGGTATATGCATATTTTATAATCCAGTGACATTTTGACGTTCCCTGTGCACGCGGGTAACAGGTTCCCAAGAGTAATCATTCAGGTTATGCAGAGATCGGTAGTTTGCCGCAAATAATAATTGAATTTTACTTTGTTTCCAGTGAGTGCTGTAGTAACCACTTGAAAACATTCTCAACTTCTACTCTAGATTATACATTATGATTTTTTAGTCAATAGGATGTGAAATGATCAATAAAATTCGTAAACACTTGACACTACAGCTTGGAGAGTCATGACAAGTGTCGCGTAGTTAGAGTGAATCAGTCCCTTAAATTTTGGTTAAGTTTTCTTAACCGACTTTTACTACTTTTCATATCAAGTAACTATTCCATTTTTTAAGGATGCCTGTACGGAAAGGGGGAAAAATCTACAGGGAATTAGTCCCGCCCATAGCCGAGAGGTTAAGCAGGAGGCCTTGGCGCAGAGCTATGGGACTTGCGCTGATTCGAGTCTCCGTGGGAAAGAAATTTTCTCATGGAATTTCGGCCACTATAGGACTAGTGCCCACCTAGCATCGAGAGGAATTTGGGTATCGTACCCAGACTGAGAAAACTAGCTATTACGGCAGGAGGGTCCGACATGCTGATCACATGTCAGCCCTACACTGGCCGAATAATCGTCTATCTATGTGATTAACACATGCAGATGTGAGGCCAGCAGCCGGATGATAGGCATTCTAGGCCTTCGCGCCATGTAGTTTAGTTTTATAACAAGGAATTGAAACCAGGGACCTCCAGGGTAACAGCAAGTCAGGTTAACCGTTACATCTTATGTAAGAACTCTTTATCGATTACATTATCCCTAATTCGTATATATATATATATATATATATATATATATATATATATATATATACCATGTCCCATTCAAACCTCCCACATTTTAATTAATCATAACCTCACCTACAATCTTCTAAGACCGATAATTCATACATAGAGAATCATTTTTGTTAAGGAACACGTACTTCCAAACAAGTATTTTATGATCTGCGCATTGACCACACGATATCACCAATAACCAAGTTATGTCATTTATTAAATAAATAAAACCATCAAAGTGTTTTATGATTTTTATAAATAGGCTTATTTATAATATTTAACATTCGCTGTTTCAATAAACTGTATCTTCATCAGAAGAATGTCATAAATACAAATAAACTTTTTGTAGCTAAAGAAAAATCTAGATCGTTTAGAAACTTTAGAAATAAATTAATTAAAGAAGAGTAATAAATTATTGGAAGAGTACTATTGAAGGAGAAATACCTGAAATGGGGGGGGAACTTGGTTGGAGGTGAAGTGGTTGGCAGATGATGGATATAAATGGAGAAATTGAATTACGGTCTTATGCTCCAGCTAGGAGCGAAAGGAAACAAGTATGAATAAGTTATTAAATTCCCAATTACATCTAAATGATTCACCTCTGCTGCTAAATTTATGTAAAACAATTGTTTTATACATTTAATATAGTCTTTACCTTTTGTTTATATTGTATTTCTTGGTTACATTTGTTTACAAGTTGACTATACTCATAAATAAAAAAAATATATGTACGAGATTCGTCTTATAAAGATATAGTGTACTGAAACAGCTGTTATGAACGTTAAATAAATATTTATGAAAAATCATATATATTTATTAAACACGTCATGAATTTTCATTAAGTAAACACCAAATCAATTGATTCCTAGTTATTTGTTATTCTGCGTCATACATATTATTTTACTCTAATTTATTAGTACCTTATTTATTTAACCTGGCTAAGGTCATGTGACCTTCTCTTCCACTTATCCGGACAAACATATGCTAAATTATAACACAACAATAATTTATTTATTAATTATAATTAATTTATAATTATAATACAACAACAATTTGTGGGTTAAAAATATAAGTAATAAAAATAAAATGAATATATATCATACAATTGTTAAAAGCATAATTACTTATGGAGCAGAACTTTGGCCATTAACAACAAAACAAATAAGTATCTTTTGGCAACGGAAATGGATTTTACACGAAGGGCAGCAAGAATTTCAAGAAGAGAAAAAATTAGCAACTCAGTTATAAGGGAGAAAATGAAGATTGAATACACTATTTTAGATTATATTAAAACTCAGCAATTAAGATGGTACGGTCATGTCCAGCAAATGGAAGAGGATCGGCTACCAAAAAAATATGTTTTGGAATGGAAACCTGAGGGAAGACGAGGTAGAGGAAGACCTAAAACCTCCTGGAGTCAGGGAATATATTTATACATGAAGGAGAAACATCTACAACCAGGAGATTGGATGGACCGACAAAATTGGCTATTATGAATCGGACGATGTCAAAGATATTAATCAACCGATGATCTATCTATCTATAATACAACAATCACAATTACTAAAATATTAAATAATAAATTAAAATTTTACCAAATTAACAATAATAAGAGTCTTCTTCTTCTTCTACCGAATGCAGTATTGGGTGATGATGCCCGTTCTGCGACTACAAAAACTGATCTTTCCAATACCAATAAAGTAATGACAATTAAAATTGTAACTAATAATAAAGTTACACAAAGCAAGATAATAGTAAACTTGAAAAAAAAGGTTGAATAGTGAGTTGTACATAAAGAATTTACAAGGCCAAATAATAAGATGTAATATATTAATTTATCTTATATATATATATATATATATATATATATATATATATATGAATGAAAGACATGCATGGAAGCTTCTTGTAGGAAAACCAGAGGGAAAACGCCCAGTTGGTAGAGACAAAGAATGAGCTGGGAGAATAACATTGCCCGTGATTTGAGGGAAATAGATTATACAGGAGACGATTGGAAAACATTAGCTCAGGATAGGGATGTATGGAGAACTTATGTCCGCGCGGCAATGAACCTACGCGTACGATAGTGCCAGTGAGTTAAATATAAATATATATATATATATATATATATATATATATATATATATATATATATATATCATATGGTCATCATCATCCTTATCATCATCATCATCATCCTTATCCTTCACCGGTAAGGAGGAATCAACGGGAAGCTACCACACCTACAATTCCTTAGTAAAGCTGCAAGCATAGCATGAAAATGCTATGATTGCAGTGAAGGACCTGCCTTCGGGCAGAATTACTATGGATTAATATATATTTGTGTGTTTGTCTGTGTGTGTGTGTGTGTGTGTGTATGTGTTATTAAATAATTGTTCATTTCTATTTTAACAATTTGATAGACATATGGTGCTGAAGTCTGGCAAATTCCTACCAGGGAAATGAAAAGAATTTTAAGTACAGAAATGGATGTTTTAAGAAGATCAGCTGGATAATCTAGAATGGATAGTATACGAAATAAAGAAATAAGGGAAATTATGGGTGTACAAGAGGAGCCGGACATCATAGAAAAGAAAAGATTGCAGTGGTATGCTCATGTCAGACGAATGCCAGAGCAAAGATTGCCAAAAATTTTTATGGAATGGATCCCAATGGAAAGGAGGAAGAGATGAAGACCGAAGAAAACTTGGATAGAAGGGGTACAAGCAGCTATGAATATCAGAGAAATGGAGGAAGATCAATGGATGGATAGAGGGGAATGGCGTTTGGTTTCCGGAAGACGGCGGCAGCTGCCATGATACCGGATGATGATAGATTTGGTAGTCTCTGACATAGGGCGGAGGAGAATTTAATTGTATGGTAGGCCCTAAGTGAAAATGTAAAATATGGAAATAATACGTAGCGTGATGATGAGGGCAATAAAGGACAACGTTCTGATTTAATCACATGCCTAAATTGTATAAAACAGAGAGAGTCTTGAGAAGCGACGAGGTGATAAATAATGGATAATAATTGTGTATATTTTATAGAGAAGAGATGAGGTATGGACGGTTCTACGATCTCGTAGTCACGACAAACTGCTCCAGGGGCAGTGAAACGTGATCAAATCCTGCGAATACCACAATAAAATCTGTGCAACTGTGGCGTTTATAACCACGCTACTACTACCATTTGTGCGGGCGGGGTGAGGGAGATAACACAAACCACGCTTCTGCGCAACCATTAATCCGGGATCGGGTTTTGTTACTGCTGTCTCTATTAACGTGGATCTGCTTTCCTGCAAGGTTATCAATCACGAAGTTGCTTGCCTTGGGCCCATAGAAGGCAGCAATTGATTCATCTTTCGCTCTCAGATATATTGACATAAATAAATAATGATTCTCAAATACATAGAGTGAGTGAAAATGATAATAATTTTCATTCAAGAAAGCTAAACAGCAAAATAGCAAGGGAGCTGGAAATAATTTCCTACGTGAGTGAATTTCCGTATAGGATTGAAAACAACTACGTGCACATCAATAAAGCAGCAGATAAATTGTATAAAAGATGACCTTTAATAGAAACAAGTTGTCTGAAGTAAAAACAAATTAACAAAGACAATTCGATCATTCAATTAAACAAAAATATAAACAAATAAATAACGATATTCTTACAATAGAAATAACCACACCATACCTCACGCCACACTCATGCTAACGTCCGAACCAGGAGCCACTTCTTCCCTGGTCTGCCGGACCAACTAAACCACGCCGCTTCTCGGCTTCAGACCAGCTTGTCCATTAGAGCTTCAATCGCATCGCGAACTGGATGCTGATTCAAACTTTGAATCTGCTCAAAGAACTAAACGATGAATGCTTGAATGATAACTAGTGATGGGTAATTCGAGAGTGAGTCGTTTAAAAAGAACGCTTCACTACTGTGAAGTGTCAAAAAGTTACTCACTTTTAGTGAACTGCCAGTTCAGAGTTCACTACTGCTACTTAAAATTAAAATTTACTTATTATATCAAGCTCTAGATGCCTCACTCCAAATCAACTTTCGCTCATTCGTTGATTACTCTACATTTCTCCGCCCATCGACCTTGCATGTCCCCGCCTCTTTCTACGTCATCCATATCGTTCGTACCGCAGTGAGTGTCTGAAAAGAACGAACTACCTTGGAAGAACGAAGTGGTATAAAAGAACGAACTATCTTAACAAGAGGGAAGTTACATAGAAGAACGAACTACCTTGGAAGAACGAAGTGGTATAAAAGAACGAACTATCTTAGAAGAGCGAAGTGTTTTAGATGAACGAAGTGGTATCAAAGAACGAACTACCTTGGAAGAGTGAAGTGTATTAGAGGAACGAACTACCTTGACAGAGTGAACTGGCTTTAAACATTCAATTGTACTTCAAACTCTCAACATTCGACACACTCATTCATTCAGTCGGCACCTTTCCGCTTTTGCTTACATCATCACTCATACGCAGCATTACTCAGGGATTACTCCTTTTGATCTACGGCATTACTAACGCTACAAATCTAATGTAGTCTAATATTACAATCACTTTACATTTTATTTACTGGAATTCCGAAAGTATTTAATAAAAATCCATTTTATCCAAGTTTTAAAACAACATAATTTACTAGGTTTACAAAAAACTGTTGCAAAATTTAGTAAAAATCTTACCTTGCTAAACATTTAGAGCGAATATGCCGTGCACGTTTAAAAGCATCCCGCCCCCTGAATGAAACTGTGTTTAGAACAAAAGTTACACTTTGCTTTACCATCGCCCAAATCGGCGAAGAAACCCCAAATTTCGCAACTTTTTCTTGATCGCGAATTAGAAGCCATTCTGTAAAAGTGCACACACAAGGCTAAATTTTGTTGGCCTACCCTCTTTATATTTTTAGTTTAGGGGTTGTAAAGATTAAAATCAAATAATTGCCAGTTGTACGATTTTGCATATTTCTTTTTTTTAAAGAACTATTATGCAAATAATGTGTAAATAATACATATATAAATAAAATAAAATATATCTTCCTTAAAAGTTTTAAAATACTCCACATCTTTTCTTCTTTTTTTTTCAAATTATAGAGTTACGATTTTGTTATTTTATTAACATTTACAACTTGAAATAAAATATCTAAACATTGAAAATCTGTACATAAATACAATTATTCAAATAATACAGTTATAACAGAAATAAAAAGGAGGTATAAATAATTATAAAATAAAAGTACGGTAGCAGTCATATTAGAATTTTTCATACTCAAATAAATTAAAATAGAATTTACAGAACTATTTACGTTTATTTTTTAAATTCACAGGTACCATGTGGGTGGTTAACGTCAAGTCACCCCATGCTCGTGCCTTCTTGCTTCCCCGTCCAGCCCATATTGTCTTTTCTTCTTTTTTTTTGCGAGTGAACGAACTATTTCTCGAAATGAACTAGTTGGGCACAACGCTAATGTCCAACCTTAGAAAACGCTCTTTATTAACCATCCGAAGTTTTTTTTTTTTTTTACTGCAGGCAGGTGCCAAGGCGGCTTTTACTTACAAATAGTGATTGAAACCAAATGGACAAATAAATAACAAAACGAACCTTATTGTCATTAACTCTTAACTTCATTGTTAAAAGCTGTTGTATTTCACGTGCTGATATGTACTTCGATAAATGCCTCCATCGCCACGATCGGTATATTATTGTTCTTGTTATTTCTTCATGAAAATTGATCCGTCTACGGAAATAAGTCTTATTTTTAGAAGGCAAATTGTTAATGCTACGGCTGAATATCAATCTAAATTGCAAGACCTTTTAAAAGGCGCAAAACAGGAAAAAATTATTAAGTTCTTTAAGCCCTTCCCTAAAACTGGCAATTGTTCAAAATCTCTCAATAAATTAATTTTATTTTTTATCATTTTATTGTATTTTGGAACCTTGGTACATATCCCCATATACCCATACAAATTATCATTCCATATTCGCGGCATATTTGCGGGACGTATCTCCCGCGAATAAGGAGCTTTTATTGGGCTCACTGTCTTTATATTTTTAGTTTAGGGATTTTAAAGATTTAACATCAAGCAATTGCCAATAGTACGATTTTGTATCTTTGTATTTAAAGAAATATTATGCATATAATACAGTTATAACAAAAATAAAAACAAGGAAGTATAATTAATTATAAAATAAACAAAAATATGGTAGCAGTCTTGTTAGAATTGTTCATACTCAAATAAATTTGAACAGAATTTACATTAATTTGGTTGGTATTATTTATGTTTATCTTTAAATAAAATTTACAGCTACCATAGGTTAACGACAAATCACACAGATTCATCTCTTCCTGGAGAATCCGTGCGGGTTTCGAATGGACATAGCTATGCCATCTGTTGGTGATACGGTAAAGTTTTTTAAATATGCAGAAATTAAAGTTTTTTTTTTTTTTTTTTTTTTTTTTTTTTTTTTTTTTTGCTTGACGAATGAATGAAGAAGCGCTTCGCTAAATTTTGTGAACGAACTAGTTCAATTGAATGGTTCACAAAAGTGAGTGTGAGTGAACGAACTACTTCTCCAAATGAACTGGTTGGGCACAACGCTAATGATAACGTTCTGCCAGTGCACCACGTATATGAAGGTTCTGAGGTAGAGGGGAGATGCGCCGTAGACATTGCGCAGCGGGAAGGGTAAAGAGTAGAGAGAGGGGGTAAATACAAGGAGAAAGGGATATTGGCATAGTTCATAAATATTCCAGTCTAGGGAGGAGAACGACGTTACAATAATGAGCCGAAAAACACATTTTCGGTTCACAACAATTATGAATGCATGAAATCTTTGGGTCAAAAAGTTTTTGTGCGATTTGTCGTACTTACCAGCAATGGCGACCATTGTTGAAAGTTCAACTTCTTACATTTCGGGGTTGCCAAACTAAATAACTATACTGTAATTTTACATTTACACCCATGTGCGGGAAGTAAAACCACTGCCCTCTATGTATACTACGTACAACGTATACAGAAAATATCCGAAAGGTAGTGTTAATATACATTATACGAAACAAATTACTGCATTTTAAATGAACTGAACTTTATTTTAAACAATATAAAACAATAAACACGTACTTGCGGCCATGTTATCAATAATTGTTCTCAAGGCCTCCTGTTGTTTCAACTAATAAACATTGTCCACACCGATAACGTTAGCCAATTGTTTATAATGAACGCAAATATTTCCAACAAATATGTTATTATTTTACTATTATTCATTATTTTTAAAACACCATCGAGCAAAAAATAATGTACAACGCACGTTTGTGAAGTGTTTTACAGAGTCTCGGAAATTAACAACCTCGCTATCGCTCGGTTTTTAAACATTTTTTCCTCGATTCTGTAAAACCACTTCCCAACCTTGCATCGTAATATACTATTTAGTTCTGTAAAATAAAAAAGTATCACAATAAATCAAAATGTGGCATTGCTAGTATTTCTTGCAACATTTTCCTTAGAACAAATAGTAAACAATTTCTTACTGGATTTAATGAATGAGTAATTGTGAAGATTGTTTTGCACGTGATTTATTCTCATCAATATGTCAGATTCAATCATAAATATTGGAAAGTAAAAATTTGAGAACTGATAAAGTAGTAAGGTATATGATTAAAATGATATATTAATGTAACATTTTCTTACATACAATAAAATGGATAGTTAGTAAGCGACAACATAACACTACTAACCTTAAATAAGGATGCCAAGCAATCTTTAATATGAACTGTAATGTTTAATAATTTCAGAGACCTACGCAGTAGAATTTTGAATACATTTTTATGATTAAAAGATTTGCCGACTTGAATTATGGGACGAATTACTTCTTTCATTTTCCTCTGTGCAATCTCATTTCCGCTTTTCTTCGCTCTTGAGTTGCATTCTTTTCCTATTAATATCAGTTTTCACGTTGAAATGTTCTTCTTATTTACTTCTATAATGGTCAACACCTTCGCCGGGCGATCTAAGACATTATGCCTTCAGGTAGAGCTACGCCATGCGTATTCTAATTCAGGAAGTTATTTTGTCATGAAATTTCAGCCAAGACATGGGACGGAACTTGGGTAGCTCCTGTGGTTGATATGTTTAGATGTAAGTAAGTAGCCGACTGGTAGGCCAAGGGCCTTTTAGACCTCTCGGGCCATGGAGTTTATTTCTTATATTATATATATATATATATATATATATATATATATATATATATATATATATATATACGTTTAGTAGTGGAAGGCAGACCCCCGGGATTTCACTACACACTGCTGACGCACTCGCGGCGGAGAAAGGACAGCGTAGGACCGCGGTTATACGAGGGCGGATCGGAAAGTAACGCACAATATTTTTTTTTCTGTCTTGGTATTACAGCTAGAATGTTGAAATTTCACAGAGATATAGTTTGAAGTTTTCACTACAGATGGTATTTTTTTCTCAGTTACACCTCTTGCGAGAGAAGCTTGAACTATGCAACAAAGTTGGCGCGCATGCTACAGTCGTCCACCTGTGAGGATCGGAAAGTAATGCACAATATTTTTTTTAAAGTTTAATAGTAAAAAAAGGAAAAAAAATCACAAATGAACTTACATCTTTTACCTACTTTTCGACATAGTCACCAACTTTCTCAACACATTTTTCCCATCGTGTTACCAGTTTCAATATGCCCTGTTCGTAGAAGTCCGTTTGGTTGTTGTTGGTATCAACAGTTTACTGTGTGTTGTGACTTTTTTTTTCCTTTTTTTTTACTATTAAACTTTTAAAAAAAAATATTGTGCGTTACTTTACGATCCTCACAGGTGGACGACTGTAGCATGCGCGCCATCTTTGTTGCATAGTTCAAGCTTCTCTCGCAAGAGGTGCACCTGCGAAAAAATACCATCTGTAGTGAAAACTTCAAACTATATCTCTGTGAAATTTCAACATTCTAGCTGCAATACCAAGGCAGAAAAAAAAATTATTGTGCGTTACCTTCCGATCCGCCCTCGTACAACCGCACACATATCCGTAACTATTTTACAAATTGTCGTACTTACCAACTTTATTGAAGCAGGTGTTGGAACTGTTCACCTTCGTTGTCCATATATTTTTGACACCTCTTTATAAAATTTGTTGTACATATTATGGACTGTTGAAAGTGATGGAATTTTTACACCCGGGAATCGTGTTTCAAAACGCCTTCATACTTGGCTGGCAGACCGAGTTAATAAACATTGTTCATAAATAAATACACGTTGTTCAGTAGAAAAATTATTAGTCATTATACAGTTTACACTCATATACACATGATTCACTTTACACTTATGTTTTATAAGATACAAATTTTAAAATTGAAATAACTTATACACATGTCATTCAGTTTACATTATACACATGTCGTTCAGTTCACAAGGAAAAGCATTCAAGCACCTTTCTACTCGAGGTACATAATCTGACTGTGGCCGTGAACTCGTAAACTGCTGACTAAGCGCACATTTCAGGTCCCGTGTCTGCACGTGTAAACCTCCGTTATCGCACAGCACAAACCCTGCGTCTGCCTTCTACTACTAAACTGATCTCATTGAATTGTGAATAAGAATACATTTTATTTACTGATAAATGTTGTACACAGTATTGACACCTAAATGAGCAAGTGCTCGTGCTCGGGTGCAGTTCAGTTACATGAATAATTCAAATAGAATACATACATTACGAAGTTTTAGTTAAAGGGAGAGGGAAAATAAAGTATATACATTTAGGAGACAGTTTCAAGACATAAAACAAAATTTAAATATTCATCGCCTCCGGCCGGATTTGAACCACAAACTTCGAAAACAATAGAGTTTGAAATTCATTATCAACTAGCATGCCGTAATGCCGTAATCAAATACGAAAATTTACTTACTTGTGTTTAATGTATACATGTTTTAGTTTAAGTATATACATGAATAAATGGGGAAAAAATGTGTGTTTTATAAGGAAGACATTTTTAAATACAATATTTCATAAATGCTTATTCACCAGTCCAGTATCTCTACTTTAAGTTGAATCAGCACAAATTATTCTCGATATTAAAATATTTATTCGTAAACGTGACACTAATTAAGGGAGTGTAAGGAAATGGCAGCGCAGTCTGACAGTAAATTAGTCATTTTATATGTATTCCTGTCTCCTCTCATAACTACGCACAACTGAATTCAACTGTCTCTTGCAGTCACAAGCAAACCCACTTGTTCAATTTGCTTTAAACGAGTAAATTGTATTTTCAATATTTAATGTTTTGGCTTTATATATTCCAAGTATTGAAATAAGATGATCATACTATTTTCCTTTCATTTTTTAACGTTTCTAAAAACCAACTTTTATAAGATTCATGATGTGTTCCGTTGAGGTTTATTCAAAATTAATATAAAATTAATATAAAATTATAGAATATTCACGAAATCATGAAAGCAGCTCACAACGACAGCCTGATAAACGAAAACGAACCCAACACATGCAACCCCCTCTACCAGATCTTCAGTGAAACACCAGTTTTGAATCCTGCCGATGATGGGACAGGTCCCGAAAGCGCTACAGTTAAATGATAATTAAGTTGAGAAGACGGACCTTTCAGGTGAATATTCTATAATTTTATATTAAGTTTCTAAAAACTACAATCATTACTTTTAAAATTAATTTTAAACCACCGTTGAGGTTATAGGTCTAAATGTTAGGACATTAAAAGCCGTACTAAACTAAACCAAAATTCTATTTAAAAACTCCATAAAACATTTAACTAATGTAAGCATTTCAAAAACATGCTCCATCATCAGTATGTAAAATGGTACTGAAGGATTTCATTGTTTTTATACAGAAGGTTCAAGTCATTGGGTGTGTTCTCGTTTAATTTATTTGAATTTTCTGTTTATTTTAAAATTTCGATGTCTTCAAGGACGTTGATTTTATAGGCGTACTTATTCTGTTTGTACAAAATTGGCATTGTATTGAACAAATGTCCTGTTTTCATTATATGCTTAGCAAAGCTTGATTTACCTTCGATGTTAATAAAATCCCTAAAATGTTCATTGAATCTTGTGTTAAAATTTCTGGCGGTTCTATCTATGTAAAACTTGTCACTACTATTGCATTTCAGTTTATAAAAATAATCATTAGTTTCTTCTGTCTTATATGATATTTAGTTTGTCAGTCTTAAAAGCGATTTTTATATTTTATCGTATTTTTCTTGATTTAGGCAGTTTTATTGTTTTATTATTATACAGTTAGTAACAATCTTGTTTGTACAGTTTATATTTTTATTAATTTTAGGCCTATTTAAGTTTTAAAATTGATATTAGGCCGCGTAATTGTATTAGCTGTGTTACAGAAATGTAAGACAATTAATTTGATATTGTAGCTCGTTTATATTAATTTGGAAAACCAATCATTACTTTAGCATCGCAACATGGATGGAACTGGAATGTAACAGTCTTGTTCATACACTCAAAGAATGCTGTCTCTATCCTTTGTGTGTTTGGAAACAAATGTTGCGTTACCTACTGAAGTCAACGAGTTGTTTCGTAGCATTCACGTACTTTCTTCATTTATGTACAAAATTGAGAAGAGAGTGTAGTTAAGTCCAGACTTAAAGAGAACTATTGTCAACCTTGCTTTGAGAGGTTAATCACTGAGGGAAATAGGCAATATAGTGGGAACATCACATGCAACTGTACGGTACATAGTTAACAAGTTCAAGTACGTACGGTATGAAGGTATCATAGAAAATTTTCAGCGTAACGGTAGAGAAAAAATAATAAACGAAAGAGAAGAACGTTTTATACTCAGGCATGTTAGAACACATCCTCGGATTAGTGTCCCGAAACTTAGGACCATGAAGGAAGAAGTGTCTAGAAAGCAAATGAGCAATCAGACTGTTCGTTGTGTGCTGTGGTCGCATAATTATCATGACCCCAGTCCGCGAAAAAGGCCATATGTAAGAGGAAAAAAATTGTGCTGCAAGATTATTCTTTGCAAAAGAGCATGTGAACAAATCACAGGAGTTTAGGGATCGTGTAATTTGGTCCGATGAAGCAAACTAAATATATTCGGAGCAGATGGTATAATAAGGGTTTGGAGGAAACCCAACACTGCTGATGATAAGGTGAATATTCTTTCGACTGTGAAATACGGAGAAGGTTCAGTTATGATTTGGGCCTGTATGTCTTCCAGCAGGATTGGAAACCTGTACTTCATTGACGGAATAATGAATAAGTTGCATTACAACTGGATAAAGAAGGAAAGTGTAATACAAAATACCATAAAAACTGAACAGGACAGAATTACATATTCCAACAAGACAATGACAGTAAACATACTGCGGACATTAACACGCTTTGGTTGATCTGGAATGTTCCGAAGCAGCTGAGAACACCTCCACAGCCAGCTGATCTAAATCCAATAGTGAATCTTTGGGCCGAGTTGAAGAAAAATATCCGTAAAAGGAAAGGGAATTCAAAAGATGAGATAAACTGTTTCATTAGAGAAGAATGAGGTAAAATGACACCTGAGACAATAAAAAAAATTGGTAAATTCAATGCAACGATGATGCCAAGCAGTGATTGAAGCTAAGGGGTACTCTACTAAGTATTAAATGAAGAAATTGTTCTATGTTTTGGTTTTTCGTTTTTAAGTGTATGAACAGAAATGTTGCAAACAAGTGAATGTTTAATTTCATTGGTTATAGTTTTAATTATATTTTGAAAAGAAATATCTGCAAAAGATAATTTGTTTTATTAACTATAGATATGTTACACTGTTATGTTATGATACTCTGAAATGATAATCAGAAATAAATCACATTTCCGGAGCTAGAACATTTACTTTATATCACAAAATCTCAGCTGTATGAACAAGAATGTAAGTGAAACCCAATTACATATAACTGCGTTATTTTCTCTTTCTATTTTCGTTAAATGTGTTACATTTTTTAAATGTTTTGTTTTCTAACTAGTTTGTTAATTATTTATTGTTTGTATCCATTTTTTTACTACCAGAGATTTTATATAATTCAATTATTCATTGTAATATGTTTTATTTGGAGGTACCTTTAACATTATTAGTAGGCCTATAGGTCAACTCCTGGCATATAATAGCCAAAAATTCAACTTCTTGTCTCGTTATATTTATTTCAAATACCAAATAACATTGCTGTTAATAATGTATAATTAAATTCATGACGACAAATCTTGAACATTTAAAAAAATATCAATAAATCAATAAAGAAGATAGATTATACTGCTGAATCTCGAAGCCCCGCAAAATAAAAATAAAAACAACAAGTATATAAACTTTTTTTTTTCCAAATGCCCCAGGTTTGTCTTTCGACATTCCGGGTTTCTCTCCTGGCATGGCGTACTTGTAACCCACTTCTGAGGTTGGGGCGCCTGGAAGGCGGGGTTACGTTGCCCCGATGATATGATGGGTGATAATGGCGCGTCAGGAGAGTCCCTAATCCTAAGCTAAACCTAAGGTGAATATGAATGATGATGATTGCGATGGCCGTATGATTTCGGAGACCGTTTGGGCCTTAAAGTTTTCCTGACATTTGTCTTACAGGTGAGGGAAAACCCCGATAAAAACCTCGCCCAGAAAAACTGTCCCGACCGGGGATCGAACCCGGGCCCGCTGCGTGACAAGGCAGCACGTTGCCCCGAGACCACAGCGGTGGACACTAGCTTGCCCCTCTCTAATCTAACTAAATATATTACATAGATATTATTCAATAAACTGTAAACGAATCTCTTGTACACTACATTTTCCTCAGCTAACTTATCTCCTATAAACTAATCAACTTCCGAGAACTGATAACGTTCGGTGACATGAGTTTATTAACAGCCTGCACCTTATGTATCCATGCGCAAAGAAGAGATAACATCGCTCAACATTGTTGTTGTAGCTAGCGATTCGAAGTTAATGGGGACAGAATGTGAAATAGTACTTTATAATTTGTTTACTTTCCTGTTTCTACATTATTCGCATGTTTTTGTTGTTTTATTGTTGGTCATGTCCAAGCTTCAATTTGAAACATAAATCATCTCTAAAATCAGATGTCCACTTTTTGGCCCGTAATCGAGTAAATTATATTCAATCTATATATTGTTATGAAGTTAAAGAAGGAAAGGAATTCAAGATTCAGTGACATATTGGCAAACAACTTTTTGTATAATATGTGAGCATGGTATTACTTACCTCTTAGTTGTGTGACGGGCCGAAACTTGTATCAGTTGTTTTCACTGTTATTTCATATTACACACGCAATTCAGCACAAACACATATTCACAAACACTTTCACAGTTAAACAATTTTTCATCACATATTTATTTAGAAACATTCATTAAATTTTGTCCATACGAACACACGCTTACCGGACTCCGCCATGATGCGCAAGATAATAAAAGTTACGAAGTCTATGCGCAGGCAAGATGTCACGTAGTCCACTTCCTTTCAATAACAATATTTTACGGCATCCTTATTTGATTGTATTAATCCACTGAAAACAAATTAAAGCACTCACATTAAATAATAATAAATAGCAACTTCATAAATAGAGTATTTGTTTACATTTTAATAAGTACGAGGGTGATTAGGAAAATAAGTTCCGGTGTTTTTTTTTTTCAGAAATTACTATATTGTGGGAACGTTTCTTACATACCACTGAAAAGTACATATTCCAATTATTTCTCATAAGTAATGCCACGAGTGATTTCCAAATTACCGATAAAATTCACGACTCACGAGGTGAGGAGTGAATTTATCCAGAGAAGTTGGAGATCATGAGTGGCATTTGTTAGGACTATTTAAAGAATAAAATTAAGCTGTCCACACACAAATCATTATTTAAATATAGTTATTTTAAAATATTTATATATTTAATGTAAACGGCGATGTTTGAAAAACAAACGAGAAACGATTGGTACGCTTCATTTGCTTCTTTTGTTCATCACTGCAACCAGATCACATTATTTATTGCCAAAGAAAAGCAATATTGTAAGAATGCACTCTAGTGGAGAAAAAATGAAACACATCAAACTGTATATTAATTCATTTCTGATGTCCTATGATGTAAATATGACAATTACATTTTTCTGGAATTTTATTATTGGGAAAAAATACATTTAAGAAAGTGCAAACAGTGGTTTATTTTTTTGATGGTATAATCAATTGCCACAAATGTTTTTATATTAACTTCCGCATGTGCTATGTGTTGACATTCATGCACTATATATACAATCTGGTTGCAGCATTTCTTAAAGAGCCAGTCACTGCAAAATAATGATATGACCTATTCAGAATGTTAAAAAGGTGGTGCTTTCTTTATTATGATAAACTTTAGTTGGTAAATTCTAGGCGAAACACGACTGTGATTGGTTGTAAATAAAAAAAATCATTGAAACATGATTGGTCATTGACTCCCTTTTGGAGTACGAGTTAAATAGTCAATATAATTTCAGTTCACATTCAAACATTTGTCATAACGCTCCAAAAGCTTCGAAATACCTTATCCGTAATACTCCGCTGCCTGTGAATGTAGCCACCCATCCATGCTGTTCTTGAGCTCCTAGTACCTTTCAAATAATATGTGAAAGGCGATTCTGTCTGACCACTTATGCAACAAGTTCTTCATTCGCAATAGAGAAACCGTCAGCCAGTTCTTTCTTCATCATGACAGTACATTAAGGAATTAATTATAAAATGCAGACATGAAACTATTACAAGCTTCAACTTCCAAATAGTGTTTCACATTAGGTACCATAGCACGTAATGACATAACATGAATGGCTACATTTTATTATTTTGACAGAAGCTCACTTCGGGTAATTTTATTTAATTTTCTTGACAAATAACTAGTATCAAACTAGGTCACTGGTTCTATCGAACCTATAGATTTATGGCCGCTCGGACATAAGTTCTCCATAGATCCCTATCCCGAGCCAATGTTTTCCAATAATCCCCTGTATAATTTACTTCCCCCAAATCATGGTTACTGTTATTCTCCCATCTAATTTTTGGTGGTCTACCAATTGGGCGTTTTCCCCTCTGTTTTTTCTTCAAAAAGCTTCCTTGTACTTCTTTGATTCCCCATTCGTGCCACATGTCCTGCCAATCGCAGTCTATGATACTTAACTCGTATTATGTCTGGTTTCCTATAAAGATCATGTAGCTCACTGTTTTGAAACCTTCTCCATTCACCTATCTGTTCATCTCATTTGGTCCAAAACGTTTCCTAAGAATTTTATTCTCAAATACTCATAATCGCATTGCCTCCCTTAAAGTAAGAGTACATGTTTCGCATCCACATAATATAACTTGGAGAATAACAGTTTCATATATTTTCAGTAACATGTTTTGAGAGGACTTGGGTCGACAAGTCGTAAAGCATAATAGCAAACATTACAAAAATTGGGTCTATGTTTAATTTATTTGTGCCTCTCATTCCTATTTGTAAATATTGATTCTAGGTATTTGAATTCAGTCACTTCTTCAAAATTCTCCCCATTTTTCATTTGCTGTTCATTTCCATTATATAAAATGTTTCTATGTGTGAACATATATTTAGTTTTATTGATGTTTGCCGTACTTTCAGTTTTAAGTTCTTAATGTTAATAGAGTGAGGATGTTCGCCTTTAGTATCCTCTCGCTATCACCCAATAATACTACACCATCAGCATACACTAACAGCTTATTAATACAATTGAGTTGTAGGCCTTCTTCATCTTCTATCAAGTATCGGGGTACGATATTATTATTCAACTTTTTAATCATACTTATGACCCTAAATCTCTAAAAAATGAAAAAAAAATACTCCTTGCGCGCAGTTTGTCTGATATCAACATTGACCAACCACGCGCAGTTGGACTCTTTAGAACAGGTATAATTTTGGTCTTACGAGCAATCGGCATTATCCCGATTTCAAGGGGTGGTTAAAGATTAAATCACTATAAAATGACAGGTTGACACTAAAAATTTCCAATTTCCTATTTCCTAAATCACTTAACTAATTTTAACCAAAACTTCACACAGATTTAAAGTTAATTTTGATTGGAGTAATGTATTTCCTTCAGCAAATAAATCTTTATATAAAAATTGTAAGTAATGTCACGAGTGAATTTATCTAGAGGATTAGTAAATCAAGGGTGGCACATGTTAGGAATATTTAACGAATAAAATTATATTGTTCACTCACAAATCATTATTTGAATATAGTTACCGGTATTTTAAAACTTTTATATATTTAATGTAAGCGGCTATATTTGAAAACCAATTAGAAATGTGTGGTTATGTTTCATTCGATTATTCACTGCAACTTAATCATATTTTTTATTGCCAAATAGGATCGCAATATTGTAAAAATGCACCCCAGGGGAGAAAAATGAAACACATCAAATTGTATATCATAACCAACATTACAGATTATTATTTTTTTCAGTAAACAACTCAGTAAAATAATTATTTAAAAAACACAATTATTGAACACACAATTATGAAATGTGTAGTTCGAAGGAATCTGTTCATTATTTGCTATATTCAATGTATATGTTGGAGAGTCAGTCACTGCAAAGTAATGCTCTGACCTGTTCAGAATATTAAAATGGAGGAGATTTCTATATCACAAAAGCAGGAGCTGATAAAGAGAATTCGATAAAAAGCCAGGTTTTGACACAACAATCATTAATTGTAAAACAAAATTCATTGATACGTGATTGGTCATTGACTCCCATTTTTGGCACGAGTTAAATAGTCATACTTAATGTGCCTTTTCTCATAAAGTGTAAGTCAGAGTTTGTTCAAACTTTCAAGAATTGATGCTTATAATACAAATAAAAGATGGTTGCCAACATTATTGTTGCACACATAATGGTTCTTTCATGCTGCATAAACAATATTTGAAAATGTAAAAATTTATATTTGAAGAGAAAAATTATACGCTCAGACCGGGACTTGAACCCGGGACCCTTGGTTCTCTAGACCAAGTGCTCTACCAACTGAGCTACCTGAGCAAGTACCGATCTAAACGCAAATCTTTCTATATATACATTGTAATTCCCATCCACCAAATGCTGTGAAGCCATGCTTCTATCTTGCAAATGGCGGCTCCTTTATTAAGAAGACATATTTGGGAATTATACATTACAGCCAGTACGGCTTTTTCCAAGTTTTTATTATTGATTTCGTACATCTCAATGATGGATAAATCATATTTGAAGAGAAAAATTATACGCTCAGACCGGGACTTGAACCCGGGACCCTTGGTCTCTAGACCAAGTGCTCTACCACTGAGCTACCTGAGCAAGTACCGATCTAAACGCAAATCTTTCTCTATATACATTGTAATTCCTATCCACCAAATGCTGTGAAGCCATGCTTCTATCTTGCAAATGGCGGCTCCTTTATTAAGAAGACATATTTGGGAATTATACATTACAGCCAGTACGGCTTTTTCCATGTTATTATTATTGATTTCGTGCATCTCATTGATGGATAAATCATATTTGAAGAGAAAAATTATACGCTCAGACCGGGACTTGAACCCGGGACCCTTGGTTCTCTAGACCAAGTGCTCTACCAACTGAGCTACCTGAGCAAGTACCGATCTAAACGCAAATCTTTCTCTATATACATTGTAATTCCCATCCACCAAATGCTGTGAAGCCATGCTTCTATCTTGCAAATGGCGGCTCCTTTATTAAGAAGACATATTTGGGAATTATACATTACATTATACATTTCTCTTCAAATATGATTTATCCATCATTGAGATGTACGAAATCAATAATAAAAATTTATAGATTGAAAATTCTTTCTTATAGAAAAAATAGATTGGTTGGTGTGTATTACAGTCGATTTTTAATTACGCGATTGATGACAATTTTAATGCAAATATTCGTATTACTTAATGGTATTAATGAAATTAATCTTCGGAAAAGCAGCACAATTAAAGTATTTAAACATTATGTTAAATAAATTACCTTAAATATGTAATTTCCATTTTAACCGTCGGTCATTTTGGAATCTAATAGAAGAGCTGTGATAGGACAACTGTTATTGAAGACAACTGTTATATATGTATATGAAACTAGAAACTATCCTAACCTACATGTGTAGGAACCTAAAAGCTAACCTAACCTAATTCAATTACACTAACCTACTCTAAATTAATTTAATACGTAAAAGCAGACGTAAAGTGATGTAATTGTATAAAAAGTAGCCATACTTATTAGCAGTGAGTTATCGGTGATGTTGATATCGCTAGTTATTAATGCATAAGTTGTGCGTATTTTTGATAAATAATTAACGTGGTTATTGTTCGGTATTAGAGAGTTTATCGCTGGTTTATACAATAACTCATAGAATAACAGTTGTAACCACAGTTATTAGTATGGTCATGACCTCCATGATGTATTATTAGAGCGGTCGGGACAGGAAATAGTCCCACTTTGTTTTCATATTTACGACTAAAATAAGATGAAGATAATAATTTTCCAGGGCTAAAAAGAATAATTATATAATAATATGCATATTTGTTGCATTTAAGTTGTGTTAAAGTGCGAAATTAAAAATCGATTGTATTACATCCCACCCAATAGATTGATAGAGTAAATCCGTAATCGCAAAACAAAACCAACTGTATAACTGTAGGCTTTCACGGCCGGCGTCTTGATCCCTATTAGGTTCGTCTTCCGGGCATATAGGCCGTGGTCCAGTCGTTCTTCTACTCGACGTTTCGTCTACTGCTGCGGTAGACATCTTCAGGAGATACTGCGTGCTCTCTGTGAACTCCTCAACAGTCGGCTGCAGACTCCAGTCTGCAGCCGACTGTTGAGGAGTTCACAGAGAGCACGCAGTATCTCCTGAAGATGTCTACCGCAGCAGTAGACGAAACGTCGAGTAGAAGAACGACTGGACCACGGCCTATATGCCCGGAAGACGAACCTAATAGGGATCAAAACGAAACTGGTTTAAAGAAACTGAAAAAAAGACCTAGTAGAATTAAAGATTATAGAAAATTCACTAATCGATCAAACTGCTAAATTAATTATTCAAGATCAAAACATAAGGTTCGAAGATAAACCTACACAAAAATCCAAACCTATTATCTCGGAAGAATACAGCAAAAGAAGATCAGAAAGAATGAAGAAATACTGGGTACTAAGAAAGGAACAACACACAATTGATCGAACGTATCTCAAAGAGGGTGAAACGAATAAAAAATGCTACAATGTATAATTTAAAGTAATGTATAAATCCAAATCTGAATTAGACTCTCGACGCGAAATCCCATTCATCACAGCTATTTACTTTTTAAAATGCTGATTAAAGTTCAACGGAAAAAATTCTACTACTTCGCGCGCATTCAATCACGTCTCAGTTGAATCGTCCACTTGGGAAAAGTTGAAGCAACAATGGGAAGGTGTTAAAATGGACTGACTGTTGGACAATTTTTTACTTCTATGTGAATGCTTTCTTCAAACACCCTCGAGGCAAATATCTTCTTTTTTCATACTTTACTACATATTGTATCATCATAGTTATCATCCCGTGTGATATGGGAATAGAATAAAGTTTTTTTTCTTCTTCATTTATAGAATTAAAGTCAGAATAAAAAGAAAATACTGATATATTTATGCTAACTTATAAATAATGACAGTGTTTAGTGAATTGTTTTTAAAGATGATCATGAATTAGTTTTAGGCAATTAATTTTTTTTCAGATCTATTTCAAGATGGACCTATCTTTGGTCCTAAGATAATTAATGGTGAAATCGATAAAAAATTAACTAACTTGGTAAAGAAGTACTGCTTAATATATATATATATATATATATATATATATATATATATATATATATATGGCATGAAAAGAAAAATAAACGCCTGAGTCGGGATTTGAACACGAGTTTCTAAACTCTGTACGTTTAGCGCTCTAATCATCGGAACTACTCAGGATATCCTGCTACCTCTCGTGTAAATTGAGAATACTATATACCCATAGTAATTCTGCCCGAGGGCAGATCTTTCACTGCAATCATGATAAGGATGATGATGATGATGATGGTCGGATGATTTTCGGGGACCGTTGCACAGTGTGATATTTGACGATTCTAGGGGGATTTAATTCTTGGCTCGATAATCTTACAATTTTTCAGTCTTAATTGTTTTCTATGCTACTTGTAACATTATTTGGATAACGCTCTTAACAATTTCAATTATTCCTACTAATATTTTCGATAAAAAATATTTTACAAAATTAATGAACACAAATTATTTTATATTTCTTACCAAAACGTTAAATTTATTATATTGAATATATCATCGATTTACATATTACAAAATACAAATATAATGAATTTCTAAACAGATATTTTTAATGTATCGCTCTTATAGATGAAATTAATAGACCAGCAGTTACATTAAAAACTATTGGTCATCAATGATATTGAAGTTATGAGTATTCAGACTTCATAAAAGTAGAATTTGATTCATACATAATTCCACAAAACGAAAGAGAAGTAATGAATTTTCGATATATTTTACAAATGAAAAAATTGCATGGGCATATAATATATTTTTTATATTATATGTTTTAATATAAACATTTCACATATTATGAGGATAAATGGTATTTTATTTCAGACACAACACCAGATTACGTTTATATAACACTTTGGCTAGACCAGTGTTGAACTATGGAAGTGAAGCATGGACACTAAAAAGACAACATGAAAGCAGAATAACGGCTTGTGAAATGAGATTCATGCGCAGAACAGCTGGTTACACCAGATGGGATTGGAAAAGGAACACCGATATCTTAAAAGAATTGAAGACTACGCCAATTTTGGAATATATTAAACAGTACCAACTAAATTGGAAACACCATCTTGAAAGAATGAGTTCAAATCGGATCCCCAAAGCTGTTTATAATTATATACCAAGAGGACGAAGATCACTGGGCCGTCCTATGAAACGCTGGAGGGAAAATTTTCTATAGGATCGTAACAGGCCTTGGCCTAATACTTGGAAGGAAGAAGAAGACAAAACACATAATTATCAATTGTTTAACATTATTTTTCAAATGAAAAATTCTTAAATATTATTGTTTTTTTTACAAAATCCATAATTTATCATTTTACAAATATAAGAAAATACAAATGAACCTATATTTATAAGAACTTATACATTTATTCTCAGGGGTCCTCATCTAGGGGATATGTGGATGGCGACCACAAGGTGCCCAAGCTGTGCAAAACATTTCTTCCACTTACTTGTGTTTTGCACTCTTTTAATTTTACTATCTAACCTCTCTTGGTTAACTCTTGTTTTTTTGACGCCGACGCTATTAGGGCATCCGAGGGCTAGGGAGTCTTTCCTTTCTTCCATTTCTTCTTTCCTTTATTTTCTTTTCTTCTCCAGAAAAGCCTGACCAGAGGCTATAAGATGGCAGCCCCATCACTGGTCTTGCCTTCCTTTGGCCAGCAACCAATCGAAGGGACTATTATTATGCTTTCAAGTCTTATACGAGAATTTCCCTCAAACGCTGGAGGGAAAATTTTCTATAGGATCGTAACAGGCCTTGGCCTAATACTTGGAAGGAAGAAGAAGAAGAAGAAGTATTTTTTAATTTCATTATTTTAAAAACAGGTATTCTAATTATTAGAAAGTATATTATGATTTCTAAATTGTCATTATTCTATAAATTAAAACAAAAAGCACAATTGCTTTTCCATTTCTTACAGAAAAATGCTATGATTTTTTATTCTCATTATTTTGTACATATAAAGAAAAAAAGACAGATAGTAAAGTTGTACAAAAATATTGATCTGCATAAACTGAGTCACTTTTGTCGGAATCTGTTGCCTCTGTATCTAAAGTGGGTGCTGAGCGCAATGAGAGAACTTCCTGTGTAATTATACCGTATTTTCGTTTAGGATTATACCTCAAGTTGGCCAAGAAAGGATCAGAAGATATCAAAAGTCTGTGGAAATATCGGTGTTTGTATTGACCCTCGAAGTTTTTCTTGTGAAATGTTCCCGATATCTTCTACTATCTTTGTTTCTAGCTTCTTGTGCTTCTTCCGAAAGTTGACCAATCGTAAGAATACAAAAGGCTTGCCATGGCATAAAATTTTGTGCACACTGCTTGGCATATAAACCCAACTGTATTCTTTCAAATACAAATGTCTAGTTTCATCAGCTTACTTTTCGAAAGCATCAGAATTTATGGAAAACCCACAACTCGGTGTTTCTAACATGACATGAAAACGGCGAATTAGTTCAAAATTGACACCTGTTATTTGGGCAGTCTTTTCGGTGTTTCTGGAAAATCGACGAGCAGTGTTTCTATTATTCGTATTCCCTGCTTCTTGTGTTGGAATTTTCCACCAGTAGGCCTGTCTCACTCTTGAATCTGTTCTGAATATACTTTTACCTATTCTCAACTTTAGTCTTTATATATATATATTGGTGAATTGAAAGACTGACATCTATCATCATCGCTCGGGCTCGATCAGCTGATAAACTTTTCGGTTTATCTGAAATCAGCCGTCGACTCTTTTTCATTCTGGTGCCTCGTGAAGGTGATGCAAGGGATAATAATTTGACTATTGAAGCAGAGTATTTTTATTTCCCTTATCACGCAACTTCATTTCAGCAGCAGTACATATTTCTTCTACGCTTTTTGACCGAACGAATTATCGGAGCTTCCGCCTTTTCGTCTTTTCACAACATTCTTCGAATGATTTTGATGGCCTACCAGAACTAGAAGGCGGTTGATCTGTAGAAATAGAAGGCAGAGATCGACAATCGGTCATGGGAAGATTAATACTTTCTTGTAGCCAGTCTGAATAATTTTCCAGGAATCTGCCACGATGACGATAACATTTGTTCCATCTTACTTCAATTTGCTGACACACACTTCTCATGTAGGCCTATCAATTCTTAATAACGACATCAGAGACTATCACATGCTTAATTTGTTTAAATACAAATTCATACACTGCATCACAACGTTCCCTTTTATTATTTCCGGACAAAAATTCGAAAATTGCGCGCCGGGAAGTAAGGGGAACCATTGTGAAACAAAGAAGAATAAGCTAAAGAGACGCAGATGAACGAAATTTTTCTCTTCTGTTTCCAACAGAAGGGATGTCAATAAATAAAAATAATGCAATTAGAAGGCCATATACGTTCATATAAGAAAGTTCTAGTCTAAAATATCTGGATAATAAACAGAAATTGGAACACAGTTAAAAGTCTTCTCTCATATTAACATTCTTGTAAATCTAAACAGATGAAACCTATCTTCCGTAACTTACATAGCCCTAAACTAAACATAAATATCACAATAACACGTAAACCGACTTTATTCTCTACACAAGGCAGCTCGATTGATCAACCTACTCAGTAAGACAGATTATGCATCTGCGCGTGATTGTTGTGTTTAGACCTTATTTATGAGTCCCTGCACATGCCTAGGAACAAAATAATTACACATATATGCTAACAGGTTTGTTCACATTTAAATTACAAAATATCAATTTTATTAATTGACCTTAAAATTTTGAATTAAATCCCCCTAGATTGTTGAAATAGCACATTGTGCGTTGGGTCCTAATCTTCCTGGCATTTGTTTTATAGGTGAGGAAAACCCCAGAAAAAACCCTCATCCAGAAGCTTGTCCCGACCGGGAACCGAACCCGGGCCCGCTGCGTGACAAGTCAGCACCAAGAGACCACAGCGGTGGACATATATAGGCATATATAAGAAAGATAAATGTTTGTGTTAGGATTCCTGAGTAGCTCAGATGGTTAGAACGTTAACGTACAGAGTTTAGAAACTCGGGTTCAAATACCGACTCAGGCATTTAGTTATCTTTTCATGTCATATTTGCCTTCATTGCTAATGACAAATATATAGTTATAACACACACACACACACACATACACACACACACACACACACACACACACACACACACACACACACACACACACACATATATATATATATATATATATATATAAAGTCCACCGCTGTGGTCTCGAGGTAGCGTGCTGCCTTGTCACGCAGCGGGCCCGGGTTCGATCCCCGGTCGGGGCAGGTTTTCTGGGTGAGATTTTTATCGGGGTTTTTCCTCACCTGTAAGACAAATATCAGGAAAACTTTAAGGTCCAAACGGTCCCCGAAATAATATGGCCATCATCATCCTTATCATTATCATCATCATCATCATCATCATCTTTCACCGGTGTGGAAAGCAACGGGAAGCTACCACACCTACAATTCCCTAGTAAAGCTGCAAACATAGCATGAAAATGCTATGATTGCAGTGAAGGACCTGCCTTCGGGCAGAATTACTACGGATGGATATATATATGGGAAAATTTTGCACTATCAAAATTTAACGGTGTTTCACGGGATCGGAATATAAGATTTAAAACAAAAGCAAAGATTTCATACAATAACGAGTTCAATGACATAAGGTGTTGAAACATGGGAATTAACATTTAGAACAGTAAGTACCGTAAATTAAATTATGCAGAAATTGATTTTTGAAGGCGCTTAGCTGGAATTTACAGATGAGTTAAAATAAAAAAACAATATAATTAAACAAAATGTGAATAACCAAATTTCAATTGTTGATTCCATTGAAAATGAAGAAAATTGTATAGTCATGTAAAATAAATGACAGGAGACAGATTCCCAAGACGAAAACTAGAATGGGTAGAACTTGGTAGAAGAAGAAGAGGACGGTCAAAAATAATGTGGATTGGAGGTATTTTGAGCAGCATGATAGGAAAAAGATTTGGACGATGAAGATTGGAATGACAGATGTGATGGAAAATGACAGTACAATAGACTAATATTGGGCGCAGGAAGGTGTGCAACGATGATAACGTTGATCTTATCACTCAAGAAGAGATAGAATTATTAAATCAAATTAAGAACAAGAAATCCCTAGAAATAGACCAATTAATGCAGAACTGATAAAATGTGTACCACAATCCTTACAATATAGATCATTGAGATTATTTAATATGTGTTGAAAAAAGAGGACATGTACCAGATGAATGGGGAACAGCCATTGTGATATCTATATTTTTTTTAAAAATTGCAAGGACGACTGTAATAATTACAGAAGGATTAGTCTACTGAATACTTACTTATTTACTCACTAGTACTATCGAATCCGTAGGTTCAAGGCCGCGCGGACAAAAGCTCTCCATATATCCCTATCCCGAGCCAATGCCCCTGTATAATCTACTTCCATCAAATCATAGTTAATGTTGTTCTCCCACCTCATTCTTGGTCTACCAACTGGGCGCTTTCCCTCTGGCTTTCCTACAAGAAGCTTCCACGCACATCTTTCATTCCCTGCCCATCGCAATCTACGAGACTTAAGTGTTCTTATTATATATGGCTTCCTATAAAGACCATGTAGTTCATTGTTATGTAATCTTCTCCATTCACCTGTCTGTTCATCTCTCTTTGGTCCAAAGTCTACTGAATACTTATTATAAATTATACGCAAAGATATTGAATAATCGAATAAAGAATATAACTGAATGTCTACTACTACAATCACAAAATGGTTTCCGAAAAGGAAGATCCTGCCTCTATTGTATATTTACAGCAGCACAGATAATTAATTTGAAAAAGACAAGAATTTAATTTGCAATTATACATAGCCTTCATAGATTACATAAAAGCCTTCGACAGGGTAGAAGAAGAAACCCTGTGAAACATATTAACCGAAAGAGGCATTCCAAAACATATTACAAGAGCTATTCAAGCTTATATGCAAACGCAAATAAGAAAATAAAGAGTGAAAATATAAAATCGAAGTATGAAATCATAATAAATCAAGGATTACGACAAGGATGCCCTCTTACACCCATCCTCTTCAATTTATATATTGACGAAGTTGTCAGAAAATGGAAGTAACTTTAAATTCTAATAATAAAATCCGTGTTGACACACTCATATTTGCTGATGATCAGGTTATAATGGCTTCTTCAGATAATGACTTACAAAGAGCAATTTTTAAATTAAATAATATTGCACAAGATTACAATCTAGAAATTTCTTCAACAAAAACTGAAGTAATGGCCCAGTGTGGCAAAGAAATGGAAAGAACAAAAATAATACTAAATGACAAAAGTCTGAAGACGTAAAAGACATCAATTATCTAGGCATATCTTTAGGTTGTAATAGAGAAAAAGACAAATAATAAATTACAAATATTTCAATATTTATGTGGCACCCTTAAAAGAACACTGGGAAAGAAAGTAAGAAGCACATTTAAAATTTCATAAAAATATTGGCTGTGCCTGCAATATTGTATGGCTCAGAAATATGGACTCTGAATAAACAGTCAATTAAAACAATAGAAGCAGCAGAAATGAAATATTTACGATTTGTGGCAGGATACACTTTAATGGATAAAAAACGGAGCGAAGATATCCGTAAAGAACTACAAATATTCAGTTTGACAGATAAAATAGAAGAGTATAGGAGAAAATGGTATGAACATGTCTGCAGAATAGATACCAACAGATTTCCTAGGAAAAGTCTGAACTATCAACCAAGAGGAGGAAAAATAGATCGGGGACGCCCACGAAAGAGATGGACACAGCAGCTATAATACTTGGAGCCAGAACGAACCAAAAATATTTAATCCTTGCAAGAATAAGAAGAGCATGTGTAAACTGCTAAATAAATAAATATGGTCATTATCTTGATTTGTTAAAATTTTGAGATGTACTGTACGTGTGAATCTGGAAGGAAATCAAACCTTCATAGCGAAGAGATTCAAGAGCGACAGAAGTTTCCGCGCTACAACCCTATTTTCTTTAGTTACTCTCTCTCTCTCTCTCTCTCTCTCTCTCTCTCTCTCTCTCTCTCTCTCTCTCTCTCTCTCTCTCTCTCTCTCTCTCTCTTTCTCTGTTGCATACAACACTCCGTAGTGTGCGTACCGCACTGCGGCTTTTTTGGGGAGGAAGGGTTCTGCTGGGGATGGCGATCTATGCAGGCGAGGAAAACAAAATGGATCACGCACTTGAAACGCTCTGCTCTTTCACACATTTCGCACATGAAAACAATTCAGCTCAAATGGTGCATCATCTTAAGTTTATTTTATCCGTTATCTTTATCCATACGTTTTACCTGAATTTTAAGCGATTTTTATGCAATATACATTCATTGATGCAAATCAAATATCTTTGGGGCCCATTTTCTGAAATAGTAATGGAGTTTTCGTTGAACAAGTAATTTAAATATTTCGGGGTTCGATTCCCGGTTCAGGCAGACAATATTTTCTCTTTACCATTTATTACAATAGTTTAGTTGTGTACATTAATTTTCTTATTTCAATCATAGCAATAGCTTTTAGCTTCTTAGTAATTTAAATGTAGCATAATTAAGATATTTAAATTTGCCGGTCTGGGTAGATCATTGGTACTGCATTTGCAAACTTTTTTGTATTAGATTATTATTATTATCATCATTATCATTATTATTATTATTATTATTATTATTATTATTATTTCATTATCATTATCATTATTATTATTACTATTATTACTATTATTACTATTATTATTATTATTATTATTATTATTATTATTATTATTATTATTGAGTATTTGAGAATAAAGATCTTAGGAAAATTTTTGGACCAAAGAGAGATTAACAGACAGGTGAATGGAGAAGACATCATAACAGTGAACTACATGGTCTTTATAGGGAGCCAGATATAATAAGAACGGTTTTATGTCTCGTAGACTGCGATGAGCAGGACATGTGGCACGAATGGGGCATGAAAGACGTGCATGGAAGCTTCTTGTAGGAAAACCAGAGGGAAAACGCCCAGTTGGTAGACCAAGAATAAGGTGGGAGAATAGCATTAACTATGATTTGAGGGAAGTAGATTATACAGGGAATGATTGGAAAACATTAGCTCAGAATAGGGATGTATGGAGAGCTTATGTCCGCGCGGCCATGAACCTACGGGTTCGATAGTGCCAGTGAGTTGGTTATTATTATTATTATTATTATTATTATTATTATTATTATTATTATTATTATTATTTTACATAAAAAATAAAGAAGCAAAGTAAAGTAGTCCCACTACAGGCCTCAGGAGGCCCTTGGGGTAGTAGGCGATTAAGGCTCCCACTATTTCTGGACAATCGACAATAGATGTCAGCCCTGCGTAACGGCCGTCTTTACCCCCAGAACAAGCATCCGGTACTCATTTCCGTTAGAGGCTGAGTCACCCCAGGTCCATAGTGCCGCCAGAAAGTTTGGGTCAGTTTAAAAATCCTGACCCCACCGGGACATGAACCCTCGACCTTCCGGCTTGTAGCGCAGTGCTTTAACCACTACGCTACGGCGTACCCCCTAAAAATAAAGACAAATTAAAATAATTCAGCCATAAAATATCAAAACAAAATCACAGGCAATGACCTAATCCGTGAAGGATGATGATGAATATAATTATTTTATTTTTGCACGACAAAACTTTTACAAACACAAGGAAAGAATATAGCTACAAATTTGGTAAAAAAATATTATGATCATATAATTTTAAATCGTCCTGATTGCCAAATTATAGCATAGAATAAGAATTTTATAAATATTTAAATTATATTAAAAATATTAACTCTTAGGCCTATATACTGGGCAATTGATGACAACACTGTTGTAAATCAGCGATCCTAGTGGTGACCATTGTAATCTTGTAGTATGTTGTTGAGCAGTCTTTTGTTGATAAATTTGTAATATTGAAAATCTCGAAATAGCAATATTTTGTGATTAAATTTACTGTTTCTTACATTTAATAAGTAATACCGCCCTAAAAATATTTTCAGTAGAATGTATTTAGAAGGTGGAATTGGGAAGTACTCGAACATCCACCAAATTCACCAGACAGGAACGCTTATGACTATAACTTAGAAAGATCAAAGAATCTCTACGAAGCATTCGATTTCCATCAGAGTTGATATGCAGATCGATCAAATGAGAGAGATATCTAGAAATGATGCTGCACATGGAGTGCGCCGTCTTAAAAGGATTTGACAACGTATAGTTGACTTGACAGGAGACTATAAAAGAAGTTCGTAGCGTCAAAAGTAACCTATTTTGTGTGATGTTATATCAGTGTTGTCATTACTCATCGAATGCCTTAGTAACATTACGTACTTATCTCATTTCTCAAATTTCATTGTAGGCTCTATATACACTAACCGAATGGCCAACGTTCCCTGGGTATTTATCCCAACATTTTTATACGAATGAGCTTAGTGACCCATAAGCTAAGTATTCGATACTAATCTGGGCCAGTTTGAACTTTTCTCGCCCCTTCTCACTCTACATGCAATTGGGGCTGAATTTTGACTTAAGCGGAATTTAGCGTGACCCCATTCAACTCAATGATCTGGAAAACAGGATTCAACAGTAATATCGGTCCTTTATGATCATTTCTACGAGTTACATCCTCTCACAATGCCAAGGATGCTAGGGGTAAACTTTGGCTAAAATGGTCATCGGTACTATTACCAATGAGCTTGGTGGTACGAAAAATTTTGGATTCAATATTAAATCGGCCCTTTATGATTTATTTCTACATATAACCCCCTATCACACTGCTAAGGATGCTAGAGTCAAAACTTTGGCTAAAATGTCATCGGCACTATTACCAATGAGCAACAATTTTGGATTCGACTATAACATCGGTTACTTTTTTTAATTTACTTTTATCCCTTCTCATTTCTTCAAATTCGCTTAGAGACGCTAGGGCTCAAACTTGGGCTTAAATGTCATCGGTACCGTGACCAATGAGCTTAGCTACTCCGGAAACTATGTAGAGTGAGAAGGGACACTGTATACTATTCATTATCTTTTACTGTCTCACTTGCCAAAACATGGAATTCCCTTCCGCCCTATGTCAGAGACTGTCAAACTATAACATCCTTCAAAAACAAACTAAAGAATTATTTAATAACAAACTAACTTATACACCTCACTGATAGTATTATTTTAACCATTAATAAATTCAATTATTTATGAAAATAATAGTAAGATTAACAAATATTTTCTTTTGCTTTGTTTTAAATATTGTATAATCGTAAAATTAGTTTTCTATATCGCATTATTTTTCTTTGTTTTTTATATACATTAGACAGGGATAATTTAATATGTTTTGCTTGTATACATTTTATTATTAGTTTTAGTCTTAATTTTAACTAACATTAACTGGTTGCATTATAGATCGTAATATAATATATATTATCTTTTTGATCAATTTTTTATTTAGTATTTTATATTAGAGTTAATTCAAATTGTTATACTCTGATGTAATACATGTTTGTCCTGGTGAGTGGAAGAGAAGGTCACATGGCCTTAACTCCACCAGGCTAAATAAATCTAATCTAATCTAATCTAATATTACAGTGAGTGGCACGATCAATGCCATTTGAAGGTGGGCTATGTTTTACTTTTTTTTGACAGGAAAGAACCCCTTTAATATATTTTTAGACCCCTTTTTTTATGCCAGACATTACCAACGGGGTGATGTATGTATGTAAAACGTCCAAATATCCATTAAAGTTTTCTTTCCTGAAGAAACAGCTTCAACACAGGCCCGTCTTCATATGCCTTTAACCGTGCCACTCAATAAGGCAGATTTTAGATTTATTATTTTTTACCTCTTCTAACTCCCTAGGTGTGATGGAGTAAAACCTGGACTTACGCATGATCTTCTTTCTCACCAATCGTCTTAGGGACTCCAAAAACCATGGATTCGACACTATCTCGAACTTTTTTTGTCATTTTAGTTTTCACCCTTTATCATACTCTTATCAGGAGTGCTACGTGTCAAAGTTTGATTTAAATGTCACTAGAACTGCACTAACATGGTAAGGGACCTCAAAAACTATAAATCCGACAGAAATATGAATCGTTTTAGATTGTTTCTAAATATCACATCATCTCAACCCCATCATATGAGTGCTAGGGGTCTATAACATCCACTGAACCTTTTCCGGATTGTAAGTAATATTTTTATCGAGTTTGATTAAAATTACTCCAGGTAATCTAGAGTTAAGTTGGAACAAATATAGTTCGTTGACGATCATATTTGAATTTTAACCCCTCTCTCATCCCCTTATGGGTGTTAGGGGCATTTTACCCCCTACAGCCACATTGCCAGATCGTAACTTACAAGATTAGTGTTCGAAATTTGGTTGATTTTCTCGAGGCGTTCGATACGGAATAGTTATGCCAGCACACACACACATATCAATTATATATAATATGAAATTCACCTCCATGGCGCTACAGACCTAGAATGCCAGCCGACTACTGGCTTAACATTCACGTGTGTAATTTTTACAGAATTGTACGATCATCCAGCCAGAATAAGGGTGACATGTGATCAGGATCTCGGGTCCCTCAGGTTTTATAGGTGGTTTTCTCAACTTGAAGGCGCTAATTATTTAGATAACTAACTTCCTCACCTTTGGGTGTACACTGGTCCCATACTGGCTGAAATTCCATGAGAAAAAATCTTCCCCATTCGGACATAAACCAAGGCCAATCCCTATCTCAGCACCAAGGCATGTTCCCCTCTGGTGCGAGGAGGGTGTATATATATATATATATATATATATATATATATATATATATTTCTTATCCTGTTTTATTATTTTCATCCTCATTTACTGTATATAGGCCTAAACAACAACGGTATTTTACAATAAGTTGTCCGGTCAATTACAAAGACATTGGAGTAATGTGGAAAAATATAGAGTAAAGCTAGACAAAGAATTTCAAAGATTGTCTTGGAAGGAAAAAAAATTGCAAATGACTTTTTGGAAGCCTTAAGAAAAGATGATGGACGCCGTAAAAGAAGACAGTTAAAACCGGATATTTATCCCCATATAATAATAATAATAATAATAATAATAATAATAATAATAATAATAAATTGTTTTTTTGTTTATTTAATATTTAAATATGATTATAATTATTTCTATTAAGAATGGAAATAAGACTGATTTAGAGAATTCAAATTTTTTATAAGTACATAAAAAATTCAAACTGGTCAATATAAACTGTTAATACAGTTAGATATATTTCAAACTGATTTAATATATGTAAAAATACTTTAAATATTTGACTTGATATTTTTTATAAACAAATAAATGGGATTGGACGAATTGGATGGAAGTCAGCCAGTAGTACTCCATTTTCAGTTGGACTAATCAGAACTTCCAGATTATAACAGAAATGAAATGGGATTTTTCCCAGAACAAGAAGATGGCTACAATACTTGAAAGAAGTTGGATGTGTAAAATAATGAGTCATAGAAAAATATGAGAATTAGCGTTCATTTCTTGATAGTAGTTGACAAATAATGTCAAAGTTATGGAAAATAATATTGTAGCATAAATCATATGGAGTATAAATAATCCATACAGTGAAAATAGTGTTAGTGAAAAGTTGACCGTTTGAAATAGTCATCCACTACATATATGAAGTAATAATCTTCTATAAGTGAAATTTATTAATTTAAGCCGGAATATTTTTAATTATTGATCATTTACAATATTCATCTAAACAGAAGTGAAAACTTTAATAAAATAACATTTAGTTTAACTGTTAACAAAGTGTCGTTATTTGTTTATGTAAGAAACTTTCGCCATTCCCCTGAAAGGAGTCATCAGTGCCGTGGCAAATATCAGTGATCTACATTATTACCATCATATATCTTCAAATGTCTCCACAACGTTGGACATCACATCCGGACAAGCCACCTTAGCAGTCAACAGCTGTTGAAATCGAAGAATTAGAAAGAAAAAAATATGGATAGAGAAGGATGGAGGCAGATGTTAAGGCCCGCCTTAGGCTTTAGTGCCATTCTGATGATACTTATTTATGATATATGTAAAAGTGTTAAGTAGTATAGAAAATTAATATTCGCATATAATCCGAACGGATTTTAAAACAAATATTAATATCATGCTTAGATTCACAATTACTAAATTAAAAGCAAATATTTTGTTTGCTTAACAGATTGCCTGTGGTATTTAACATTCAGACACAATTTATATTTGCGGTCATAAATACTGCATAGCTCCATCTTTTATTGCAACATTGTGGTATTCGTGATACAGTACTCTATTACAGCATAAGGCATTTTTGTAACTATTTTACTTTCGGTATACAGAGTAGCCTATACAGTATAAGCACAAATATGCGGTCACATCAAACTCTACCAGTAGATTAACATTATTACTTTTTAAGCTTATAAATCTGGAAGTGTGGCTACGAAATACAACTATGGATATTGTACGTACATATTTTAAAATAAGATTATATAATTAAGTAACCAGTCAGTTGCTACTAGCAACGCATGAAGACCATCAACGTCTACAACATCTTAGACACATCAACTAGTAGCGCATACTCATCCTGCTGATGATGGAAGTTAACTTCCGAAAGGCATCCAAATAATATTTTAAATAGGCCTACATCATTTCAATAAATTTGAGGACAACGGCACCTGCCAACATGTATATTTTTTTATTTTTATCATATTAAGTAGCATTGCCTCATGGACATAAACTCTCCCTCCATACACCCTTATCCTGAGCAAATATTTTCAAATCATCTCCACTATAATACATCCCTCAAATAGTGCTTAATGTTTCTACTACCTCATTTTTGGCCTACCAACTGGTCGTTTTCTCCTTGATTTTCCTAAAAGAAGTTTTCATGCCCATCTTTATTCCCCATTCGTACCACGTGTCCTACCCATTGCAGTCTACGAACCTTAACTGTTATTTTATCTGGTTTCCTATAAAGATCAAGTAACTCAGTGCTATGTAGTCTTCTCCATTTGCCTCTCTGTTCATCTCTCTTCTGATTGGCGATAGTCTAGATGGCTTTTAAGTCCAACTTTGACCCTAGTACCCCTAAGAGATGGAAATAAGGATGAAAATGAGTGAACAATACGATGTAAAAGGTGGTCGATATTAATGTCGAATTCATACTTCCTGGTGTCATTTAGCTGAAAGGTGACAGTCCTGATGGTATTTAATCCCAAATTTGACCCTACCACCCATATTGGTGTGAAAGGATGAAAAATAAAATGTCTAAATTACCAATATTAGTGTTGAAATAATTATTTTTGAGGTTACCTATGAGATTAATGACAGTTTCAATAGCATTTAAGCCCTTGTTTGACTCCTGTTACCACTAAGGAGGGGGGACGGGTAAGAAGGGGCGAAAAATAAAGTTTCAAAATGTGGCCGAGATTACTGCCAAAGCCATAATTTTCGGAGACGCCATGCTGATTACTCACATTCACGATGACGTTTACGCCCATATTTTATCCTCAGTACTCCTGAGGGTGTGAGAGTGCGAGAAAGGGCGAAAGATAACATTTAAAAAATGACCGAAATTAGAATCAAATACATTAGGTTTCGGAGTCGCTATGTTGATTGGTTAGAGTCCCGTTGGCATTTTAAACCATATTTGATACTTGTATTCCTAAGGGGTAAGAAGGGTAGGGAAATAAAATGACAACAGTGCCCGAGATTAGTGTCAAACCCATAGTTTTCGGGACATTTTGCCGATTGGGGATAGTGTATATTCCACGTAAGCTCAATTTTGGCTTCTAGTATATCTTGGATTGAGATGGGGTGAAAAATAATAAATTCAAAATTATGGAGGTTACTGTCCGTCCCATAGTTTTCGAGATCGCTAAACGCATTAGTGACTGCAGATGTCATGTAAGTCCAAGCGACTATATCACTTGAGAAATGGTGAGAAGTGGTGAAAAATAATTACACTAGTCAACATGATTTTTGTCTCATGTGTACCAATAGTTGTACTTAATGCAGTTTTTTTTATCGTGTTTTCAAATATGTATTCGGAATTTCTCCATCACCCACAGTTTTTTTTAAATTTCAATTTCAATTAATGGATTTAAATAATTATTTTTTAATAAACGTTTTTTCGTCTATTTCCGATTGAGGGTCTTTCCACTTTTCAGCGGTTGCCCTTTTACCAGCCAGCTGCTGGCCCTTCACATCCACATGTGTCAATCACAGAGGTAGATGATCAACAGCCAGTGTAGGGGTGACATGTGGTTAGCATGTCGAGTCCCCCAGCCGTTATAGCTGGTTCCTCAACCTGGAGCCGCTACTTATTGTAGCTACCCAATTGCCTCACGATGCTGGGTGGGCACCGGTCCCATACTGGCCGAAATACCATGAGAAAATTTCTTCCCCCATGGAGACTCGAACCAGCGCAAGTCCCGTAGCTCTGCGCCAAGGCTTCCTACCTTAACCGCTCGGCTACGGCGCGGGACTTTTTCGTCCATTTGCCTATTCTAAAATAAAACCAAATGAGCTTACTCAAATGGTTTCAGCTATGGAAAAGAGATATCAAGGCAAATGGAATCCTAATATTCTGGCCGATTATTGTTGGACCATTAAGAGGGATGCTCCGCAGGCGAAATATAGCAGAAAATCCTCATTTCTGACTTTCTAGGTGAGTCCAAATGTTAGAGTATTGTGTAGTTACGAATGTAAAAAATATTAAAGTGTTGGAAATTATAAATTCCCGTCTCTCGGAAACCTTGCGTGATAGAGAAAATCCGATATCATATTTGAATTCAGGAGAAAACATACTACCACAGTCACATATTTTTCTTCCCGAGACAAAAAAAAATTGTTGTTGGTCGGTGATATGTAGGTCTATAAAATTATCGTGATTAGAAGTTAATCATGAATTTTCGGGGTCACTACGCTCATTGCTTGCACTTCCGATGACATTTAAGCCCAAATCTGACCCCTAATGGGGTGATAGGAGTTGACATGTAAAAATCATAAGGGACCGATATTACTGTTGAGGTGAATAATGACACTTTCGATGCCGTTGAAGTCCAAGTTCAGAACCTTCTGCATTGGGGGGTGAGAAGAAAATAAAATAAAATGTCCAAATTGACCGAGATTAGTGTCAAGTTCATAGTAATTAAGGTGATTTGTGACATGAAGTACGGGATAAATAAATAAATACGTAGACAAAGTCAGGCAATCAGCAGCTTATATTTTTAACAGAATAGTAGAAAATAATAAGAAGCATATAAATTACATAAATTTATTTTAAATTACATAGCATACAGTAGTAAGTCAATTAACTATAATTATACTCGTACATGATTTTGTTTTTACTACGGTACAAAACATTCAAATATCTGGCACGAGAAATTCATATTTCGCCAGTTCACGGATTAAACCTAAGAGGCATGCTTCGCGCCAGCCTCCTATAGGGGTTTGTGGGATTTTCTTCCATTTTTCAGTGAGTGTATTTGTGAGTTGTAACTCCTTTTAAAAAAATTAAACGGAAAATATATAAAACTGTTATTCTACCAGTTATATTATATGGATGCCAAACACGGACTCTTACTTTAAGGGAGGAAAGGAGATTACGAATATTTGAGAATAAAGTTCTTAGGGATTTTTTTGGACCAAAGAGAGATGAACAGACGGGTCAATGGAGAAGACTATATAATAGTGACGTACATGGTCTTTATAGGAAGCCAGATATAATAAGAACAGTTAAGTCTCGTAGACTGCGGTGGGCAGGACATGTCGCACGAATGGGGAATGAAACACGTGCATGGAAGCTTCTTGTAGGAAAACCAGATGGAAAACGCCCAGTTGGTAGACCAATAATGAGGTTGGAGAATAACATTAACCATGATTTGAGGGAACTAGATTATACAGGGAATGATTGGAAACATTAGCTCAGGATAGGGATGTATGGAGAGCTTATGTCCGCGCTGCCATGAACCTACGTGTTCAATAGGGCTAGTGAGTTAGTTATAGCTTCTGTAGCAAATCAAGACGCTCATGGATATTTTTTCTCAGCTTATCCCAGGGATTCTCAATTGGATTAAGGTCAGGACTGCATGCAGGTGGGTTAATGATTCATGATATGAGTTAAACAACTGTATCATGACATCAGAGACCAGTCATAATCTGAGAACCAAACCTACCATGACTTATGATTTCCAAATGAGAAATTGTGTCATAATACAGTGTATTTATAATAAAATATATAATCGTTTTAAAAAACTAAAACAACAAGCTTTATTAGAAAACCGAACTAAAAAATTGAAAAATAATTGTAATTTCCAACACGCTTAGGATAAAATTAAAGTGGTCAAGAAATAAATCATCTCCAACACATGTAGAATAAAACTAGTTACCTACAAAAAAAATAATTTTACCATCAAAAGCATGGGGTGTTCTATATGAATTAGTATATTTGATAATAAACAAATATTGGTAAAAGTAAAGTCTCTAAGAAGAAAACGTAAAAACCATAAAAATCACCCTATGCTTTTGATGGTAAAATTATTTTTTTTGTAGATAACTCTAGTTTTATTCTAGATGTGTTCGAGATTATTTTTTGTTGACCACATTAATTTTATCCCAAGCGTGCTGGAAATTAAAATTATTTTTCATTTTTTAGTTGGGTTTTTTAATGCAGCGTGTTGTTTTAGTTTTTAAACAATTAATTATTTTTTATTTTTTAGTTTTGTTTTCTAATAAAGCGTGTTGTTTTAGTTTTTTAAACTATTATTTGTTTTTAATATTTAGTTTAATTGGGTGTCATAAACCGGAATCCCATGAAAATGTAATTGCTTAATACTCTTCTAAAAAAAAAAATCCTCCGGGCTGGATTTGAACCAGCGACCTATGGATTACTGAAATTATATACCAGCAGTCTGCTAACAATTCCTCTTCATAGCACTTCCTCCTATTCTACTTCCTTCACAGTACCCTCTGCCCGCTCCTGGAATCTCCTTCCTCAAGATATCATGGGTTGCCGCACACTTGGCACCTTTAAGTCACGCTTATACAGTTACCTGTTGTCTAAAATTATTTTTTCTCTATTTAATTTTATACTATGTCATTCATCTTTTCCTCGTTTTTTTTATATATCTTGTACATATTATATATTTAATTATTTGACTCACTCTCATCAATTTACCTTTTTTTCACTCTAATATAATTGCTATATGACGGTTCTTAACTTATCTGCAAAGGAGGGTACAATTTAGAAGTGGAGGTTTACTTGAAATCCGAAATTAAAAACTTCTGTATATCGACTAGACCGATTTAGATTTTTTTTTCTGTGAGTTTGAGTGGGTACCAGGATGGTTTAGATTCACAATTGGACTTGGTAGGTGGCGCGGCGATCGGGTAATAGGATTTTTTTTATGTCAGATGCGTAGTCATCTGCATTATCATTATGTTCCGACATAACTATGTGACGTCATCATTCACACTTCTTGAGCCACAACAGAAGGCTGTAAGAGGTTTTCTTGCGAACTTATTTAATAATATCTAATTATGTCCTAATTGCTGACTTTTTTGGTAAAAAAAGTAACATATTTTTATCGTCCGCCCATGACATGAGAATTGAACGTTCGGGCAGGACAACGTCTGACGGGTACGCTATTATCAATAATATTATTTGTATTGTAAGCCTATGTTTTCCCTTTACAGAGATTTAGGCGCTTTCCCCCTACAGGGAAGCATTTTAACCATACTAATTTAGGTACACTTGTTTTCGTATAGATGTCATTTTGAGTGGTCCGTGGTCAGCGTTCCGCCTCATACTGATATCTAGGAAACCAAGGTAGTACTAGGACGGGAAAATTCGGTAAATTTTGCTTAGAGGCCTTTTCATTCAGGCTTAAGGAGTTTTTACGAGCCTGAAAATCTTCAGACTCGGGACCCACGGCTTAAAGTCCCTCCCGGAGGATTTGCTCCTTGTATTTTTCCGTCCTAAAAAATCCATCGACCCCGGCCGGGTTTGAACCCGCGACCCTCGGGACCAGAGGCAAGGAGCATAACCACTAGTCCACCGCGGCCGACTAATAATATTATTAATATCAATAATAATAATAATAATAATAATAATAATAATAATAATAATAATAATAATAATAATAATAGTGTTCAGAATGATGCTAATGATGATGATAATGATGATGGTAATAATGATGAAGACAATAATGATGATCCATCCATAGTAATTCTGCCCGAAGGCAGGTCCTTCACTGCAATCATAGCATTTTCATGCTATGCTTTGCAGCTTTACTAGGGAATTGTAGGTGTGGTAGCTTCCTGTTGCTTTCCACACCGGTGAAGGATGATGATGATTATGATGATGATGGCCATATGATTTCGGGAACCTTTTGGGCCTTAAAGTTTTCCTGACATTCGCCCTACAGGTGAGGAAAACCCCCGATAAGAAACCTCACCCAGAAAAACTGCCCCGACCGGGGATCGAACCCGGGCTCGCTGCGTGACAAGGCATCACGCTACCTCGAGATCACAGCGGTGGAATAATTATGATGATAATGTCGATGATAATGATTATAATGATGATGGTGATACTGATAATGATTATAATGATAATGATGACGATTATGATAATAATAAAAATAATAATAATAATGATAATAATATTAATAATGATAATAATAATCATAATAATACTAGTAGTAGCACTAGGATCTTTCAATATACTTAAGTTGTAATGTTACTGTTCTTATTCAGTGAAAATATTTGCAAATATATAATTATATATACACACACATATATATATGCAGTGAGTTAGAAGTTAACTCTGACTATGGTATAAGCATGTACGTATTAAATGAGATTTGCTAGTGTGTTTTTTCTGTATTTTAATATATATTCTTTTGTTTTAATACATAAAATTCATAATTTAAATTCTATAATAACAATGAAATATCTAATTGCAATTTATTGCTGTCAAATACACTGTTTTAATTTAAATGGTATATTTTATTATCATTAAGTTGTTTTATTAATTTTCATTTAATTATATTTGTGAAACAATGTTAATAAGTCCAAATAGAATTATTTAAAAACAAGTTTAAACGTCTGGTGAAAAATTGATAGTTTATATTCAATACACATCGAGACAAATATTATAGCCTCACTATGATGGTTGTCCAGCGACTCGCCTTGTTTCCCCGCAGTTTCTATATATAAATAAATACAAAGATGCCGATTACCACCACTATAATAATTCCGCATGTTAATCATTGTCGAGCAATGTCGCACTGCACCCGTTTTTATATAAACGGACAACCATCATAGTGAGGCGATAATACTGTAATTATGAAACAATGGATTTAAGAGTAGGAAGAAGAAAACCAGATATAATGAGAAGAGTTAAGTCTCGTAGGCTGCGATGGGCAGGACATGTGGCACGAATGGGGGAATGAAGACGTGCATGGAAGCTTCTTGTAGGACAACCAGAGGGAAAACGCCCAGTTGGTAGACCAAGAATGAGGTGGGAGAATAACATCAAATATGGTTTGAGGGAAGTAGATTATACAGGGGATGATTGGAAAACATCTCAGGATAGGTATGCATGGAGAGCTAATGTCCGCGCGGCCATGAATCTCCGGGTTCGATAGTGCCAGTCAGTTAGTTAGTTAATAGGAAGAAAAAAATATTTATGATAATATTTAGGAGAAAATTAGTCCTAAATTAGTATGCAATTTTATCTTTTAAAATTTGACAAAGGGTTTTCAAATTAACTTTTAATAATAATAATAATAATAATAATAATAATAATAATAATAATAATACTTTATTTATTCTGGCAGAGTTAAGGCCATAAGGCCCTCTCTTCCACTCAACCAATATTGTGGGATATGAAGTTAGAATGTTACCATTAAAGTGAAACACATAATCATAGCCTGAAAAAATCCAAACAACTGATAGCAACATGATGTTTATTAAGAACACAGATGGACAAATCTTTAACTTGTCGTGGTGGAGTGGCTTGCGTGCTTAAATGATCCTGAGAGCTATGCCGGCGGTAGCATTGCTGCCGATAGGGTTACCCATGCCGGACTGGTCGAAGGTGATAAGCCAGACGAAAAAAGTACCTTGGTCGAAAGAGTGACGATCTTTCACCGTAAAAATAGAACCGTCAAGAAATGCGGACATGGGTTCAACTGGGGTAAAAATGGTACTGTACATCAACTGTATGTAGACTTCAAAAAAGCATATGATTCAATTAAGAGGGAGAAGTTATATAGTATCCTGCTGGAGTTCGGAATTCCTAAAAAGTTAGTTAGACTTATACGAATGTGTCTAAATGACACAAAGAGTAGGGTGCGTGTAGGCAAACAGTTTTCGGACACTTTTGAAATCCACAATGGGTTGAAGCAAGGAGATGCACTATCTCCTCTACTATTTAGTTTTGTACTAGAGCATGCCATTAAATCTTTAGAGAATGAGGAAGGCTTACAACTCAATGGTATTAATAAGCTGTTAGTTTATGCTCAAGATGTAGTACTATTGGCTGATAGCGAGGAGATACTAAAGGACAACACGCACACACTATTGAGTAACACTAAGAAATTAGGACTGGAAGTAAATATCAATAAAACTAAATATATGGTCACACGTAGAAATATATTATATTATGGAAATGGACAGCTAATGACAAATGAGGGAAATTTTGAGGAAGTGGCTGAATTCAAATACCTAGGAGCAATAATCACAAATAGGAATGAGATGCACAATGAAATTAAAAATAAGCTCAATTCTGGAAATGCGTGCTATTATGCATTGCAGAGACTCCTGATGTCCCAACTCCTTTCAAAAAACGTTAAACTGAAAATATATAAAACTATTATTCTACCAGTTATATTATATGGGTGCGGAACATGGACCCTTACTTTAAGGGAGGAAAGGAGATTACAAGTTTTTGAGAATAAAGTACTTAGGAATTTTTCTGGACCAAAGAGAGATGAACAGACAGGTGAATGGAGAAGACTACTTAACAATGAGCTACATGGTCTTTATAGGAAGCCAGATATAATAAGAACAGTTAAGTCTCGTAGACTGCGATGGGCAGGACATGTTGCACGTATGGGGAATGAAAGACTTGCATGGAAGCTTCTTGTAGGAAAGCCAGAGGGAAAACACCCAGTTGGTAGACCAAGAATGAGGTGGGAGAATAACATTAACTATGATTTGAGGGAAGTAGATTATACAGGGAATGATTGGAAAGCATTAGCTCAGGATAGGGATGTATGGAGAGCTTATGTCCGTGCGGCCATGAACCTACGGGTTCGATAGTGCCAGTGAGTAAGTAAGATGGAGAACATGTGCTTCTTCAAAGCGAAAAACACTCAAAAATACCTACTCCTTACACCTGAATATCAATTTACAAGTTGAATGACAACACAAATCAGGCATTCAGTGTCGTCCGTCATGTCCATGGTACATCTAGATATACATTTCGTGAAATGGGAAATTGATTATTTTTGCATTCATAATGGAAGAAAAGCCGAATGTATAATTTATCTGAACAGATCTGCTATGCGAGACATTATAATATCAGGCGACATTATAATATCAGGCGACATTTTAATTCGTCACATGCTGAAGAGCATGGGAAAGATAGACTTTGAGGTATGATCAGAAACGGTAAAGCGAGGTTAAAACCAGGTAGTTCTATTTTATTTTACTTATTTTTTTATTAAATGGTAGTTAAGAGTAGTTTCTATAGTTTCTATAACTAATGACTTTTTCCCCATAATTTTTATAATCTCTGAGCATTATGCTGTTCAATCATCACTCTACGTACCTTATCGAATATTAATTCTAAACCTTAAATTACTTTCTTGAAAGATTTGAAAGAAGTAAGAGAGAACCATACCATTTTATTTTCACAGCATGTTATCAACAATTTAACTTGCTTCACGTAACATAAATTAAATGTAATTATAATTAATATATTAAGTATAATTATATATTGTATATTAATTATCATACTATTTATTATTATTATAATTATTATTATTATTATTATTATTATTATTATTAATACACTGGGCAACAAAAAAATAAACTTTTTTTTTGTCTCAGAAAAATATGTGATTCTGACAGTATTTTTTCTCCTGAATTCAAATATGATATCGGGTTTTCTCCATCACGCAAGGTTTCCGAGAGACAAACATTTATAATTTCAAATACTTTAATATTTTCTACATTCATAACTAGACAATATTCGAACAATCGGACTCACATAGAAAGTAAGAAATTACGATTTTCTGTTATATTTCGCCTCTGCAGCATCCCTCTTGATGGTCCAACAATAATCGGCCAGCATATTAGGATTCCATTTCCCTTTATATCTATTTTCCATAGCTGAAATCTCCTGAGTTAGCTCATTTGGTTTTATTTTACAATGGACAAATGGACGAAAAAAAGTTTGTTAAAAAATAATTATTTAAATACATTAACTGAAATTTAAATAAAAAAAACTGTGGGTGATGGAGAAATTTCGAATACATATTTGAATATACGATATAAAAACTGCATTTAGTACAACTATTGGTACTTATGAGACAAAAAATCATGTTGACCAGTGTTGTTGTTATTATTATTATCATCATCATCATCATCATTATATACGGGGAATGTTAAAGAAGCAATTTAAAGATTTTGCAGCCCGTATTGTCTAGTTCAACATATACATACGAGTAGCTATTTTCGATATTGAACTATACTAAGAGCAATATTTAGTCAAATTTAAATGATGACACCTTACTCTCCACATTGCGTCTTTTTTCTTATCTTTCTTCTTCTTCTTCACTTCACGGGCTAGGAAAATTGCCAGTTTCGCCTCATAGTTCTGACCATCTTTTGAATGGCTTTTCTATTATTCGTCTGGCTTAACTTTGCAAGAAATTTATAGAAAGAGACAGTTGTGCTCACCTCTTTCACTCGCACCAATGTTGTCGGTGTTTCTTCACCATAAGTTAATAGGGGAAGGGGGAAGACGAAAATTGACAACAGGGTGGGTTATTTCTTTTGTAACTGCACCAAAGTGGTCAAGGATCTACCCTTATATCTCCATCTCTCTCTTTGTCAAGTTAAGCCAGATATACAATACATTCCTTGAACCTCTTGGCTTGTCGTTAATTTTTTTGTATTGATTATTTTCAGTATGCCCCATTAAATCAGTAATATTACATGCTTTAATTTACACTATGATTGTAATAATTACAATATTATTTGTAACTTTACTTTCAGTAATAAACTAAAGTTGTATTTACAGATTAATTGTTTGAGTAAACTTATGGAAACTTCTCAAATGCCTGGTTATTAATTGCTGATTTGTGACTGGCCAATTGTCCACTTTCTTCCTTTATTAACTTAAATATTTGTCTTGTGTCTGGACATTCTTATATTAAATGATTGGCAGTTTGTTCTTCTGTGTTGCATGTACATGTTGCGTCGTCGATGATACGGAATCTATGTAGATACGATCTTGTTTTCCCATGACATGTTACTATCGCGCTGAAGGTTGGTGTAGAAGGTAATTTTAACTTTAGTCTTTCCTTAATTCATGGGAAGAAGCATTAACTTATTCTCTCCTTTGTTGTACTGTCCCATCTGTTCTGCCATTTCCGAAGTCCTATTTTATGTTATTCTGTTATGAGAGCTGATTTGATTTTTTATAAACAATCTCAGTTTCTTCGTCTTCTACTGCTTATTTAGCCAATTTGTCAGCCATCCCATTGCCAGTAATTCCTACATGTGCTTTCACCCAACTAAAGTAACATTTCTATTCATCTTCTTCAAGAAACTATAAATAAGCCTGTCATTGTTAAATTTGAGTTATAAAATAAAATAAATAATAGTTTTAAAAAACTAAAAGAACACGCTTTATTAGAAAACTAAAAAATTAAAAATAATTTTAATTTGCAATACGCTTGGGATCAAATTAAGTGGTCAACAAAAAAATCATCTCCAACACATATAGAATAAAACTAGAGTTATCAACAAAAAGAAAACAATTTTACCATCAAAAGCGTGGGGTGCTCTATATCAATTAATATATTTGATAATAAACAGATATTGGTAAAAGTAAGCTCTCTAAGAAGAAAATGTAAACATCATAAAAAGCACCCCACGCTTTTGATGGTAAAATTATTTTCTTTTTGTTGATAACTCTAGTTTTATTCTATATGTGTTGGAGATGATTTTTTGTTGACCACTTTAATTTTATCCCAAGCGTATTGGAAATTAAAATTATTTTTCATTTTTTAGTTTTCTAATAAAGCGTGTTCTTTTAGTTTTTTAAAACTATTATTTATTTTTTATTTTTTAGTTTTAATATTTTACAGAATAAGATAAAAATGTAAATATCTTTAAATTCCATACTATTGTAGTATGAGCTAAAAGTAATACTCTTCTATAAAAAAAAGCCCTCCCAGCCGGATTTGAACCAGCGACGTATGGATTACTGAAATTATATACCACTAAGAGTTCACTGCTCTACCAACTGAGCTCTTACAACGATTGACTAAAAAGTCGACAAGTCCGCAACCTATTATACCAGTTTTCATTTTTTTTTATTTTCGGATGATTCTGGCCAGGATTTTAGAAACAAAATATGAAATTATTGTATTGTCACGGGTCCTCTACACGTATACAAAGTTTCAAGTCGATCCAATGTTTCTAAGTGGGTGAAAATCGTGTTGAAAGATTCCGTTACATTGATACAAAAACACTTTTTTTTGATTTTCTGATGATTATGGCCAGGATTTTAGAAAATAAATATGAAATTATTGTATTGTCACGGGTCCTCTACAAGTATACAAAGTTTCAAGTCGATCCAATGATTTTAAGTGGGTGAAAATCGCGTTGAAAGATTCCGTTACATAGATAGATAGATAGATACAGATAGATAGATAGATAGATAGATAGATAGATCGATGGATAGATGGATCGATGGATAGATGGATAGATGGATAGATGGATAGATGGATCGATGGATAGATGGATAGATGGATAGATGGATATATGGATAGATAGATAGATAGATAGATAGATAGATAGATAGATAGATAGATAGATAGATAGATAGATAGATAGATAGATACAGGTCAAGCTAATATAAAGCGTGTAATAAAGAAGTAACGTTCAATTTGTTGGTTATGGATGCACTGTTTTCATAGGAAATTCTGGTTCATTGTTGCCGAAAGTGGAGCGAGATATATGTGCTCGGAGAAGGGTTTGAAAAACTAAATTTAAGGAAGAAAGGCTGTAAGAAATTGGTATTCTGCTACTCGTCCTCTGGATTGAAGGGTTCCGTCATATTTTACTTTATATGCCGAGAAAGTCTTGATGGCAACTGCATATGGAATGAGGATGACGTCGCATGTCTCCTCCCATGATTTATAATTAAGACAAATAGCCAAACTTTTTCTTTAAGCATAATCATTGATGCCATAAAACAATTTGGACTCACTATAACAAATAAAGGAATAAAATTAGATAAAACACACTACTTGAAAACATACGCTGATGACCAGGTAATAATAGCAAATACAGAAGACGAACTTCAGAGGAATATTTTTAAACTACATAATATATGTGAACAATATAATCTCAAAATATCCATAGAAAAAACTAAGGTAATGGCATTCCAAGGGAAAAACCAAATCAGATCGAAAATAGTAATAGGAAACAAAAGCATAGAACAGGTGAACCATCTCAATTATCTAGGATGTGACATTTCATTTAATTATGATAATGATATAAATAATAAAATAGCAAAATTCCAGGGAATATGTGGTACGATAAAACGAACACTAAATAACAAAACAATAAGAAAGACCCAATTGAAATTTTATAAAATGCTGGCAGTACCGGTACTGCTCTATGGTTCAGAAGCCTGGATACATAAAAAAACAAGATCTAAGTAGGATAACGGCGGCAGAAATGAATTTTTTGAGATCTGTTAAAGGGTGCACTAAGGAAGACAGAATCAAGAACACAGAAATAAGACAGGAACTTGAAATATTTGCAATAACTGATAAAATAGATACATATAGACAAACATGGAAGCAACACATAGACAGAATGAATGAAGATAGATATCCAAAACAAATAACAAAATACAAACCTAAAGGCACCCAAGATGTGGGCAGACCTAGAAAGAGATGGGCTGAAGTCGGAACGGGTCAACAGACCTAATCCATGAATGCAGATGATGATGATGATGATGATAACATTTTCGAGATTATTACTGTTTTCATTTGCTTAGTAAATCACAAAATTCCAGCTTCTGATATGTTGTCTTGGCTCCGATTGGAAGAATGTGAAAGATATATTGTGTCTTATACTACAGTTTGTCCACTTCAATCCCTCCATGCTTCAACTCGCTTCCATTCGCTATCATACCATCATAACTCTAACAAACGATTAAATAGTAACTCTATCTGCAACTCTACATCGAACATCTCACTATTCTTCTTTCACCAAACAAATTCACGCACTGTCAAAATCACAAGGCTAAATTGGGGATTGTATCATAAAGCTTTGGAAACAAGTTACAAGGTAGTGATTTTACCTCTGCTCTTATATAGGAAATTCGTCTAGATTGACGCCAAGAAATACGAAGACAATTATAATATATATATATATATATATATATAAGATAATTGTATTATAAAAATAACAAAATCGTACCGTATGACATCGAGCGAAGCTCTACGAGTTATGAGAGGACACATATGTCCATAGTCTTAAGAGCAGAGGAACCCGCTATATATATATATATATATATATATATAACATAAAGATACACAATGTATTAACAACAATACTGCCCAATTAGTATTTATATATTTTTTAAAACATTAAAATTCCTAAATCTCAGAAAACCAATATGTGGCTTATGTTATTGCCCCAAGCCGTTCATGTATATACACACACACATATATATATATATATATATATATATATATATATATATATACACTGCTCAAAAAAATTAGGGGATATTGTAGAATAACCTATTAAGACTATGTTTTTAGGAACAGTATTAGATGCAATCACTTTCTATTACTCCAAAAGAATGTAAACAAGAGTTTGAAGTCATTACGTAACCTCTGTACCACACCAGATGTCAAAGAGATCCTGATTAGGAATATGGCAAACAAACAAAGCAACATTAACATGGGTGAAAATGTTTCTTTAGTATGGTGTATGGTCTCCTCGAACGGCCAGCACTGCCTCACACCTGTGTGGCATTGATGCAATGAGGTTAGCAATGAGTTCTTGGGGGATACTTGGCCACTCTTCCATAAGAGCAATGTGCAGCTCTGGAACAGTTGTGGAAGGTGCTGGTCTGCCTGCAATGCGTCTGCCTAATGCATCCCACACATGCTCAATCGGATTTAAGTCCGGGGAGGAAGCTGGCCATTGCATATGCTCGATACCCTCCACTTCCAGCATGTCGTCCACCAAGCCAGCTCTATGGGGTCGTGCTTTATCGTCCATAAAAAGAAAAGAATCACCTATGGCACCAGCACAAGGCACGACAAAAGGTCGGAGAATCTCATCTCTATACCTTACCTTGGATGACGTAGAGGTCCGTACGTCCACCACTACTGACTCCTGTCCACACCATCAATCCACGGCCACCATATGGGGATCTTTCACGTACAAAAGCTGGATTGTTTCGTGTCCCTTTTTCCCTCCAGATGAATAACGCCGACTATCACATTCCACGTTGAATCGCGACTTATCAGAAAAAAGAACTGATCTCCATCGGCATGCCTCCACCCACGATGTTCCTCCGCCCAGTTTCTGGGATCCCTACGGTGTTGTGGAGTTAACCTGGTACACACCATGGGCCTACGGGCATAGAGACCACTTCCATGCAGTCGATTACGGACAGTTTGAGTTGACACCCTGCGTCCTGTTGCTGTTTGAAGTGTATTTCGCAGTTGAGTTGCATTCTGCTGTCTATTCCGACGGGCTGTTAACAAGAGGTAACGGTCATCCCTTGCTGTTGTTGCCCGTGGTCGACGTTGTCCGGCTCTTCTGTGAACAATATTTATTCTTTGAAAACGATTCCAAAGTCTGGAAATCACGCTTTGAGACACCCCAATGGCTTGTGCCACCTCTTGTTGTGTCTGTCCAGCTTCCATCCTTCCTATGACCCTCCAAGCCATTGATTCAGGTAAATCACGTTGTCGAGGCATTACTGTCCCTAAGGCAAGTCGTTCACTAACTGAAAACTGGACTGGATTTAAAAACAGCAACAAAACACTCACCCCCACACCACCCTTTCACATCAACAGTACAGACACTGCCCTCTGGTGTGGTACCGAGGTTACGTAACAACTTCAAACTCTTGTTTACATTATCTTGGAGTAATAGAAAGTGATTGCATCTAATACTGTTCCAAAAATCATAGTCTTAATAGGTTATTCTACAATATCCCCTAATTTTTTTGAGCAGTATCCCGTCAAGGCATTTATTTTTGTTATCATACCATATATATATATATATAACGGGCTTCCAATATAAACCCGGATCGGCCTCACGGGGTCCCGTCAGGCAGCGCTCTCTCCTCGTCCGCATTTCACTCTGCCAGCCGCTCGACCTTGAACTAGTCAGTTTACTATCGTTCGACAAGATGAGACGTCAGCTGACATTAGAGCAGCGCATTTATGTGTGTAAATGTTATTATAAATACGAATCAGCTCGTCGCGTTCGCGAGGAATTTATTTGGAACTTCCCTGGACTATTACCTCCTTCCAGATCGACAATTCACGATCTTATGACTAAATTTGAGACCACTGGTTCAGTACAAAATAAGAAACACACGCGAAGGCGTACGGTTCTCACCGAAGAAAAATTAGACGAAATTGGCGAAAATTTGGAACGTTCACCACAAGAATCATTACCGAAATTAGCACAACAAGTTGGGATTTCAATATCTTTTGCACATACAGCAACAAAATTGTTAAAACTCAAACCTTACAAGTTTACACGTGTTCAAGGTGATCCCATAGCACGTGTGCGGGAGGACAACATTTCCAGCATTTTCTATAAGGTAAGAAACAGTTCAAGGACGGGTGGCAGGCAGGGTGAATTGCGGGAGGAAGAGACAGCACTGCGTGCCGGGTGAAATCCCGTGAGGCCGGTCCGGTTTTATATTGGAAGCCCGTTTATATATATATATATATATATATATATATATATATATATATATATATACACATGAACGGCTTGGGGCAATAACATAAGCCACATATTGGTTTTCTGAGATTTAGGAATTTTAATGTTTTAAAAAATATATAAATACTAATTGGGCAGTATTGTTGTTAATACATTGTGTATCTTTATGTTTTAACTCGTCACTGGCGCACTTACAAATGATTTTATGGATATTTCAATACATTTAATAACTTACATTTCTTAAAAGAATGTGGCTTAACATGTTACTGCCCTAAGCCCTTCATATATATATACTTCAAAACAAAAAAAGGAGAGTCAAATTAAACAAATCTTTACTGCGAAATTCATGGCCTCGTCCGGATAATTCAGTTAATTTCATGAACATCGAAGAAAGAGAACCAGCAAAATAACTACATATACAGATGTACACAGATGGCAGCAAACATCAGTATGGCGTAGAATCAGCAATAATAGCTACATTTGTTGATAACCAGCTACACTTGAGAAATTCTGACTCGACGAAAACAGCTCTAAGATCCAAGCAGAACAACAACTTGTTACTATGAAAGCCCTGGAGTCAATTGAGGAATGAAGAGTCCAAATAAATAACAAGAAAAATATTGCAATAGTTTATACAGACAGTAGGATCACGATCGATGGACTCAAAAACATACGGATTAACAACACCTAATAAATTAATTATAAGTACAAAAATTGGAAAACGGAAAAGGGACTATTGCATTCGCGGATAGAGGCTCACTTAGGCATCGTTAGAAACGAATTATCTGACAAACTGACAAAGACGGCAGCTCATCAATAACAGATTCCCATAATGACAATAATACACGAAATAATAAAAAATATATCGAACAAAAAATGTCAGCAAGAATGCCATTTTTTCTTTGTCCTTTTTATTCTGTGTAATATTCCCATGATGGGAATCTGTTATTGATGAGCTGATTCCTTTGACAGTACGAATAAGAAATCACGACAGATGGAGCTATTGCAATATCATTTTTTCCAAGAATAGAAAATAGATTCACGATGAAAATCAACCTTGAAAAAAATTTATATCGATAATAATAGCACACGGAAACTCCGGATTTTATCTACACCGGTTAAACATTTCGGATAACTCGTTACTTTCGCGAAGAAGATAAAGCCAGTATAAAGGGTAGACATTTACTTTAGATTTCAAGACACTTCAAAATCAAAGATATTCCCTTAAGAAATGTGTCTAAAAACAAAGCCATGGACTCCAAGTAAGGCAGAAATCATCAACAAATAGAGGAAATATTTAATATTGTTCACGAAATCAAACTACTTCGAAAAATAATTGTATTGTATTGTAAGCCCATGTTACCCTTTACAGAGATTTAGGCGCTCTCCCCCTACAGGGGATAATTTGAACCATACTAATTTAGTTACACTTGTTTTCGTATATATGTCATTTTTTAGTGGTCCGTGGTCAGCGTTCCGTCTCATACTGACATCTAGAAAACCAAGGTAGTACTAGGACGGGAAAATTCGGTAAATTTTGCTTAGAGGCCTTTTCATTCAGGCTTAAGGATTTTTTACGAGCCTGAAAATCTTCAGACTCGGGACCCACGGCTTAAAGTCCCTCCCGGAGGACTTGCTCCTTGGATTTTTCCGTCCTAAAAAACCCATCGACCCCGGCTGGGTTTGAACCCGCGACCCTCGGGACCAGAGGCAAGGAGCATAACCACTAGTCCACCGCGGCCGACCGAAAAATAATAATTCTATTTTAAGTTTAAGCACTCTGATGATAAAAGTTAATTAGGCTATATGGAGATATACTTCGTTCTCATTGTAAATATTAGTCAATTTAATATATCAGTAATAAGAATCTAAATAATGCCTTTTTTTCAATGCCTCCGGTTGTCGTTTCTCTCCTAGCACTGGCGTAATTTTTAACCCACTTCTGAGGTTGTGGCGCCTGGAAGGTGGGGTTACGGCTGCCCTGATGATATGACGGACGATGATGCTGCTAGTGGTGCGCCTGTAGTGTCCTTAATCCTAAGCTTAATGTAAAGGGAATATGAATGATGATGGTTACGATGGCCAGATGATGTTCGGGGACCGTTTGGGCCTTAAAGTTTCCTGACATTTGTCTTATAAGTGAAGAAAATCCCCGAAAAAATCCTCATCCATGAAACTTGGCCCGGGTCCGTTGCGTGTCAAGGCAGCATGCTACCGCGAGACCACAGCGGTGGACTTAATGTAAATACAGACTAGGTTAAATTATTTATCTATTTATTGTTAAATTTCTGATGACAAGGCTAGATTTAAGAATATTATTGTAAATATAACATTTTTATTTATTTTATTTGAATTCGAAAGTGCCCCTCAGGGGTCCTCATCTAGGGTATATGTGGATGGCGACCACAAGGTGCCCAAGCCGAGCAAAACATTTCTTCCACTTACTTGTGTTTTGCACTCTTTTAACTTTACTATCTCACCTCTCTTGGTTAACTCTTGTTTTTTCGACCCCGTCGCTATTAGGGCATCCGAGGGCTAGGGAGTCTTTCCTTTCTTCCATTTCTTCTTTCCTTTATTTTCTTTTCTTCTCCAGAAAAGCCTGACCAGAGGCTATTAGATGGCAGGCCCATCACTGGTCTTGCCTTCCTTTGGCCAGCAACCAATCGAAGGGACTATTATTATGCTTTCAAGTCTTATACGAGAATTTTCCGGAAGAAGCTGGAGGGAAAATTTTCTATAGGATCGTAACAGGCCTTGGCCTAATACTTGAAGGACGAAGAAGAAGAAGAAGAATTCGAAAGTGCTAACATACCAGATAAAATAAGTAACAAAATAATACATAATATTTAATAATGTCAAGCCTAATATGTTAAACTTTATCTAAATATTATATTATTGACATACTTTTATGTATAATAATACTCGGAGCATGTAATATTACTGTAATGCAATGAAATATGCTGAGGAAATTAACAAATTTAAAAATAGTCTATTACGATGCGAGGCTGGGAAGTGGTTTTTACAGAAGCGAGGAAAATGTTTAAAACCGTGCGATATCGAGGTTTTTAATTTCCGAGATTCTGTAAAACACTTCATAAACTTGCGTTGTACATTCTTTTTTGCGCGATGGTATTTTCAAAATAATAAATAACAATAAAATAATATATTTGTTGGAAATATTTGCGTTTATTATAAACAATTGACTAACGTTAACAGCATGGGTAATGTTTATTAGTTGAAACTGCAGGAGGCCGTGAGACCAATTAGTGATAAAAAGATGGCAAGTACGTATTTATTGTTTTATATTGTTTGAAATAAAGTTCAGTTCATTTAAAATGCAGTGATTTTTTAATATAATATAGGCATATATTAACACTACCTTTTGTGTATATAACTTAAATTGTATGTAGTATACATAGAGGGCAGTGGTTTTATTTCCCACACGCGTGTTTGTAATATATAATATTATAGTATAGTTATTTTATTACAGTACAGTTATTTAGGTTGGCAACCCCGAAATGTAGAAAGTTGAGCTTTCAATCATGGTCGGAATTGCTGTAAGTACGACAAAACACACTATCGCGCAAAAAAAAAATATATATATATATTGTTCATTCTTTCGGCTACCAGTGTCTGGAACACCTATACCCTTATATCAAAGTCTGCCTGACTTAAAAATAGTCGTAAGTAAGATTATTTAATACTTTGCGAGTCCTCTGCTTTTTTGAAGGGGTAATGTTGTTGTTCCAGCGTAGCGGCCCCAGGTTCAATCCTCTCTTGGGATAATTTTCCTTTATGAGGTTTATTTTTCGGGGTTTTTCCTCACTATAGGACATCCTAAATTATCTCAAAAATATTAAATTAAAAGAAAATAAAAGATAATGTCTAAGGCAGGAAAGGAGAATACAAGTATTTGAGAATAAAATTCTTAGGAAAATTTTTGGACCAAAGAGAGATGAACAGGCAGGTGAATGGAAAAGACTGCATAATAGTGTATTACATGGTCTTTATAGGAAGCCAGATATAATGAGAACAATTTAAGTCTCGTAGACTGCGATGGGCAGGACATGTGGCACGAATGGGGAATGAAAGACGTGCATGGAAGATTCTTGTAGAAAAACCAGAGAGAAAACGCCCAGTTGGTAGACCAAGAATGAGGTGGGAGAATAACTAACTATGATTTGAGGGAAGTAGAATATACAGGGGATGATTGGAAAACATTGGCTCAGGATAGGGATATATGGAGAGCTTATGTCCGCGCGGCCATGAACCTACGGGTTCGATAGTGCCAGTGAGTTAGTTTCTTAATGCCTCCGGTAGAATGCAATAAATAGTCTATTATTTAAGAAAGAAGAAATGATTAGGGCGAGTATATGAGAATAAAGTTATCATGAAAAGTATTTAAACAAACAGAGAGACGAACAGTCAGGGGATGGTCCCATGATCTATATGGGAGACTGGAAGTAATACAGTTATGTCTCTATATTTCAATCAACAGGATACATGTGGGAATGGGGAATGAAAGAGAGGAAGTGATGTTCTTGTAGTAGGGTATATCTAGAGGGGATAGCGCTCAGAAGGTAGTCCACGAATGAGTGTGAGAATAAAAATAATTTTGTTTCGTGGGGAGTAAATTATAGAAGGAATGATTGGAAAATATGGTTGTACAGAAAACTTGAGTCTGCATAGTCCTACAACTCGGGGTTCGGCAGTACTAGTCAATTAGTTAATACTTTAGTAACAATACACTACCAGTAGTAGTATAAAATCAGAAGGTGTTAAAATTCTAAATAAAAATAGACGGAATGAAACGAATATTAGAATCATCAGACAATAATTTAACATAAATGAAATTTATGGATAGAATATGCTATTACACTATGAATTACGTGGTATTTATAGGAAGCCAGATATAATGAGAACAGTTAAGTCTCGTAGATCGCGATGAGTAGGACATGTGGCACGAATGGGGAATGAAAGGCGGGCATGAAAGCTTCTTGTAGGAAAACCAGAGGGAAAACGTCTAGTTGGTAGAGGTGGGAGAATAACATTAACTATAATTTGAGGGAAGTAGATTATATAGGGTATGATTGGAAAACATTGGCTCAGGATAGGGATGTATGGAGAGCTTATGTCCGCGGGTTCGATAGTGTCAGTGAGTTAGTTATGTGCAATTACACTGGTCCACATGATTTTTGCCTCACGAGTACCAATAGTTGTACTTAATGCAGTTTTTTAATCATGTTTTCAAATATATATTTGGAATTTCTCCATCAACCACAGTTTTTTTTATTTCAATTACAATTAATGGATTTAAATAATCGTTTTTTAATAAACGTTTTTTCGTTTATTTGTCTATTGTAAAAAAAAACTGGGAACACTTTCATCAGGAGGGTTCAGCTATGGAAAACAGATATCAAGGCAAATGGAATCCTAGTATGTTCACCGATTATTGTTGGACCATCAAGAGAGATGCTCCACAGGCGAAATATAGCAGAAGATAGTAATTTCTTACTTTCTAGATGAGTCCGAATGTTCGAATATTGTGTAGTTACGAATGTAGAAAATATTAAAATGTTTGAAATTATAAATTCCTGTTTCTCGGAAACTTTTCGTGATGGAGAAAAACCGATATATTTGATTTCAAGAGAAAAAATACTATCAGAATCACATATTTGTCTTTCTGAGACAAAAAGAAGTTGTTTTATCAACAGTATTAAATCAGTACAGTCGAAATTCTAAATAACCAAGAAATACAAAATTCTGCCATGTATGTTAGGTGTATGACTGTGAGGCTTTTTTTTTTTTCGCAAATCAAAATATTTTGTTTGCTACTCCAAAATACGAAAAATCCACGACTCAATGGCTGGTATAATTTCGAAAAAGGATTTGTTTTTCGTGGAAAACCAAGAAAGCACTGTCATATATGTAAAATAACGTCAACTCATTCAATTTATTTCCTTTATGTTGCCAAATCTTTTTAATGCCTGCTGATGATTCATGTTTTGAATTAGTTTCCTCAACATGTGCTTTAAGTGTTTCGTTGGCATTAATTAACCCACGAGGAAATAAGAAACGTACTTTTACTAAATGTCTCATAAAGGCTTACTGTATAAGTTTGTCAACGGATATCATTGATTGATATAATACTCATCTCAACATGAAAAAATACAAAAATAAATTAAAGTATATACCGCTACTTTACAATTTTATATATCGCCTTTTTCTACAGAAGCGGCCATTTTGAAACAACTGACAGTCGCGCATATTCTGCGTTGCACATGCGTAAGAATAAAATGCTTATATATAATATATATATATGTTTTTAAATTTCAGGATTGTTTCTGTTATATACACAGGTATCCTCAACCAAAATATATAATTAATATCCGAGGCTATATATTTTAGATTTTGGCATTAAGTTTTCTTTACAATGTATGAGGAACTGGCTAATAGCATTAACCCCCAACCTGGAGGACCGGAGACTTTTTCTGGAGTCTACCATAGATCAGTTGCTTTCACTGCAGCTAAGAGTCTGATCGATCTTTTATTTCCTCGTCCGCCGTCTGCACCATACCGCAGGTCTCCTACTCTGCTGCATCCGTCGTTGAGGTCTTCATCGTAACTCTGGCTAGGGACCTTTACAAGGTACTATCAGTAAAATTGTAATTATATATTTTAAAATTCTCCTATGCAACTTGCAATAGACACGTGTAAGATAATACATATTTTTATTATTTTTATTTTCAGTGTTAGAAAGGGAAGTACCTTTCTTACACTACAAAGGTAAAGTCGTTATTCGACCAATGAAAATGCAGTCAAACATTTGTTCTTTTTTTTTTTTTACATTATTACTGGAACTTAGCTCGGAATTAATGTATACCAATGTTTCTTATTAATATTAAAACCTGTTAAATTGTAAAATGAATTTTTGTTTTATAATATAAAACAGTTTTGTCAGGAAACCACTTTCTTGTCCTCAAGCCTTCTACCTTGCTTACTTCTAACCGACAAACTTAGCTCGCATCATTCCATTACAGTTACTTTTTCGATGATCTTGGGTGATGAGGATAAAACAATGTGGAACTAAGTAGAGGTTTGAAAATGGAGTTGGAACAATGCGGAACAATTATTTTTAACGCTTTCTGACCATAAAATGTACAATTTTGTGTGAGTGGTATAAAGAGCAGTTACATCTAATGGATACAAACAAGTGCTTTGTAAAAACTGCGTTAGGATGACATGTTTTTTTAAGCAGGAGATAATATGTTAATCACGTTATACGACATTCCTACACAAGAAACGATACAAGAGAGAAAATATTGGGCATTGTTCCTTCTGCAATAGATGTATTTACTGATTCAATGGGACTCCAGTATTAAGGGCATATGAAACATAATAAAAAAGGTAAATTGATCCCAATACAGTCCTCAGGTTGCCCTTGGCGTAGTAGGATGTTAAGGCTTTTACTTTTCTAGACAATCGCCACATGATATCAGCGGAGTTGTCATCCCTGTGTAATGGCCGCCTTTACCTCCAGTAAAAAAATATAGTACTCATTTCTATTAGAGGCTGAGTCGACTCTAGAGCCAGCTTCTCTCATCTTCCTCAGTTACTCCAAAAATTCCATACATCCAACGAATTCTCGGTCGTCTCACATTCCTTTCTCCTTCAAATTTGCATTCTATGATTTTCTTGCATATCTCATATTCAGTCATCTTTTTGTACGTGCCCTGTACATTGCAATCTTCAAACTTTAATTGATGCAACTACATCAGAAGACAATACGCTTAATATAATTTATCAGATAATGGTATAGACTATAATTTGTATTTATATGTACCGATATATTCACCATTTTAAATTGTATCATCATCTTCTTCTTCTACGTCACGGTTTAGGCTTATTTACTAGCCTGTTCCGGCTCTAAATTGCTACTGTTTCCATCTTTTCTTTGGTCTTCCCAAACTTCTTCTTCCTCGTGGTGAATAGATGATTTTAAATTTTACAAATTATTTTACCTTATGACATATTACCATATTAATTGCATGTCATATTACAATGTTAAATGTATCTAGTTTTAAAGATAGCGGATTCAAACCTGACCGGGGTCGATGAATTGTTAGGATAGAAAAATCCAAGGAACAAGTCTCCAGGGAGGGACTTTAAGTTGTGGGTCCCGAGTTATAAGTTTTTTAGGCTTGTAAAAGAACCGCAAGCCTTAATAAAAATCCTTGTGTTCAAAATTTAACCGACCTTCATCCATCCAAATAATACCTTAGTTGCCTGCTAGAGGTCTCATTGAAGCGATGCGCTAATCACACGTCTCTCATTTACATATATAGGTAAATAAGCGTTTATAAATTAGACTGGTTAAGAAACTCCCGCTAAGAAGCACGCATGTCCCCAAGTTGGACATATGGTGTACATACATAGATATCACCACATTGAACAGTCTCTAGGTACTTCGAAAACTTAAAAAAAATCGCAATTTACAGCTGAAATTTACGAAAAAAGTATTAAAATCCAACTACAGGTTTAACTGCGATATATTTTTTATCGCAATACCGTACATAAACAAATAAGATAATACCAATAACCAATGTCTATAACAAGTACAACATTATTTAGGTTGTGAAATATCCTATTAAAATTACTATTTAACTCATGCCCCAAATGGAAGTCAATCACGTTTAAATAAATTTTGTTTTACAACACAATGACAATCGTGTTTAATCTCGATATTTATCGAATTCTGTTTACCAAAGTCTTTTTTTTTTTTTTTTTTTTTTAATATTCTGAACAGGTCAGCATTATTTTGCAGTGACTGACTCTCCGACAAATACATTGAATATAGCAAATAATGAACAGATTCCTTCGAAGTACACATTTGATAATTATGTGATCAATAATTGTGTTTTTAAATAATGATTTTAATGAGTTATTTGCTAAAAAATAAATTAATAACCTATAATATTGGTTATAATATACAGTTTGATGTGTTTCATTTTTACTCCACTAGGGTGCACTCTTACAATATTGCGATCTTAGTGGGTTATCGCTGATTACGATCCTATTTTTGGCAATAAATAATATGATCAAGTTGCAGTGAATGAATATAACCATACATTTCTGATTTGTTTTCAAACATCACTGTTTACATTAAATATATAAATATTTTAAAATACAGGTAACTATATTTGAATAGTGATTTTTTAGTAAAAAAATTAATTGTGTTCGTTAAATAGTCCTAACAAATGCCACTCTTGATTTCCAAATCCTCTAGATAATTTGGAAATCACTCGTGGCATTACTTATGAAAAAGATGTGAATAAGAAAAATCACTAAATTTACACATATCTTAGGAATAATAAATAATACATTAAAAGCTAAATTAGTACAAAAATCAACATTAATAAAAATATAATCGTATAATAATTCAGCATTACCCTCAGTTTTATACGGAAGTGAGATCTGGACATTAAAAATAAGAGACAGGAGCAGGATCAAAGCAACGGAAATGAAATTTCTCAGGAAGACAGCAAGATGCACTCGTTTACATCGAAAAAATAATGATAAAATTTTAGAACAATTAGAAGTAGAATCAGCAGAAGAAAAACTCAACAAATATACATTTAAACTGGCTACACCATGTAAAAAAATAATGGATAATACAAGAATCCAAAAAATGATGCAATATAAAAGTAAAATATTCCCACTACAGGCCTCGGGAGGCCCTTGGGGTAGTAGGATGTTAAGGCTCCCACTATTTCTAGAGAATCGGCACTTGATGTCAGCCGGGTTGTCAGCCCTGCGTGACGGCCGCCTTTACCCCAGAACAAGCGTCTGGTACTCATTTCCGTTAGAGGCTGAGTCGACCCCAGGGCCTTAGTGCCGCCAGAAGGTTTGGGTCAGTTTAAAAATCCTGACCCCACCGGGACTTGAACCCTCGACCTTTCGGCTTGTAGCGCAGTGCCTTAACCACTACGCTATGGCGTGCCCCCTGATGCAATATAAGCCTAAAGGAAATCGTCGACCAGGAAGTCCTCTTAAAACACTGCTACATGGGGCTGAAACAGGTCTACAATGGCATAATTCGTGACGGATTATTATTATTATTATTATTATTATTATTATTATTATTATTATTATTATTACCGTACATAAACTAAAAAAACTTCGTAAAATCCATTTTTTGAAATGTTGTTGTTTCTTCTTCTTCTTATTCTTAATCATAATATGTAGGATTTTCATCCTGTTTATTTCAAAAATCACTCCTCCTGTCCCAAGTCAGGTAGAAAAAGGGTGAGGGGGAGGAGTTACACCTCGTAAAAAAATCTTGGTTCAGCTTGCCCAGCTGATAGTACCTTGTGAGGACCCCTTGCCCGGGTTACGGTGAAGACCTGAACGGTAGATACAGCGGAGAAGGAGTCCTTCGGTACGGTGTACCTGACGAAAGAGGCAACTCTACATCTACTGCCTTGTAGATTGACAAACGGGCGGATGGGGTTCATTAGTCCTGCAAGACAACCCATCTAGGAGAGACAACTCCGAAATAAAACGGGGCAGGCTGAGCTCTGGAGCTGGGTGAAGGCAATCGGCCTAGGGAGGAAATCCCGAATAATAAACCCGCCATGAAAATGGGCTAGCAACCCACTTCAATGTTTATCTTATATATTGCTCGCAGACTAAGACTGAGAAATAGCGTCAAAATACAACCTACCACACACCCCAGCCTACGAAGCACACATAAGAGAGAGATCAGAAAAAGCAGAGGATATAGACTGCGAATTCTTCCTGACCCCAGCGATGAATACTGAAGACTGGAAGGAACCGAACTTCTCCCTGAGACACGTGTTCACGAGGACCGCCACACATGGATTCCACTACAGAATATGTACCCAAAAAGGGATCCACCTCGGATGGAACCAGCGCCTCTGCAAGCTATGTGACCAAAAATGTGAACAATACCACTTAATTGACTGTATAGTAAGAAGAAAGCATCTAAAATTCTACGCAGATGATAATACTTACTTACTTACTCACTGGTACTATCGAACCCGTAGGTTCATGGCCGTGCGGACATAAGCTCTCCATACATCCCTATCCTGAGTCAATGCTTTCCAATCATTCCCTGTATAATCTACTTCCCTCAAATCATAATGTTATTCTCCCACCTCATTCTTGGTCTACCAACTGGGCGTTTTCCCTCTGGCTTTCCTACAAGAAGCTTCCATGCAAGTCTTTCATTCCCCATACGTGCAACATGTCCTGCCGATCGCAGTCTACGAGACCTAACTGTTCTTATTATATCTGGCTTCCTATAAAGACCATGCAGCTCATTGTTATGAAGTCTTCTCCATTCACCTGTCTGTTCATCTCTCTTTGGTCCAAAAAATTCCTAAGTACTTTATTCTCAAAAACTTGTAATCTCCTTTCCTCCCTTAAAGTAAGGGTCCATGTTTCGCACCCATATAATATAACTGGTAGAATAATAGTTTTATATATTTTCAGTTTAACGTTTTTTGAAAGGAGTTGGGACATCAAGAGTCTCTGCAATGCATAATAGCACGCATTTCCAGAATTGAGCCTATGTTTAATTTCTTTGTGCATCTCATTCCTATTTGTGATTATTGCTCCTAGGATTTGAATTCAGCCACTTCCTCAAAATTTCCCTCATTTGTCATTAGCTGTCCATTTCCATAATATAATGCATTTATACGTGTGACCACATATTTAGTTTTATTGATATTACTTCCAGTCCTAATTTCTTAGTGTTACTCAATAGTGTGTGCGTGTTGTCCTTTAGTATCTCCTCGCTATCGGCCAATAGTACTACATCTTGAGCATAAACTAACAGCTTATTAATACCATTGAGTTGTAAGCCTTCCTCATTCTCCGATTGAGGGTCTTTCCACTTTTCAGCGGTTGCCCTTTTACCAGCCGGCTGCTGGCCCTTCACATCCACATGTGTCAATCACAGAGGTAGATGATCAACAGCCAGTTTAGGGGTGACATGTGGTTAGCATGTCGAGTCCCTCAGTCGTTATAGCTGGTTCCTCAACCTGGAGCCGCTACTTATTGTAGCTACCCAATTGCCTCACGATGCTGGGTGGGCACCGGTCCCATACTGGCCGAAATACCATGAGAAAATTTCTTCCCCCATGGAGACTCGAACCAGCGCAAGTCCCGTAGCTCTGCGCCAAGGCTTCCTACCTTAACCGCTCGGCTACGGCGCGGGACCCTTCCTCATTCTCTAAAGATTTAATGGCATGCTCTAGTACAAAACTAAATAGTAGAGGAGATAGTGCATCTCCTTGCTTCAACCCATTCTGGATTTCAAAAGTGTCCGAAAACTGTTTGCCTACACGCACCCTACTCGTTGTGCCATTTAGACACATTTGTATAAGTCTAATTAACTTCTTAGCAGATGATAATAACTTTCATTAACTGTATCCTAATGTAGAGTGTGTTTAATAAATCTTAAAAAATTATTGCTCGCAGTCCCAAGGATCAAGCCTCGGATCAATGATTTTTTTGTTTATGAGTGCAACATAATTTACGTCTCCTTGAATGAAAATAGGACAATGAAGATTAAAAATATAATGAAATAAGTTAATAGAGGACAGGATTCAAGTGGTAATTAAACAGTTTTGCTTCATCATATATACATAACAGCTATTACAATTTAACTGGAGATATAAATATTAAATACTGAGGAATGTGGAGTCACTCATTATTCATTAATGGCGTGTCCTGGTGGGATCAAGTCCTAAAGGAGTACCAACAGGACGGCTTGTGATTTATCCCTAAGGAATCCCGCTAACTCAATTACGGTGTTGCGCAACATGTTAATTTCATGGTACGCTGACAACCCATATGTTCATACATAACTCCGCTTTTCATTAAGAACGCAAAATTCTGACCAAATTATTATTTTTTTTAATTCGATGTTCCAGATTGTGATTTTGACATTTCTGGTGTTCTTACCTGGTATTGGCGTTACCCCGAAAACATATCTACCACATAAACTGCTACTCAGGACTTGACTAACTTCAACCGCCATTTTGTTACATATAGGCCCTAGATCACTATTAGCTTGAATGTCAATATTCAAGAATAAATAAAACAGATCTTGCACCTTGCCGTGATATTCTCCGGATAGATTTCTAACACTGAACAACAAAAAATAAACTTTTTTTTGTCTCAGAAAGAAAAATATGTGATTCTGATAATATTTTTTCTCCTGAATTCAAATATGATATCAATTTTTCTCCATCACGCAAGGTTTCCGAGAAACAGGAATTTATAATTTCAAACACTTTAATATTTTCTACATTCGTAACTACACAATATTCGAACATTAGGACTCATCTAGAAAGTAAGAAATGACGATTCTCTGTTATATTTCGTCTGTGGAGCATCCCTCTTGTTGGGCCAACAATAATCGGCCAGCATTCTAGGATTCCATTTGCCTTGATATCTCTTTTCCATAGCAGAAACCATTTGAGTTAGATCATTTGGTTTTATTTTACAATGGACAAATGGACGAAAAAAAGTCTATTAAAAATAATTATTTAAATCCATTAATTGAAATTGAAATTTAAAAAAACTGTGGGTGATGGAGAAATTCCGAATACATCTTTGAAAACACGATAAAAAACTGCATTAAGTACAACTATTGGTACTAATGAGACAAAAATCATGTTGACCAGTGTAATTCACTTAAAACTCAACTTCGATTTTTTGTGGGTTAGATCTCTTTTCGGGGCGACTATTCAATTGTAATCCATTTCAGAGGTTGGGGCGCCTGGAATGCCCCGACAAAATGATGGGTTATGATAATAGTGGTGCCACAGTAAAGTCCTTAATTCTAAACTTAATCTAAGGCGAATATGAAAGATGGTGATTATGATGGCCATATGATGTTCGGGGTCCGTTTGGGCCTTACAGCTTCCTGACATTTGTCCGAAAAACCCTCACCCAGGAATCTTGTCCCAACCGGGGATCGACCCCGCTGCGTGACAGAGCAGTAACGATACCTCGATACCACAGTGGTGGGCTACATTATACATATGAAATAATCTATTTTCTTTCTTCTATCAAATATTTTTTTTTAGGTATAAGGCATATTTTGAAGCGTATTATGAGCATTTGGGATGAAATATCTCAGTTGCGATATTTGATTTTTTAACTACGACGTGGAAAAGTATGTTAAGAAAATACGTAAGCTATAAGCCGAAAGATTGGGGGTTCGAGTCCCGGGGGGTTAGAATTTTTCAATTGGCCTGAACCTTCTGACAGTACCATGGCCCTAGTGGTCGACTCACTCTCTAATGGAACTAAGTACAGAGTGATTAAAAAATATGGCTATACATGTGATCGCATTTTGTGACGAAAATATTATTATTAAAGGAAATATGATATAATTGGAAAGGGAATCCTTCAAATTACAACAACAAAACAAAACTTATCACTGCTCACGTGGAGATGACCAATTTTACAATTTTATTGTAACAGCACACGCTTTTATCATAATTTTTTTTGTGCAGCTTGGCGGGTTGATTTTTGTGGGAGGCGTCGAACGCCTCCATCATTCTCTTCGTTGTTTCTGCATCCGTGCTAACGCGAGGCCTTCCAGGAGGTTTGATTTTCTGCATCCTTCCCGTTTCCAGCAGTCGTTTTCTCCACTTCCCCACAGTCGACGGCTGCAATGTTACATTAAACTCACGTCTTGCCCGTCTTGCGGCCTCACGATCATTAGCATACGTCATTGCCCATGCAGCAATTGTAATTTGCTGTTGCATATTCAACGCCATTTTGGCTAATGACGTAAGTTCTACACTATTTTGTTTTATTCCATTGTTGTAATTTGAATAATTGTCTTTCCAACGGAAATTTTATATTTCCTGTATTGGTAATATTTTCATCACACAACGCGATCAAACGTATAGCCATATTTATGATTCACCCCATACCAGACGCTTCTTCTGAAGGTAAAGGCGGGCATCACGCAGAGCTGACAATTTGGCTGACATCCATTGCTGATTGTCTATAAAAGTTGGAGCATTAATCTCCTACTCCACAAAGGCCCACATAAATCTCCAGTCAATATTGTCTTAAGTAGCTCAGGCGGAAAGGCGGAAAAGCTTTAAACAATCCCTCAGGCCTAAATGTTTGAAAAAAACACATTCAAAAACAGGTCATATACTTGGGGGAGAATTCATAGTCGGATTAAGATAGGCCCTAAATATCCAAGGCGGCTCCGTGGCGCAAGCTGTTTGACATTCGTTTTTTCACCGCAAGGGTCCCGAGATCGCATCTAGGTCACTCCATATGGGTTTCGTGGTGGACAAAACATAGCTTGGGCAGGTTTTTCTCGGGGTTTTCTCCCATTTTCCCCTGCCACAATTTCATTCCATCATTTCTCCATATTCATCTCATCCATTTCCTATTCATTTCGTTCATCTGCCCCGTGATAGTGGGTCTGGCGTGGTCGGCCGGCACCCTTGTCATTCTATCTATCTATATCTATTTAAATTGGAGTAGCCCATTATGAGCCATAGCCTCTTCTTTATAAGGAGTTACTAAACCAAATTAATTTTTAGTTACCTTATTTGCTCGTAGATGTCATGGATGGTATGCGGTCAGCACATCGACCCAATGAGACATCTAACAGGCAACTAAGGTAATACTAGGACGTCGATATCGGTAAATTTTGCTTAGATGCCTCTTTATTCAGGCTTAAGGATCTCTTACGAGCCTGAAAGTCTTCCGACTCTGGACCCACGGCTTAAAGTCCATCCCGGAGGACTTGCTCCTTTGATTTTTCCGTCCTAAATATTCATCGACCCCGGGCGGGTTTAAACCCGCGACCCTCGGAACCAGAAGCAAAGAGCATAACCACTAGTCCACCGCGGTCCACCTTGTCATTCACAAACCTCTATATATGGGCTTCATATTATCTGTTCCTTCCACCCGACCCTGAGTTGGTTACGAGTTGAGGATATATTATTTTTAACTCATCCAATGAATTAATTTATTTGTAGTGTTTTGTTAAACTTGCTATCTGTATTGTAGAATTGTTTAACTATCCTGTGTGTTGAATCAATTTGAGCGCTACAATATTTGCATAGGCAACAGTTAGATAGGCAAGTTCAAGTGCAGACATAGGAACAGTAATCTGTTGTGTGAAGTTTGGGAAGCAGCATGAATAATAACTGAAACTGTTAGCTTCTCTAATGAATGCTCGGTATCGTGATAATTTCGCCATAGCACCGTTCACGTTCAAAGTGCTCTTGTTAGCAACTTTCTTGATAATTAGGACAAATAATTGAAGTAAAAGTTTCGGGAATTAAAGGAACTGACTTCGGTTCGCTGAATTTACAGGATGAGCTGACGTAACAATGATGTAATGGTACCACATATATAAGTGGCAGTTTCTTCTATAATCGTCACTACAGCTTGTTGAATCCACTTGACAATTTGCTAGAAAGCAATATATTCCAACATGCACAAGGTAAGATATGTAGATAATATGTCGAATAATTTATTATAGTTTATATGAAGGCACTTCAACAATAATTATCAGTAAGGAGTGAAGTGCCAGTTCTCTACAAGTACTATAATATAGCTTATTAGGTTATTAGGTTAAGTAGTTAACTAATATAATGTCAATTAGATTTTTTTCCCAAAGTGCCCCAGGTTGTCATTTCAACATTTCTGGTATTCTCTCCTGGCATGGCGTACTTTTAACCCACTTCTGAAGTTGGGGCGCCTAGAAGGCGGAGTTACGTTGCCCCGATGATATTAGAGTTGATGATGGTAATGATGCGCCAGGAGAGACCTTAAACTAAACTTAATCTAATTAGACGAATATGATATTGTTGATAATGAGAGCCAGATGTTGCTCGGGGACCGTTTGGGCCTTACATTTTTCTGACATGTATCTTACAGGTGAGGAAAAACCCCGAAAAATCCTCACCCAGGAAACTTGTTCCGACCGGGGATCGAACCCAGTCCCGCTGTGTGACAAAGCAGCATGCTACCTCGAGTCTATAGCGGTGGACAGAAAAAAAAGTTATATGTAAGATAATTAGATCCTCGTTTACAAGAAAGGGTGTATATACACACGCACAAAAATCGGCTGTCTATGGCACAGTGCCACCAGTGAATGTTCGATCCGAGAAGAAGTGAATTTTAGCGTCGTGTCGGTCAATGTGTTAACACATGTTCCCGCTAGAGCCTATTGCCAATATGTTTGCTCACATATAAGGGGATTCTATCTCAAGAGTCCACCTACATTAGTGGGCAAATCAGGCGATAAAATGGGCAAGTTAGTGCTAGTTTGTGCAAGTTGGGAGAGTTAGTACAACATATTAGTTTAGCTTTCACTTGTTTGTTAGCGGATGTTTGTGATAAATTCGCTACACTGTCTGATCAATGCCTAATATATATTTTACATAGCAAATATGCTGATATTAGGATATTTTGAGCTCAACTTTTCACTTTATTTTAATTTTACATATTTGGAAAATAATCATCTTATATATTTCTCTCAGGTAATTATGCATATACTGCAACAATAAATTGTGCTTTTCCGCTTTTTATTTGAATTTGTGTTAGTGGTATGATGGCATAGAATTTCCTAAAATTCTACTATAATTTAAATTCTTAACGCATTAAAATTTGAACATGTCATTGTATTCTTTAAAGTCGGTAATACATGAATATAGGATTTTGTTGTTCGTTGGAACAAAACGAGGATAATAAAACTAATCCTTTATTTTAATACAACCAAGTTTGAATTTCAGATAATTAGTACGTGGATTAATAACGTTAAACTTTTATTTATTTTGTTAAAATGGGTTCAGAACCAACTGAAGAGTTTATAACTACAAAAGGGTTATTACAAGGGTGCACAATGCCCCCGACATTATTTACAATATACATAGATACTGTATTACAGGAATAATCAAAGAAATGTAAACCAATGGGATTAAAATTAAATGAGAAAAAAATACATACATCACTTATTATTCGCAGATGATCAAGTAGTAGTCACTTCAGGATGTGAAGATGCAAGAAACTAGAGGAAGAATACTCAAGATGGGGTTTAACAATTAATTATAATAAAACAGAATATGAGAGCACAGACATTTCCGAGGAATTAGAAATAAATGAAACAAAGATTAAAACAGTAGACTATTTTAAGTATTTAGATCAATAATTCAAAAAGATGGATCATCTGAATTAGACATCGGAAAAATAATAATACAGACAAAGGAAGTTATTGGCATATTAAATTATATTTTATGGAGTAAGCATATAATCAAGAGGATTAAATTAATAATATGTAACACAATTGTAAAGAATATTTTATTATATGATGCGGAAACAGGGACGTTGAAGCAAAAACACAGAAATAAATAAAATATTAGTCACAGAAATGGACGTTTTAAGAAGATCGGAAAGAATATAAAAATTAGATAAAATAAAAAATAATACAATAAGAGAAATAATGAATGTAGATAAGGATATTGTACAAGAGATTGAAGAAATCCAACTAAGATGGTATGGACATAAATATAATGAGAAGAAGGGACACAGAAACAAACAAAGAAGTATTGAAATGGATACCTCCTGGAAAAGGGAAAAGTGGTAGACCAAAGCCAACGTGGATAAAGGGGATTCAAGACAACATGAAGAAGAGAAATATGACAGAAACAGACACGCAAGACGGGGAAGTGTGGAAGAAAAAAAGTGTATATTTTGGTTGAGGATACCTGTGTAAATAACATAGTCTGAGGATACCTGTGTAAATAACATAGTCCAAGATCCGGTTGCAAGATTACTACGTTCATCAAGTGTATGAACAAAATCAGTTGTTTTCATAAAATTCTGAATGATTGAAAACATTTTGGCCGAGTTGCCTATTGAAATTCGGCCGCCAGTATGTTCAATTAAAATATTATTTATTTATTTATTCTAAATAATTTGATTCACTTGTTATTAAAATAAATTATAATCCAGTTCGCAGAAATCTATGTATAGAGCTTGAAAAGTTTTGGTTGCCATTGCACACTTGGCCGTAAACCTCCTCGCGGCTACAGCAGGCTGTGGCACCAATCAGTAATAAAATGGCGATCGGGATATATAGATTCCCGAGCAACCCCGGGTAATCAGCACAGAGTATCTAAAAATATAAATTTATGATTATGTTTCGTCCTACTTATTCAACTGAACATAAAACCACGTTAATTTTCATTTATTTAGGCGTAGCAGAGCACACCGGGTATTAGCTAGTATTTTATAAATTGTCAAAAATTCCGTTATTATTAAGATGAAACATTTATGAGATATTTCATGTTGTTTCTTTTTTCCACTCTTTACAGATAACAATATTATTGGCCCTGTTCGCCATTGCAAGCGCTTTTCCAGGGCATGTAGAGGAGAACGAGAGTCATGACGTACACCCACAATATAAATTTGAGTATGCAGTTCACGATCCTCACAGTGGTGACGTAAAAGATCAATGGGAAGTCAGAGATGGCGACAAAGTAAAAGGAGCCTACAGCGTTAAGGAATCTGATGGAAAAACTCGCACTGTGGAGTACTATTCAGACAAACACAATGGATTCATCGCAGTCGTGAAGAAGTCTGGAGGATACGGAAAGCCAGAAATAACTTACCATGGAGCCAAACCTTATAACTAGATACCTTTATGTCGACACTATCCTTGTTCTGTACAATATGCATTTTTATACAATATTAAAGACAGTTTGAAATGATTTTGTACACTTGAAAAGATATTCTCATACCTTCAATTCCACTTTTCCCCATATCCAGGTGATATTTCCTAAAACTACATTTACTAATGCTGGTACTATTATAATAAAATAAAGTTCTTAGGAAAATGTTTGGACCAAAGAAAGATGAACAGACAGGTGCATGGAGAAGACTACATAACAATGAACTATAAGGTCTTTATAGAAAGCCAGATATAATAAGAACAGTTAAGTCTCGCAGACTGCGATGGGCAGGACATGTTGCACGCATGGGGAATGAAAGACTTGCATGGAAGGTTCTTGTAGAAAAGCCAGAGGGAAAACGCCCAGTTGGTAGACCAAGAATTGAGGTGGGAGAATAACATTAACTATGATTTGAAGGAAGTAGATTATAAGGGAATGATTGGAAAGCATTAGCTCGGGATAGGGATGTATGGAGAGCTTATGTCCGTGCGGGCATGAACCTACGGGTTCGATAGTGCCAGTGAGTAAGTAAGTAAGTATTAGAATAAAAAAAACTATACTGACTTTTTCTGGATGCGGTACAAGAAATGTAAATGTTCAATTTCAAATACAAAGCAGGATATTTAGGTTAAAATCTTAAATAAAGATAAATTAATAAAGTACTTAGGAAAAATTTTGGACCAAAGAGAGATGAACAGACAGGTGAATGGAGAAGACTGCAATAACAGTGAATTACATGGTCTTTATAGGAAGTCACATATAATGAGAACAGTTAAGTCTCGTAGACTGCGATGGGCAGGACATGTGGTACGAATGGGGAATGAAAGACGTACATGGAAGTTTCTTGTAGGAAAACCAGAGGGAAAACGCCCAGTTGGTAGACCAAAATGAGGTGTGAGAATAATATTAACTATGATTTGTGGGAAGTAGATTATACAGGGGATGATTGGAAAACATTGGTTCAGGATACGTACATATGGAGAGCTTATGTCCGCGCGGCCATGAATCTACGGGTTCGATAGTGCCAGTAAGTTAGTTATGCTATTAAAGTATTTAATATAACATTTTAACAATGCATAGGTTGTAAACATTTTTTTATAAATGTGTTTGTTGGATAAAAAATAACATCTCAATAATTAAAACATTTCTTAAAAACATCTAATCGATACAAATCTAAATAATTACTTTACTCATGAAACATATTTTAAACACTATTGAGTAAATTTATAAAATCAAATTTTTTATTAAACTTTAAATAAATCTATATAATTTTGTTTTGTATTGTATAAATATATGAAGTAAAATACAGTATATTTCAATTATTAATGACTATTTAACTCATGCCCCAAATGGGAGTCAATGACCAATCACATTTCAATGATTTCTATTTTACAACCAATCAGAGTCGTGTTTCACCAAATATTTATCAGTGTTATAATTACCATATTAAAGAAAGCTCCTCCTTACAATATTGCGTTCCTTTGGCAATAAATAGTATGATCTGGTTGCAGTGATAAACAAAAGAAGCAGTAGAAGCGTACCTATCGTTTCTCATTTGTTTTCAAACATCGCCGTTTACATTAAATATATAAATATTTTAAAATAACTATAGTTAAATAATGATTTGTGAGTAAACAGCTTAATTTTATTCGTTAAATAGTCCTAACAAATGCCACTCTTGATTTCCAAATTCTCTAGATAAATTCACTCCTCACTTCGTGAGTCGTGAATTTATCGATAATTTGGAAATCACTCGTGGCATTACTTATGATAACAATTAAAACTCTCATATGACCAATTAAAATACATATTTTTCATTCAATGCCCCAGGTTGTCATTTCGACATTTCTGCTGCTCTCTCCTGGCATTGGCATAATTGTAACCCACTTCTGAAGTTGGGGCGCCTAGAAGGCGGAGTTACGTTACCCCGATGATATGATGTGTGATAATGAAGCGCCAGGAGAGTTCTTAACCAAAATGTAATCTAAATTCCAGACCATGGGCTACCACAGGAAACATTCATATGGTTTGACCGGGAATCGAACCCAGGACCTCATGAGCAGCAGTCAGAAACGATGGCCACTAGCCCATGTGGCTAGTCGTTTAATATGTTGAATAGGAAGCGACCAATTGGAATAAAGTATGTGATTATGTGATTTAATAAAATTTCTAAAAAAGTTAATACGGCGATTTTATAATTCCTTGAGTAGAATTTGACCTGGTAGGAAGCGAAGGCACCTCGATCCAACGGAAATTAATGTTCTATATTGAGTTAATTAATATATTAGTAAATTTTGAATTACGTAACATTAATAAAATCTAAGTCTACGAGAAATATTCGTGAGGAAGAGGAAAATAAAGCGGTGATAATTACATTTCCACCGGCAAAACTAAATTAAGTTGGGAAAAAATCAAGTGAAATAAACTAATTTATCGAACATTATAATTTATTTTGAGGAAAAGTTCTACTGAATACCTCAAAACCCTAGAAAGAGAGTCCAAATTGTAAACCTGATCTATACAAACCTATCCTTGTATCCGATCGGATATCCTATCGAACATCTTCTCATTCGTATCGTTGAAGTTATAACGGGCTTCCAATATAAAACCGGACCGGCCTTACGGAGTTTCACCCGGCACGCAGTGCTGTCTCTTCCTCCCGCAATTCACCCTGCCTGCCACCCGTCCTTGAACTGTTTCTTACCTTATAGAAAATGCTGGAAATGTTGTCCTCCCGCAGTTAAACAGGCATTATACCGAGTAAACACATTTAGATTGACACGCTGTAGTTCGGGCACTGTCAAGTTTCCGATTTCATTTCTTATGTTGTTCTTCAGTTCTTCCAATGTGTGCGGATTTGATTTGTACACTTTGTCTTTCAGGCTACCCCACAAATAAAAATCACACACTGTTAGATCTGCGGAGCGAGTGTTTCTTATTTTGTACTGAACCAGTGGTCTCAAATTTAGTCACAAGATCGTGGATTGTCGATCTGGAAGGAGGTAATTGTCCAGGGAAGTTCCGAATAAATTCCTCGCGAACGTGACGAGCTGATTCGTATTTATAATAACATTTACACACATAAATGCGCTGTTCTAATGTCAGCTGACGTCTCATCTTGTCGAACGATGGTAAACTGACTAGTTCAAGGACGAGCGGCTGGCAGAGTGAAATGCGAACGAGGAGAGAGCGCTGCCTGACGGGTGAATCCCCGTGAGGCCGGTCCGGGTTTATATTGGAAGCCCGTTAGTAATTCTACAAAACCAAATATAATGAATCAACGAAGCCGACGCAGAAAATCAGAAAACTTCAACGAGTAGTAAGTACTTGGTGGATATCTCATCTCACCTCATCAGAACCCATCAAAATAAACTCTTACAAATGATACATCAACGTAGAGAAAAAAAAAAAAAAATATATATATATATATATATATATATATATATATATTGCTATAGAAAAATTAGAATTAGCCCAAAAACATCCCATTTCGGGCAAGGGCCTCCTGCGACTGCAGGGTAACTTACGTTATATCCCCGGGTTAGCCAATCCTTTGGGACTATCACTTAACTTTTTTATGGTTTGCTTCCATCTTTGTCTGTCTTGTGTTATTCTAGTCCACAGTGTTCCTATACGACACTTAAACACTTCACTCCAACGCCTTTTTTGTCTTCCCACTTTCCTTTTCCCTTGTCTGGGTTCCCACATAGTCACTGTATAAGTCCAGTTTTTAGGATCCATTCGGAGCACATGACCCCTATTGCTATAAATATTTATTTATTTAAATTAAAAATTCACATGCATATTTATTAATGATGGAAATATAATTATGTGAATAACTTTTTCAATTCTGCTTAATTGTTTATTTATTTAATAGGGACTATATTTTATTTATAGGCCTGCGATCGATTTGATTTCATTTTAACTTGAATATTTCAACCGAGGTCAGTCTCAACAGACCTACCTTCTGTTGATAATGGGACTGCTGCCGAAAGGCCTACAGTTAATGTTTTAAAAATTTGAGAAGACAGACCTACAAGCTAAATCTTTTTATTATAATTTTTATATTTTTACTACTAGCCTAAGTACTTGTGAAATCTACCCTTTTAATTGTAAAATAAATACAAAGATGGTTTAATATAAAAGGGATCTTGTAATGTGGAATCCTATACCCAAGTCTTCAGTGTATATAGTGTAACTATGTTTGTAGTGTCCAGTAAATGCAATTCTTCTTTGACCGTTTCTCAGCATTTTTTATATAGTTGAAAAATTTGTTTCACTGTTTGCTCAGGAAACTGAGATTCTAATGTATACAAAATATTAATGTTGAGTGATTCCGGGTTATGTGGCCGTGGTCCATAGTTGGTGTTGATACCAGACGTTTCGCCCTCAACTGCGGAGGGCATCTTCAGTGGCGAGTGCTTCTAGGCGTGTTTCCTGGTCGGAAGATCTACTAAGAGTGAGCGCTGTGGACGTAGAGGACGTTGTATTGATACTAGTGGTGGGTGCAGGGTGAGTGGGCGTGGCTCTTGCTGATTGGCTAATGGTCGTCTCCTTGTTGCCACTGGTGTTAATGCATTTATTTTCTAGTGTATGAAACCAGGCCTTAGACAGTTTGATACCTTCCTCTTTTCTGTTAATATTTCCCTTATGCTTGAGGGCGAAACGTCTGGTATCAACACCAACTATGGACCACGGCCACATAACCCGGAATCACTCAACATTATGATTACCGGCCGTGAAAGCCTGCATTCAACTATTATACAAAATATTGTCATACACACTTTTAAAATTATATTCCGCCTATTTTTTCTATAATTTGGAGGCAAAATTTGCAGTTTTACATTAAAAATGCTTAGATATGTAATTCTGAACAAATATGTAAAAATGTGTATGATAAATTTCATATATGATAAGTTATTTTCTAATTCATGGACATTTATCATTTTTAGCTACGCATAAGAGAAATAATATGTAATTGTAAATGAACCCGAGCCTTTCTTGTTAGTCATCAATGACACAAGATACAGGCCAACATAATCTTCCTTCCGTGTTTTATTGCAACTATGATGTGTCAAAAATTCGAAATGTGTCAAGTGATGTGATTTTATTTCTGCTTTTTACATCAACATTTTAAACTATGATTCACTAAATAATAATTATTATATGGTATTTTACAACGCTTGGAGAAGGTTGGGTCCTCACAACGTGTTGACTGTTTGCACAAAATTATGTCATCTTCACTTCAGAATTGGTTTCTGAATCACTTCATTCCGTCATTTTATATGACGTCATATTAAAGTAAACAAAATTAGGATAGGCAATTTATAGGTTAGTTGATTAGTCATCTTATACAGTCAAACACAAAATACATTTCCGGTATACCACCTTAAAGAATTGGCTTATATTGTTGTTCATGATTTTCTCTCTAATAATAAAATACATATCCTTCATATGTTTGATATTCTTATTTATTGTTATCTGCTGTTGTAACAATCAGTGACGCTTTTGTTCATAGTTACTAGATAACAAAACCTATTTTTTATATTCAAAACACACTATCAAATCAATGTTTTTAAAATACATTACGAAACTCTGTTGAGGTTGCTGTGTTAAAGTTTTAAGAAATGTAAAACAATACCTGAGATCTCAGTCGTCCTCAATAATTTGCAGTGTTGTTTTATAGTAGGCCTTTCGATAACTTATGTATCATCTTCTGCTTTCGTCTTGGTACTGACTGTTGTTGGTAATTATTTTGTACAGAGGGTTTATATTGCTGGGTATGTTCTTATTCAGCAGGTGTTTGTAGTTTCCTTGATGATATATAATTCTTCGAGACGTTAATTCAACACAATAGACAACGTATTATCGATCCTGCATAGAGAAAACGATGTATCGAAAATCAACGTTCTCGAAGAATTAGAAATCATCAAGGAAACCACAAATAAACACCTGCTGAACGAGAACACACCCAACAATATAAACCCTCTGTACAAAATAATTACCAACAACAGTCAGTACCAAAAGGAAAGCAGAAGATGATACATAAGTTACCGAAAGGCCTCCTATAAAACAACATTGCAAATTATTGAGGAAGACTGAGATATTGTTTTACAATTATTAAAACTTTAACACTATCAAAACATAAAATACAGGTCCAACAAAATGCAAACAAAATCCTTGAATTTTGTACAACTACAAGAATAAACTTTCTTTGACTTTTCTGGAAGCATATTAATAGTTGCTTCTTGGACAGCTTTTAAAATATTTCCTGATGAACCGTGAAAATCGCCTTCTCCGCTCATTTTTCTTTAAATTCACATTATGGAATTAGCATCCCAAATTGCAGAATATAACAACAACGTTTGTTGATTTATCGAGTCTATTTTTTTTCTTTGAAGTCCACAATACTGTTTCTCTATCGTACCCACAATGTATAAATTTCATTAAATATACGAAATATACAACATATACTAAAAATACACTGAACGTAGATAAAATATTGTAGACAACACGTTACAAAATTAGGTTTAGTAACTAGTCGTCTAAATAACTATAAAATACCTAACACTTACTTAAAATCACATTAGTAACCTACCTCAAATAAATAAATAATTAGTCCACCGCTGGGGTAGTGTCGCTGCCTCATAAGCCACGGGTCCGGGTTCCATCTCCAGTCAGGAGAAATTTCCTGGGCGAGTTTTTCTTTCGGGTTTAACATCACATATAAGACAAATGTTAGAAACGTTAAGGCCCAAAAGGTCCCGGATCATAATTTTGCTTTCGTAATCATCATATTCGCCATGTTTAGTAAGAACGTGAGTGTTATTGGCGTGTTACGGCTTAATGTTGTGTTGTCTAGGATGAGGCCTTAATATTGAGCTGATCACTCATTCGGGGAAGCCCTCAATGTTCTTGTGTGGCCAAAAAAAAGTATGTGTGTGATCCATAGTTTAAAATCTCTCTCCCGACAGGTCATGCCACTGTAAGATCCGGTTGGCATGTGGCACGTAAAAAGTATTTATAAGGTGAGATGTTAAACTGAGTGAATGGAATGAAAAGTAAATAACTGCTTACATTGATTATGGAACCCAAATTAATTAATTAATTAATGCTATTTAATTAAAGTTACTGCTTCCAGAGAAATATGTGTGTTCACTGGATAAATTCTTCCATATTTCTATTTCAGAGTGGACGGAAATACAATATTACAAAATACCCAACAATAACAATTTGCATCCCTCCATGTGAAACCTCAATTTCTAAAAATATCGATCTATAAATAAACATACTCAAATAAATTAATGTCCAGCTTGTAATAGTTACATGTACACCAATATAAGACAAGAATGGAAAGACTTCGATTACAAGATTCTTCGCATTTTTTTCTTTTATGGTGTATGCAGGGGTTCATAACTGACCGATGTTTCGTTGGAACTTTGAGTTGTATATCTAAAGAATTAGTGAATTTATTCTTAGAAAAAATAAGAAAATTAGAACTTCAAGAAAATGTTCCTAAAATGTAAGAAAGAAATATTTTTTAACAAACTACACAGATGAAAAAGGTTAAGCAGTTGTTATATCAGACCAGAAAACTATTCGTTTGTTCTCCAAATTATTTATATGACTATAATTATTCGGGGTAAAAGTATGTAAATCCGATTTTATTGATTTTTATTTTGTAGATTAATGTGTCTTAAATTAAGCATTTTTCTTCCTCTATCATAAGGGTAAAGTTCTTAACTGATAGCTAATTTTTTATGGTGGGTATCAACTTTTATAAGATTTATGATGTGTTCCGTTGAGGTATTATTCAAAATTAAAATATAAAATTATGGAATATTCACCTGAAAGGTCCGTCTCCTCAACTTAATTAATTATTTAACTGTAGCGCTTTCGGGACTAAACTAGAAAAAGAATGTAATAACAACAAGAAAACATGGATAACACTTACATACACAGGAAAATAAACGACAAAATTAGCCAATACACTAAAGAAAGCCGATAAAAACGTAAAAATAGCATACAGAACTAATAACAAATTAAACAACACAATAAACAATAACATTGAAGAAAATAACATTTTCAACAGCAAAGGAGTATATAAATTGACATGTAAGGACTGCAACAAATTTTATATAGGAAGAACAAACAGAAGTTTTAACATCAGATTTAAATAACATTTTCGAGACTTTATTCACGCAGAAGGAAAATCAAGCTGTGCAAAACATGTTATCCATGAAGGACGTCGCATGTTAAGTATTGAAAACACCCTAACAGTAATGCATAGAGAAAATAATCCAGCAAAGATAAACATACTCGAAGAGATGGAAATCATGAGAGCAGCTCACAACGACAATCTAATAAACGAAAACGAACCCAATACATGTAACCCCCTCTACCAGATCTTCAGTGAAACACCAGTTTTGAATCCTGCCGATGATAGGGCAAGTCCCGAAAGCGCTACAGTTAAATAATTAATTAAGTTGAGGAGACAGACCTTTGAGGTGAATATTCCATAATTTTATATTTTAATGGTGGATATCTCTTGGTCAGAAGTAATGCAAATCTGTGATTATTAATAAGTTATTTGAATATTAATAAGTTCTCCTGAAAAGTTATGTTTTCATGCATACGTATGTTTACCCTGTGGAGACAGAAGTTTAAATAATGAGTAAGCAACCGTCATCTCAGATTTTTGAGCATAATGTATTGTATCTGTTTTATAAGAGTAAACAAGAGTATTTGTGTTTTTTTTAAAGAAACATTAATAAGATTCATGATAAGTTCCGCTGAGGTATTATTCAAAATTAAAATATGAAACTATGAAATATTTACCTGAAAGGTCCCTCTCCTCAACTTTATTAGTTATTTATCTGTAACACTTTCGGGAAAAGCCAACGGCTATAATGAACAAATTAACTCGTAAATAAACAAAAAAAAGAAAGAACGATATATTTAACGTATCTAAACCTGAAAGAGAATCTGATAACAAAAAAACATGGATAACACATATGCAGGAAAACAAACATGAAAATTAGCCAATACATTAAAGGAAGCTGACAAAAATATAAAAATAGCATATAGAACTAATAAATTAAATAACATAATATGCAATAACATCGAAGAAAATAATTTCAATAGTAAAGAAGTATATACATTGACATGTAGAGATTGCAACAAATGTTATATAGGAAGAACAAACAGACGTTTTAATATCAGATTTAAAGAACATTTTCGAGACTTTATCCACGCAGAAGAAAAATCAAGCTATGCAAAACACATTATCGGCAGTTAACAACAACGACCATCTGATAAATGAAAACGCACCCAGTACATGTAACCTTCTCTACCAGATTTTCAGTGAAACACCAGTTTTGAATCCTGCTAATGATGGAACTAGTCCCGAAAGCGCTACAGATAAATAACTAATAGAGTTGAGAAGACGGACCTTTTAGATAAATATTTCATAATATTATATTTTAACCTTAAAATAAAATTAAGCAATATCTGAAATTTATTTTTTATTTTTTAGATGAATATCGAGAATAAAAAAATTCATAAATTCTCTCTCTATTAAACACAAAATAATATCAATCAAACGGAATATTAATCAACAAAGCTGTACTGTGTGGATCAAACTTAATAATTCAGTGAAAATCCTCATATTATTCTTAGAAATATTATTTTATGAGGTGTCCTATAAGTATCTGAGATAATATAAATTTGTAAGTATTAGGTTTACAATGGGTTTCTTCCACAAAACTATGATATATCAGAAACTTCTTTCCGAACGCAAGAAAGAATCTCAAAAGTTTTTATTTTCCAAGATCCCACCATTACAATCGATAATCTTATTACTGGTAACATGGGAATATGTTCTGTCCAACGGCTGCAGATCTTAAAATAAGATATATGGGTAAAGTGGAGAAAGAAAAACAAGAGAAAGCAAAGAGTAGAGAATGAAACATGGTAAGGTAGAATCTCTTGTGAACAATCTGCTACATACTTAGAATGGATCTCGCAATATAAAGATATTTTCCTTCAAAATGTTTTTATATCTTTGGTAAATACTATCTTCTTTATCGAAATATTATGTTACATTTTAACCAGTGTAACTAACAAAACTTATTTAACTTTCAATGCTTGGCAAGCACAAACATTGTTTTATGTAAATAATATTTTACTAATTATAAAAATTGAAATAAAACCAGGAATAAATCTTGAAGTGCTTTATTATAATTATTTTCTAATAAGCCATGATGAGCAAGAAAGTAAAATCCAAGCAGCCGAGATGAAATTTTTAAGGAGAGTAAAAGGCTGCACTAGAATGGACCAGATAAGAAACGAGGATATCCGTGAAGAAATGCAGATCTACTCCATAAAAGCAAAGATTTTAACAACAAAATACAGTGGAAAGAACATGTAGAAAGAATGGAAGAAAGTAGATTACCAAATAAAATCTTCCATTATTTTCCAAGAGGAAGAAGAGATGTCGGACGTCCTCGGAAGAGATGATCTTAGATCTATTAGTGAAGACGGAACAGACAACTCTTGCCTAAACCAGGAAGTGAAGAAGAAGAAGCCATGATGAGCTCTGATAACAATATAACTAACTCACTGGCACTATCGAACCCATAGGCCCATGACCGCGCGGACATAAGCTCTCTATACATCCTTATCTTGAGCTAGTATTTTCAAATCATCCCCTGCATAATCTACTTCCCTCAAATCACGGTTCGCTCACTACCAGTGGTAGCAGGAGCAATCACAATACTATTAACAGATCGAAACTTCAATACATCTTTCTTTGATCCTGCAGGAGGGGGAGACTATTCTATACCGATATTTATTTTGATTCTTTGGTCACCCAGAAGTTTACATTTTAATTCTACCTGGATTTGGGATGATTTCTCATATTATTTGTCATGAGAGAGGTAATTTAGGTATAATTTTTGCTATACTAGTTATTGGCTCATTAGGATTTGTTGTCTGAGCTCATCACATACTCACAGTTGGGATAGACGTTGATACCCGAGCATACCTTAAATCAGCAATTATAATTATTGCTGTTTCTTGTGTAAGCCCATGTTTTCCCTTAACAGAGATTTAGGCGCTCTCCCCTACAGGGAAGAAATTGAACCATACTAATTTAGTTACACTTGTATAGATGTCATTTCAGTGGCCCGTGGTCAGCGTTCCACCTCATACTGACATCTAAGAAACCAAGGTAGAACTAGGACGGAAAAATTCGGTAAATTTTGCTTAGAGGCCTTTTCATTCAAGCTTAATGATCTTTTACGAGCCTGAAAATCTTCAGACTCGGGACCCACGGCTTAAAGTCCCTCCCGGAGGACTTGCTCCTTGGATTTTTCCATCCTAAAAAATCCATCAACCCCGGCCGGGTTTGAACCCGCGACCCTCGGGACCAGAGGCAAGGAGCATAACCACTAGTCCACCGCGGCCGATTACTGCTGTTTCTACCGGAATTAAAATCTTTAGTTGATTATCTATAGTTTATAGTTCTCAACTAACTTACAGTGCACCTTTATGATCATGGGCGTTTTCCCTCTGCTTTTCCTTCAAGAAGCTTCCATGCACCTCTTTCTTTCCCCATTCGTATCACATGTCCTGCCATCGCAGTCTACGAGACTTAACCGTTCTTATCCTATCTGGCTTCCTATAAAGACCATGTAGTTCACTGTTATGTACAGTTTTCTCCATTCACCCGTCTGTTTATCTCTCTTTGGTCCAAAAATGTTCCTAAGAACTTTATTCTCAAATACTCGTAATCTCCTTTCCTCCCTTAAAGTAACAGTCCATGTATCGCATCCACATAATATAACGGGGAGAATAACATTTTTTTATATATTTTTAGTTTAACTTTTTTTAAAACGAATTGGGACGAAATGAGTTCCTGTTATAATAACATGCATTTGCCTCCATAGTGCCTTTACCTTGATGTGGTGGAGTGGCTTATGGGCTTAAATGACCCCAAGAGCTATGTTGACGCGGCGGCAGCATTGCTGCCGTTAGGGTTACCCATGCTGGACAGGTCGAAGACGATAAGCCAAACGAAAAAAGGACCTTGTTCGAAAGTGTGGTGATCTTCACCATAAAAATACAACCCTCAAGAAACGCAGGTAACAGTATTACGTATTAAATTATTATTTTATGCACATTATACTTACTTACTTACTCACTGGCACTATCGAACCCGTAGGTTCATGGCCTCGCGGACATAAGCTCTCCATACATCCCTATCCTGAGCTAATGCTTTCCAATCATTCCTTGTATAATCTACTTCCCTCAAATCATAGTTAATGTCATTCTCCCACCTCATTCTTGATCTACCAACTGGGTGTTTTCCTTCTGGCTTTCCTACAAGAAGCTTCCATGCAAGTCTTTCATTCCCCATACGTGCAACATGTCCTGCCCATCGCATTCTACGAGACTTGACTGTTGTTATTATAACTGGCTTCCTATAAGTAGTTCACTGTTATGTAGTCTTCTCCATTCACCTTTCTGTTCATCTCTCTTTGGTCCAAAAATTGTCCTAAGTACTTTATTCTCAAATACTTGTAATCTTCTTTCCTCCCTTAAAGTAAGAGTCCATGTTTCGCATCCATATAATATAACTGGTAGTTTTATGCACATTATAACTTTTTTATTTATTGAATACTAGAATTTATCCATTAGCCTTAAATAAAATTTCAGTACGTAGAAAAGTCACTATTATAAATGCATTAGTCATTTTGAGAGAATGTGCTTTATTAAAAAATAATTTGTAACAAAATCACTTTTTAAAAGGAAAAATAAAATTTTATAATATTTTTACTTAAATTTATTATTCATGTTAGCATAATATATTTCTAAAATCTTAATATTTTTCGCAATTAAAGAAACTGAAGTAAACATTCTTAACATTTAAATTAGTTAAATGCATTTTGCATTAACTTACTAACATCTTAGATCTTTTCATCTATATTTTTCTTTGAGTCATTATTATAACTTTTAAATGTACGGGGTGAATCATGAATATGGCTATACGTTTGATCGCGTTGTGTGATCAAAATATTACCATTACAGAAAATATGAAATTACCGTTGGAAAGGCAATTATTCAAATTACAACAATGGAATAAAACAAAACAGTGTAGATCTTACGTCATTAGTCAAAATGCCGTTGAATATGCAACATCAAATTACAATTGCTGCATGGACAATAACGTATGCTAGTGATCGTGAGGCCGCAAGACAGGCAAGAAGTGAGTTTAACGTAGCATTGCAGCCGTCGACTGTGGGGAAGTGGAGAAAACGACTGCTGGAAACGGGAAGGATGCAGAAAATCAAACCTCCTGGAAGGTCTCGCATTAACACGGATGCAGAAACAACGAAGAGAATTGTGGAGGCGTTCGACGCTAGCCCAAAAATCAACCCGCCAAGCTGCACGTGAGCAGTGATTTGTTTTGTTTTGTTCTATTGTTGTAATTTGAAGGATTTCCTTTCCAATGATATCATATTTCCTTTAATAATAATATTTTAGTCACAAAATGCGATCAAACGTATAGCCATATTTCTGAATCACTCTGCATTTTCTCTATTCGTGGATATTGAAAACTTGCACCTTCACGTGTAAATAACAATGGAGTTGCTTCTACACTAAAATCAATCTTTCTCTATGCGGTGCAAAAAAAAAAAAACTAATGTGAGCTACATTATTTGAGTTGAAAATACATCTAAATCATCCTGGACCATAGCATTTTTTAAACATTCATGTAACTTTATAAGTTGTAATAGATCAGGAAATGCAGTATTTCCTAATACCGAATCAAGGATTTGGACCAATTATGATATGTCCGATTATTATAAACCCAACTGGATTTCTTAGGCTTAAAGGACCTTCGGGACTTGGAAAATCTGGTAGCGTTTATCTAGTCGAGAGTTAGTATGAGGATGTACAGTATACATGTTTTGAAATAAACAAATGGAGTCTTAATTTAAACTATTTTATTACTAAAGTATAAATAATTATAAACCCTTAGTAGTCTAGCCCTAATCTAATCTAAGCCTATATTAAAACTACAGTACTTTCTTGGGGGGGTTGAGAAGAGGGAGTTGTGGAATTTTTAAATCTAACCAAAACTACATGATTAAAAATGTTATATCCCTTTTTGAAAATATCGTATTAAAACAGTCTACATTGTTTAGAATTCTATCAAAATAGTTAAGGTAATTGATTCTTTAAAAAAAAAGATCCCTGTCACATATTAAGAAAAATGGTCGGTGACTTACCCTTCAGCCGTTTACACACACAGACAGACACGAGACCCTCACTTCTCAAGTGTTATATACTAAAAATGACCTCAATTCACCCTAACTGTACCAACTAACATTCCAATGAACTAAATGTAGGGATGTTTACAGTTAGCTTAAACAAGACTTTGCTCTGAACTATACTCTATCTCAACAGACTTTGAATGTCTAAACTCCATCTCAAACGACTTTGCTCGAATAATTAAAATAATCTATAGAACAATAAAAAATCTATATAAAGAACTATGTATTCATAACACCGATAATCGTTTAAAATATCTCCCTTGACCTTTGTGCCCTTTTGTTGATAGATTTGTTAATCACAAGAGTCAACTCCTGATTTTCGTTGGTTATGTTCAAACATTTTTATGTACTGTTGAACAATAAGCATATCAGATCTAAAAAAAGCGTGAATTTTATTTATTTTAATTCAGTGTCACCAGTTTGTTATTTAGACATTTCTAGTATTCTTCCTGGCATTGGCATATTGTAACCATTTCTGAGGTACGGGCAACTAGTAGGCGGGGTTACGCTGCCCCAATGATATGATGGGTGATGATAAATCGTAATGATGCGCCAGAGAGGCCTTAATCCTAAACTTTACCTAATGAGGTAAATATGTTTATGATGGCCAGATGATATTCGGGGACCGTTTGGACCTTAACGTTTCCTGTTATTTGTGAGGAAAAACCTCGAAAAAAACCTCGTCCAGGAAGCTTGTCTCAACCGGGGATCGAACCCGGCCCGCTGCGAGAAAATACAGCACGCTACCTCGACATCACAGATATGGACTGAATTTTAATTAATGTATAGGCCTAGTATCTTTATTATACTTACAGTCGAACCAAGTACATTTTAAAAATTAATTGCAGTATATTTTAATAATTAATATCAGGTGTTTTACAATTCTTTAAAGTTATATCAGATATTTTAGATTCACCTATGTTTAATTAACACTGGGAAGACCAAAGTATTATGCATTCTTGTTGTAATGTTCTATGCGGCTTTCGTAGATTTATACATGTTATTAATAAATCTCCAAGCAACAATATGTGCGATTACATTCAGGCTGATCACGTGTCTGCTCTTCAACACGTCAAAAGAGACTGCACGACAAACACTTGTACTATGCGTTCAAGCGATGACACGGGAGGAGTTGCGTGTTTTGTTTTGATGCTGGTATGCACACAATGTACTGTGAGTTGTGACGTAAGAACTCGTAGTTCACCAACACGCCACTCCGTCTCATCGCTTCAGTACATAGTGCCGCATACATTGGGTACGTGGATTTCATAATATAAATTTGAATTTCTCACCCCATCTCTTATCTATGGGTGTGAAACCTGGACATTAACAAAGGCAGATAGCAAACAAATAGAGGCTGCTGAAATGAAGATGTTGAGAGCAATACCAGGATACCGAAGGACCGATAAAAAGAAAAACGAAGATATAAGAACAGAACTTAATATATTTAATCTCTGTGAAATAATACAATATTATCAAAATGCTTATCTTCAGTACGTATTAGAATGAACAGCGCATACCAAGAAGAATGTATAATTATAATCCAAAAGGGAGAAGAATGTTGGGAAGACCATTGAAGAGATGGAAGGACCATTTCGACCTATAATGAGATCGGAACAGGCCATTGGGCTTTACCCTGTTTTTGATGATGACGAAGAATTTCTCACCAAAATAAGTTTTGCAATGAATAATAAGATATACATATCTTAGATATGCATTAACATATTTGGCAGATATAGTAAAGAATTAATAAAACCATGCGAATAATAAATTCAGTAATGAAAACTTCTCTAGTCCAAAGAGTCCACAGTACAGATACTATATATAAATCCTCAGCAGACCTACACTTTGCTACGACTGTGAGGAATAGACTTTGAGAAAAGGTGAGGAAAGCAGGAAATCGTCTAATGAAATGAGATTTTGTGAGATATAAGTTATGATGATGTCTTGAACGAACTACGCTTAGAACCAGTCTTTAAGTACATACAAGAAAACCAGAACAACTGGATGAATCATTTGCGACAAATGAGTTCAGACAGTCATGCTTCGTTATTGTTCAACAGGGAAGAGATCTCTGGGCCGTCCAAGGAAACACTGGATACAAAAATACACCAATGAGATCCTAACAGGTCTCTAGGCCTAAGACTTGTATGGATGAAGAAGAAGAAAGGAAACTCATTTATCCAATATACTTTCTGTAGGACGGAATATAGTATATTCCGAAATATATTCAAGTGAATTCTAACGAGGATTGTAAAGCAGATGAAAATTCTATAGACACATTTATAACATTTCATCTTTACATTATAGTGTTATATAATGTTAAAGGAATATACATAATTTATCATTCGCATTGAATTGATGAAGTGTGAAGTGTAAACTATAATAATAATATAGTCTACGCCTGCAGATTTGCCAACAATTATACTGATTTTATAATTCATTAACCCTAAAAAAAAGTTTTTTTCGCATATTACATTCGACAAAGACGTTTCAAGGCTGGGAGGACTCCTCGTTTCAAATTGATACTTCTACTTATCTCCGTCATTCCGGAAGTTATATTATATCGGTAGGCCAATAAATTATGCAATAGCATTAATTTGCTTATTCTTTCTGATTTCTGCATAAGAATTATTATTGAAAGATTAAGAATCAGTTTGAAAGAATGCAATTAAGGACGTCCGCTTTGATCTGCGGTTCCTAAGTTGTTGTGTAATGTGGGTACGTTAGCGTTTGGTTGGTTGAAAAGGATAAATATGTATCGGTTAATTCTGTAGATTGGATGATTAAACATGGTGTGATAGGTAATTATGATGGTTATGGTTACGTTGAAATCTCGAATTCTTGAAGAATTAAAAGATGAAGTTTGTAACAGAAACAAAGTGATGTTTATTATTCAACCATATTATGTGCGTCTCTCCTGCACCACATGTAAAAATACAAAAACCTTGATTCTTCTCAAAGGCGGTGTATTTATACAAGCCTTCATTTAAGTCCCGCCTTCACCAAACTTAGGGGAAGTTTTAATTATTTCCGAACTACATATGAGTAAATGGACATTTTCTTTAAGCCTGAGAACTAACAGATTTTGGTATGTCAACCCTCTTTCGACATGTGCGGGATGACAAAGTCTGTCCAGTTTTAACTTTGACCTGTCTCCAATAAGTAGGCGTAAACCTGTCACATAATTACTGAGAGTTTAAAACTATACCCTACGCCCTAAGGAAATCTCTTGTATGACACAAGTTTTTCATAAGTAATGCCACGAGTGATTTCCAAATTATTCGTGAGTCGTGAATTTATCTAGAGAATTTGGAAATCAAGAGTGGCATTTGTTAGGACTATTTAACAAATAAAATTAAGCTGTTTACTCACAAATCATCATTTAAATGTAGTTATTTTAAAATATTTATATATTTAATGTAAACTGCGATATTTGAAAAGAAATGAGAAACGATAGGTACGCTTCATCTGCTTCTTTTGTTTATCACTGCAACCAAATCATACTATTTATTGCCAAAGGAACGCAATATTGTAAGAATGCTCTCTAGTGGAGAAAAAATGAAACACATCAAACTGTATATTAATTCATTTCTGATGTCGTATGATGTAAATATGACAATTATATTTTTTCTGGATTGTTACCTGGGAAAAAATACATTTAAGAAAGTGCAAACAGTGGTTTCTTTTTTTTTGGTGGTATAATCAATTGCTACAAATGTTTTTTATATTAACTCCCGCATGCAGTATGTGTTGACATTCATGCTCTACATATATATATATATATACACACACACAATCTGGTAGCCGTATTTCTCACAGGCTCAGTCACTGCAAAATAATGGTCAGACCTGTTCAGAATATTAAAAAGAGGGAGCTTTCTTTAATATGGTAAATTGTAACACTGATAAATATTTCGTGAAACACGACTGTGATTGGTTGTAAATAAAAAATCATTGTAACGTGATTGGTTATTGACTCCCATTTGGGGCATGAGTTAAATAGTCATTACAAAGTCACTATTACCCTATCAAAACTTTAATGTCGGTGTTCCTTTTGAAAACAAAAAAACATGGCGTAACTTGTATTGGTACTTTAGACTCACCTTCTTTACCACTCTGCGTCCACATGTAACAAACACTGCCCACATCAACAGAAAACCAATTTTTGGCAGCCTTAGAGGTCTATATTCCAATCGGCGGCCTGGTTTCGTTTTTTGTCATGTTAGGAGATTTTAAATATTAATTTTGGATCTATGTCGGAGTTTTACTTAAGGCAGGCTCCTCGCTGGTTTTACAATAGCGGCAGGGCGCGTCCCAAATGGCAGATATGGGGATTGTCTTGTCCTCCCGGCTTAGTCCAATGGACTCGGGACCAACTGTGGGGTTGAGAGTACTGGCGCAGTAATAACTCACTATGACGTAAGGCAGGCTCCGCGCTGGACCCACTGTACAGCAGGATACATTCCTGGTGAAGATGGTGGAATTGGTTTTCAATCCTCCCGGTTAAGTCAGATGGACTCGACGACCAACTATATGGTCATACTGGCGTCAAATAATCGAAATCAAGACTAGTCCATACATCTTAATGGTGGCCTTGACATAATGTCTGTCAATCGTATATCTGAATCCGAGCATTACATTATTGATTGATGAATAGGTTAAGATTTTCCGAATTGAAATTTGATTATACTCTCCAACAGCTCCCATGAGGGGTCAAAAGTTACAAGGCTCATAGTTCCTGTTTCCTTCCTGGGTGCGATCTAGTTAATTATAACGACATGTATGTCCAATAGAGGTGATGCATATACTAAGAAAATAAGGATAATGTGATAGAGAAGAAAAAATAAAATAAATATTCATTTTTACAATAATACTTCAAAATCTTAACGAATCATTTAGAACATGAAAAATAAATGGATAGTTCTTAACAGTGTACATATACTTTATTTAAAATAATCCATCCATAGTAATTCTGCCCGAGGGCAGGTCTTTCACTGCAATAATAGCATTTTCATGCCATGCTTGGCAGCTACACTAGGGAATTACACTGAACAACAAAAAAAACTTTTGTTTTTGTCTCAGAACAAAAAAGTGATTCTGATAGTATATTTTCTCCTGAATTCAAATATGATATCGGGTTTTCTCCATCACGCAAGGTTTCCGAGAGAGAGAGGCATTTATAATTTAATACACTTTAATATTTTCTACATTCGTAACTACACAATATTCGAAAATTCGGACTCACCTAGAAAGTGAGAAATGACGATTTTATGCTATATTTTGCCTGTGGAGCACCCCTCTTGATGGTCCAACAATAATCGGCCAGAATATTAGGATTCAATTTGCCTTGATATCTCTTTTCCATAGCTGAAATCTCCTGAGTTAGCTCATTTGGTTTATGGACGAAAAAAAGTTTATAAAAAAATAATACTTTAAATCCATTCATTTAAATTGAAATAAAAAACTGTGGGTGATGGAGAAATTCCGAATACGTATTTGAAAACACGATAAAAAAACTGCATTAAGTAAACTATTGGTACTCATGAGACAAAAAATCATGTTGACCAGTGATATAGGTGTGGTAGCTTCCCGTTGCTTTCCACACCGATGAAGGGTGATGATGATTATGATAAGGATGATGATAATGATGGCCGGATGATTTTCGGGGACCGTTGGGCTCTAAACTTCCTGACATTTGTCTTACAAGTGAGGAAAAACCTCCGAAAAAACCTCACCCAGGAGCCTGTCCCGACTCGGAATCGAACCCTGTCCGCTGCGTGACAACGCAGCACGCTAGCTCGAGACCACAGCGGTGGAAATTTTTTTAGAATAATACTTCAAAATCTTAACGAATCATTTAGAACATGAAAAATAAATGCATGGTTCTTAGCAGTGTTCATGTACTTTATTTAAAATAATATGTAATATAATTAATTAGAATCATTTGATTGAGATTAAAATTATTTTTCTTTTATTTAGACTGAATTATGTTAGAGTTATAAAACTTTTAGAGGTAATTAAAACTAAAAATCTCGCAGTTGACAACATGTTAATAGGCCCCTACATTAGTATATTAATATCTTCAATGTTTATATTCTGAATAAAATGGGAATGAAATAAGCCTATAATATTATAAAAAGGAAGTTATGACAAATATAAAAATATATAAAATATTCTTGTGAATAGTAAAATAGGCCCATATATTGATCCTGTACTGTACTGTAAGCCTATGTTTTCCCTTTACAGAGATTTAGGCGCTCTCCCCCTACAGGGGAGAATTTGAACCATACTAATTTAGTTACACTTGTTTTCGTATAGATGTCATTTTGAGTGGTACGTGGTCAGCGTTCCGCCTCATTCTGATATCTAGGAAACCAAGGTAGTACTAGGACGGGAAAATTCGGTAAATTTTGCTTAGAAGCCTTTTCATTCAGGCTTAAGGATTTTTTACGAGCCTGAAAATCTTCAGACTCGGGACCCACGGTTTAAAGTCCCTCCCGGAGGACTTGCTCCTTGGATTTTTCCGTCCTAAAAATCCATCGACCCCGGCCGGGTTTGAACCCGCGACCCTTGGCACCAGAGGCAAGGAGCACTAGTCCACTGCGGCCGATTTATATTGATTCTAAAAATAAATAGAATGGATATTCTGGATACAAATTATACTTTAAATTATACATTTGTTTGGGTAGACTGGTTATAGCGGGAATTTATATAAATGTTTTATTTTAAACTTCTTAATAATAATAATAATAATAATAATAATAATAATAATAATAATAATAATAATAATAATAATAATAATAATAATAATAATAATAATAATCTATCCATAGTAATTCTGCCCGAGGGCAGGTCTTTCACTGCAATCATAGCATTTTCATGCTATGCTTTGCAGCTTTACTAGGTATGTGTGGTAGCTTTCCGTTGCTTTCCACACCGGTGAAGGATGATGATAGTGATGATGATGGCCGGATGATTTTTGGGGACGGTTAGGCCCTAATCTTCCTGACATTTATCTTACAGGTGAGGAAAAAGCCTGAAAAAAAATTCACACAGGAATCTGTTCCGACCGGGAATCAAACCCGGGCCCGCTGCGTGACAAGGCAGCACGTTACATTGAGACCACAGTGGTGGAGATTAATAATAATAATAATAATAATAATAATAATAATAATAATAATAATAATAATAATACTAATAATGACTATTTAACTCATGCCCCAAATGGGACTCAATGGCCAATCACGTTTCAATGATTTTTGTTTTACAACCAATCAGAGTCGTGTTTCACGAAATATTTATCAGTGTTATATGTACCATATTAAAGAAGGCTCCTCCTTTTTAATATTCTGAACAGGTCTGACCATTATTTTGCAGTGACTGAGCCTATGAGAAATACGGCTACCAGATTGTATATATAGTGCATGAATGTCAACACATGCCGCATGCGGGAGTTAATATAAAAACATTTGTAGCAATTGATTATACCACCAAAAAAGAAACCACTGTTTGCACTTTCTTAAATGTATTTTTTCCCAGGTAACAATCCAGAAAAATATAATTGTCATATTTACATCATACATCAGAAATGAATTAATATACAGTTTGATGTGTTTCATTTTTTTCTCCACTAGAGAGCATTCTTACAATATTGCGTTCCTTTGGCAATAAATAGTATGATCTGGTTGCAGTGATAAACAAAAGAAGCAGATGAAGCGTACCTATCGTTTCTCATTTGTTTTCAAACATCGCCGTTTACATTAAATATATAAATATTTTAAAATAACTATAGTTAAATAATGATTTGTGAGTAAACAGCTTAATTTTTTTTATTCGTTAAATAGTCCTAACAAATGCCACTCTTAATTTCCAAATTCTCTAGATAAATTCACTCCTCACTTCGTGAGTCGTGAATTGATCGATAATTTGGAAATCACTCGTGGCGTTAATTATGATAATGATCTAAAACCAGTAAAATTATTGACTATATAATGAAAGTACAAAATGCTTAGAATAAGATGCGAAAGTTTAGAGAAGTTAAGCGAGACATAAAAAGGGAATACGTTTGATTGGTTAAAGAGCGGAAAAAGATTCAAAACATTACGATGATATATTTGGCCAGAGCCACTATCAGCTTTCCACTTGCAGGAAGCCGCATCCAGATTACACGAGAGTCGCTGTATTAAGTACACCACCACACCGTGCTGTAATTACATTCAGCTCTCGCATTAAATGTAATTACATTTCTTTCTTAATTAGTTTTTTTTCTCCTAATATTTCCTTCGTTTGCCGTTTATTACATTTTCCTTTTTACACATACGCACAACATAGAGGCATTATTAAACACGTCCAGAACTTTTATGGAAAGAATAAAAGTCACATGTCCAAAGCCGCCAGTATAATCCGCACCACATTTAGGTCTACTTGGTAGACAGAAAATCTGACTACAATTCCTGGACACAAGTAAAACATTATTTTCGGAACCTGAATTTGAATAGGATCTGCCTCACTTTCAGATATCTACTGCTCTACCCGGATTAAGCCTAAACAACATTTATAATCTCCATTACGCCGATCCGATTGAGGGTCTTTCCACTTTTTCAACGGTTGCCCTTTTACCAGCCGGCTGCTGGCCCTTCACATCCGCATGTGTCAATCACAGAGGTAGATGATCAACAGCCAGTGTAGGGGTGACATGTGGTTAGCATGTCGAGTACCCCAGCCGTTATAGCTGGTTTCTCAACCTGGAGCCGCTACTTATTGTAGCTACCCAATTGCCTCACGATGCTGGGTGGGCACCGGTCCCATACTGGCCGAAATACCATGAGAAAATTTCTTCCCCCATGGAGACTCGAACCAGCGCAAGTCCCGTAGCTCTGCGCCAAGGCTTCCTACCTTAACCGCTCGGCTACGGCTCGGGAATCCATTACGCGAGACCTACAAATTTAGGAGTATCAGTTGTTAGCTGGCCTCATTTCCACATGTAATCTACCATTTATAAGTGTATTTAACATTTTCCAACACTGCTATTTTAACACAGTTCCAATAATGGATAATATTATAATGATATTGTGAAAGGAAAAATTGATGTATGAACCAGGAATCGAAACATGGACCTCTAGTTCTCCGTACTAGCGTGCAGCCCACTATACCTACAAATATATAATTCTCGTTTCGTCCGCTGCCAGGTAGGTGTCACTACCATCGCCAACGGCCGGCTTCGTTTATAAATATCTATATTTGAGAATGTAGTGGGCTGCACACTAATACGGAGAAGTAGAGGTCCACGGTTCGATTCCTGGTTCAGATATTAATTTTTTCTTTTCATAATATCATTATAATATTTATAAGTGTAGTCAATCATCCAGCCAGTATATGTGGTTAACATGTTGATTCCGCATGAGGTTTTCTATCTGGTTTTCTCAACCTGGAGTTATCACTTATTGTAAAAAAAAACTCCAACAGCGACAAGCCTAGAAAATCCTTGGCCTACCAGCCGGCTGCTGTCCTCACGTTCACATGTGTTATTCATAGAAGTAGACGATCATAAGCCAGTGTAGGGGTGACATGTGATCAGCATCTCGGGTCTCCCAGCCGTTATAGCTGGTCTTCTCAACCTGGAGTCGCTACTTATTACAGCTACCCAAATGCCTCACGATGCTGGATGGGCCGGGTCCCTTGCTGGCCGAAATTCCATGAGACAATATCTTCCCCCATGGAGACTCGAACCAGGGCAAGTCCCGTAGTTCAGCACCAAGGCATCTTGCCTTAACCACTCTGCGGGACCGCCACTTATTGTAGCTACCAAAATTTATTACGCTGCTGGGTGATAACCTATCCCATATTTTCCAAAATTTCTTCCCCGTGAGGAATTAAACGAGAGCCTGTCCTGTAGTTCTAAGACAATATATGTGCCTTCAACCACACTGCAAGCGCGGGACATACACAGGCTTTTAATATATTAAAGTATGTATTTGACATATCAGTCATCTTCAACTAACATGGGTATCTGTTTAAAAACTTCGTCAATTAGGTAAAACCCTCTAGGCCTTTCAGAACTGTTCCATACATTTTATGTAATTTAGAATTTTAGAAGTATTGATATATATACTTTTATTTATTTATTTTTGTTTATAGTTAGATTTAAAATGAAAACATTTTGCGTAGACTTGGTCCAAAACAAAGAAAAATCTAAATAATTTTTTTTTACATACGGACATCATCATAGCATAAAGGACAAATTTGTAACTATATAATTACATGTTTAATGTTTTCACAGTTATAATATTACTATATTATTATTATTATTATTATTATTATTATTTATTATTATTATTATTATTATTATTATTATTATTATCTAATCAATGGCTCAAAGAGTAGGGTGCGTGTAGGCAAACAGTTTTCAGACACTTTTGAAATCCAGAATGGGTTGAAGCAAGGAGATGCACTATCTCCTCTACTATTTAATTTTGTACTCGAACATGCCATTAAATCTTTAGAGAATGAGGAAGGCTTACAACTCAATGGTATTAATAAGCCGTTAGTTTATGCTGATGATGTAGTATTGTTGGCCGATAGCGAGGAGATACTAAAGGCCAACACGCACACACTATTGAGTAACACTAAGAAATTGGGACTGGAAGTAATTATCAGTAAAACTAAATATATGGTCACACGTAGAAATTCAGTATATAATGGAAATGGACAGCTAAGGACAAATGAGGGAAATTTTGAGGAAGTGGCTGAATTCAAATACCTAGGAACAATAATCACAAATAGGAATGAGATGCACAAAGAAATTAAACATAGGCTCAATTCTGGAAATGCGTGCTATTATGCATTGCAGAGACTTTTGATGCCCCAACTCCTTTCAAAAAACGTTTAAGCTGAAAATATATAAAGCTATTATTCTACCAGTTATATTATATGGGTGCGAAACATGGACTCTTACTTTAAGGGAGGAAGGGAGATTACGAGTATTTGAGAATAAAGTTCTTAGGAAAATTTTTGGACCAAAGAGAGATGAACAGACAGGTGAATGGAGAATAGTGCATAACAATGAACTACATGGTCTTTATAGGAAGCCAGATATAATAAGAACAGTTAAGTCCCGTAGACTGCGATGGGCAGGACATGTTGCGCGTATGGGGAATGAAAGACGTGCATGGAAACTTCTTGTAGGAAAGCCAGAAGGAAAGCGCCCAGTTGGTAGACCAAGAATGAAGTGGGAGAACAACATTAACTATGATTTGAGGGAAGTAGATTATACAGGGAATGATTGGAAAGCATTAGCTCAGGATAGGGATGTATGGAGAGCTTATGTCCGCGCGGCCATGAACCTACAGGTTCGATAGTGCCAGTGAGTAAGTAAGTAAGTAATCATCCGAACTCTCTTTGATCTCCCTCGTCTTCTCTTCCGATTCGGGATCGATTCTAAACACTTTATACTGACAGCCTATCTGCATTCATCCTGTTCACATTTCCAAACTATTGTAATTATTCCGTTTCCACTATGATGATGATGATGATAATAATAATAATAATAATAATAATAATAATAATAATATATTAAATTTTAACTGCAAAATATAACACTCGAGAGATATAAGGCGATTTTTCAGGATGTACCAATAATAAACTCAAACTCCATGAGGCGACAGGCTAGGTGGCTCTTGTACTACCATTCTGCTGCTGCTCTCAAATCCACATATGTCATTTACACAGATGGATAGTCATTAAGCCAGCAAAATAGCCAGGAATAATAATGATTTAATTTCCTCATTCATTTGATGGAAATTCCGGTAAAAAAGAAAAGAGAAGAAAGGCGAATGTAATAAAATCCAACAAAATTAGATTATCGGCCCTAGGCTAAAACGTAAACTCCTATAGGGTTTTTCATCTCTAGACGATAGTACAACTCTTATGGGAACGCTGTTGCCACTTGTCTTAGCAGACTGGGTGACAGAGATGGAAATGTATCTCAGTCTTCTCCTCTTATCGTAAGTACATCATAACATAAGTTTACGGTACAAATATGTTCACTTCTGCTACCGAAATCTAAATCGTGACCATTCTAATGTGGTTACTAAAGAAGAATGTTAACATTTGTAATTTAATAGATCGTGGTCACAGAAACGCCAGTAGCTTCAGAACATTCTCTCTGAGTAAACCACACGTGATGTATTAATTACGTATTCTTTTTTAACCATGCTGTACATGACAAAAGAAGTTTCGTTGGAAGGGGATGGTTCAGTGGCTTCTCCGCTAGCTGCTGTTTCAATAACTAGGTTCTCCCCCTAACTGTATCTAATAATTGTGTGATAATTATGCTTTCATTAAAGGTTTTTTTTTTCAGAAATCGGGCACACACATCCTTGACAAAGTTATAAGTCTAATTAATTAAATTATAAGATAAAAATAAAAATATACACCTGTTGGCAGGTGCCGTCGTCCTCAACTGTGTTAAAATATTGTATTAAAATGTTATCTGGAGGCATTTTACTTTATCTTACGACTAATCATCTCAAGGGAATTTGACATGAATTTTATTAGTAAAGACTCCACAGCCAGTTAGGCTAAAGCAAAGTTTAACTTTTTAATAATATTTTATTTTTATCTTATGACTAATCACTTCAACGGAATCTGATATCAATTTTATTAATATTAATTGAATTAATACTAATAAAATTCATTGTTAAAATCATTGAGGTGGAGAGTCATAAAATACAATAAGTTAAAATATACCTTCTTAGGTAAAATCCGTCGTCCTCAACTTATAAAATATATATTCTTTATGCCTGTAGGCTTTTCAGAACATCCGTTCCATCTTCAGCAGGTCTTTCTTCGCTACAATATCTAGTGTGATGGTTGATGCTGCTGGTCCTAATGCGGTGTTGTGATTTTTAACTTATTTTATTTTAATTTAATTAATTATTTATTTAAAATGAATTAACTGATAAATAAATCTCACATAAAGGACACGTTTAATAGGAAGAATTGCTCCATAAGAGCAACGTTATTTTCTAGACGAGAATAACGCTTAGTGTTTTATGAGGATATTTTCTCTTATTCCAATTTAAAGTTATCAAGAATTGTTTACTATCCTTCCAATTTTATGATCCGTAAAATCGAGTATACCGTTCGTAAATTGCACACAGCATGTGTTACTGATGCCACATGACGTGTGATGCATCGACAGGTAGGCGGAACTGAGTATCTTATCCAAGCGTGATGCATGTCACTGTCAACATCCAACATACACCATACCTCCTATTATGGGCAAAACCATTCTGACAAAAATATATTTACAAATTTAAACGTGCAGAATCTTCAGAGTGAGATACAATCTAATCGTGAAATTAAGATAAATTCCAAGAGCATAGAAAGAAAGAAAATGAGGGTGGATTTATATAATAATATAAAGGAGCACTCAGAAGAGCATTAGTTTCGAAAGTTTTATGTTCTTTTCCACTGATCACTTGTATTCACTCTTTGCTGTATTTATTAATTGATTTTGTTCTGTTTTTACACTCTGTGATATGATAAAGTTTACACTTATCACCGCACAGTGCACATCTGCAGTCTTCAGTTGGCTGGTGGATTTTTTTTTTATTTTCGCAGACCTTGTGATGAAAGCCATGTATCGCTAGTCTGGTTACAACGTGTCTCAGTGTCTGACATTCTCTTGTCCAGTTTCTATCTGCCATGGGGTGGATTTATATACAATTATTAAATAATCAAACATATTTGTACATGGGCTTCATCGGAAAGAAATTTTACTTAACAGTGTTTGCTGAGGTGATAGAATAGCTCTATTGGTTGTATTGGAATGGTTTTTATTATACCTTTATTAACAAGCATGTTTCATATGATTGAAATGCCAGTACCTTATAACTGGTGTGTGTGTGTGTGTATATATATATATATGACATGAAAAGAGAATTAAATGCTCGAGTCGGGATTTGAACCCGAGTCTCTAAACTCTATACGTTTAGCTCTCTAACCAATTGAGCCACTCAGGAATCCTAACACAAACATTTATTTTTCTTATATAAGTTATGTAGTATTCTCAATTATACGAGAGGGGGCGGGATATCGTTACAACTGTCATCTTGTGGCCAATATAACAAGTAAGGATATTCAAAGAGAATATTTACTTTATAGCAGTAACGCTTGTATATTCAAATATTATAACTGTATTTTTGACATTTGGCAATGAAGACAAATATGACACGAAAAGAAAAATATCCCGCTACCTCTCGTATAAATTGAGAATACTACATATATCCATCCATAGTAATTCTGCCCGAAGGCAGGTCCTTCACTGCAATTATAACATTTGCATGCTATGCCTGCATCTTTACTAGGGAATTGTAAGTGTGGTAGCTTCCCGTTGCTTTCCACATCGGTGAAGGATGGTGATGATGATGATGATAAAGATGATGAAGATGATGATGGCCATATGATTTCGGGGACCGTTTGGGCCTTAAAGTTTTCCTGACATTTGTCTTACAGGTGAGGAAAAACCCAGATATAAACCTCACCCAGAAAAACTGCCCCGACCGGGGATCGAACCCGGGCCCGCTGCGTGACAAGGTAGCACGCTACCTCGAGACCACAGCGGTGGACACTACATATATAAGAAAATAAATTTTTGTGTTAGGATTCCTAGGTGGCTAAGATGGTTAGAGCGCTAAACGTATAGAGTTTAGAGACTCGGGTTCAAATCCCAACTCAAGTTATATTTGCTTCATTGCCAAATGTAAAAAATACAGTTATAACATATATATATATCTCCACCGCTGTGGTCTCGAAGTGCGTGCTGCCATGTCACGCAGCGGGCCTGGGTTCGATCCCCGGTCGGGGCAGTTTTTCTGGGTGAGATTTTTATCGGGGTTTTTCCTCACCTGTAAGACAAATGTCAGGTAAACTTTAAGACCCAAACGGTCCCCGAAATCATATGGCCATCATCATCATCATTATCATCATCAACCTTCACCGGTGTGGAAAGCAATGGGAAGCTACCACACCTATAATTCCCTAGTAAAGCTGCAAGCATAGCATGAAAATGCTATGATTGCTGTGAAGGACCTGCCTTCGGGCAGAATTACTACGGATGGACGTATATACTGTATATATCAATAGTTATATCTACTTATCCACTATAGACCTAATTACCTAATTATTATAGCCCTGTTAATTATATATATATAATAATAATAATAATAATAATAATAATAATAATAGCTTATATATATATATGTAATTTTAATATAACTGGTTTCTACATAATGAAGCTAGTATGAAAGTTTATTAATATTCACAAGAATTTCCTTCCTACTGTCTAACTTACATTCATACAGTTAAATATGAGACAGTCATACCATAATTCAAACTCAAACTAACTCACTGGCACTATCGAACCCATAGATACATGGTCGTGCGGATGTAAGCTCTCCACACATTCCTATCTTAAGCTAATGTTTTGCAATCATTCCCTTAAAATATACTTCCCTCAAACCTTGGTTGTTATTTTCCTACCTCATTCTTGGTCTACCAACCTGGCGTTTTCCCTCTGGTTTTCCTGCAAGAAGCTTCCATGCACGTCTTCCATTCCCCATTCGTGCCACATGTCCTGTTCACTGCAGTCTACGTGACTTAAGTGCTCTTATTATATCTAGCTTCCTAGAAAGATCACGTAGTTCACTGTTATGTAGCCTTCTCCATTCGCCTCTCTGTTCATCTCTCTTCGGTCCAAAAATTTTCGTAATAACTTTATTTTGACTGCTCATAATCTCCTTTCCTTCCTTAAAGTAAGAACCCATATTTCGCCTCCATATAATATAACCGGTAGAATAACAGTTTTACATATTTTCAGTTTAACGTTTATTGAAATGAGTTGGGACGACAAGAGTCCCTGTAATGCATAATAGCACGCATTTCCAGAATTGAGTCATATCATAACAAAAATTACAAAAAAAATCATAAATGCGATACCAATATTATCCTTTTATACTGTAAAGACTCGTGTATCAGTTGGTTCACCTGATATTAAAATACAATCTTAGAATGTTACATGATTATTAAATAAAGAACAAAATATAGAACATTTTTTTCAAGGACAGTCACAAGAGAGAGAGAAAATTACTTTTTCGACAAGTTTGAACATGACGATAGTTTTTTAGGCTTTGTATTGGTTTTCAAAAGGAGGGCAAAGCAATGAAATGGAAAGAAGAGAGCTTATGCCATGTCTGGAGGAACCCAGGAACTACTTTTTAAAACATTTTATTTCGTGACAACGAATTTAATTTTTTGTCAGGGAATTAGGGATATCACGAAAATAGGCATTTTATCCTACACTTTTAGGGCTACATCATCATAAAACTTATATTTTAAATTAGGTTAGTTTTATTTTAGAAGAATATCTTGAATAAACTCATAACGTTGTATAGCTGGGTGAAAACTTCTTGTGCAAACTTTATTTTCTGATACTGTTCATACAAGTTCAGAAACTCTCTATCGACATGTCTGTAGTTGAGAGAGTCTTACCAAATCATGTAGTAAATTCTAACTCCTTCCAACTCCTTTATTACCGCAACAGAAGAGCACCGTTAAAAGGTTTTAAAAGGACGTTCCTTCGCCAGGAAAACATCGTTCTGCTTATTTATTGTTATTTTTTATCATGCTTCAAAAACAAAACAATGCTTATTATCCATTTCAATTTTCTAGTTCTTTTATTAGAAACCTTAGACAAATTTCATAAAGTACTAGCTAATACCCGGCGTGCGCTGCTACACCTAAATAAATTAAAATTAATGTGCTTCATGTTTGATTGAATAAGTTTAGGAGAAAATAATTATAAATTTATACTTTTTAGATACTCCGTGCTGATCGCCCGGCGTTACCCGGGAATCTACTTATTCCGATCTTCTTGACAGAAATGAGCTGAAATACGAAAATTAATTGTGTTTTATGTTTAATAGGTAAAATTAAAAATTTGTATCGTAATTATTTTTAGACCCCCGTGCTGTTGACTCGGCGTTGTCCGGGAATCTAATCATCCCGATCTTCTTGGCATAAATGAGCTGAAAGGCAAAAATTAATGTAATTCTTATGGTTAATTAAATAAGTAAAATGAAAAATAATTATAAATGTATATCGTAATTATTTTAAGATTGCCCGTACAGATTACCCGGCGTTGCCCGGGAATCTACTTATCTCGATATTCTTGGCATAAATCAGCTAAAAGACAAAATTCGTTACTGTGAGTTATCCGTAAAAGAATACCCGCCATGTGCTGCTATGCTTGCACAGGAATTTACGTACTTGTGTCGATCATCTTGGCATCAATGGTTATTATGAGTTATCCGTAAGAGATAAACATATGCTGTCTCTGTTTTGTAGAGCTTTTTGAGATATTCAATTCTGTGTATATTAATTTTGTGTATTTCTTACGGTTTAGGCAGCGTAAGCCATTTAAGCGTCCAAAGAGCTACTATTTTCACGTTTTCGACTATAAAGGGCGATTTTTAAGGGTTTAGGAGATGAGTATCACAACTCTTTTATAGCCTATATTTATCCCTGGAATCTCCTGAACATTTTGCAAAAAGCCCCATTACAATCGGATCAACGATAGGGTCGCGCATAAAGTACGAACAAACAGACAAACAAACATTCACTTTTATATATTAGATAGGTCAAGTTCTCCATAAATGCAATTTAACCTTAGATAGGGACAAAGAGAATCTCGTTAATCCATTCATGCGCGTCATTAATTAGATGACTAGGCATTTGGCTACATTAAGAGAGTCCTAATATAATTAGGATAATGTTTTAAACATTTTTTTTCACTATATATATTTAAGCTGCGTATGTTTGTTCTCGGATAACTCGAGTCCATGAATTGACTTGAAAATGTTTACATACAGAGTTTCAAATACGGCGAGTCTTAGCCACTATCTATTATTCTCTAGAACCATTAGGTGTAGGAGTTCACCTTAGACGAACATTTAAAAATCGCTGTAGCTAATGAAATTGTCGATGTTTTACAACGAAACTCACTATATGCTATTGAAATAAGCTGAGTTAGGTATTATCAAAAACCCAGCGAAATCCGGCCATTAGAAGTGGGGGTTTACCTGAAATCCGAAATTAAAAATTGACTCTAGCAACCGCCATGTTTGGTCTGTTTCATTTTCAGTCGTAAGGGGTATCTAAAAATATTTACGATATACATTTATAATTATTTTTCTATTTCACTTATTCAACTAGGGATAAAAACACATATTTAACTGATTTAGGCTTGTCAGCGCACGCCTTATATTAGTTAGAATATTATACATTTTAAAGTAAATAATAGGAACATTCCATCAAGGAAATACATTTCGGAGACTATTTAACTCGTGGCCCAAATGGGAGTTAATGACCAATCACATTTCAATGATTTTTATTTACAACCAATCACAGTCGTGTTTCGCCTAGAATTTAGCAACTAAAGTTTATCATAATAAATAAAGCACCTCCTATTTAACATTCTGAGTATGTCATAGCATTATTTTGCAGTGACTGACCCTTTAAGAAATACGGCTACCAGATTGTATATATAGTGCATGAATGTTGGCAGACAGCGCATGCGGGAGATAATATAAAAAGATTTTTAGCAATTGATTATACCACAAAAAAAAAGAAACTACTGTTTGCGCTTTCTTAAACGAATTATTTTCCAGGAAATGACGTTGCAGAAAAATAGAATTGACATATTTACAACATAGGACATCAGAAATTAATTAATACCTATAATGTTGGTTATAAATTTCTCCACTAGAGTGCATTCTTACAATATTGCGATTCTTTGTGGAATAAATAATATGATCTGGTTGCAGTGATGAACAAAATAAGCAAATGAATCGCACCAATCGTTTCTCGTTTTCAAACATCGCCGTTTACATTAAATATATAAATATTTTGAAATAACTATAGTTAAATAATGATTTGTGAGTAAACAGTATACTTTTATTCGTTAAATAGTCCTAACAAATGCCACTCTTGATTTCCAAATTCTCTAGATAAATTCATTCCTCGCTTCGTGAGTCGTCAACTTATCGATAATTTGGAAATCACTCGTGGCATTACTTATGATAATGTACTAATAATTACCAAGATCGTTTATATGTATATCGCGTATATGTATACTGTATATTGACAATAAATCCACTTAAATAGAAATTAAGCTTCAACAAGCATCCTAAATATCTACGATTCATACTCGACCCTGAATTAACATCATAATGCCCACATATTTAAATAATAATTTTTTAATAAACGTGTTTTCGTCCATTTATTATCTTGGCGCAGTGAGCGATGAGCACGGGGAACATTTTCATCAGGAGATTTCAGCTATGGAAAAGAGATATCAAGGCAAATGGAATCCTAATATGCTGGCCGATTATTGTTGGACCATCAAGAGGGATGCTCCACAGTCGAAATATAGCAGAAAATCGTCATTTCTTACTATCTAGGTGAGTCCGAATGTCCGAATATTGTGCAGTTACGAATGTAGAAAATATTAAAGTGTTTGAAATTATAAATTCCTGTCTCTCGGAAACCTTGCGTGTTGGAGAAATACCGATATCATATTTGAATTCAGTAGAAAGAATACTATCAGAATCACATATTTTTCTTTCTGAGACAAAAACAAGTTTTTTTTGTTGCTCAGAGTTATCGAAGTACCCCACACCCAAAGAAATATGGATTTTAACTCATAACAGAAGCTCAATTCAACATCTCCACAACTACCACGAACTAAATAATCAGCTAACTGTAAATATAGTTAAATACTTAATAATATATGTCTAGAACAACAGAAATACACATACAGTGCATCCCATCACACGTCGGTATAGCAGGAAATGAAAGAGCGGATTTAATAGCTAAAGAAGGCTTTGAACGAAGAAAAACGCCAGGAACAGTCTCACGTATAATTAAGTTTCTCTAAATGTAAAAATCAATTAAATGAAATCTGCAAACAGCCTCCAAAACATGAGTGGTATTAAGAACAAGAAACCTGAATTAGCCATAAACTACCAAAACAACCTAGAATCCCAGACTACAATAACAAGATTAAAAGGCGGGCACACTAAGCATATAAAGATAGCACCCAGAAGACATTCCCAACAAAATACAGAACCAGCCACACCCTGACGTGTATAGGTCTCACACAGCTAACACATATTCAGATGCAAAGAAAGTGAATACACGTGCTGAAGCAACACAGCCTCATGAGCTTGGTTTCAAAATATCGAGATAAGAAATAAGAAGAAGATACCATTCAGTTCCAAGATTTGCGGTTCAAATCCGGACGGGATCGTGCAATTTTAGGAGAGTAAAATTCCTGTGTGAGACAAATAATGCAGTGGTTTTCGTATCGTACATTTACGCTAATAAGTTCGTTTCAATCTAAAATAAGAGACTTATCAGTAGCTTAAACTTTACTCTTTTACTCAAAATTTTGAATTGTGATGCTATGATCCGAACTGTTAAAGACCGTAGTTAAATTAAATAACAGTATTTACAAACTAAACGATAATGTAATTCGCATTTTATATTTGTATCAAAATTTTATAGATTATTGCCTCAAATAGACCAATTGTTTTTTATAATATTACATTTTGCTACATTTTTTCCCCTTTTTCTTTATTTCTTCTCCTGATATATATATATATATATATATATATATAAAATTTTAATTTAACGACATTGCACATCCGTAAGGGGTTCGATAAAGTATAAAAATATTTAATTAAATAAAAATAAAACTTAAAAGTTGTATGTGATTTTCATATTTATTAAAACATAAATTAGTTTTGATCCAAATTTTAATATTTTACATAATTATGACAAAGGAAAGAAGTTGGACCTTTTAGAAGTTGTAGAGATAAATAAATTAAAAAGTGGTAATAAGCTGTTAAATTCCCAACCAAATATTTTTAATGAATCGCCTCTTTTAAATTTATAATAGACATTGTAAAAATTTTTTTTTGCATAGTTACAGTTGTTATGTACTATAATAACAAAATTCATTAATTTATCATGTCTGATGAAGATACAACGTACCGAAACAGCTGTAACTAATTTATATTGTAATAAATATGAAAATCACATAAAACTTTAAGTTTTATTTTTATTTAATGAAATGAGTTATGGAGTTTCATCAAGTAAACGCCAATTAAATTGATTATAAAAAATTATAATTACTCTCTCCCTCCCGAAGACAACGTAAGCCTATCTAAAGTTAAATGCAGTAAACTCGCATTATATCCTTATATAAGAGATTATCATCGTCATCATCTCGTCATCGTCATCATCATCATCATCATCATCATCATCATCAGCAACAGCAGCAGCAGTAGTAGTAGTATGGCATTCCAAAAAGTTTATTAAATACAGGTAAGTTTTCCTCATTCATATCAATTTACGATATTCTTACAATAACCTTTTAAGGCAATATTTTAAACAAATTCTTCTGTTGTATGTTTATTCAGTAGCAATACCATCCAAACAAGAAGCTCTGGCACTTAACAATTCTATAAGCTTACTGAAATTCAGAGCGTTACGTTTTGGCAGAAGTATGATGATGATACATGCTGTTTACTTCCTGTACATAAATCACTCAAATTATAGCCATGTGATGTTGCGGTTAGAACGCTTAACGCACATAATTCTCGTTACAGAGCTGAGCTTCCAAAGTAGATACCTCATGTATCAGTAATTAAACATAGGCCTATATTATTACCTCTAAATTAACTTTAGTCGCGTCTCCTCGAAATCAATACTTTTTTGTTAAGGCTACTTAAATAACACTGAGCAACTAAAAAAAACTTTTTTTTTTGTCTCAGAAAGAAAAGTATGCGACTCTGATAGTATTGTTTCTCCTGAATTCAAATATGATATCGGGTTTTCTCCATCACGCAAGGTTTCCGAGAGACAGGAATTTATAATTTCAAACACTTTAATATTTTCTACATTCCTAACTACACAATATTCGAACATTCGGACTCACCTAGAAAGTACGAAATTACTATTTTCTACTATATTTCGCCTGTGGAGCATTCCTCTTGATGATCCAACAATAATCGGCCAGCATATTAGGATTCCATTTGCCTTGATATCAGTTTTCTATAGCTGAAATCTCCTGATGAAGTGTTCTCCGTTCTATTTTGCAATGGACAAATGCACGAAAAAACGTTTATTACAAAATAATTATTTAAATCCATTAATTGAAATTGAAATAAAAACTGTGGGTGATGGAGAAATTCCGAATACATATTTGAAAACACGATAAAAAACTCCATCAAGTACAACTATTGGTACTCATGAGACAAAAATCTAGTTGACCAGTGTTAATTTGTTCACTTGATCTCAGGCATATATCTTTATGGTCCAGACAATATGGGCTGAAACTAAATGTAAACAAAACGCAAGCAATAATTATCGGACATCCAAGGCTATTACACCTCATAAACAATGGCAATATGCCGGCTGTCATATTAGATAATGAACAAATTCCTTATACCGACGTCGTTAAAAACTTGGGATTTTACTTAGATTCTAATTTAAAATGGCATGAGCAAGTAAAACAAACATCTAAAAGGATCTTCTCCATAATGCATTCCCTAAAGCGACTTAAACATTTTCTTCCTACAACTCTTAAAAGAATTTTAATCCAAACTTTAGTGATGCCGCATTTTGACTACTGTGACGTTCTACTAACTGACATAAGTGACGGATTGTCGGACAAACTGCAGCGTGTCCATAATATGTGTATCAGATTCATATTTAATGTTCGAAAATACGATCACATTTCTCCATTATTCCACGAATTGTCATGGCTACATCTAAAAGAGAGAAGAAAATCGCACTGTCTAATTCTCCTATTTAAGATCCTACATACCTCGATTCCCAATTACTTATCATCCCGTCTCTCCCTTCCAGTATCTATCCTCAAACCATAACTTAAACACAAGATCACAACATAGTCTCTTACTTAATATACCGCAACATAGGACATCACATCACTCCATGTCATATACCATCTCCACTTCTCGCAACTGGAATTCCCTACCACAAGAAATAAGGGGCTGCCGGACATTGGCATCTTTTAAAAGAAATCTAAATTTATATTTGCTCTAAACTCGACTTCATTATTATCCAGTGTAAGAATATATATATTAATTGGTGTTTCCCGTATTAATGTATCATATTTATATTATTATTATTATTATTATTATTATTATATTATTATTATTATTATTATTATTATTATTATTATTATTATTATTATTATCGTTCATTATTGTTATTACCCTATAAAATGTTGTTTGTACATGACATTTACATTGTTACATTTATTGTATCTTTAAGTGTTTATAATTAGTAGTGTATATCTATATTTGTCGAATATTTATTTGTATTTGTACTGGTTGAGTGGAAGAGAGGGCCTTATGGCCTTAACTCTGCCAGAATAAATAAAGTATTATTATTATTATTATTATTATTATTATTATTATTATTATTATTATTATTATTATTATTATTATTATTATTATTCATAGATGATTTATGACTAGAGGGCGGATTTCTGCATATTTGCATGTTTGATTCCTTCAAAGATAAACATACGCATGGAAGAGAAAAATGCGATTTATGTCATTTGGAATCAATTAGCAAAATTGTATAGTGCATATAAATGCATATTCAAGAGATAGCGCATATTCCACTAATATGTAGTACATATTTGGTTCATATATTATACTTTTTTCTCTATTTAATATTACAATAATAGTTTGTAACCCCATAAAATGACAAGTTTCTGCTTTTATTGTCATGTTCTTGTAAATGAAGACAATCTTGTTTTCATAGAAAGCCAGAATCGCTATTTCGCATTTTCGCACAACAGTAACAATGCCGAGCGGGGATCTGCAGTTTTAAATCTCAACAGGTCAATAAAGCAATCTGGCCTAAATCATTTCCTGAAAGGAAGATTTCGAAAGAGATGAACGTGCTTGCCAACAATAGACAGTTTATTGGTGGTAATTTCCTTGTTTTCGTTTTCAACCGGCGATATTCTTTGAAACATACTTTCATGTGTGCAAAATATACTTCATTTCACACAAAGGAAGCCTGTTGTACATTACTGAACACGGTGACAAAACAAATCGGGATCGAAGTTTAAATTATTTTCTCAAAAATCATTTTGTGAGTGTTAGTGGACCAAGACAAGTGTTTTCAATGCCCAAGGAAAAATCCAGTAAAATATCTTTGCTTCATCAATGGATTGGTGGGAATCCTACATTAACAACAAATGCTAAAATTGTCCTATGCCAAGTCTGCGACAAACATGTGAGTATTTTAAATAACTTATTATCAGTTTATCACATTATTAAATTAATATAATTCTTATTCTTTGCGATACTGCCCTGTGACCTCATGTGAAGTGGAGAGATCATTTTCTTCGTACAAACACATTTTAAGTGGCAAAAGGAAGGGGTTTGTACCAAAAAATTTAGAAAAATATTTGGTTATTTATTGTAACAAAAATTGATAAGTGATCGTTATTTGTTTTTTGACTTATATTTCATAAAACAGACAAGATTAATGAGAATGACGCTATAAAATACAATTATTAACTACAATTAGGTGCGAAAGTTTAAAAATATTACAATTTTTGTTTCATAAAAAATAAATAAAATAATGTGAGAAAATAGTGTATAAGAAGAAAGTTAATTTTTGTGCATATTTTTTTATTTTAAGAGCATATTTTCAACTTTTTTTCTGCATAGTTGCATGAATATATTTATGGTTTTTAGTGCATATAAATCCGCCTCTATTTATGACATGCAATTCACTGAATTTAATATCTACCTTTTAGTACGTCACCTGTTTCTTATAGCGACACGACCTGTCGGGAGAGAAATTTTAACCACGGATCTCACACATACTTTTTTGACCACACAAGGACATGGAGGGCCTCCCCAAATGATGGTTTTGGACCTCGTTCTAGACAACACAACACTAAGACGAAACACACTATTCACACACACATTCCTACAAACAACCATTTGTGATAATGATGATTATGATGGTCCGATGATATTCGGGAACCGTTTGGGCCTGAACGTTTCCTGACATTCGTCTCACAGGTGAGGGAAAACCCCGAAAAACTATCAACCAAGAAACTTGTTCTATCGAGGATAGAAACGGGGCCCGCTGCGTAACAAGGCAGCACGCTACCTCGAGACCACGGCGGTCATAGTCCGTTCAGGAATTTTGGTCATTTGTTGACCTGTTTCGGCTTCAATAAAAATACTATTCAGAAATATTTTCAGTGTATGTCCTGGCCTTCTTCTTCCTGCAGATTGATATCTTAACATCTCCATAGGTATCTTGTGATCCTCCATTCAATGATCACATTGCATCCATCTTGACTTATAATCAGAAATTTTGTTTTCCAAAAATTCCAGCTATAAATCATTAAAGATGTTTTAATATTTTTAGGATCCAGTAGTGTGTATACTACATTTATCACCGATTGCTCAATGCAGGTAAACATACGACCATAAAACTAGTGGAGTAATATAAAATGTAAGATCTGGTTATAAACACCAGTAAAAAAAACAGACTGGAGATAAATTTGTAGCCTAACACCACCGTTTAACAGTGACCATTGAAAAATATTTAAAAAATAAGTACTGCATGACATACACTGCTCAAAACAATTGGAGGAACACTTGTAATAAATTGAATAAGTAATTGTTTTTTAAAGCTGTGATGCTGAACGTTGGACAATATGATAATTGAATTATTAATTTTATCATTGCATACAAATTTTAAAGATCCATGGCCTAAATACAGAGAAATTACCTCAAATAACAAATATAGATAATTTTTTTATTTTGGAAGGCACTGGCCACTTCTAATTGGTAAGCTTCCTGATGTTGCTATAGTGACGAATGTTGATTATTGCCTTGTTCATTGAAGTCTCTGACAAAATGAGGCATTTAAATGAGTTTGAAGTGTATCATGCTCTACATCTTTTACGACAAGGTCAATCTCTGCGACAAGTGGCTAGAGAGCTTGGGGTTTCTCCTTCCGTGGTGTCCAGGTTACGCAACAGGCACAGAGAGACAGGTCAGTATTGTAGAAGACGTGGCCAGGGACATAAATTTAAAACAAGCCCCCAGGATGACAGATACGTTGTTCTTTCTGCTCTTCGACAGAGTACAAAAACTGCAAAAGACCTGCAGAATGACCTTCATATGGCTTCCGGAATCCGGGTTTCAGACCAAACCATAAGGAACAGATTAAGGAAAGAGAATATTCGTCCAAAAAGGCCCGTTAAAAAAACCACGCTTAACAAATGGGCATAAGGTAGCAAGACGAACGTATGCTTAAAACCATGGTGATTGGAACCTGAACCAGTGGGAGTCTGTGCTCTTTTCGGACGAATCCAGGTATCGTCTTACACGTTGTGATGGTCGATTGATGGTGTGGGGACGGCCAGGAGAAAGATTTTCTGCAGAGGCTGTACAGGAAATTGATAGATTCGGAGGAGGTTCATAATGGTGTGGGCCGGAGTTTTGTACAACAATCGTAGGGACCTTGTACTTGTTCCCCAGCGACTGAATGCTGCCCGGTATATCGAGCACGTTCTGGAAGAGCATGTAGTACCTGCTGCCATTGGAGTAGGCCCTGGATTTCTGTTTATGCAGGATAATGCCAGGACACATTCTGTGGCTGTCACCAGGGATTTCCTGAGGAGGAATGAAATTGAGGTAATGGAGTGGCCAGCGGTCAGCCCAGACCTCTACCCTATTGAACACTTGTGGGATCTTCTAGACAGGAAGGTCAGGAACCGACATCAAGCTCTACAAACTCTGCAGCAACTTGGAGATGCTCTGAAGGAGGAATGGGAGAAATTAACCCTGATACACAAGGTACAAAAATAACATAAACTTTTAAAATAAATAATATCATCCTCAACAAAATAATTTCAAAAATTAAGATAATAACCCAACCAATTTAATTTAATATCCCGCAAGAGGAAATCCAGAATCTTATTGGGAGCATGCCACGAAGGTGCCAAACTGGCATCGAATGTCGTGGAGGCCATACACGATACTAACTCTTTATAACGAGTGTTTAACTTTGAAAAATAAGCACAAGATTCAATTGCTTACATAGCGGAATTATTTGAAAAGTTAATTGTCAGCGTTATTCATTTGTTTTTACTGACATGAGCAATAAATAAATAAATAACCACAAATAATGTACTTTATTAATTTCATGTGTGTACCTTTATCCAATGAAAAAAATATTTGCATATTTCATAGTGTTCCTCTAATTGTTTTGAGCAGTGTATAACAATACTGTAAAGTATATGGTTCAGGTAAAAAAAAAAGTTAAAATTCATGCTACATAAAGTTGATATTTGGCATTCAGCAACTCATATAGGCCTATGTAAGATAGATCCATGGCGCAACAGACCTAGAAGGCCCTTAGCCTACCATCCGGCTGCTTGCCTCACATCCACATGTGTCAATGACAGGTAAACGATCATCTAGCCCGTGTAGGAGTGACATGTGGTCAGCATGACGGATCTCCTAACCGATATAACTGGTCTTCTCAACCTGGAGCCGCTACTTATTGTAGCTACCCAAATACCTCACGATGCTGGGTGGGCGTCGGTCCCATACTGGCCGAAATTCCATGACAAAAATTTCTTCCCCCATAGAGACTCGAACCATCGCAAGTCCCGTAGCTCTGTGCCAAGGCTTCCTGCCTTAACCACTCGGCTACGGCGCGGGACTATGCAAGATAGATAACAATGTAAATACAATAGTGAAACAAAATACAGACCAGAAATTCCGAATTAAATTAAAATAAAAAAATAAATAAATGGGTTGAACTGAATAATATGCATTTATATGCAATCTGAAATATAATGTAATTTTATTTACCACGGGTATGTAGGCCTAAATTATTAGGCAATATCGAGGAGATACTATGAGCCAACACTCACAATCTAATAACACTAAGGGCTGGGAGGGGAGTAAATTATACAGGGGATGATTGGAAAGCATTAGCTCAGAATAGGGATGTATGGAGAGCTTATATCCGCGCGGCCATAAACCTACGGGTTCGATAGAGTCAGTGAGTTAGTTATCGATCTTAATCTTATAGATATTAATTTATTGATCAAATTTTCATTTAGTATTTAATATTAGAGTTATTGGTGATTGTTATATTCTAATGTAACATATGTTTGTCCTGGTGAAGAGAAGCCACATGACCTTAGCTCCACCAGGCTAAGTAAACAAACTCAAGGTGATAGCATTACACCAGAGAGAAAATATCACCCATTGTGTTTATTTTGTGACTACTTATATATGTTCACTAAATAATAAGGGAAATAAAAAAACAGTTTAAACCATGAGAGGGATGAAGAGGTCAAAATCTCATATTATATATTCGAGGGAAGGCCATTGACTAATGATTATGCTACCGTTGCACGGTCAATATACGCTGCGGTCTCGAGGAAGCGTGTTGCCTTGTCACGCAGCGGGCCCGGTTTAGATTCCCGGTCGGGACAGGCACCTGGGCGAGTTTTTTCGGGGTTTTTCCTCACCTGCAAGACAAATGTCAGGAAGCTTAGTGCCCAACGGTCTCCGAAAATCATCCTGCCATCATCAGCATCATCCTTCACCGGTGTGGAAAGCAACAGGAAGCTACCACACCTATAATTCCCTAGTAAAGCTGCAAAGCATAGCATGGAAATGCTATGATTGCAGTGAAAGACCTGCCCTCGGACAGAATCACTATGGATGATGGTATCATAATCAACATGCTCTAAGTTGAAATGAAGAGATTTGATTTGTGAGATGTAGTCCTACTGTCACATTAATACAAGTTACACAGTGACCTTTACGGAAATTGGATTCTGAACAGTAAAGACATTCGAGAGGGAGCACGGATAAGCCTGAGGCAGCCTCCACCTCTTTATTCTGGTCTTGTACGACAGTCTCTACCTTCCCCTTCAAACCGTCACCACCAATATACTTCCTCTGGCGACACGAGCTTCATATATATTGTACTTTATCTGATAAATTCTTTGGCCTGGATAACTTTGTATCCAGAACATAATCACTTCATCCAGACATACCGTCACAAGAGAAAACCAAGGAACCATATTTCACAAGAACACATGAGGTTAAAATAAAATGCAATTTTATAAAGCTTGGCAAGTGTAGTCAATGTAGAATACTACATAATAGTGAGCTATATGGTCTTTATACCGTAGGAAGTCAGATGTAATAAGAAGAACAGTTAAGTCTCTTACACTGCGATGGGCAGGGCATGTGGCACGAATTGGGAATGAAAGAGGTGCATGAAAGCTTCTTGTAAGAAAACCAGAGGGGAAAAAAAAGATCAGTCGGTAGACCAAGAATGAGGTAAGAGAATAACATTAATAGATTTTTTAAGCCATTTTTCGAAAATTTTGTGCATTTTTTCGAAATTTTCGACTGCATCAAAATATCTTTCGTATTAAACTTAAAATAATCTATTTTTAATTAATCCATTCCAGATTCATATAATGAACTCTAATAATTTTAGGGAAGCAGATTCTATAGAAGATGATTGGAAAATATTAGCTCAGGATAGGGATGTTTGGAAAGCTCATATCCGCGTGGTCATGAATATACGGTTTCGATAATTCCAGTGAGTTAGTTTGTCAATTATAGTCTAAAAACACGAATCTCATTACCAATAACAAGAGACATGATAAATCATTATGTGAATCAATTTATTGTTTTCAAATACAATCTAATAAATTTATGTTTTGCTTTCCCTCTCTCTTTAACTAAAACTAGATAGGCCTAATGTATATATTCTACATGCATTATTTCTTTAACTGAACTCGACCGAGTATGAGCATTTGCTCATTAGGATGTCAATACTGTGAACAACATTTATTTTTGAATACAATTTATTCTTATTCTTATTCTCTAGTATTTCCTAAATTATTTAATTGCCTTTTTCAGTCTTCGCTGAGCACGAGCACTTGCTCATTCGAGTGTCAATACTATGTACAAAGTTTATTTGTGAATAAAATTTAATCTTACTCTTTCAAAATATTTAAAAAATGTGAATTTTAATGTAACAATAGTGTGAAAATATGTAATTAAAACATTATTCTATATTGCTTGTCCACCGCTGTGGTCTCGAGGTAGCGTGCTGCCTTGTCACGCAGCGGGCCCGGGTTCGATCCCGGTCGGGACAGTTTTTTCTGGGTGAGGTTTTTTATCGGAGTATTTCCTCACCTGTAAGACAAATACCAGGAAAACTTTAAGGCCCAAACGGTCCCAGAAATCACATGGCCATCATCAACATTATCATCCCTATCATTATCATCATCCCTCGCCGGTGTGCGAAGCTACCACACCTAGAATGCCCTAGTAAAGCTGCAAGCATAGCATGAAAGTGCAGTGAAGGACCTGCCCTCTGGCAGAATTACTATGGATGGATATTGCTTTGTTTATTTTATATTCTTTGTATTTTTTATATGCCAGAATTTATTTTATATCTTGAAAATGGCCCCTACATTTATGTATTTTGTTATTTAATTAAATAGATATAAAACTTGAAGTTTTATGTGATTTTCATATTTATTAAAATATAAATTAGTTACAGCTGTTTCGGTACTTTGTACCTTCTTCAGACATGACAAATTATTGAACAAGGTACAAAGTACCGAAACAGCTGTAGCTAATTTATATTTTAAGTATGAAAATCAGATAAAAGTTTTATTTTTATTTAATTATATGTGTTATGAATTTTCATCAAGTAAACGCCAATTCAATTGATTATCTATTTTGTTTTTTCTCGCCCCTTAACTAAAATGTTGTACGTAATTTAGTCTATATAGGACTATTCTATTTGTATTATTTCTGTAAGTAAACTGCATCTGAGCATGAGTAGTTGCTCATTCGAGTGTCAATACTGTGACAAAGATTAGACGTGAACAAAATGCATTTATACGAAAAAGTACGAAATTATTATAGTCAATTAAAATATTTTTTTAGAAAAAAAATATAAACAATATTGAAAATAGGGATTCCCTAGACTGCATATGCTATTTGAAGTGAGTGTTTTTTTTACAAAATAATAAAAAATGTGACGTTTAATGTAATAATGTGAAAATATGTAATAAAAACAATTTGAGTTTTATACTTCTTCAAATTCTGAATTCTTAGAAGCTTCGTTTAATTCTTTTTATTCTTTTCATGCATCTTAATATGCATTTTTATTTCTTTCTTCCTTTTATCTTATACAGTTTAACTTGTTCGTCTTAAATATTAAAGTTCATGTAGAAGGAAGTAAAAACGAGATCACACTTATAAGACAAGTAAATTAAATAGAATATGATAACATTGTGTTTAATGCTAACAAATAAGAGAAGGAAAAACGTAAAATAGAGAAAGATGATAGACAGAAAGGAAATTACAATCTAAAAACTTTACTCGTAGCAACTGCTAACATTTAATTTTTGCGCGGTAGTGCGTTTTGTCGTACTTACAGCAATGGCGACCATTATTGAAAGTTCAACTTCCTACATTTCAGGGTTGTCTACCTAAATAACTATAATGTAATATTACATTTACACCCACGTGCGGGAAGTAAATACACTGCCCTCTATGTAACGTCGGGGAACTATAAGTCTCACGACCACGGTCTACAGCCCGAAAATCTTCATCAAGATCATCATACTGACCACACTGTTAACGTTAGTCAATAGTTTACAATGAACGCAAATATTTCCAACGAAGATTTCATTATTTAACTATTATTTATTATTTTGAAAACACCATCGTGCAAAAAATAATGTATAACGCACGTTTGTGAAGTGTTTTACAGAAACTCGGAAATTTAAAACCTAGCTATCGCTCGGTTTTTAAACATTTTCCTCGATTCTGTTAAAACCGATTCCAAATCTCGCATCGAAATATACTATTTTCATCGACATTGGTGTGAGGAAGATATAACAGTGAAAAATACAGTGTGGCTGATGGAGAAGTAGGGTAGATGTGTGGCAGTATAATATTAATATAAGTGAGTGGCAGCTGAAACAAGGTGTCACTGAAAAGATCTGTCTTTTGTGTGCAGCAGCCTGTCACATACCTTAAACCCAAACTGACAAGTTAGAGAAGCTAGTTGGGTCTTCTGTCAGACGAGCAAACGCAATTATGTGATATTCTGTAGGCCTACATCTCTACCATTCCTCTTATTGTTTCAGCCAAACTCTCATAAACATTCTTGATACGCAAGTATTCTCCAACATTGTTTCTACTATAAATTATAGCAATGTTCGTTATATTCCCCGGTACAAATTCCTAATCGATTATTCTCCAACGAGGCTTACATTCTTCCTCGTTCATTTTTGAGCAGTATCTATATTTTTTTAATATTATATAAGGTACCTAAGATTTTAATAAAACCATTTCATTATTCACGGGCAATTTCATTAATTTTTTTATGCTGATGATGTAGTGCTAATGGGCGATAACGAGGAGATACTAAAGGTCAACACGCACACACTACTGAGTAACACTAAGAAACTGCGACTGGAAGTAAATATCAATAAAACTAAATATATGGTCACACATAGAAATACATTACATAGTGGAAATGGACAGCTAATGACAAATGACGGAAATTTTGAGGAACTGGCTGAATTCAAATACCTAGGAACAATAATCACAAACAGGAATGAGATGCACAAGGAAATTAAACATAGGCTCAATTCTGGAAATGCGTCCTATCATGCATTGTAGAGGCTCTTGACGTCCCAACTCCTTTCAAAAAACTTTAAACCGAAAACATATGAAACTATTATTCTACCAGTTATATTTATAGATGCGAAACATGGACTCTTACTTCATGGAAGGAAAGAAGATTACGAGTATTTGAGAATAAAGTTCTTAGGAAAGGTTTTGGACCAAAGAGAGATGAACAGACAGGTGAATGGTGAACCTGTATAATTGGAGGGCTCTTTTGATTGTAAAAATAAAGTAATATGTTCTACTAAACAAGTAATTGACGGCAGCGGCGTTTTTAGTTATTTGAGGGCGTCTGAAGTTAGAGAAATAACTTAAGTTTATTGCATGGTCATATGTTATGTATTTTGGAGGACAAGTTTTATTGCGGTCTTAGACTTAACGCAAATCCTCAAGGTTGATACGGTTAGGAGGGATGAAAGATAGGTTTATTGCTTTTAAGAAACTTCAAACTAAAAAAAATAATGTAGCCTCCAAAAACATAGCGAGCAGCTAGAGAGATTATTGACCTCGAATAACTTGGAAATGAATATAGTCCTGTAAAAGTTCACGCCCCTAAATCTAGTAGGCCTATATCGACTTGCACATGTAGCCTATAGAGGTGTGTCAAAAGATTTATTTTATCCAATGAAAATTTTGTCAAAAGATTTATTTTATCCAATGAAAATTTTGTATAAAATTGTAATGGCGACGGAAAAATAAGTCAAATCCACGACTTTCTTAAATATTTAATATAAAAAGTTATGTAAGTTAAAAATCAAGTAAGTGGAGCGAGTGCTCCCCAATAGTCAAGCAAGTGGGGCGAGCGCCCTATCCGTAGACCATACAGAGTATGAGGGACAAGTGCTCCCCGATAGTCAAAGTGCGTGGAGTGAGTGTTCCCATTAAGAGGGACATATAAAAGAAGATCCGCGATAAGCATTATTAAAATTGAGTCGTGGTTTTGACCGTTCCTTAGCCAATTTGTAAGGGCAAAGTGTATAATTTACTATAGAGAAAAGAAAATTAATAAAATCCTTCTATCACTTGGCCTAAAATTAGTTTGATCACTATTTGCCTTAAATAGTTCCTTATCTATCACCGGTTAAAATCATAAGTTCAGCCCGATCCTGAAGAAACAGAGGAACTCATAGCTCGTAAAATCTTAAATTCAGCCCGACCCTGAAGAACTAATAAGGAATTCCCGGTACAATGGAGAAGACTGCATAACAGTGAATTACATAGTATTTATAGGAATCCAGATATAATGAGAACAGTTAAGTCTCATAGACTGCGATAGGCAGGACATATGGCACGAATGGGGAATGAAAGACGTGCATGGAAGCTTCTTTTAGGAAAACCAGAGGGAAAACGCCCAGTTGGTAGACCAAGAATGAGGTGGTAGAATAATATTAACTATGATTTGAAGGAAGTAGATTATACAGGGAATGATTGGAAAACTTTAGTTCAGGATAGGGATGTATGGAGAGCTTATGTCCGCGCGGCCATCAACCTATGGGATTGATAGTGCCAGTGAGTTACCTAGTAAATTAGTTAGTTATAAGAAATAATGAGATTTAAATACTTTAACAAAACCATTTATAAAAATAAATTCGTGAAATAAAATCTTGCAAGAAAACAAATTCAAATCAGGATTGAATTAAAGAAGAACTCTGGAAGTAATATATCGCATATTCTTAAAAGCTCTAGTTGATAATGAAGTAGTAATGCTTAATTTTTGGTAAGCACATTTAATATATAGTTATTTATATTAAGACAATTAAATTCTGAAAATATTAATTAGAAGCGTTAAGGCATTCTTTGTAATTTATGTGTGTACAAACCAAGGAATATCCTTAAAACTGATACATACATAGTGTTCTGCCCAAGAGCAGGTCAGTCGCTGCAAAATTAGCATTCTCCACTCTTTCCTTAACTCAGCTATCCTTTTTGTATCCACATACAAAACATTTATTTAAATATTGTCTATCATCTGATGTATTTTTCTGTCTCTTTCTTTCTGTTGACCATTCCTTCTAGAGCATCCGTCAGCAGGCAGTTTCGTCGTAACTAGTGGCCAATCTAATTTATTTTCCTCTTCTTTAGGAGCTCCAGCATTCTTCTTCCTTCACCCACTCTGTCTAGCATATTTTTATTTTTTATTTTGTCTATCCATTTTATACGTTCCATGCTTCTCCATATCCACATCTCAAAAGCTTCCAGTCACTTTTCCTCATTCCGTCGTAATGTCCAAGTCTCTGCACCATACAATGCTGCACTCCACACAAAGCACTTCACTAGTCTCTTCGGTAATTATTTTGCCAAAGGTCCGCAGAAAATGTTTTTCTTCTTATTATAAACTTCTTTTCCATTGCTACCCTCTGCTTTACTTCTTGACCGCAGTTAATGTTACTACTTATAGTACAACCCAAGTATTTGAAGCTCTCCACTTGCTCGATGATCTTATCGTTAATGATTTGATTAATTGTATTTTTATATTATTAGTTAACCTACAGTAATTGTTGGTTATGTGATCTGAGAATTATCTATAATAAACTCATCCAAAAGGGATAACATATTTTGCGCAATTTCACACCATTGCTCCACATTCTAGATACATAATATATTGTAATATGTAAGATTAGGGCCTATATATAATGTTGGGACCAATTAATGTTTAATGGGTAAGATACATTGTCAACTAATGGTAGTAGCACAGCAAGGTCAATGAGACTATTGTTCCTAAGAACCTTATTCTCTCTCGTAATCTTTTCTCCTCCCTTAAAGTAAGAAAGAACAATTACCTCTCCAAAACAGATTTGAGCTCGCATAAATAACCTCTAATTTGAAGCCTAGGGTTAACTTTTACTTTAAAAATTAATGTTCATTTAGGCTCACAAATCCAGAAAAATATATGTTTAAATGTCAAAATTCCAAATTAAGACTGAAGAAGCTTAGACAAACAAATTTGAACTAATAATAATAATAACAACAAGAATTAATCGTTATCTTAATCAAAAATTTAATTTATTAAATCGACGTTTCAACCTCCTTGTGTGAGATCATTTTCAAGACATAGTTGTTTATAGTATATAGTTACCATCACCAAGACATTTTTTTAAAATTAATTTAAATGAACAAATTTCTTCTTCTTCTTCTTCTTCTTCTACAAGGTTTAGGCTATGCAGCCTGTTCCGGCGAAGTTAAAAGTGGAGTCCATCTTCTACATGGTCGGCCAACATCTCTTGTTCCTCTGGGATTATACAGGAAGGTTCTTTTTGGTATTCTTTCGTTGTTCATTCTTATTAAGTGTTCTGTCCATTTATTATTATTTTCGCTGATTTTATCTTCAATTTTATATATATTTAATTCTTCTCGTATAGTTTCATTCCTTATTCTATCCGCTCTTGTGTATCCTTTCACATTACGTAAAAACAGCATTTCCGCAGTCTGTATCCTGCTTTTATCCCTTGATTTCATTATCCAATTTTCACTTCCATACAACAACAAAGGAACAGCCATTGTTTTATATAATTTAAGTTTCGTATCTTTCGTTGTTTTCCGACCTAAGGTTCTTTTTATGGTTCCACAAATAGCCTGGAATTTGTTTACTTTATTTTCTATATCTTTATTTTCTCTATAAGTTATATCACATCCTAAATATTGGAAATGTGATACTTGTTCTATTATTTTGTTATTCAGTACAATTTTTGATCTAATTCCATATTTACCAATAAATGCCATTACTTTTGACTTATTTATTGATATTTTACAATTATATCTATTGGCTATTTATTTAAATTTATATGCTAACATTTGGAGCTCATTTTAAGATTCTGCTAAAAGTACAACATCGTCAGCGAATAATAAAGCATTTATTTTATCTTTATTATCAATTAATATTCCTTCATTAGTTAAAACCTTCTTCCATTCCTTTAGGATATCGTCCATATAAATGAGCAAATTTATAATTCCAATTTATGAATGATTAAAACTATTTTAACAAGGAATCATATGTTTCACACCATTCACTTAAATATTTTTGTTTATTCGGTACTTGATTTTGTTCTTTTTTATACATAAGCCATTTCTGCTGTTGATCTTTTTTGGTAATTATTTTCTCTGTGTAAAATGTTTATGTCATCCCATTTCATCAGTGCATCAGGTGCAGAATTATCAGTAGTCAGTGAACATAGCATTAATCAAAATCATGAAATGAAATGGGATGACACAAACATTTTACACAGAGAAAATAATTACCAAAAAAGATTAATAGCAGAATTGGCTTATATAAAAAGCAACAAAATAAAGTATTGAATAAACAAAAATATTTAATCCATATTTGGTTCGTCTTCCGGGCTTATAGGCCGTGGTCTGGTTGTCTTCATACTCGACGTTTCGTCTACTGCTGCGGTAGACATCATCAGGAGATACTGCGTGCTCTCTGTGAACTCCTCAACAGTCGGCTGCAGACTGGCTGGTCGTTGGAAACTGTCTCTCTGTTTATAGCTAAACCCCGGGTGGAGGGGGGGTTTTCTGCGCGGACCGAGTTATGCGCTGTCGTGCAGTTTGCAGAAGTCATAGGCTTCGTTGTTGTGTTATGCAGTGCTGGGATCCAAATTTTGTTTATCTTCATGTTTTCTTCTTTTTTGTTGAAGGAATTCTTATGTTTATATATTTCAATGGCTTCTCTGTATAGTCTGGTGTAGTAATGTGATGTTTGTGATAATACCTGAGTATCTTCGAATCTTATAATATGTTGTTGGTTGTTCATCAAGTGTTCCGCTACGGCCGATTTTTCATTTTGTTTTAATATGCAGTGTCTCATGTGTTCTTGTAATCTTGTGTTGATCATTCTTTTTGTTGTACCGATGTACACCTCTCCACAACTGCACGGGATACGATATATACCGGCATGACTTAAAGGATCTCTAGTGTCTTTGGCTGGGCGCAGTATATTGCTGATTTTTTGTGTTGGTTTGTAGGTTGTTGCTATGTTGTATTTCTTTAATATTCGTCCAATTTTCTGTGTTGTTGTTTTGATATAAGGTAGGTAAACCTTACCATTTGTTTCTTCCTTGTTTTCGTTTTCGGGCCTATATTTCTTGGGATTTATGGCTCGACGAAAATCTGTTTTGCTGTATCCATTGGTAAGAAAAGCTGCATGGAGATGATTGATTTCTTCTTGCAGATACTGTGGTTCCGAAATCCTTTTGGCTCGTTCAACCAGGGTTTTTATTATCCCGCGTTTTTTGTCTCGGATGGTGGTTAGACTGTTTGTGTAGGTATCTGTCTGTGTGAGTATTTTTCCTGTGATAATACCTGAGTATCTTCGAATCTTATAATATGTTGTTGGTTGTTCATCAAGTGAACGGGAAGATAAACAAGATAAACAAAATTTGGATCCCAGCACTGCATAACACAACAACGAAACCTATGACTTCTGCAAACTGCACGACAGCGCATAACTCGGTCCGCGCAGAAAACCCCCCCTCCACCCGGGGTTTAGCTATAAACAGAGAGACAGTTTACAACGACCAGCCAGTCTGCAGCCGACTGTTGAGGAGTTCACAGAGAGCACGCAGTATCTCCTGATGATGTCTACCGCAGCCGTAGACGAAACGTCGAGTATGAAGACAACCAGACCACGGCCTATAAGCCCGGGAAGACGAACCAAATATAGATCAAGATGCCGGCCGTGAAAGCCTACAATTATATATAAAAATATTTAAGTAAATGGTGTGAAACATATGATTCCTCGTTAAAATATTTTTAATCATTCAAAAAATTGGAATTTTAAATTTGTTCATTCAAAAATTGGAATTTTAAATTTGTTCATTTAAATTGGTAAAAGAATATATCGCTGTTGTCTCGAGGAGCGTGCTGCTTTGTCACGCAGCGGGCCCGGGTTCGATCCCCGGTCCGAAAAGTTTCCTGGATGAGGTTTTTATCGGGGTTTTTCCTCACCTGTAAGACATATCAGGAAACTTTAAGGCCCAAACGGTCCCCGAACATCATATGGATATCGCAATCATTATCATTCGTATTCATACTAGATTAAGCTTAGGATTAAGGACTCTCCTGGCAACGTAACCCCGCCTTCCAGGCGCCCCAACCTCAGAAGTAGGTTACAATTACGTCAATGACATGAGAGAACACCAGAAATGTCCAAAAGGACAATCTGGGGCATTAAAATAATATATATATAAAGTCCACCGATGTGGTCTCGAAATAGCGTGCTGCCTTGTCACGCAGCGGGCCCGGGTTCGATTCCCGGTCGGGACAGGCTCCTGGGTGAGTTTTTTTGGGGGCTTTTCCCTCACCTGTAAGACATATGTCAGGAAGCTTAGAGCCCAACGGTCCCCGAAAATCATCCGGCATCATCATCATCATCCTCCTTATCATCATCATCATCATCCTTAACCGGTGAGGAAAGCAACGGGAAGCTATCACGACTATAACTCCCTAGTAAAGCTGCAAAGCACAGCATTAAAATGCTATGATTGAAGTGAAAGACCTACCCTCGGGCAGAATTACTATGGATGGATATATATATATATATATATATATATATATATAGCCTATATATATATATATATATATTTATATTGTCTTGTTGATGGTAACTATGTATTATAAACAACCATTTCTTGAAAATGATCTCATACAAGGAGATTGAAATGTGGACTAAATAAATTAATTTTTTGACCGATATAACGATTCATTATTATTATTATTATTATTATTATTATTATTATTATTATTATTATTAAAAATTAAAAAAACGTAGTTTTATTTGATTTTCATATTTATTATATAATTCAGTGACAGCTGCTTCGGTACACAGTACCTTCTTCAGACATGTTAACAAATTATGAATTGTGTTATTATTGTGTTTTTTGTTAACAAGTCTGAAGAAGGTACAGTGTACCGAAACAGCTGTCACTGAATTATATAATAACTATGAAAATCAAATAAAACTACGTTTTATTTTTATTTAGTTATTAAATATGGATTTTCATCAAGTAAACACCAACTCAATTGATTATTATTATTATTATTATTATTATTATTATTATTATTATTATCATCATCATTATTATTGTGCTGCCTTGTCACGCAGCGGGCCCTGGTTCGATCCCCGGTCGGGGCAGTTTTTCTGGGTGAGGTTTTTATCGGGGTTTTTCCTCACCTGTAAGACAAATGTCAGGAAAACTTTAAGGCCCAAACGGTCCCCGAAATCATATGGCCATCATCCTTATCATTATCATCCTTACCATTATAATTATCATCATCATCCTTCACCGGTGTGGAAAGCAACGGGAAGCTACCACACCTACACAATTCCCTAGTAAAGCTGCATGCATAGCATGAAAATGCTATGATTGCAGTGAAGGACCTGCCTTCGGGCAGAATTACTATGGATGGATCATTATTATTATTATTACTATTAACTACTCTCAGGGAATAATATTTAACAAACATATTAAATACAAATTGAAACTGTTGCATCCAATCTCTAGAACCGGCCACTTTTATTTTGACTTTATAGATGTTCCCCATAAACATTGAGACAATGCAGATTGAAGTTTCCTGATCATCTAGACACCTCTTAACGTTCCTGCCCCATCGCTAAACAGTCTATTAATATTTTCTTAAGAAACGAACCCTATTCATGTCTAAAAATAAAATTTGCTCTCTCTCCCTCCTGAATGGTGGCTCCATAAAGAATAGACTTAACGAGGGATATAAAACCATAGCATATAAGAGTTTTGAATGTGAAATTCTTGAAATAAGGTGTCGGGTTTGAAGCTGCATTAGTAATAGAAAGGAAGCGAAATAAACTAAATGTAGCCGGGAGCAAAAAATTAACATCCGGTAAAGTGATTCATTCGGTTCTAAACAGCTATTTGCATTCTGTATTATATTGGTAGTTGGAAAGTCAAAGCCCGCACAAAACATGACGGCGCGTTACAAAACATCAGGCATTGTTCTCTCAACAACAAATCAATCTCATTCCGCTCGCTCACTTGTTTGCGTGCTTAAACGAGCGCCTTGTCTTACAAGCTATTGAAATCTAATACAAACAGCCTGTACGTTCCAACTGTTTCCCGTACTTTTCAAGAAAGTCGTTCCAAACTTCCAGCCATGCGAATAGCATTCCTTTAGTTCTCCTCTCTATTCAGTTATGCAATTTATAGATAAAATCGTTAATTTATGTGCAGTGGATATTAATTAAGAAAGTTTATTTTAATTTTGTAAAACTTTATGAGAAAATTTGAGTTCTTAGAAAAAATGTTTGGACCAAAGAGAGATGAACAGACAGGTGAATGGAGAAAGCGGATTAATAGTGAACAGCAATCCTTACAAAAAACAGTTATAATAGGAACAGATATAGTTTTAATTTTCGACAGAGAAGTCAGGCTACATAAAGCAGTCTATCAATTAAATAATATATGTAAGAAATATAATATAATTTCAACGTCAAAAACTAAAGTAATGGAGTTCCACGGAAAGTACCCAGTAAGAACATGTAAGAATTCTGGAAATGCGTGCTATTAAACATTACACAGACTCTTGAAGCCCCAACTCCTTTCAAAAACAGTTAAACTGAAAATATATAGAACCATTATTCTACCAGTTATATTAGCCTAAACAGATGCGAAGCATGGACTTTTACTTTAAGGGAGGAATGCATATTACAAGTATTTGAGAATAAAGTTCTTAGGAAAATTTTTGGACCAAAGAGAGATAAACAGACAGGTGAATGGACAAGACTACATAACAGTGAACTACAAGGTCCTTATAGGAAGCCAGATATAATAAGAACAGTTAAGTCTCGAAGGCTGCGATGAGCAGGGCATGTGGCACGAATAGGGAATGAAAGACGTGCGTGGAAGCTTCTTGTAGGAGAACCAGAGGGAAAACGCCCAGTTGGTAGACCAAGAATGAGGTGGGAGAATAACATTAACTATGATTTGAGGGAAGTAAATTATACAGGGGATGATTGAAAAACATTAGGACAGGATAGGGATTTATGGAGAGCGTATTCCGCGCGGCCATGAACCTACGGGTTCCATAGTGCCAGTGAGTTAGAGTTATTTAGCAGGTTTAACAATGTTTCATATCTTCCTGCGCCCAATTAGTCCATTATCATTCTCCTCCACATCTCTGTGACATTCCAATCTCCATCGTCCAATCTGTTTTCCTTTATGCTGCTCAAATCACCATCAATTCATGTTATTTTTGTTCGTCTCCTTTTTCTTCTTCTTCTACCAAGTTAATTCATTCTAGTATTCTTTTTGGGAATCTGTCTTCTGTTTTTTACATAACCATAACAAAATAACCAACTACCGTGCAGTTAGACTTAGTTCGTCAAGGGCTAAAGGAAGAGAACCTTGATTAAAAATATCCTGGACCTCCAGGTAGAGGGTTGACGCATCAGGCTAGCTCTCTGCTTGTTTGAAAAAAATGTATAATGCTAAAAGTGCAAGAATGAAATATCGGACGGATTTAATAAACGACGAAATAAGCTAAGGAAAAGGACCCTTCTTCCAGGAACGCGGAAAGTAGAAGAGATTAGAAATAAAACAGGGGAAATAATGAATAGAATCAATTATTATTGTTAAATAAATAAAGAAGCCTATCTGTCATTCTTTAAGGGAGGAAAGGAGAATAGGAGTATTTGAGAATAAAGTTATTAGGAAAAATTTGAACCAAAGAGAGAGATGATCAGACAGGTGAATGGAAAAGATTACTCAAGTGAGCTAGATGGTCTTTACAGGAAGCCAGAATTAATAGAACAGTTACTTTAAATGTCGTAGACAGCGATGGGCAGGACATGTGGCACGAATCGGTAAAGAAAGAGGTGCATGAAAGCACTTTGTAGGGAAACCGCAGAGAAAAGTCCAGTTTTTATACCAATAATGAGGCATGAGAATTACATTAACCATAATCTGAGAGAAATAGATTATACAGGGACATGGACTTGACAGGGGACTTTTGGAAAACATTAGTTCAAGATAGGGATGGCTTATATCCGCGCGGCCATGAACCTAGGTGTTCGATATTGCCAGTGGTCCGCAGCATTTTGACATAGTAGTGATCGGCGCCTAGTAGATTGCCCGGTGCCCCTGGAATACAGACCACACTCATAGCTTTACCACTCTCAATCCATTTTCTTATTAATGAGCGATGACCATACAAACTGGCAACATATTATATCATTCTGTAGAGAGACAGAGCAACTTAGATTACAGTTGCTGCCGGAGAGATTTCACAGGTCGGTTCATGGGAGAGTGGCGTGCTGGGATATTTTAGGACGGATCGAGTGTAAAGTGAAAACATGCTAATATCTTGGGTAGAGTAAGGAAACTGAGGGATAGAAAAATTGGAGATCAATAAAGAAATATGTATTACCAATAATAAGAATCTCAATATGGTCTTTGTTTCCGATCTTCAATTATATAATAAGTAGTCTTTATAAGTTAAATAGCCTGATAGTGCATTTGATATCTGCAGAGTAGGGGGGTATGAGGGTGCGCGTGTGTGGGGTATTGTATGGGTATATGTGTGTGTGTTCTGTCTCTTTTTAAAATTTGTTTTGTAGCAATTCTGTCCAAGTACAGGTCTTTCACTGCAATCATAGCATTTTCATGCTATGCTTTGCAGCTTTACTACGGAATTTATAGGTGTGGTAGACCACATATCACCCTACATTGGCTGGATGATCGTCTACCTCTGTGCTTAACACATGTGGATGTGAGATCAGGAACCGACTATATGTCAAGGCTTTCAAGACGTATTGTACAATGGAGTTATAATAGGCTAGGGATCATCGCGGTACGTAATTCCACCTTCCAGGCACTCCAACCTCAGAAGTGTGTTAGCTACAATTCCACTAATGCCCACAGAGAGAATGCACTTCAACCTGATGGCATTGGGCAAAACATGTTAAGTTACTCTTTCGCATGTAAGGACATTGGCATCGTAATTTAATTCTCTACGTAAAAGGGCCGAGAAGTTTTCCTTCAGAGACCTTATTTTATGCTTGAATTTTGTTTATATGCCGTAAATCTAAGATACGGAACCCACGACTTATGTCCCTTCCAAAGGAACCCATTATTAGTGTTTTGCGACCTAAAAAGTGTTTGGACCCGCGAATCTTGAAACCAGAGGCGAGAATTGTAACAATTAGTCCATAGGGGCATACAGCAAATATTTTATCTCTAATTATCGATTATTATTGATCCATGAAGAAATAAGTCATTAAGTTAGGATATTCATAATACTTTCAATGAAATAGGGGATCTGTACAAAAAATTGAAGGAAAAACTTGGGACATTTTTAAAAAAGGTGGGACATTAACAAAATATAAAAGGAAGTTAAAAAAAATCTATGAAACAAATTATACAAATTGCACATATAAGTTTCGCCTATTTATTATTTTTTATTAAAATTACTAACTCAGCTATATTAATAAAAAACCACTGAAGTAATTGTTTATTAACGTTTAAAAATATTCATTTATCGCTGCAAGGGGTATAAAAATCCACTATCTGAATCTCTTTCATACAAGTTAAAATTGTATTTCTCCATCACCAAAGTACCAGAATCAGCAGGAAATCTCCGATATTGGCTGCACCATGGATTGACAATTTGAAAAATGTAATCGCCTCACTATGACGGTTGTCCGTTTATATAAAAGCGGGTGCCGCGCGACATAGCTTGACAATGATTAACATGCGGAATTATTATAGTGGTGGTAGTCGGCATCTTTGTATTTAATTATATATAACAGCTGCGGGGAGACAAAGGGAACCATCATAGTGAGGCTATAATACCAATATATGTGAATAAAAAACAAGATTATAAACCATACATTGCATCATGGCCATACAACTGGCAATTTCTAACGTTCATATTTAGAATTACAAATTAAAGAACAAAAGAAGTCGCCAATCATAAATACACTGACAAAACATCATCACAAAAGCGGGACATTTGAGCGTCCCCAAGAAAACTTTCGGGACAGCGGGACATTTTCCAAAAAAAACAGGACTGTCCCGGGAAAAACGGGACGAATGGACACCCTACATTAAGTAGACACAAGAATACCAGAACAACTGGGTGAATTTGTTGTGACGAATGAGTTCAAATAGAGTTCCCAAAGTCATGCTTTGTTATTATCCAACAGAGAAGAGATCTTTGGGTAGTGCAAGGAAGAACTGGTACAAAATGCATCAGTGAGATCGTAGCAGGGCTCTAAGCCGAAGACTTGTTTGAATAATGAAGAAGAAGATGAAGAAGTAGAAGAAGAACAAGTAAGTAACACTGTTTTAATTGTGTTCCTGTTTGTTACTTGTATAATCAAGGCATGTGCTCAATTTTAGCTCAATATCAACTTCAGAGATGAACACTTGATCTTAGAGTATTCTTGATTGCGATAATAGAAAACAGTTTGTTCAAATCGATCCAAGTTCCGTGAAGTAAAAGCAGGCGGCGTGACGCGGCACTTGGAAACTTAATATCCAACATTGAGTAATGTAATCAAACCGTTATAATAAGGCACACAAACTCAACTTTCACAATTTTAAAGGCACTTCCTATATCAATTCATCATTACGTCTTTAAAACTTAGCAGTTTCTGATAGGACAGGATATCTTCATTAGAACATACTATATTCTCATTCTCTTCTGCATTCTGCGAATTAAATTTAATCGACGACCATAAGCAACGCATTGTATTGTTTCACCAGAAATTGAATTGGTTTTTGCATTGCAGGGACTCTTGTCGTGTCAACTTCTCTCAAAGATCATTAAACTGAAAATATATAAAACTGTTATTCTCCCAGTTATATCGATGCGAAACATGGACAAATATATCTTAAATAACGAATTGATACAAACTTCACAGTCTAGGATAATCATTTTATATCTCTAACAACACAACAATGGCCATATAGTACCATTTCAGAATACAGACATATCCAACTGCACACACTATTTTACCCGTCTACAACGAGAAGCCATCGAAACATTCAAATATAAAAAACAGTTTCAATAGAAAAGAATAATCATTAAAAGTCAACAAAGTATGGATATTAGTTCTAAAAAAACCAGAATGCAAACCTCTACAAATACAGTCGACTAGACCATCAAACAGCAATCTTATTGGAGCAATGGAATTCCCTACCGCTGACCAATCAGAAGGCAGATATAACTTTCGAACACATCGTGGTGAACGTATAAATAGGACAGACAGTGGATAGAATTGCCAGTCTCAAGGCAACCCTTGAGGATGCCAGACGCTGTCTCTGGTGAAACGTCAGGGAACTACAAGCCTCACGACCGCAGCCTACAGCCCGAAAATTTTCTTCAAGATCAACACAATTCTTGGTTATAAAGATGAAACCATCTAATCAGACATGTTATTATGATTAAACCTCCAATTGCTCCTATTTGTAACTACTTAAATATGTTCAATAAATAATAGGGCAGATAAAAAGAGCTTAAACCCTATAAAAATAAGAAATAATTTAAAGATGAAGCTAAGAAATACTTACTTTAAGAGAGGGGAAACGATTGCGAGTATTTGAGAATAACGTTCTTATATCCCAGCCAATGATTCTCCGACCCTGACGTTTTCACGACAGTGTTACCGATGTGGATATTTAGTGGGAGGGGCCGCTTTATGTATACGGTTAGCAGACATACAACTGACAACACCTCAGCAATTTCAAACCTTACTAGCGCGCTATAGCTGCGCCAAGAGCAGTGATTGATTGAGGCAGACATCTACTCCCACTCAACTATCTCCTTTTTGGCAGTAGAGGGCGAGTTTCTCCCTTTACCCCTTGCATTACCTAAACTTCAGAGCTGGACATATGACGGCTGTAGTGTAGAAAAAAATTGGACCAAAGATAGATCAACAGACAGCCGAATGGAGAATATTACATAACAGTGAGGAACATGATCTTTATAGGAAACCAGATATTAAAGAACAGTTAAGTCTCATAGGCTGCAATGGGCAGGACATGTGGCACGAATGGGGAATGGAAGCTCTTGTAGAAAAACCAGAAGGAAAACGCTCATTTGGTAAACCAATAATGAGGTGGTAGAATAACATTAGTCATGATTTTAGGGAAGTAGATTATACAGGGGATGATTGGAAAACATTAGCTCAGGATAGGGAAGTATGGAGAGCTTATGTCCACGCGGCCATGAACCTATGGGTTCGATAGTGCCAGTGAGTTAGTTAGTTAATGTTTTAGTGGATTTGTTAGCCTATACTGATATAGAGTCATAAAAAATGCATGGCCTCCGTATTTACGGCATATGCGTGATAGTGTTTTTCCGGCCAGTCTAACTTACAGGAACCCCATTAGCATTAGAGACATCCGTAAGTTAGAAACTCCAAGAACACGTGTCTCACTTATGCTGCAACCTTGAATGGTTCCATCAATCATCAATAACGAGTCCTTATTGCACGAGGATGTATTTTTAAAATGCTGTATATTTTATATACTGTATGAAATGTCGACTTTTTCTTTGTAAAACTTACTAGAATAGAATAGAATATGGAATTTATTGCCTTTTTTTTCAGAATAAAGAAAATACATATGCATTTACATTGCGCACGGGCCTGCTTGGCCGTACGTGCATTATTTTTCCATGAATAAAAAAATAAAACTAATAATATAAACAAATACCTACAAATACACCTGTATCAAACAACAATAACAGGCTACATATAAGTAAAATCTATGTCTGCACTAAATCAAAATAATACATATCTACATTCATCCACATTCCGTACATTAATATTAAAAAAAAATGCTAGAAAACAAATTAGAAAAAAAAAGCACACACACATACACCCACACACCCCCACACATATACACACCGCACGTTTATACCCCCCTCCCCCCGTCCCTGCAGACATTAAGTGCACTATCATGATTAAAGATCGAAAACAAAGACCATATTGAGATTCTTCTTATTGTTAATACATATATCCTTAAAATATATATACAGTCAATATGCCCATTTCACCAATAAATGTTTAAAATGGTCAACAAGTTTCTACAGCCAAGCTGTCATTCTCAAGACCAGATATTGACTGAAGACAATATAGATAAAAAATAAAGATACAAATTCAGTTAAAAACAAACTACGTCACATGACGCAATCATTCACAAGTGAAAGTAAAACATAATAAAACTAATCCTCTTTTTTATCAATTAGAGAAAAGAGGGGGCTGTACGGAATAGGGCCTTTGTCTTTGTTCATTATTTTATCCTTATTTTTATAAATTTCCAAACTTTCAAGGACGTTAAGGAATTTGAAATCCCTGACCGAACGAACCAGCCTAAGATTACTTTTGTTGATAGCGTGACCGTACTCAGAAATATGCTGGGCAACTCCAGATTTTTCAATTCTGTTGAGTCTGAAATGGGCAATATGTTCATTAAATCTAGTTAAAATGGATCTTCTGGTTTGCCCAACATATTTCAAGTCACAGTCATTGCATGCAATTTCATAAATCCCGGATTTCTCTATACAATCGACTTTATCTTTAGGGTTTCCAAGTAAACTATTTAATGTCAAAGTGGAAGTGAAAATCAATTTAGTATCTAGTCCTTTGAATATCTTGTTCAAACCTCTAGTTAAAGAGGGAACATACGGCATAATAGCAAAATTAGCTTTATTAATAGGAGAATGGAAAGCTGTAGAATCCATAACAAGTTTTCTAAATTCAAATTTACGAATCAACTTATCAATAATATTTCCATTGAAACCATTACACTTAGCTATATCTTTAATGGTTTGTAATTCCTTATTATATCTATTTTTACTTAACGGAAAAGTGATAGTTTCAATTTTTTAGTTCACCGTCTTATCACTTTTCCGTTAAGTAAAAATAGATATAATAAGGAATTACAAACCATTAAAGATATAGCTAAGTGTAATGGTTTCAATGGAAATATTATTGATAAGTTGATTCGTAAATTTGAATTTAGAAAACTTGTTATGGATTCTACAGCTTTCCATTCTCCTATTAATAAAGCTAATTTTGCTATTATGCCGTATGTTCCCTCTTTAACTAGAGGTTTGAACAAGATATTCAAAGGACTAGATACTAAATTGATTTTCACTTCCACTTTGACATTAAATAGTTTACTTGGAAACCCTAAAGATAAAGTCGATTGTATAGAGAAATCCGGGATTTATGAAATTGCATGCAATGACTGTGACTTGAAATATGTTGGGCAAACCAGAAGATCCATTTTAACTAGATTTAATGAACATATTGCCCATTTCAGACTCAACAGAATTGAAAAATCTGGAGTTGCCCAGCATATTTCTGAGTACGGTCACGCTATCAACAAAAGTAATCTTAGGCTGGTTCGTTCGGTCAGGGATTTCAAATTCCTTAACGTCCTTGAAAGTTTGGAAATTTATAAAAATAAGGATAAAATAATGAACAAAGACAAAGGCCCTATTCCGTACAGCCCCCTCTTTTCTCTAATTGATAAAAAAGAGGATTAGTTTTATTATGTTTTACTTTCACTTGTGAATGATTGCGTCATGTGACGTAGTTTGTTTTTAACTGAATTTGTATCTTTATTTTTTATCTATATTGTCTTCAGTCAATATCTGGTCTTGAGAATGACAGCTTGGCTGTAGAAACTTGTTGACCATTTTAAACATTTATTGGTGAAATGGGCATATTGACTGTATATATATTTTAATATTGTATCACCAAGAAGATCAATTGTGTATTAAAAACATATATCCTTAATCTACAATTTTGTTATATCTCAATTTTCTTACTGTACCCAAAAATTTGCATGTTTTTGATTCACTCTCGATCCGTCCTAAAAGATCCCAACACGCCACTCTCCCTCGATCCGACTTGAGAAATCTCTCCGGCAGCATCTAAGTTGTTCTGTCTCTCTGCAGAATGCTATAATATGCTGCCAGTTTTCATGGTCATCGCATAGTGGGCATAGTTTAATGCCTTCCTCATTTGTTAAATTATGGGCCATCCATCCCCCCAAATGAAACCATGCAATAGCACTTTTATCATCCCCATCCAAAGAGTCAATATATTTCTCCCTTCCCCACGAAAGTTTCAGTTCTGTCTGCAGGGTGAGCGATATTTTCTGACTACACTCTGCTTCTATATACTGTCTGTCTATATCGATTAGTCTCTTCTTAACTGTCCTCCAAACATTTCTATTATTCCGCGTACTCCTCTCCCATACCCAACCCATCCCTATGCCCTTCAATCCCCTTTCTACACCGATTACCCAATCTCCCGAAACACACTGCCTTTTCTGTTCATTGTAACACTCTGCTCTAAGCGAGTCCTGATTCCCGTTTATTATTGTCCAACCAATACTTAATAGCCATAATTTTGCCCCTTATTGTGTCCGAAAATGTACCGAATTCCTTCAGTATGCCACAATTTGAAGTCCCCATTGCTAATCTCATTGCTTTCTTAAGAAAGATAGGTTGAATTTTATCTAGTGTCCCCGTTCGTTCCCAACCCCATAATTCTGAGCCATACAGCATGGTCGCTCTCACAGTCGAAGAATAAACCTGTTCTAGTGTACGCATCGGTATGTTTCGCAATTTTGACATATTATTAAGCATTTCGCTTGTCCGGCACCTAGCTCTCATTGTTGCATTTTCGATGTGTCTCGTCCATTTTCCATTCATTGTCAAAGTCATCCCCAAGTAGACAAAGTTTTTAACATTTTCTAAGTTCTCACCACGGTATGTCCACCTTTCCCTCCCGCTGTATACCGACCCGTTTTGAAAAGTCATGGCTTTCGTTTTGCTAACGTTAACAGTAAGTCCCCAAGTCGTACAGTATGTCGATAGTAAATCTAAACCCTTCTGCATGCCATCTATTTTTTGTGGAAAAGAGGCATAAGTCATCTGCATACATTAGAACAGGAATACTTCGCTCACCCACCGTTGGAGCATCGATCCCCTCTACTTCCAGCATCAAAGCTACATCGTCTATAAATAAGTTAAATAACAGTGGTGACAATACACATCCCTGTTTTACACCCTTAACTTCCTTTATATTTTCTGAAACTTGGTCCCTCCCATATTTAACACAGAACTCCACTTTTTTATAAATTCCCATTAGCGCCCTAATCATAGTTCTCGATACTCCTAGTTGCCATAATTTCTGCCATAGGGCATTGCGTTCAACAGAGTCAAATGCTTTTTTTCAGATCTATAAAAGTACAGTGTAACCTGCCTCGTTTGACACTCAAACATCTGTTAATTGCTGTTCTCAGGACAAATAGATTGTCCGCCGTCCTGAAGCCTTCCCTGAACCCGGCTTGGTATCGTGAAATTTTATTATTTTCATTTATCCAATTTTTTAGCCTGTTATATAGCACTGTGCAATAAATTTTTCCAAACACCGGCAGAAGAGAGACACCGCGGTAATTGTCCGGATTGTTAACTCCACCCTTACCCTTGTAAATAGGATGCAGTATTGATGTGGACCATTCATCTGGATAGCTTCCTTTTTCATAGATTTTGTTAAAAATACCTACTATGTATCCTGTCCATTTTATCAATTTTCAAGGCTTCTTTATAGAACTCGGCTGGTATACCGTCTAGACCAGGAGCTTTTCCATTTTTCATGGATCGAATCGCATCCCTCACCTCTAGTTTTGTTATCTCCGAGTCTAGCATTGGTACGTCTTGACCAACTAATAATAGCCGCGGTCCCTCCCAATTCCCCCCTCCTTTAAACACCCTTTCGAAATGAAGTACCCAAGTTTCTGGCGAAATTTATTTACTTTTTTACGATATTTAATTTCCCTAATTACTTTCCAGATTTTGGTAACATCCCGTTCCTTCATAGCCTGATTAATTCTCTCCAAGATTTTTCCCTCCCAATTCTCCCTGGTTCTAGCCGTTATCTCTTTATATCGTCTCCTCATCTCTATGTACACCCGCCGATTGAAGTCGCCACCCTCCTTTCTGAACCTCACTAAAGCTCCTCTCCGCTCGTCTTTTTCCTTCCCTACATGCATTATCGTACCAGCCTTCATCTCGTTTTTGCCCTGATTTTCCTCTAATCTGCATATTTTTCCCCCCTTCCCACATTAGTAATCTTAATTTTTTCACCTCTTCCTCCACATCGCCTAATACCTCCGGTGTCGAAGACTCTAGTTTGTTAAGCAGTTCCTGTGTCTTATCCTCTCTCCAGCAGAACCGCCTAACAGTTCTAATGTCTCCCCTCCTTCCCGTATTCAAGCTCCCCACTTCCTTTCCCTCTTCTTCAAATTCTAATTGGATTTCGATAGGTGAGTGATGCGATTCGATTCTGTCCGCTACTTTAAATGCTGCAATCCTAGAAATAAGATTCTGTGAGCAGAGCATATAGTCCACAACACTTCCTCCATTACCGTTTATGAACGTAAGTTCTCCTTCAGTATCTTCCCCGTATTTTCCGTTTAGCATTTCTAGGTTATGAATATCGCAAAACGTCAGAAGTTCTCTCCCATACGTATTAATAACCCTATCCTTACTCGCCCGAAATCCCTTTCTTAAATCTTTCTCTCCTTCTTCCGTCCCTAAAGTTATATTTTCTCTCCCAGTTCTACCATTAAAGTCCCCCATTATAAGAGTATCTGTATCCGGGAATTTATGTCCGAGTTCTATCATTGTATCTCCCAGGTCATCAAAAAAGGTAGATATAGCGTGTCGAGACCCAGCCGGGTGACGATATACCGAGAGGATACACAAACAAAGATCTCCGATTTTTACATGAATACACGTGACACCCTGTAATTCAACATGAACATTTTCAGCATGTCTAAATGTATTATTTTTCAACATTGTTAATATCCCTCCCGGATATCTTCCCCTTTTTTGTTTACTACCCCTCCCCTTATTTATACAATTAAATCCATCAAATTCAATATGGTCTTTGTCCCCCATCCAAGTTTCTACAAATGAAATAAAACTAAAACTTTTAACAAAATCAATAAATCTGTCGGAAGACATTCGTTTTTTCAAACCTTCAATATTCCACACAGCAATTCTGAGAGGGGGGTTTGTCCTCTATGTACTAACGGTTTTCTTTACCTGCTGTTGGCGGCCCTTCTGCATTGTGTTTTGCAAGCTTTTCAGACATCATACTTCTTAATTGTCGCGCCGAACTTCCCTCCCTCCCACTGCTGTCTTCTGTCGTCTTCTCTGCAGTGTTGTCAGTTCTCTCGCATTCTTCTCGTTCCCGTGTTGGTTTCTTGGGACTCGAACTCTGCCTCTCCGATGTCGTTCCACGCGACTCACCTCGTTCCCTTGTTGTTTTATTGCGATTTAAACTCTGCCTTTCAGAGGTCGTTCTCCCGTTGCGTTGTCCCTGCCGCTTCCTTCGTGGACACAGACATCTCCTCCAGTTCTCTACGAGTCCTCACCCGTCCATTTATTACTAGTTTATCGAAACGGATGAAAGCCTGAGCTCCCTGCTTCCTCGCGTCCACTAGATGTCGTTTCAGGAATGCTCGCTCCTCTCTCACTCTCCGGCTGTGGTCTTCACTCACTGCCACTCCAGTGCCCCGTAGATATCTTGCCCCCCTTATGATTTCTTCTTTATCCCTATAGTGAGCTAACTTGCACACTATAGGCCTGGGGTACCGTCCACGACCCACTCTATGAGCGCGTTCGATGTCCCGTTCTAGCAGAACTATTCCCATTTGCCTTAGGACATGCCTTGTTATAACTGCCGTAGTGTCCCAGGACTCGTTCTCCTCTTCCCCCACACCATACAACACAATATTGTTCCTTCTAGATTGATTTTCTAGATAGTCCATTTTTTCTTCCAGCCACCTCACTCTGTCTTCCACACTACTCCAAGCTACCTCCATTTCTTGAACCCTCTCCACGACAGAGTTTACCATAGACACCATGTCCTCCGTCTTTCGGAATCCCTGGGCCATTTCTCTCCTCATCTCTTCCAGCATTTTCTTCACGTCCTGCATTTTTACAATTTGACAACACCGCACTGCTCTCGAGAACTGAAAACACGTCCGCACACTACCACGTACCAATGTAGCATAAAACTTACTATAAAACATACCTGCTCGTTTTACCTTCAAGAAGTGTTACATACATATTAGGAAAATACCTGTTGGACAGCGATTTTGACTGTAGTTCATGAGGTCCCTGGTTCGATTTCCGGTTAAACCACAGGAATTTTTCCTTAAAGGCAATTTTTCCTGTGGTTGCCTATGGTCTGGAATTTAGGTTAAGGATTCAATATAATTTATCATCTATTATATAACTGGGGTAACGTAACTTCGCCTTTCAGGTACCCCAACCTACTGAATTACAATTCCGCCAATGCCAGGGAAGAAAGCCAGAAATATCATCAAAGATAACCTGGTGGCATTGAACAAAGAATTATATTAGAAAATAACTTTTGAAACCGCGGGTACACTTTTGGACAAACATTCTCGGTAATAAACGGTTTTAACAGAAAGTAAAATTAGCTAAAATTAAAGCCAATATGTTGTAGAGCGTTCTTCACAAAAAACATTAGTTCGAAGATTAAATTTATGAAGAATAAAGAAATGTAAAATCAAAATAAATAAAAGTCTATCTCGACGGAAAAGATAATTACAATTTCATCTGCTCAGATAACTTGTTATTTTCCCTACCAAATGTAAAATAAAATATTCATTCAATGAACGACACTAAGAAATTGGGACTGGAAGTAAATATCAATAAAACTAAATATACAGCCACACGTAGAAATACATTATATAATGGAAATCAACAGCTAATGACAAATGAGGGAAATTTTGAGGAAGTGGCCGAATTCAATTACCTAGGAACAATAATCACAAATAGGAATGAGATGCACAAAGAAATTAAACATAGGCTCGATTCTGGAAATGCGTGCTATTATGCATTACAGGGACTCTTGACGTCCCAACTCCTTTCAAAAAACGTTAAACTGAAAATATATAAAACTATTATTCTACCAGTTATATTATCCATCCATCCATCCATCCATAGTAATTCTGCCCGAGGGCAGGTCCTTCACTGCAATCATAGCATTTTCATGCTATGCATGCAGCTTTACTAGGGAACTGTAGGTGTGGTAGCTTCCCGTTACTTTCCACACCGGTGAAGGATGATAATGATGATGATGATGGCCATATGATTTCGGGGACCGTTTGGGCCTTAAAGTTTTCCTAACATTTGTCTTACAGGTGAGGAAAAACCCCGATAAAAACCTCACCCAGATAAACTGCCCCGACCGGGGATCGAACCCGTACCCGCTGCGTGACAAGGCAGAACGCTACCTCGAGACTACAGCGGTGGACAGTTATATTATATGGAAGCGAAATATGGACTCTTACTTTAAGAGAGGAAAGGAAATTATGAGTAATAGAGAATAAAGTTTTTAGGAAAAATTTTGGACCAAAGAGAGATGAACAGATAGATGGATGGAGAAGATTACATAACAGTGAACTACATGGTCTTTATAGGAAGCTAGATATAATAAGAACAGATAAGTCTCGTAGGCTGCGATGGGCAGGACATGTGGCACGGATTGGGAATGCATGGAAGATTCTTGTAGGAAAACCACAGGAAAAACGCCTTGTCGGTCGGCCAAGAATGAGGTGGGAGAATAACATTAACTATGATTTAAGGGAAGCAGATTATACAGGCAATGATTGGAAAACACTGGCTCAGGATAGGGATGTATGGAGAGCATATGTCCGCGCGGTCATGAACCTACGGGTTCGATAGTAGTGCCAGTGAGTTAGTTAATTCAATGAACGAGTTAGCTGAAATATTAGGCCTGTTTGAGACTTGTTTTGATGACGTCCGATTTCAAACCGCGATGCCAAACAACACATTTTTATTCAGTCGTAGAGTCAAATTCTGGGATGGATATTAATTTCCACGACTAATTTAATCATTAATCTTCCCCTTCTTTTTCTCCTTCGTAGTTAAACCTCTCATTTTATAGGTAAGGTCACATGTCCCATGCCACTCGGTCATTAAGTACAGTGGCACGAAACCGTTAACTGTATCATAATAATTGTTAATTAAGTTTGAGACTAAACCACACGCGACTTTAAAATTCCTTCATAAACTCCTGTTAAATTTTATTCTTATGTTTTTTTTATTGATTTCGTACATCTCAATGATGGATAAATCATATTTGAAGAGCACTTGGTCTAGAGAACCAAGGGTCCCGGGTTCAAGTCCCGGTCTGAGCGTATAATTTTTCTCTTCAAATATGATTTATCCATCATTGAGATGTACGAAATCAATAATAAAAAAAACTTGGAAAAAGCCGTACTGGCTGTAATGTATAATTCCCAAATATGTCTTCTTAATAAAGGAGCCGCCATTTGCAAGATAGAAGCATGGCTTCATAGCATTTGGTGGACGGGAATTACAATGTACATAAAGAAGGATTTGCGTTCAGATCGGTACTTGCTCAGGTAGCTCAGTTGGTAGAGCACTTGGTCTAGAGAACCAAGGGTCCCGGGTTCAAGTCCCGGTCTGAGCGTATAATTTTTCTCTTCAAATATGATTTATTCTTATGGTTTCATTTTTCAAATTATTTCCCACCATTTAAATGATTTTTACATTTTTTCTAAGGATTATTTCAATATATATTTCTATGATATTTAAATACGTATGTAACAAGCCTCATGGGCTAGTGGTCAGCGTTCCTGACTACTGTTCATGAGGACCCGGGTTCGATTCCCGGCTAAACTACAGGCTTTTTTATTATTCCTGTGGTTGCCCATGGTCTGGAATATAAGTTAAGTTTAGGTTAAGAATTCTCCTGGAGCTTCATTATCATTTATCACCCATCGTATCAACGGGTAACGTAACTCCGCCTTCCAAATGCCCCAACGTAAGAAATGGATTACATTCCTGCCAATGCCAGCGGAGAAAGCCAGACATGTCATAAAAGACAACCTGGCGGCATTAGACAAAAAAATACGTATGTTGTAGTATCAAGATGTTGCAGCCATACTGATTTTAACGAATATTCTATGCAACAACAAATATGTGTTCCAGTGCAGCCTACATAGAGTACATACTAATTAACTGTACACATATACTTCACTATTTCAGAACTTACTATTTATTTTTGGGCGTTGCATTCTTCCACAGGTTAGAGTACTTACATTTCATTAGATTAGCTTCTAGGTTGGTCTTTCACAGGTTAGAGTACTTAAATTGCGTTAGGTTAGCTTTCAGATTCGTTAAATATCATGTATATGTTGGCTGCATGCCGTGATTCCATAGTGCATACCGCTTCGCATTTGTTGGCGCATGCGCATGATTTATGATTGGAACGTAAAACAATTTTTCGCGTCACATGTTGTATAGCATTTCCAGGTTTGATATAGTTCAAACTGCACAAGAGATACGAAAATATACAATAATAGACATAACCTTACAATCTACTGCCATACATCCTAAATGGAAAATGAGCAAAGTTGCTCAAACATCTCAAAATAAAACTAAAAAAGGAAAAGAAAACTGTATAATTTACAAATAACTAATGATTATAGAACTTTATAAATATCAGATTTTCTCATAACATTCTGTACTACAGCTCTATAGGACATGGTATTTATACCCCTTCTCATCACACTTACCTATTACCCGAAATCTTTTACAGTTCCTCTTGCTAGAACAAGGAATTGCCATCCATCCTAAGTCAGAGACTGCCAAACGTTATCATCTTTCAGAAACAAATTCAAAATAAAATTAACAGAAACATCTCACTAATATTACTTTTAACAATTTTTTTCCAGTATTTAATAAAAAATAGTATTAAGATTTGTCAATATATTTACCTAATGTATAATGTAAGCGATAGATTAATTCATTAGAGTTCATTACTTTTTTTGTATATTTTTTCTTTTCTTTTCTATGTATAGTAGATTCGAACTGTTATTCCTTTGTGTACATATTCTTCCATTAGTTGAATTGTAATCGTATTTAATTGTATTGTATTATAATACATTTCCATTATTGTTCAGTTTGACCAGATATTTAATTGTTAAGAATGTACTATCATAAGTAATGCCACGAGTGATTTCCAAATTATCGATAAATTCACGACTCACGAAGTGAGTCGTGAATTTATCGATAATTTGGAAATCAAGAGTGACATTTGTTAGGACTATTTAACGAATAAAATTAAGCTGTTTACTCACAAATCATTATTTAACTATAGTTATTTTAAAATATTTATATATTTAATGTAAACGGTGATGTTTGAAAACAAATGAGAAACGATAGGTACGCTTCATCTGATTCTTTTTTTTATCACTGCAACCAGATCATACTATTTATTGCCAAAGGAACGCAATATTGTAAGAATGCTCTCTAGGGAGAAAAAATGAAACACATCAAACTGTATATTAATTCATTTCTGATGTCGTATGATGCAAATATGACAATTATATTTTTCTGGATTATTACCTGGGAAAAAATACATTTAAGAAAGTGCAAACAGTGGTTTCTTTTTCTGGTGGTATAATCAATTGCTACTAATGTTTTTATATTAACTATGTGTTGACATCTATGCACTATATATACAATCTGGTAGCCGTATTTCTTATAGACTCACTCATTGCAAAATAGTGGTCAGACCTGTTCAGAATATTAAAAAGGAGGAGCTTTCTTTAATATGGTAAATATAACACTGATAAATATTTCGTGAAACACGACTCTGATTGGTTGTAAAACAGAAATCATTGAAACGTGATTGGTCATTGACTCCCATTTGGGGCATGAGTTAAATAGTCATTGTATTTTTTTTGTATTTAAATGTAAAAATGTTTGTCCTGGTGAGTGGAGAGAAGGCCATATGGCTTTAACTCCACCAGGCTAAATAAATATATTCTATTCTAGATATAACTAAACACCTCATATTAATTTTGTAGGGTTTAGAATTGTCGCTTCCATTTTTACTCCAAACGGAATTATTCAGGAAAACTATATTTACTGAATGTCCTACAATGCATTATGCATGGAATACAATACGGGGTTATTCTACATCTCATGAATGTTGGATCTAACCAGTGGTGTAAGATTTCTTCCACAGACGGCAGCGCTATTCTGATATTAAATTATAAAACTTATGTTTGTGAAACATTTCAATCCTAGCCATCATCATCATCATCATCACCACTCCAGGGACTAGGCAATTGCCCGTTCCGACTTCATAATGCATCAGCCCAACGTCTTCTAGGTCTTCCAACATCACGTCTTCCTCTTGCTTGATAATTTCTTGCTAACAATGGATATCTCTCCTTACTCATTCCATCCATATGAACAATCCATTTATGTCTGTAATTCGTGACCTTATCCAAAAAAGGCTGTACTTTCAATTCTTCTCTTATATCCTCATTTCTTATTCTATCAAATCTTGTACATCCTTTTACTTGTCTTAGGAACCTCATCTCCGCCGTCTGTATTTATCTTGCTTGGGTCGGTTCCTTTTATGACAATCCGGCTGATTTCCATGAAGCTTCTCTGTAAGATGAATGTCTCCTGGAAGCGTTACGAGCGCTTCGCAGGACAAGGATGGTGGAATGGCTGCTTCCTCTGAGCCTCCAAACATGCTCCTCTGGGTATCCACCCCCCAAGAGAGGGCTGCTTCTTCCGCTCTTCAAGCCCTACAAGTTTAGCTGTGCTATTCCTTGTCGCCCTGTTGACCGTTGAAGACTTGACGAAGATATGGCCGCCCAATATGGATACAGACGCCATTCCCTCGTTGTGAGCTATACTTAGTTCCCCTCGCCTCTTACCCACCAGCAAGATTAACCTAAGTCAATCTTCCCCAGTAGGGTCGTCTGGTTAATCGGATATTAAGCCCCCCCCACCACGTCAAGGTGATAGATGTTTACTAATTTACCTTAAATATTACAGTATCTATACTTTTCAAGTTCATCATTATTTTTTATACCGTTGAGGTTATAACAATGTTAAATTATACATTTTTTACCTTGTATACTACCGTTATAGTTGAGGACGACGGTAGTATACAAGGTAAAAAAACAAATATAATGTAACATGATTCTAGTATATTGCGATACGAGTGTGGTAAACACTTGATACGGTTCTAGGAAAAGTTTAAAAAAACAAAGCGCCTGCGCCGAGTTTTTTTTTTTTAAATTTCCGAGATTCCGTTATGTGTTTACCACATAAGTATTGCATACTATTTTTTGCACTATGTGTATTTATTTTAGTAATAAGGAAATTAGAAACATAATGGAAGCAGAAGAAAGCATAATTGAAAGAATTGAGGAGAAGGAATTAAAGTGGTTAGGACATGTCTTAAGAATGGAAGATGAGCGATGGCCGAAGCAACTATATGAATGGCATCCGAACAGAAAGAAGAAAAGAGGGAGACCAAGGTTAACATGGAAGGAAAACATGAAGACAGTAATGCAAGCTAGAGGGCTAAGCATCGAAGATACCCAAGACCGTAGGCTTTGGAGGTTTGGCACGGGAAGACGGCAGCTGTAAAAACCCGAAGATAGAGAGAAATTAAGATATTAGCTAAAATATTAATATACTGTATATAATTGCAGATAAATGTTAGATATTAGAAGGTGAATCGGCTATATGTGTTGCTATGGAGAAATAATAAGTATTGTTGGTCATGTCGCCATCTTATATTTGTTAAAACTGTAAAAAAAATTGATTTGGGATTTATTTCTGATTATGGAGAAAATTTTAGACGATGTGTGCAGTGATGATGAAATAGAAGAGGCGTGGAAAGCTGGATGTGATGAATGAATACCGAAATTAATACAACTTGCAGTATCACTACCAATATTTCAAAATAAATGTTTTTACTTACCGCACTAGTGCTTTTGGTCATATTTAAAGTATTGAGATTAGTTTTGTTTTCATAGCAACCAAGATTGTATGCGGGAATGTCAAATTACGATGTACATCAGCAATAACAGTAAGTATAAAACATTCGTTACTTAGGGCAAAACTTTACTAAGGTACGGTTTAAGTAGTAAATTGTAATGTAATTCTGGCATATTTTAACGTTATGTCCTATAACAAGTTATTTTGATACTAAATTATTTTGAAACTTATTAGATAGCCTCGTCTCATTATTTTCCTTCTTCTTGTTCTTATACAAATGACGTATTTCATTGTGAATCTTGGCCAGTTCAAATTTCTTTCAGTCTGGTCTATTTTAGGTTTAAAATATTCTTATATGATGTAACTGTTAGCATTTTGTCTAGCATTATACGTCCCAGGTTCGTTTCTCGGCTGTACTATAAACTTTCATTTCGATATACGATCTAGAACGAAGAAAACCAACAACTACGGATAAATGGTATTAATACGCTGTTAGTTTATGCCGATGATATAGTATTATTAGGCGATAGCGAGGAGATACAAAGAGCCAACGAGCACACTCTATTGAATAACACTAAGAAATTAGGACTGAAAGTAAACATCAATAAAACTAAATACATGTTCACACATAAATATATATATTTTAATGGAACTGGACAGTTAATGACAAATGAGGGAAATTTTGAACTGGCTGAATTCAAATACCTAGGAACAATAATTACAAATAGAAATGAGATGCACAAGGAGATTAAAGATAGACTCAATTCTGGAAATGCACGCTATTTTGCATTACAGGGACTCTATTTGCCCCAACTTCGCTCAGAGAATGTTAAACTTAAAATATATAATACTATTATTCTCCCAGTTACATGGATGCGAAACATGGACTCTTACTTTAAGTGAGGTTACAAACATTTGGGAATAAAGTTCTCAGGAATGATTTTGGACCAAAGAGAGTTGAACAGACAGGCGAATAGAGAAGACTACTTAACAGTGAGATACATGATCTTTACAGGAACCAGATATAATAAGAACAGTTAAGTTTCATAGACTACGATGGACAGGACATGTAGCACGAATGGGGAATCAAAGAGTTGCATGGAAGCTACTTGTAGGAAAACCAGAAGATAAACACCGAGTTGGTAGACCAAGAATGAGATAGAATAATATTAACCATATTTTGAGGGAAAATAGATTATACAGGGATGATTGGAAGAATATTAGCTCAGGATAGGGATGTGTGGAGAGCTTATGTCCCCGCAGCCATGAACCTACGGGTTCGACACTGCCAGTGGGTTAGTTATATGATCTGGGACGATGTAAGCACTCTGAAAATCTGCGAGGTTTATTTTGGCACTCTTTGTATATGAGGTCAGGTGGGTGGATTGAGGCCGGCTGGACCGTCATCTGAACAATTAGCTATTTTGTGGGTGTCAACTGCTGAGTGCTGGTGAAAGCAAATACAGCTTTTAAGCAAAGGTCCTTTTGTTAAGCTGACGGTCCGTCACTCCTCTGTCCAGAACCCAAGCTGGTGAAGTCATCTCAGTCATTTAGTATACAGGCGGTTTGCTTTGAGGTTATGATAGATTCCTCGTAGGTATATTTTGCACGCGTAAGTATTTAGCTTATAAAGCGGCATTGTCACGTTTTATTCACTGCCACTAACATACAGTACTATATTATAATACTGTAATAGACAAAAGTTGCAACGCTGTTAAGGGCACCGAATGGTTAAAATGTTGAAAAAAATGGTAAAAATGCATTTTTTGTTTATTTGCTTTTTTAATGACTCTGAATCTTTAGAATCATTTTCATGTAAACATTTTTATCGTAGGAGCAAAATTGATCCCGTGACGTAAGAGTTTAAATACCCCTGCACGTATGGTTAGCAATAGACTATTACTTAAAATTTAAAATGCGTTTTTTCGGTTTCCATTTTTTTGACATTTTCCAAAACATAAAATGCTCCTTACGATGCAAGTGTTTTGCTATCAAAGTGAAATTTTTTAGTTAGACTCTCCAACAAATGCTAATTTAAACTTGCTTATGCGGTTACTAGTCTAAGACACATGTGTTCTTTCAAATTGAGATGGAAAACATAATAAGAGTGATAATTTTTTCCCCTTTATGAAATTTTTTTGCATAGCAAATGTGTTTAGTGGAATCATGAAGACTATGAATCTCAAATTTCAACAGAAAATATTTTAAAATGCATCGTAAGGAGCATTTTTAGGAAATATTTAAAAAAAAAGTTTTAAAAATCATAATTCTAGAACTATTCTACTTACGAACATTAAACTTCGCAGAAATGCTTCTATAAGCACATAATGAATGTGATAAAAATTTCAAAACAATCAGATGAAAACTAAAATAAATTTGAAATTCACCATTCGGTCCCCTTAAGATAATTATATGCGCGTGGAGTAGACATGAAAACGTCATTTAAAAATACGAAGATATTATTGGCAGGTAACTCTTCAGGGAACCCATGCCAAAGGCTTAAACATAGGGACATGTTCCTAGAAACATGGAATGTTAGGACTTTATACAATAGCGGGGCGCTAGAGGTATTAACCCGTGAATTAGATACATCACCCTTAGATATAGTCGCTTTACAGGAAGTTAGATGACCAGGAGAAGGTAGTCAGGAATCAGGAAGATTTGCATTATACTACGGGGGTGCAGAAATACCTCAATTTGGAACGGTTTTTTTAGCCCGAAGGAAGATTCTATCCGCTATCCGAGATATTAAGTTACTCAGTGATAGGATATCATACATAATTCTAAAGGGAAAGCGGCATGATTTTGTAATCGTAAATGTACATGCTCCCACAGAAGATAAAGGTGACAAGATCAAGGATGAGTTCTATGAAGAATTAGAATGCGTACTTGATAGTATTTCACGATATCATATGAAAATTGTCTTAGGAGATTTTAACGCAAAAGTGGGACGGGAATAGGCAAATTCAGTCTTCATGAAAGATAGTAACGACAATGGGGTTAGATTGGTCACCTTTGCCAGATTAAAGTAGCTCATTGTTAACCCTTAAATTGGCGAAACAATAATTTCTCGTGCCAGATATTTAAATGTTTCGGACCGCAAAGAAAACAAAATAATGTAAAATTCTTAAGTTATTATTGTGGGCTACATTATTATGTAATTTGACACATACTTAAGTAATTTATAATAAGTAAATAAAAATAAAACGTAGTTTTATTTGATTTTCATATTCATTATATAATTCAGTGACAGCTGTTTCGGTACACTGTATCTTCTTCAGACATGTTAACAAATTATGAATTGTGTTCCAACTGATCTAAGCAACAATACAACAATATTTATTTAAATTTTTAAATTTAACAAAGGGGATTCATTCAAATCAAGTTGAGAATTTAACAGTTTGTTACTACTTTTACATTTATTTATTTCTACAGCCCCCAAAATATCTAACTTCTTACCCTTATCACAAACATGTAAAATTTCAAAATTTGGGTCGAAACAATGAATAAATTGGAATAGGTGGTTAGCATATTTTGAATATTCTAAATTTCTGTTATATGCTCTCATGTGTTCTTTTATCCGAGAGATAAAAGGTCTACCAGTTTGTCCTATATAGACATTGTCACATGTGCCACACTTTAATTTATATACACCTGATAATTTTAATTTTTTTATTTTGGTTTTATTGTTTTTTATTATATTTTGTAAAGTTTTATTAGTTTTAAATGCCACATTAATGTTCAACTTTTTAAAGTGTTTAGATATTTTATTTGAAAGTGGGCCTATGTATGATATTACGACATATTTCTTTATGTTTTCTTTGGGTGAAGGAAAAACTTTGTTAATTGCTTTTTCGTAATGAACTTTCTTAATTAAATATTCTATAATTTTAGGGCCGTAGTTATTATTAATAGCCAATTGTTTAATAATATTCAATTCATTATTATATTCCAAGGGTGAAAGAGGGATATTTAAAAGTCTATGAATGTAACTATTAAAGGCTGCCATCTTATGAGTATATGGATGAAGAGACGAACTATGGATAGTGGTATCAGTATGAGATGGTTTGTGAAAGATGCCAAACTCAAACTTATTATCAATGTGTTTTATTGATAAATTCAAGAAATTTATACTATTATTTGATTCTAATTCCATTGTGAAATTAATATTTCTGTGAATGTTATTAATAAAATTTAAAAAGGAATTCAATTGTCTTTTGGTTCCTGTGAAGCCTGCTATGACATCATCTACATAACGATACCGAAATAGAACATTTTTAGCTAATACATTCTTATGTATGGTTTGTTCTAAGTCATCCATAAAAATTATATACCGGTAATAAATATGAAAATCAAACAAAACTACGTTTTATTTTTATTTAATTAATGAATATGGATTTTCATCAAGTGAACACCAACTCAATTGATAATTTATAATAATTTATTTTTTATTGTATTATAAACAAAATAAATAAAAAATGAAATCAATGTATCTTAAAAGGTGCATTGGAAGTTAAGGGTTAAGAGCACAACATTTCAGCATAAGGATATTCACAAATACACCTGGACGTCTCCAGATGGCAAAACTCGAAAACCGGATAGATCACGTATTGGTGGACAAACGCTGGCACAGTAGCATCATCGATATTAGATCAGTTAGAGGAATAGAGTGCAATTCGGATCATAATCTGGTCAGGGTGAAAATCAGACAACGGCTATCGCTTATGAGATGAACTAACGCTAAAGACAATTCTGAAAAATTATTTTTTAAAAAAACTTGAAAAATGATTAAATTCGGCAAGAATATCACATTAAAATTGCTAATAGATTTGAAGTACTGAAATATTCAGATGACAATGTGACAAACGAAGAAGAAACTGATATAAATAAAGAATGGGATGCTATAAGAGATACTATTAAATTGTCAACATCAGAAAACATTGGTTATTTAAAAAAAGAGGCAAAACAAGACTTGGTTTGATGAGGAATGTGCCGACATTGTAAAGAAAAGAGTAGCAAAAATGAAATGTTACACGAGCCAAATGAGGTAAATGTGGAGAAATTGGGTAGTGTTAAACGGGAAACCACGAGGTTACTACAGAGTAAAAAGAGGGAATATTTGAGAGAGAACATTAATGATCTTGAAATTAATGCCAAAAATATAAACATTAGAGAATTATATAAGGAAATTAGGATAGAGAAGAAAGGGTTTCAGGCTAGAGCAAACATAATTAGGAATGAAAATGGGGATATGAATGCAGATTCCAGGAGTATATTAAACAGATGGAAAAGTTACTTTAATCAACTATAAAATGTACATACAGAACAGGATATTGAAGAGGATCATTTACAGACAGCAGAAATGCTAATCGCAGAACCAAGTGCATTAGAGGTTGAAATGGCGATAGAAAAATTGAAGGTGTATAACGCATCTGGTTCAAATGAGATCCCAGCAGAACTGATAAAATCAGGGGGAGAAAATTGATGGACAAGATACGCCAGTTGCTTAACATGATTTGGGAAAAAGAAGCTCTTCCAAATGAATGGAAATAATCTATTATCGTACCAATTTATAAGAAAGGAGATAAAACTGTTTGCAACAACTATAGGGGCATCTCATTACTCTCAACTTCGTGCAAAATTCTAACAAATATATTAGTAAGCAGACTTACTCCCTACATTGATGACATTCTAGGAGATCATCAATGTGGATTTAGAAGAAACAAGTCTACAAGAGATGAGATTTTTAGCTTAAGACATATTTTAGAAAAGAAATGGGAATATAATGGCACTGTACATCAACTATACATATACTTCAAAAAGGCATACGATTCAATTAAGAGGGAGAAGTTACATAGAATCCTGCTGGAGTTCGGAATTCCTGAAAAGTTAGTTAGACTTATACGAATGTGTCTAAATGGCACAAAGAGTAGGGTGCGTGTAGGCAAACAGTTTTCGGACACTTTTGAAATCCAGTGGGCTGAAGCAAGGAGATGCACTATATCCTCAACTATTTAATTTTGTACTAGAGCATGGCATCAAATCTTTAGAGGATGAAGAAGGCCCACAACTCAAAGTTATTAATAAGCTGTTAGTTTATGCTGATGATGCAGTACTATTGGGCGATAGCGAGGAGATACTAAAGGCCAACACGAGCACATTACTGAGTAATACTAAGAAATTGGGGCTGGAAGTAAATATCAATAAAACTAAATATATGGTCACACATAGAAATACATTATACATAAAGGAAATGGACAACTCATGACAAATGAGGGAAATTTTGAGGAAGTGGCTGAATTCAAATACCTAGGAACAACAATCACAAACAAGAATGAGATGCACACGGAAATTAAACATAGGCTCAATTCTGGAAATGTCTGCTATTATGCATTACAGAAACTCTTGACTTCCCAATTCCTTTCAAAAAACGTTAAACTTACAATATATAAAACTATTATTCTACCAGTTATATTATTTGGATGCGAAACATGGACTCTTACTTTAAGGGAGGAAAGGAGATTACGAGTATTTGGGAATAAAGTTCTTAGGAAAATTTTTGGACCAAAGAGAGATGAACAGACAGGTGAATGGAGAAGACTGCATAACAATGAATTACATGATCCTTATAGGAAGCCAGATATAATGAGAACAGATAAGTCTCGTAGACTGCGATGGGCAGGACATGTGGCACGAATGGGGAATGAAAGGCGTGCCTGGAAGCTTCTTGTAGGAAAACCAGAGGGAAAACATCCAGTTGGTAGACCAAGAATGAGATGGGAGAATAACATTAACTATGATTTGAGGGAAGTAGATTATACAGCGGATTATTGGAAAACATTGGCACATGATAGGGATGTATGGAGAGCTTATGTCAGCGAGGCCAGTGATGGTGCCAGTGAGTTAGTTAACTGTTTTCAGTTTTTGGTGATTGGTGTGGCGTCTTAGAAAGCATTTAATAACCACTCCCTGGCTCTGCCTAGCAGTAACAATGTTATCTTTGTAACAGAGTGAAACAGTTTCCTTTGACGCCGCCTATGAACTAAAATACATAAGTACCTAAGTGATATGAGAAGTAGAGAAATTCGTTGATAATACGAGTGACTGCGTCAAGTTAACCATGCGACTCTTTGTAATATCTTCTGCTAGTCAATGACAGCAACCACTTCACTACGTTTTGGTTCTTTGGAACTTACGTCGCGAAAGTATGTTTTAAGTAAATATAAACCAAGAAGTCCACCCTATGGTGTCGAGGAAGCGTGCTGCCTTATCATGCAGCGGGTTCGGGTACGATCCCCGGTCGGGACATGTTTTCTGGGTGAACTTTTATTCGGGGATTTCCTTACCTATAAGGCAAATGTCAGGAAACTTTAAGGTCTCAAACGGTTTCCGAACATCATATGGCCATCATAATTTATATTCGCGTTAGATTAAGTTTAGGATTAAGAACTCTCCTGGTGCACCATTATCATCTTCATCACTCATCCTATCATCGGGGCAGCTTAACGCCAACCTCAGAAGTTGGTTACATTTACGCCAATGTCAGCAGATAATTTTAAAATATCAAAAGAAAAAAAGAAAATAATGACATTTTGGGGAAGTGAACATATAAGATAAAAAATCATAATAGACAACAAACCTCTGAAACAAGTAACAAATTTTTAGTGGTTGGGTTGTAATTTTGCTATAAACATAAAAACTGAAAGGGACGTAAATATGAAATTGTCAAGATTCCAAATGATATGTGGAACTATATATATAGAACATTACAGAACAAAACAAGAAGAGATACTAGATTGAAGTTTTATAAGACATTGGCAGTTCCTGCATTACTTTATGGGAGTGAAACTTTGGGTAATGACCAAAAAATTACAAAGCGGAATACAAAGTGCAAAAATAAACTTCCTTAGAAGAACAAAAGGCTGCACAAGAATGGATCGGATAAAGAATGAAGATGTAAAAACAGAGCTAAATATATATCCACTGAATATAAAATCAAAGAATATAGAGATAAATGGTTTAGACATATAGAAACAATGAATCTAACAAGATTACCAAAAGCAGCATTTAACTACAAGCCAAGACGTTCATGGAATGTAGGAAGGCCAGTGAAAAGACGAACAGCAACTTGAGGCGCAACAGGCAATTTGCCTAGCCCGTGAAGTGAATAAGAAGAAGAAGAAGAAGAAGAAGGGCTGCAGATATACACCAGGAAATGTTGAAATGAAAAAGCTGGATCATTGAATAAAATATGTATAGGCCAAGAAATGAAGAGCTATTTCGTAAAAATGTGTGATCGTCTTATTCTGGGAGGGGGGTAATTTAGATGTTGGAATCAATGCGCCGTAGCCGAGCGGTTAAGGTAGGAAGCCTTGGCGCAGAGCTACGGGACTTGCGCTGGTTCGAGTCTCCATGGGGGAAGAAATTTTCTCATGGTATTTCGGCCAGTATGGGACCGGTGCCCACCCAGCATCGTGAGGCAATTGGGTAGCTACAATAAGTAGCGGCTCCAGGTTGAGGAAGCAGCTATAACGGCTGGGGGACTCGACATGCTAACCACATGTCACCCCTACACTGGCTGTTGATCATCTACCTCTGTGATTGACACATGTGGATGTGAAGGGCCAGCAGCCGGCTGGTAAAAGGGCAACCGCTGAAAAGTGGAAAGACCCTCAATCGGAATCGGAATCAATGATATACTGACAGTTATTTATATAATATTCTCCTACTTATTCCGAGTAAGTGCAGTCCGAGATTAGGAGAATGCTACCACCAGGAATGCCTTACGCAGCATATTACGTCATGAAGGATCGTACTATCTAAAGCTAAACCTTTCTGGTTCTCAGCAGGAGTGCTGGTTCCAAATCGGATGCACAATCATCAGTAGAATGCACCTGATATAAACCACACTGATGTGTGACATATAAGTGTTCCTTTATCTGCGGGTGTGTTTGGTTGGCTTTCCCCTCTCGTACCTCGTCCCGCACTTTCATTCACTTCATCAGCGGATTGTAGTTAATATGACGCAAAATACCCATTATTTACCACACCAATGAGCTTGGCTGTAAGATACCGGCAGACAATTTGTCTTCTCTCCACCTCCTTTGGGTATGCGATATTATTTAAACAGCTGCTGATAATTGAATGCAACCCTTATATTTACGTCTTGAAGCAGAAATATGCAAGTGTTATTACTGTACAATTTGTTGTTTACTATCATGCCGGTGTTGTTTTGCAAGAGAGAAATCTTACTATGAAAACAAACTTTGAAAGACTCTTTTAAAGTATATCTTGGTAGTTTTATATCTAACAACGAATACCAGATAAAAATGCTGGTTAAATTTATAAACATCAAGTTGCTTTTTTATCGTTCTGTGTACTATAGATCTTTCAGAGAACAAAGCTATGATATTAATTTCGCAGGAGACATTCGAGGGAGGTATTCAATTGTCTTCAAATTATTTTAGTCGCTCTTTTTTTGTTCTTCAGTTAGGGTGTAATAATTTCTTAAGTATATTATTATTATTATTATTATCATCATTATCATCATCATCATTATTAGCATTATTATTTATTTGTTTATCTTCCCATTTCCCACCTAGTAGTTATTTTTCTTCCAGTTTCTACTTTACTTTCCGTAACTATGGGTGCTGAAGAGTACTATTTCGTCTCTTTAACGATGAAATACAATCTAAAAACTTACTTAGCATTTCTTATCCGTTTTACATGACCATACCTTTCCAATTGTCTATATTTAACAATCAATATTTAAATCCTCTTGATTTATTTATTGCAGTTTTTTATTTCTTATTTTTTAAACTCTATAGAGTGCCTAGCTAAACATCGTAAATAATGAATTTCCAGTGTTAATAATACTTACTTACTTACTCACTGGCACTATCGAACCCGTAGGTTCATGGCCGCGCGGACATAAGCTCTCCATACATCCCTATCCAGAGCTAATGCTTTCCAATCATTCCCTGTATAATCTAGTTCCCTCAAATCATAGTTAATTTTGTTCTCCCACCTCATTCTTGGTCTACCAACTGGGCGTTTTCCCTCTGGCTTTCCTACAAGAAGCTTCCATGCACGTCTTTCATTCCCCATACACGCAACATGTCCTGCCCATCGCAGCCTACGAGACTTAACTGTTCTTATTATTCCTGGCTTCCTATAAAGACCATGTAGTTCATTGTTATGTAGTCTTCTCTAGTCACCTGTCTGTTCATCTCTCTTTGGTCCAAAAATTTTTCTAATTACTTTATTCTCAAATACTTGTAATCTCCTTTCCTCCCTTAAAGTAAGAGTCCATGTTTCGCACCCATATAATATAACTGGTAAAATAATAGTTTTATATATTTTCAGTTTATATCATAATTTCTGATAGAACTTTAAACTTTGTTTTCCATAAGTCACAATATTTTGAACTATATTTTTGTATAGGCCTATATGAATATTAGTTTTTACAAAAAAAATTGTTTCAGTATTATTTTAAGGGGGGGACCTACACCTTTAGCCATTAAAAATATGGCATATTTCAATATTTTTTTCTCAGCAACAACGCTGTTACAGATATGAAATTTGGTATGTGATATCTATATTATAACGTGAGTATGTTTGTGTACTTAAGTACAATCTAACTTCAGTCGATATGGTTAATTAAATATTGAAAATGTCAGCTGAAGTTTTTGTATTGTCTTGCCGTTTCCCTGATAATTTTGCTAAATTTCAATAATTCTTGTTTTATTTTACTCATTAATGTTGAAGCTACACAATATACTACAATTGTTTAATTATATAGAGTGTAAATATTTAGTTTCCATTTTAAATTGAAGCATACTCATTTTTGTTAAAAATTTGCATTAAAAATATGTTTTAAATATAATATAATAGGTACATTATTAATTGTAGCATATTTTGTTCATCTCTGTAAACTAAATATACATGCAAAATTCCATCTCAATATATTGAAAACTGTGGGAGTTATCGGGGAAACCGTACTGAAAAAATTAAGTTACGGAAAACAAGCGACAAACTTACCGAAGATGTAGGTACCTTCTAAAATTAAAGGGCTCACTAGAGTGACAGCATTGCACATTTTTAAACATAACTCGAACAGTAATAGAGTTATCAATGAAACTATTTCACTAATTTAAAGATGAAGTTTCAATATATATAAAAACATTAATTGCAAAATGACTTTTTCTTTATCCTCAAAGGTGTAGGTCCCCAGTTAAAGCCTAATATTACTGTTCTCTATATACCATTGTTTACCCTATATTTAATATTTTCATCAGTTTGGCTGACATCTTTTAATTCTGACCCCTAAATAATCAATAATAAATAATTAAGTAAATAAATAATTTAATAGTATATCTTCCAACTTAAAAAAAATAGACTAATAATTCGTACCTTCATCCCTTGCCACATGCTTCTTAAATTAATGTTCAATCCCCATTTGTCACAAGATTGTTCCTACATTGTTTTTCAAACATGTTCTGTAGCATCATATTGTTGTGTTGTGATTACTGCACCTAATTTATTTCATCTTAAGTATTAATATTAAAATCGCCCTTTCGATACGCCACTGACTCAGTCTTTATTTTATGTATGTGTGTGTACGGTAACCCCTTTTACCAAAGTGCACAGCTTTATTCAGCGTAATACGTGTTATCTAACTAACAACTTCATAAGCTCTATCTCATCATAAACATACTGACCGCACGAGAATGGATCCGTTCTTTGTTGAATCATAAAACAGTGCAAAACATCGCCCACTGCTTTACCTTTTAAAGAGACTGGATTGCTTTAAAATCTCACCTCACTATTCAGAATACTAGCTTCAATATATTCTCTACTTATCATTATATACAGGTATAGCTGTCGCGTTGGTGTGATCGGACGAGTACTTAACTTTCACTACGATGATCGGGTTCGATTCCCGGTGTGGTAGAATATTTTAAATCTTCACATTGCATCCGGGTGTGTGTCAAAAAGAAGAAAAAGGTAAACAAAATTCGATGAACAAAAGTGGAAAAACGATAGAAATGAAGGTTAAATAAAAAATTATCGGCTCATTGACAGGGCCATCCCCGAGACAACACGAACATTTAAGACACGCCATTCACTCATACAGTGATATTAAAAAAGGTGAATATGATTTGATGATAATGATAGCCAGATGATATTCGTGGACTATTTGGGTCTTAAAGTTTTCTTATAGAAGGGGAAAAAATCCCGAAAAAACCTCACCCAGTAAACTTGTTCTAACTGGTGATCGAACCTGGGCTCGCTGCATCTGAGGCAATAATGTTTCCATTACACTTTATGGGTGGACCTAAAAACTCCTTATCTTTGCAAATACGAACATTTTTTTGTACACTTTAACATTTTTTTTAATACGTAACACTCATGGGCTTAAAATAAATACCAATTTTGACTTTTTTATTATTATTTCAGCATCTTCCTTTTTGTTATGAAAATTGGATTTAACAAATTCTAAACTTAATTATATCTGTTGTATAATGCGAAATCATATATTCATAATTAAATAAGTACTGATATAAAGGTATTATTTATATCTATGTAAATTACATTTAACACCCTTCCTTGTTTAGTAGTAAAATTGCTAATAATTTACATGAGTTATTGATTTTAAAATAATGTTTTAATGTATACTGACGAAATAATTTGAAGTACTCTTTACATCCATTAAATCGGTTATGCCAAAAATATTATTTTAAAATACCAAAAGAAAAAAAAAATAATGGCATTTAGGGAAGTGAACATACAAGATCAAAAATCATAATAGACAACAAACCTCTGGAACAAGTAATAAATTTGTATTATTTGGATTGTAATTTTACTAAAAGAGACGTAAATATGAAACTGTCAAGATTCCAAATGATATGCGGAACTATAAATAGAACATTAAAGAACAAAACAAGAAGAGATACTAGACTGAAGTTATAAAACATTGGCAGTTCCTGCATTACTTTAAGGGAGTGAAACTTGGGTAATGACAAAACAATTACAAAGTAGAATACAAAGCGTATAAATGAACTTCCTTAGAAGAACAAAAGGCTGCACAAGAATGGATCGGATAAATAATGAAGATATAAGAACAGAGTTAAACATATATCCATTGAATGATAAAATCAAATAATATAGAGAAAAATGGTTTAGACATGTAGAAATAATTAATGTAACACGATTGCCAAAAGCATTTAACTACAAGCCAAGAGGTTCAAGGGATGTAGGAAGGCCAGTGAAAAGATGGATGGAACAAATATGAGGCGGAACAGACAATTTGCCTAGCCCGTGAAGTAAAGAAGAAGAAGAAGAAGAAGACGACGATGAATTATTGATAATTCAACCGTTTTTTGAATATTCAGGTTGAGAAAACCAGTTATAACGGCTGGGGACCCAACATGCTGACCACTTAACACCCCTATACTGGTTATACTATCATCTGTGATAACACATGTTAATGTGAGGCAAGAAGTCGGCTGGTAGGCCAAAGGCCTTCTAAGCCTGTCGCGCCATGTAATTAGTGAATATTACAATATATGATACCGTAAAGTTCCATTTTTTCGGCCACAAAACTCTGAAAACAGGCATAATAAAAATAATTATATTTGTTACCAGTTTCAGTTCATATTGAGTTGATAAATTATCGTTTGAAGTGACACAGTATTTGAGAACCGGTATAGTGTGATGTATCATTTAACATATATTCATTTTTACAACAGTGCTTCAAGTCTCGTTAGCAGGTTCTGTACATACGTACTTCTGTGGAACTCATCAGTCTTCTAGCTTCCTCACTCGCTACTTATCTAGAATAATTACTGTTCCGGGCCCTAGGAGTCACGCACCTCCACTATCATCCACTGATTTCCCGTATTCCCCAATTATAAAAAACGTGCAACCACTTGCGGTATTATACCGTATAATGCTTCAATTGAGAGTTTCATTCAATATTCAGTTTGGAACACAATTTCTTTATATCTATAATAATATGAACGCAAAAGGTAACAGCAATCTATGTCCCAAGAGATGAAATTAAGTATATTAATTTAATATACTGCGAATTATTTTCTCAAATATTTTTCTTCAAAATAAACTTATAGGCTTGTATAATGTTCATTTTTTTATCAGGAATATTCCACAACCCAAAATGATTTGACACCAGAGGTTCCTGTCTAAAGCATCTTTTTCTCTCAAATCTCTAGCTTCCATACTTCTCCTCATTCCATTTATCCAATGTTCTCTAGATCTGCCTCTTCCATTAGGTTTACACCAAGGATCCTCTTTAACATTTTACCTTCTTCCTTTCTTATGAGGTGTGCATTCCATTTCAAAAGTTTTTCTTCTATTTTTTGTAATAAGTATTTTCCAATTTGCATAATTTATCTTATAGTGCTGTTTCTGACTTTTATCCCTTCTTGAAGTTCTTGTCGATCGCCTCCAAAAATACATCTCTACTGCTAACAGCTTGCTGGCATGTTTTCTACTTACTGCCCAGGTTTCGGATCCATATAATAAAATGCTTTGTAACAGAACTTGAAATATAGTTTTCTTCGTTCTATAGATTATATTTCTATTCCAAACCACTGAATTCAACATACCAATAGTTCTTCTTCCATCAGTTAATCTTCTTTCAATTTCTGTTGTTGAGTTCTCATTTTTATCTAAAATATATCCTAAATATTAAAACTTTTTAACATTACGTACCCTTCCTGAGTTACGTTTTAACTCATCTGTTTATCCAATGAAATATATTCTGTTTTATTATAATTTATCTGCAATCCCAATTTTTTTGTATTCTATCTCTAATTTCCTTAACATGAAAGATGCATCATCTGGATCTTGAGAAATAACCACCTGATCATCTGGGAATAATAAATTGTGGATGTATTAATTATCTTCTATTTGAATTCCCATATATTTGCAGTGTCTTGACCAATTCTTTGTACAATTAACAATTTATATTTTGAACAACTTCGGTGATAAGCAACATCCTTGTAGTAGATTTTTTTATCTCTTTGGAATTTTTTCCATCTTAATTTAGCATTTGTTGTCTGAGTATAATGATATTTTAATACTAATAGTTTTGTCATTTATATTCACCTCTTCTAGGACTTTCAAAGGAAGACTCTGGGTACACTATCATACGCCTTTAACATATCAATAAAGATCAAATGAAATCTTCCATTATACAAAATAGATCGATCTCATTGAAGTTTCCAGTAATGAACTTTTTAAAAGAACTTCCAAACTTTCTTAAAAAATATAGCCGTAAAAATTGAATATATTCCTGAATAGCGATAGTTTTAAAGTTAACACGAGTAACACATTAGAAAGGCCAGAATTTGCTTTGAGAGTTGACGGAGTTAATGATCCATTATTCCGTTTGACTACATGGCATTAAACTTTCAGACGAATCGAGTCGTCCATCACAAAATAGAGGCCAATAAAATGAAAGAATTTCTCTCATTTATCTGAAAGCTCATCCAATACAATCTATCTGAACTGTCTTTCATCGACGATTTAGTGCGTACAATTCTCCAAATTGAACATTTAAATACCTCCATTTTTTATCGGAACTTGAAAGCGATTTGTTTAATTCTTTGATTCGCAATCGAAGTATCAATTTAAATAATGAGTAATTTAACTTTTTCAATAAAAACAAAATCGCGCAGTTATTTTAATAAGTTTTACTTCAATACATTTCAATTTCATGCTATTTCTTAAAAATACAGATCTAATCGATAGGATATACAGATATATAATTCAATAGTTGCCCCTAAAAGAGATCTACCCTACAAACTACAAATTGTTGGGAAAACAAAAAAAAAGTATAATGTTAATTTTGAGGCTATTACCTACATTATATCATATATCCATCCATAGTAATTCTGCCCGAAGGCAGGTCCTTCACTGCAATCATAGCATTTTCATGCTATGCATGCAGCTTAAAGGAGGATTATAATCGGGTTTGGGTTTTAATTAGGTGTCCAAGGATATGGGTTCATGGACAGTTGTGCTCCGGACTAGATGGGTTCAGGTTTCGGTAGAACAATGGACTTACATCTCGGGAATCCGTGAGGAAAGGATGTTCACTTGGGGAAAAACAGTAGGCCCAGTGTGCTGTTTTGTAATTGATCGATGCACTTTTATTGTCACTTGTTGTTTACATTTGTCGTATTAGACGACGATTTGACGAGAAGGCTCTTGGTGAATCAGAAATAATAATGGTTATAACACTCAACCAGCGATGTATCTTATGTAAAGCGATGTAACTTATCTACCGGCACATTCGCCAGTCGCGACTCTGCTCGCAACCGACTACTGAACTGCCTAACTAACTGTCGAACTAACAGAACTGACTGAACTAACTAACCGCTGAACTAACTAGTTTTCGCTAAATAAAATATATTTATTAATTCCGAGTGGGCCGGCATTAGTCCCTTCCACCAAAAGTCTTATCGTCTCACAAACAGTTTATATGTTATACTAATTTTGATTGGTAAATTTTACCTTAAGGGCGTTGTCGTAGGTGTTAAACTTAGAAGTTTTGTGGCCTCGTCCCCCCCTTTAAATTAGTTGCCTCATAATATAAAATTTTCAGGGTTGACCAAATGGAGTTTTCTTTACGAGCGCGGCTATCTACTGTCGGCATCTACCTTAGGCCGCAAAGAAGTCACCCGCTGTTAGATACATGTACTAGTTAAAATTAGTTTGGGGATAACTCTTTCCACAAGTTACCTAGGGAAATCCAATTGCTTGTTTGTGACTTCCCAGCCTTTTGTAAGAAGTTTTTGGGCTTAGCATTGTTATAGCAATTTGATAATAGTGCAGTCTTGTAAATCCTCCTGACAAAAGAAACTGCAGACTTTTTCCCCATTGTATAAGGGCTTACGGATCCATTGTATGATGTTTACTAATTTCGTTCGCTACAATAGCAAGGGTCCAGGTCTATGACTGGCGCTAATTGCTTGGTACTACTGTTATTTGTTGCTTATTAAATTATTTTGTGGTAGGTTATATCATTTTAATTTTGTTACTATTGAATTCCTCTTTTAATTACAATTAGTTTGAGTATAAATATGCCCTACTTCTGATAATAATTACGGGTTCATAAATTATTCACCCTTGATGAAAGTACTTATTTATTTAAAATAAGAGGCTGAGTGAATGACTTGTCACAAGCTTTACTAGGGAATTGTCGGTGTGGTAGCTTCCCGTTGCTTTCTACATCGGTGAAGGATGATGATAATGATAAGGATGATGATGCCATATGATTTCGGGGACCGTTTGGGCCTTAAAGTTTTCCTGACATTTGTCTTACAGGTGAGGAAAAACCCCGATAGAAACCTCACCCAGAAAAACTGTCCCGACCGGGGATCGAACCCGGGCCCGCTGAGTGACGAGGCAGCACGCTACCTCGAGACCACAGCGGTGGACATATATATATATGTATATAATAATATCGCATGCTATTGGAATCATAATATAGCCAATGTGAATGCAAAATAACAAGCTAATAACTAAATATTAACAATTTAATACAGAATTAAGTGCAAAAGTGGTTACTCTGTAGAGTGGAAAAATGGTCTAACACTTATTTAACTAAAAATGCTATAATAAGAAACAGAAAATACATATTGAACACTGATTCAGTTAGAAACATTTATAACTTAATCAGTTTTCTGTATTTATTTTTCCATTTAATGTTAATTCGTTATATGCTTTATGTCTATCTTATTTTCACTCAATTTCTAAGATTCTGATTAGAATTCACGGAACTGTGGTGGAATGAATCTGCACATGTGCAATAATTGTTTTTCTGCACTTCTATTAATGACTTGACTAACTGCCTCCTCCATTTTGTTACATATAGATCACTATTCGCTTGAAAGCTAACTTTTAAAAATAAATAAAACTGATCTGGAAGAGAGAATGGATAGTTTTACATGCACCATGCCGTGATACTCTCCAGATAGATCACTAATCCACTGAAAACTCAACTTTCGAATTTTTGTGGGTCAGATCTCTTTCCGAGGCAACTATTCAATTAATAACTACATTTGAAAAACAACATATTCAACAAAAAGGGATTTACAAATTAACATGTAAAAACTGTAATAAATTGCACATAGGCAGAACCAGTAGAAGTTTTAATAAAATATCCCAAGCGCATATTAAAGATTTCGTGTATACAGAAGGAAAATTTAGCTACGCTAAGCACGTTATTAATAACGGCCACCACATGGAAACAATAGAAAACACCTTTACTATAATTCACAAAGAAAGAAATCCGGCAAAAATATACATCCTACAAGAACTGTAAAGTTTAAAAGAAATAAAAATAATTAGATTTTAAATGAGAAAATACCCAACATATACATACTTACTTACTTACTCACTGGCACTATCGAACCCGTAGGTTCATGGCCGCACGGACATAAGCTCTCCATACATCCCTATCCTGAGCTAATGCTTTCCAATCATTCCCTGTATGAGCCTTTGGCATGGGTTCCCTGAAGTAGTCCCCGCCCGGAGAACCGAATGGGGGACTATTTGACCTCCGGAAAATTTTACCCCAGTAGAACCCATGTCCGCATTTCTTGACGGTTGTATTTTTACGGTGAAAGATCGTCACTCTTTCGACCAAGGTACTTATTTCGTCTGGCTTATCACCTTCGACCAGTCAGGCATGGGTAACCCTATCGGCAGCAATGCTACCGCCGGCATAGCTCTCAGGATCATTTAAGCACACAAGCCACTCCACCACGACAAGGTAAAGATACCATGGAGGGACCCAACATATACAAGTTATATATATATATATATATATATATATATATATAAAATAAAGAAAAATAAAAACCCAGAGACATCTAGCTATATACGTTAGTGTGCTACCGACTGCGTCATTCAGGTATTCTTATATGTCTTATATATATGTAGCGTACTGCCTTGTCACGCAATGGGCCCGGGTTTCGATCACCGGTCGGTGCAGTTTTTCTAGGTGAGATTTTTATCGGGGTTTTTCCTCACCTGTAAAACAAATGTCAGGAAAACTTTAAGGCCCAAACGGTCCCCGAAATCATATGACCATCATCATCTTTATCATTGTCATCATCCTCATCATTCACCTGTGTGGAAAGCAACGGGAAGCTATCACATCTACAATTCTCTAGTAAAGCTGCAAGCATACTATGAAAATGCTATGATTGAAGTGAAAGACCTGCCCTCGGGCAGAATTACTATGGATGGATGAATATATATATATATATATATATATATATATATATATATATATCTACCATGAGAGGCAGCGTGACATTGATCGTACTGCCAACTCATGACTTCTGTAAAAATTAAATATTTAAAGAGAGTATTTGCTTTATAGCAGTAACGCTTCTTTATTTCAACGTTATGAAAAATGTTATGAAAACGCTAAATGTCAAAATGTAATCATAACATCGAAATATATATGTATACATATTAGCATGTATTTTTATATTGCCATTTTTTAGGGATTTTTCAAAGACGAGGATTAATATTATTGCCAACAAAATATGTTTTTTGTTGCATCCACGTGTGTTTTAAACTTTATAATACCATTGTAATTTCAATTACATGAATGTATTTCAAAGTACCCAACTTTATAGAACTAGGAAAAATGATAAACACTATTCAGTATCGTCCGGTGAGACACGTGATCTGCCTGCTGTGCGAGAACGTGTAACTTCTGACTTCACACTGACCTCTGAAAGGGGGAGAAGTTTTTAAGTCTACTGTACTTCAGAGGCTAATACTAGGCAATTTATAATACCTTTCAGATTAAGCACATTAGAGTTAGTTTCAGTACACTGCACAGTATTAATAAATATTTTACTTGAACAGACTTTTGATGTCCCAACTTCTTTCAAAAAACGTTAAACTGAAAATGTACAAAACTATTATTTTACCAGTTATATTATATAGATGCGAAACATGGACTCTTACTTTAAGGCAGGAAAGGAGATTAAGGCTTTTTGAGAATAAAGTTCTTAGGAACATTTTTGGACCAAACAGAGATGAACAGACAGGTGATTGGAGAAGACTACATAATAATGAACTACATGGTCTTTATAGGAAGCCAGATATAATAAGAACAATTAAGTCTCGTAGACTGCGATGGGCAGGACATGTTGCGCATATGGGGAATGAAAGACGTGAATGGAAGCTTCTTGTAGGAAATCCAGAGGGGAAAACGCCCAGTTGGTAGACGAAGAATGAGGTGGAAGAACAACATTAACTATGATTTGAGGGATTTAGATTATACAGGGAATGATTGGAAAGCATTAGCTCAGGATAGGGATGTATGGAGAGCTTATGTCCGCGCGGCCATGCACCTACGGGTTCGATAATGCCTGTGAGTAAGTAAGTACATCCATCCATAGTAATTCTGCCCGAAGCAGGTCCTTCACTGCAATCATAGCATTTTCATGCTATGCTTTGCTGCTTTACTAGGGAATTGTGTAGGTGTGGTAGCTTCCCGTTGCTTTCCACACAAGTGAAGGATGAAGGTGATGATGATAATGATGATGATGGCCATATGATTTCGGGGACCGTTTGGGCCTTAAAGTTTTCCTGACATTTGTCTTACAGGCGAGGAAAAACCCCGATAAAAACCTCACCCAGAAAAACTGCCCCGACCGGGGATCGAACCCGGGCCCGCTGCGTGACAAGGCAGCACGCTACCTCGAGACCACAGCGGTGGACACTGCAAGTAAGTACATATATATATATATATGTGTGTGTGTGTGTGTGTGTGTGTGTGTATGTGTATAGTTCAATTTCATTTTTTTCTAATTTAATAAAAAGTAACTAGTGCTCCTTGTCTCTGGTCCCGAGGGTCGCGGGTTCAAACCCGGCCGGGGTCGATTGATTCTTTTAGGATGGAAAAATCCAAGGAGCAAATCCTCTGGGAGGAACTTTAAGCCGTGGGTCCCGAGTCTGAAGATTTTCACGCTCGTAAAAAATCCATAAGCCTGAATGAAAGTCCTCTAAGCAAAATTTACCGAATTTTCACGTCCTAGTACTACCTTGGTTTCCTAGATGTCAGTATGAGGCGGAACGCTGACCACGGATCACTCAAAATGGCATCTATACGAAAACAAGTGTAACTAAATTAGTATGGTTCAAATTCTTCCTTGTAGGGGGAGAGCGCCTAAATCTCTGTAAAGGGAAATATGGGCTTACAAGATTACAAGAAGAAATTGAATTACCAATACTCACAAAGAGACTGTCGAAATTCAATGCCGAAACCTAGATTGAAATTTCTTCCAAAGAAACGTTGAGATGCACGAAGGCCTTGTCCATAAAATTGCCTACCGTTTTTAACTGCAAGGCACATAAATCGAAACCAAAATCCAGCTATGGCAACACACTATGACAAGTAGATGGACTCCCTGTGTGAGTCATGCTGTGTATAATATGACGAGACGCGGCGTGCGGGCAGGTTGTCAGGGTTATCCATTTTACCAATCCAGGATTTGTATTACTTCCCTGTAGTTTAAATGAGAGCATTGGCGCTAATTTCAATGTCGTGCAGTTAAAACGGCACATATTTTTTTTTGGATCCGGTATTGGCACATCAAAACGCTTCTCTGGGAGGTATTTCATTGTAGGTTTTTGGCATGCAATGGTTGAATGTCCCCTTGTCAGTTTGCCGACAATTTATAGTGCTTTTCTACAGTTATTTTATTTTCAAACAACGTAGCTTTGGATATTAATGTTAAATTATACAGAATCTTATAGAATAAATATTACAGATTTCTAGGGGTTGTAGAGGGGAAATGGTAGTAGATAAAGTTTTCATAAAGAACCCAAGTCCAGAAACGTACCATTTTGATATAATGTAAGTTCGAAGGTCGAAACACAATGCGCTGATATCGTGTGTCTTATGTTTCAGAATAAGTATTATAGACTTTTAGGGGTTGTATTATGCCTATCGAGTCGGAGGAAGATCTTCTTGGCAGCAGAAATTATTGAGCACACACCAAGTCTTATGGGGCGTGTGCATTAAAACATGCGACGCAGGCACATGCATTAATAAAATATATAAATACAACAAATTAAAAACTAATAACTAATCTTATTGCTACAGGTTCATCCCATCACTTCCAGAGAAATTGCTCACCTGACAACTACGGATAGAACAGCAACAACAACTGAAGGGTAAAATTTTTTTTTAATGCACGTTACCATAATTATATAAATAATTGTAATAATCTGAAATGTACGCATATTATATTTAAATAAAGAGAAGCCTGGATGCCCTCCCAATATAGAGTCATCCGAAAGCCAAACTTGGCAAGATCCCGCGTGATCGACTATTCCGATTGAGGTTTAAAGCGGTTTCCCTCAATCCAAAGAGCAAATGCTGGAATAGAACCCCAAAAGGTCCGCTTGCGACTTCACTCTGCTAATTAACTTCAAATTTTAATTCAAAATTTAAACCGGGGCTAATGTATTTTACAGGAACCAGGGGTTCTACCTACTAAGGAGGACCAAAGTCGATCGGTCACCGCCAAACACTTAAGTGATGGCCGCAGAGCTTTCCATCTATCTATCTATTTCATGGTACACTTTGTGCAAGAAGTGGAACCACACTTGTATAACCTCTAGAAGTCTGTAATACTTATTCTGAAACAACAATTTTCAAACTTCTATTACATCGAAATGATACGTTTTCGGATATGAGTACCTTATTAAAACTTTATCTACTAAGTCCCCTCTACAACCCCTAGAAGTAAGTAAATACCTATTCTGAAACATCCTGTATAATTCTCGTTACAGACCTGATGTTCCCAAGTAGATAACTAGTCTATCAAGTACTAAAAATGATGTTACTTCCTCTATAAAATAAAATAAGTTAAAATATACCTTCTTAGGTAAGATCCTTCGTCCTCAACTTATAAAATATGTATTCTTTATGCCTGTAGGCCTTTCAGAACATCCGTTCCATCTTCAGCAGGTCCTTCTTCTCTACAATATCTAGTGTGATGGTTGATGCTGTTGGTCCTAATGTGGTGTTGTCGTGACTCGTGAGGGCCTTCAGGCATAAAGAATACATATTTTATAAGTTGAGGGCGACGAATCTTACCTAAGAAGGTATATTTTAACTTATTTTATTTTATGACTCTCCACCTCAACGATTTTAACAATGAATTTTATTAGTATTTACTTCCTCTAGTTTAAATTTAGGCGCATCTCCTAGAGATCAATTTTTTTATTTTGTTAAGGTTGTTTTAATTAATTTTGTTCACTTAATTTACATATGGCTTAGTATTTTTATGATTGTACTACGCAAAATAGTGGACACCAATTCTAATCATTACAATGGAATTTGCAATTTTTTTATCCAACAGAGTAAGGTTAATACCATGTCATTCACTTGCTTTAATCTCTCTCTTTTAGGTAGTTTTACGTGCCACATACCACCCAGGCCCTACAATGATATAACCTGTCGGGAGAGGGATTTTACCATGGATCATACACATACTTTATTGATCACACAGGACATGGAGGGTCTCCCCGAATGAGTGATCAGCTCAATGTCAGGACCTCCTCCGAGACAACACAACATTAAGAAGAAACACACCATTCACACGCACACACACAGTTATATATTCATACTCAACAAGGCAAATATGATAATAATGATTATGATGGCCCAGTGCTCTCCGGGGACTATTTGGGCCTTAAATGTTCCTAAAATGTGTCTTATAGTATGGAAAATCCAGAAAAAAACCATAATCCAGGTTACTTGTCCCAACCGGGAATCGATTACATGCCGGCTGCGTGCCGAGGCAGCGACGCTTCCCTAAGACCACAGCGGTGCAGCTTCATGAGATATAGGAGGTAGCAATAGTATGCATAATATTATGTTAAAGTTTTAATTATTTGGGCTGCGATATTAGCTTCAATATGGGAAGAGATAATTGATTCCAAAATAAATATATTTCATACGGTATGTGAAACAATACAAAGAACGTTCAAGAATAAAATTAAAAAGAAACAAAAATAAGAAATGTATAAAGTTATGGCAATTCCCAGAATATTGTATGGATGTGAAACTTGAGCATCAAGGAAAAAAACAGAAAGACGGCGGAGATGAGGTTCCTCAGACAAGTTAAAGGATGTACAAAAAATAATAGAATTAGAAACGAGGATATAAGAGGAGAATTAAAAATGTAGCCTTTATTGGATAAAGTCATGAATCCACAAAAGTGGATTGATCACATGAATGGAATGATTAAGGATAGATATCCACTGCTAGCAAGAAATTACTGAGCAACAAAAAATAAACTTTTTTTTTTGTCTCAGAAAGAAACATATGTGATTCTGATAGTATTTTTTCTCCTGAATTCAAATATGATATCTGTTTTTCTCCATCACGCAAGGTTCCGAGGGACAGGAATTTATAATTTCAATCACTTTAATATTTCTACATTCGTAACTACACAATTTTCGAACATTCGGACTCACTTAGAAAGTAAGAAATGACGATTTTCTGCTATATTTCGCCTGTGGAGCATCCCTCTTGATGGTCCAACAATAATCGGCTAGCGTATTAGGATTCCATTTGCCTTGATATCTCTTTTCCATAGCTGAAATGTCCTGAGTTAGCTCATTTGGTTTTATTTTACAATGGACAAATGGACGAAAAAGACGTTTATTAAAAAATAAGTATTTAAATCCATTAATTGAGATTTAAATAAAAAAAACTTTGGATGATGGAGAAATTCCGAATACATATTTGAAAACACGATAAAATACTGCATTAAGTACAACTATTGGTACTCATGAGAAAAAAATCATGTTGACAAGTATTATCAAGGAAGAGGAAGATGTTATGTCGGAAGACCTAGAAAACATTGGGCTGATGCATTATGAAGTCGGAACGGGCAATTGCCTAATCCTAGGAGTGTTGATGATGATGATTTCTGTGTTAAAATGAAACATTGCTTTATTGAATGGAAAATGCTACGTATTTCCGGAACACACTCCTCTCATTCAATACCGTTTACACCCTTTCATTACAGTTTATTGTTACTGGCTGCAATACATAAATCACTTCCCCTGATAGGTCTAAGGGCAACAAATACACGACTCATTTATACTATAGTGGAATGTTATTTTCTAGAGTATAAAATATTAGGTACTGTTCACTTGAATCAAAGTATCGTGTGTAAATGCAACGGCGACTTACAGGTGAAAGGAAACAAATAGAAGGGATAGGAGTTGTACAGGTTAAAATCGTTTCATTTTATTGTATGTTTTATTTGTTTCAGACCAAAATCGCATTGTGCATTGTTAGTCTATATCTTAACAATAAAGTAAAAGCTCCTTATTCGCAGGTTCTTTTATTCGCAGGTTCATTATTCGCGGGTTAAAAAATTGCGACACAGTTCCTGAATTTTTTTAGGAATTAAACCCAATGGGTACAACTGGACACAAAGTAGAGATTTTTTTAAAAATCCCTTACCCCGCCGGGAATCGAACTGGGTCGCCGGAGTGGAAAGTACGCCACAGCGACGGACACATTTCCTGTATTCGCGGCTAAAATTTCTTTATTCGCGGATCCAGTCGGTATATTAAAAGGATTAGTGTCCTTTATTAATCATTAACAGTATTTTATTTTACTGCAGACAGGTGCCAAGTAGTTATTCAAACCAAATGGACAAATATATATCAAAACAGAACAAACCTTATTCTCATTAACCCTAAAGTTCATTGTTAAAATCTGGTGTATTTCACGTGCCGATATGACTTTCATAAATACTCCATCGCCGCGATTGGTATATTATTGTTTCAACTTGTCATTCGTTGCAATAATTTTGATTGAATAACACGTGTCTCTTGTGCTTTGTTCCCAGTTTATAATGTCGAGTAAAAGGAAAGCAAAATTAGTACCGAAGAGAAAAAGTAGTGTTGCCGCTTTAAGTAAAAATATAAATGCTCGACCGTTTACAGGCGTTGGCAAGTCGTTTGCTTCTATATCACGCTGTTTCAAAGTTAATGAATCTAGAAATCCGGAGAAAAAATAAGGAATCCTATCGCAGAATTCACAGCTGAATATCAATCATAATTCAAATACCTTTTAAAAGCGGCGAAACAGGAAAAAAATTATTAAGTTCTTTAAGTCCTAGCCTAAACTTGACAGTATTAATTAACAGAAATTGTTCAAAATCCCTCATTTATTTATTTTATTTCGATATTTATTTATTTTATTCTGTAACCTTAGAACGTATCCGCTATATAGGGCCTACCCATACAAATTACAATTCCATATTCGCGGTTTCTGTATTCGCGGCATACTTGCGGAACATATCCCGCGCAAATAACGAGTTTTTAATGTATTTTAAAATTTAATACGTAGGCCATACAAAACTCGTATTGTTTTATTATTCGTTGGTTGAGTGGAAGAGTATGCCTTAAGGCTTTTAACTCTGCCATTTTAAATCAATCATTATTAGTATTATGACATGGAAGCTTATTGTAGGAAAACCAGAAGGAAAATGCACAGTTTCTAGACCAAGAACGAGGTGGGAGATTTGAGGGAAGTAGATTGTACAAGGAATGATTGAAAAAAATTAGCACAGGATAGGGATGTATGGTCCACCGCTGTGGACTCGAGGTAGCGTGCTGCCTTGTCACGCAGAGGGCCCGGATTCGATCCCCGGTCGGGACAGTTTTTCTGGGTGAGGTTTTTATCGGGATTTTTTTCTCACCTGCAAGACAAATGTCAGGAAAACTTTAAGGGCCAAACGGTCCCCGAAATCATACAGCCATCATCCTTATCATTATCATTATTATCATCATCATCATCATCCTTCACCGGTGTTGAAAGCAACGGGAAGCTACCACACCTACAATTCCCTAGTAAAACTGCAAAACATAGCATGAAAATGAAGTGAAAGACCTGCCCTGGATCAGAATTACTATGGATGATGGAGGGATGTATGGAGAACATATGTCTGCGCGGCCATGAACCTATGGGTTCCATAGTCTTCGCAGAGGTTTGGACTATAAATTACCAAATGAGGAGAAAATCAATGGTAACAGAAATTGACTAGAGAAGATCTGCTAGGATATCAAGGAGAGAGAAAATTAGAAATGAAGTTATAAAAGAGAACATGAATGTACAAAACTCAATTTAGAATTTATCCAAGAAAAGTAACTAAAATTTTATGGGCATATTAGGCGAATGGAGGATAAAAGATTACCAAACAAAATTCATGGAATGGACACCATCAGGAAGGAGAAGGAAAGGACGACAAAATCTCGCATGGATCCAAGGGATTGGAGAAACTTTGAAGGACTGGGAAATAGAGGAAGAAATGTGTTAAGTTATAATAGAGACGAATGGAGGAAAATTATAAAGCGAAATTGAAGATAAATCATTGGTGCCGGAATTATTTATCAACATTATTAAAACCGAAAATATATTAATATTACTATTATTATGACTATTATTATTATTATTATTATTACTATTATTACTATTATTATTATTATTATTGTTATTATTATTATTGTTATTATTATTATTATTATTCAGTGTCAAGTTAGACAACCAGTTAGCCGTTGAGATGTGCGATAATCATTGAGTGGTTTCGTAGGTGGAAACAGGGATTGGTAAACTGTCCATGAACAATGTCTTCTTCGCCTCGTAGGCCTATGTTTATAGTAAACATGTGTTGCCGATCTGGCAATTTTTACACTGTTTACGCTTATGTTACTTTTATTGTTTTAATATAATTTTCTCAAATTCTTGTAACTCATTCGGTTTTATTTTATAATTAACTTATTATTACAATAAATAGCGGTATCTTTGTTCACTCCTAATACCCGGGATGTCTACAACAATGTATGAACGGCTTGAGTCTGGCGCCCTATACAATCAGAAAAGAAAATACAATAATAATGGAAATAAAAAAAATATTTTAAAAATAATAATAAAAAATTATATTTCTATACATCTTGAGTAAGTGTTAAATTGCCGTCTCGGTGGATGCCTGGTTAGCGCTTGCGGCTGTCTCGAGTGGATCTCAGGTTAGATGGTCCCGGAGGGGTACTGGAGGGGCCACACAGGGATTTTTCGGGCTTTTCTCGGGTTTCTCCCGTTTTCCGAATTCCATCCCACCAACACAGTATAACAGTTTTATATATTTTCAATTTAACGTTTTTTGAGAGAAGTTGGGACGACAGGTTTCCCTGTATTGCAAAATAGCATGCATTTCCAGAATTGAGACTGTTTAATTCCATAATACGAGTATAAAGCCTATATTATATTTTTAACATATTATATTAATTGAAATGAATGCAGGATGGAAGACTACGAAAGGCCAGTTATACATGGAAAATTGAAAGAAGGAGCAGGAAAAGAAGACCAAGAACAACCTGGAAGAATAAACATTCAGAATTCAATGAGGAAATATGGTGTAACGAATGAACACACAGAGGACAGAGAACTATGGAGAACTTTAATTGAGGGAAATTTGTGAAGGTGTATTACAAAACTGATAATCTGTAAGTTCGTAGTCATTTATGTATTTTTAAAACTAATGTTAATAATTAAGATCGGTTGGAGAAAACTCTGAATGATGATAAAAATTCTCAAAATTAAATGAAATTAATTGATAATTGAAGAATTAGCTTAAAATCGTTTTGAATCGTGATAATATTTACAATGATAAGGGAGTAGCAATTTATCGATCGTGGATCTTGGTAGTTACTCGCATGTGGTGTTGTGAGCACCTGAAAGATCATTACGTTTTATTACTTGAAATACGACCTGTTCCATCTCAACTCTGACCTGACAAACAACCTAGTTGTACGGTAAATGATGATGTTCAAGCCAATGTTATACATTCATTCTCTTCTCCTCTGCTTTTTCTTCCTCTTCCATTACTGAAACATACTAAAATAAATGTGTGATGCCAGTTTAATTAAACGTATCGGGTTGTGGTGAAAATGACTAATCAATATTCACATTTTTGTTTTAATAGTTTTACGTTCCGAAGTTGCTTTAACTGAAATGGTCATATATAGGATTTTCTATGGGGGTATTACTGTGTGTGATCCGGTATTCGACGTTGTTTTTTGTTATGGATACCTACATTTTGTATTCTTGGGTTTGAAATTTCTACTCGAATTTGATGATATTGACGCTAATTGGAATTACGCTGATCTGGTTTTATTATTGTAAACTAGATGGCTCTGTTTAAAATAAGAATATTTTTTATCTCAATTCCACCATGTCGTCATTACATTTCTAGCATTCTCTCCTGATACGGCGTACTTGTAAACCACTTTTGAGGTTGGGGTGCCCCGATAATATGAAAGGTGAAGACGATGGTAACGATGCGTCGGGAGAGGCCTTAACCTAATTTTAATACAATGACGCGACTATAAAAATGATGGGTAGATGGTGTACGGGGATCTATTGGGCCTTAAAGTTTCCAGATATTTGTCTTAGAGGAGACGAGAAACCGCAAAATAAAAAACTCACCAAGGAAACTTGTCCCGATCGAGAATCGAACTCGGGCTCCTTGCGTGACAAGGTAGCACCCTACCTGGAGACCTCAGCGGTGGACACATGACTTCAATGAATACTGTTGATAACAATATAGTATGAGACAGTTTATATTTTCGATGACTTTTCGCCCAAATAATCTGATATTTACTTTATAGTTAATGAAACTCTAAGAAACTTCTTCCTTCCAAGTATTAGGCCAAGGCCTGTTAAGATCCTATAGAAAATTTTCCCTCCAGCGTTTCATAGGACCGAATAGAGATCTTCGTCCTCATGGTATATAATTATAAACAGATTTGGGGACCCGATTTGAACTCATTATTTCAAGATGGTGTTTCCAATTTAGTTGGTACTGTTTAATATATTCCAAAATTGGCGTAGTCTTCAATTCTTTTAAGATATCGGTGTTCCTTTCCCGATCCCATCTCGTGTATCCTGCTGTTCTGCGCATGAATCTCATTTCACAAGCACTAATTCTGCTTTCATGTTGTCTTTTTAGTGTCCATGCTTCACTAACATAGGTCAACACTGGTCTAGCCAAATGTTATATAAACGTAATCTGGTGTTTTTTGTACAAGGGATTGTTTCATAACTTGATTAATAATTTTCAAACTTGTATTATAAGTTTTTTTTTCAGGGATATCCTTTTCATCCCAGATAGAGAGATAATATCCAAGATATTTAAATTGATTAGATCTCTCTAAAATTTTATTATGGAGACAGATTTTACTTTGTATGGGGTCCTTCCCATGAAATGCCATAATTTTAGTTTTGTTAATAGATATTACCATATTAAATTTGGCAGCTATTTTTTGTAAATTATAAATTGATCGTTGCAAATTATTATTTTCGGAAAGTGTCAGAAGAGCTAAATCGTCTGCAAAAAGAATAGCAACGAGTTTGAGGTTCCTACTGATGGATATATATCCCCGTTGTGTTTTCGTTTATTATTCTATTCATATATATAAATAATGAAAAACACCGGTGAAAGTCCACATCCCTGTCTAAGAAACTTCAACTAGAAAATTGGTCTCAATCTGGAGTAGAACCTGTAATCACTGTTTGAGAGGCAAGAATTGTTATCTAGACATTAGCAGTGAGAAAATATATTATTCTTTATTGTTGTTAAATACATGCAGCCATAACTATAAAAGAGAGAGACAACACACCGTCAATACAGCGATGAAGCAGGAAGCTGCTCCCAACGCCATCTTAGGAGACTAAATTTTCAAATATGATTCCAATCCATTTCCGTTCAGTTCCCACTAATATTTAAGCCTAAATCTGAAGAAGTAACATGAAACACACAATATAAAAATAACAAAAAATTAAAATATTAAATAATTAAAATAGCCGATACATTTAAGTAAAATTAAAGAATGAATTATATATTGGTATTCAGATAAACTACACGAGTGTAATGTAAAATGATAAGTAATGTTGATATATGCTACTTTCACTATTCTAATTTTAAACTAAACGTGCTCACAATATTAAACTATTAATGGGATGTTTCAAATGTGTAATTATATATTAATAATAGTAACGACGAATTTATGAATACATGTGAAACCGAATATTTACTTCATATAACAATATTTAACATTATTTAAAAAATATTCTAAATATTATTTTAGAATTCAGAAAGAATATGTAATAGATTTATACATGAATATAAAAAAATGCTATAATTATATTTTTTTTATTTTAAGGATATTAGCATATTACAGTGTTGTGGATTTCTAAAAGACTAAACATTTATTTAAGTCAGTTGAGAATTTTGAAATATTTAACACAATATTCAATTTTCTTCTTCTTACTTACTTACTCACTGGCACTATCGAACCCGTAATTTCATGGTAGCGCGGACATAAGCTCTCCATACATCCCTTTCCTGAGCTAATATTTTCCAATCATTCTCTGTATAATCTACTTCCCTCAAATCATAGTTAATATTATTCTTCCACCTCATTCTTGGTCTACCAACTGATCGTTTTCCTATGGCTTTCCTACAAGAAGCTTCCATGCAAGTCTTTCATTCCCCATACGTGCAACATGTCCTGCCCATCGCAGTCTACGAGACTTAACTGTTCTTATTATATCTGACTTCCTATAAAAAAAACATGTAGTTCATTGTTATGTAGTCTCCTTTCACCTGTTTGTTCATCTCTCTGGTCCAAAATTTTTCCCAAGTACTTTATTCTCAAATACTCGTAATCTCCTTTCCTTCCTTAAAGTAAGAATCCATGTTTCGCACCCATATAATATAACTGGTAGAATAATAGTTTTATATATTTTCAGCTTAACGTTTTTTGAAAGGAGTTGGGACATCAAAAGTCTCTGTAATGCATAATAGCAAGCATTTCCAGAATTGAGCCTATGTTTAATTTCTTTGTGCATCTCATTCCTATTTGTGATTATTGTTCCTAGGTATTTGAATTCAGCCATTGAGCCATTTCCTCAAAATTTCCCTCATTTGTCATTATCTGTCCGTTTCCATTATATAATGTATTTCTACGTGTGACCATATATTTAGTTCTACTGATATTTACTTTCATTTTCTTCTTCTACATCATGTAATTAGACTATAGACCTGTTTCCACATCAAGAGACTATATTCCTCCATCTAATTATGGGGCCCCCAATATTTCTTTTTCCTTTGTGTTGGTAGCGAACAGAATTTGTGGGAGTCTATTGGGTGTCATTCATTCTATGTTTTGGAGCCAGTTAGATCATACATATTGAATTTTATGTATAACACTATAGATGTATAATTCGGTTCATATTTCTTCATTATATTTATCATCTAACAATGTCTGTAGTCTTGGAATACAAGACTATTAACTCTGTATACGGTAGTGAAGGCAAGCTACTAAGTTATAACAGACTCCATGTATCGACAGGCGCGTACAAGTCACAGGAGTGGACACCATAAGATGGCTAAGTTCTGTCGGGGACCCAATATCATCATCATCATCGTCCTTTCAAGTATTAGGCCCAGTGGCCCGTTACGGTCTCCCGCCATCTCCGAAAAGGTCAACCCACAGATCTTCTGCCTCGAGGAATGTAGTGAAGAATTTGTTTTGGTATTCTGTGACGATCCACGCGCTGAATATGGGCTAGCCAATTGTTTCTATATTCTTGGAGGTATTCAGATATAGGTACGATGTTTAACTCTCTGGCTATTGTTGAATTTCTTTGGTGGTCTAGAAGGCTATAACCTGCAGTTCGTCGCAGAAATTTCATCTCCGTGGCTGTAATATGACGATCATCCTGAGTTCACTGCCATAACAGATTATGGGTCTAGCGAGAATTTTATAGATTTTCATTCTTGTGTGTCTCTGCACTTTTGATGGTTTAAAAACTTGGTTGATAATTCTTAAAACCCAATATCTCGGGGTATAACGAGATCCCCTGCACAGAGATACGTGTGAAGACTGCAACGGTCTGATAGGCGACGTGGAATCATGCAATCACAACAATGGCTCAAAGAGCGGAAGCAGCAGTCCACCTTGTAGGGGTTTATACACAAAGTAGCTTGGTCAGAAGATGTAAGAAGGCAGCCCCTTCACTGACCTTACCCTGCGCAGCGCTCGTAACGCGACAAGGGGACACTACATTTACTGATCAACAATGCATAGAGACTTCAAAGTGATGCGCGATAGGTAGGATCATAAATAAAAATGTGGGCTGGGTGTTTCTCAAAACGGATGTGATTTCTCCATGTTTTGAGTAAGAGGATGAATAGGATGAACTTTGATATAATTATTTATTCTAGATTATGAAGTTCATATCTATTTGTTATTTAAGATTCACTTTCTTAGGCCTGTCTAGAATTATATTAGTTTTTTTAAGTAATTATTTTATTATGAATGAATTAATTTATTTTATCGAATGGGAGGTATGCACTATTAATACAAGTAGTATTGTGATTTCGTAAACACATGTATTGGAAACAGATAAAGCTTTGCTCTTTCAAGTTTTTCTTATATCAAATAGAATTACTTGTTTCATAAATTACATTAGACTATAACTTACAAATATCATTACGGGTCGCATGCGATAGGGTCCAGGGCTGCTGGTTTGGAGGCACCTACCCTCTTACTAATAATCCATATATAACTTTTATACAAAGTTTATACACATTTCAGTTGAAAATTCTTACTAATAAACACTGTATTAGCTGTTCAGTGTATAAGATGTGTACAAGTTTACATGGGAATCGTTATACTTGCCTTCATCCTTGTTTAAGGATTGTATAACTCGACAAAATGTCGGACTTCAAGATAAACTGATTGTTTCCTTATGATATTGATGAACGTTTCCTTAAATTTAAAGCAAAATGCAACACTTTAACGACTGTTTGATGGATGCACAGGACATAAATAATATTAATAAAGCTCTGGGTAGCAAACTAAAGCATCATAAAATGCCTTTTTGTTACACTCATTCTCGATTACGCCTAATAATATTTTAAAAATTAATACATTTATTCACAAAATAATATGTTCTACAATAGTTACTGTGAGACAAGGTTTAACCTTAATGTAGTTTAAATGCTTCATAATATTATTTTAACAAAACTTTTTGCATCATTAATGCATTATACACATACCGATATAAACATGTATTTAATTATAGAGGTACTATTATTGTAACAAAGCACATGTTAGCTTGAGAATCTTGTGGTTAGAGCTTCTCACTACAGTCCGTGGGGTCCTAGGTTCGATTCCCGATCAAAGTGCAGATGACTTTTTTTTTCGCTTAAAGCGTTATTCTGTTGTCGCTAACATTTCCTACTATTTTGAACGTTTTCTAACGCATCTTAACCCTTTGCGCCGTATAACGTAGTAAAACGTACTGAATTTGCTTTGTCGCTGCCCCGCATAACGTACCAAAGCGTAGTAGACTGTAATAGGGCTGTATTTCTACTTGTATTTATTTTCTTGGAAAATTTTATTATTTTTGTCATAGTTTGGTATCTGTGGAATGCATTAAAAGTGGCAACAAGGCTTGCTTTGTACATTTTCGTAAATTTCTTAACGGTATTTTCTTTGTGTACCGAACCCTTTTTTGAAAACCTCTATCGGTTCATCTGTAACCATAGTTAACGAAAGAAAAAATTCAGGTCTTAGGAAAACTATTTCTAGTTTCAATCCACTGTGCAGTGAAGACATTGTGGCCGCGATTGATGAAGAAATTGATTATTAAAGTGATGGTTGGAACGCTAAGTTGAGGGGTAGCTTAGCGCAAGACTGTTATATAGAGCAAGCGTGTGACTGTGAACAAGATTTCCAAGCGTCAACTGCCGAGCCTAGAGATAACCAAGGAAAGAATATTATTATTCTTTTCATAAAATTGGTCCTCAGAATTAAAAAAAAAAAACTTTTTATCGTTTACTTATATTGTACATAGTTTGGAGGCTGGAACAAACGAAATATTTTTTTCCCACTATTCAGGCCTCTAGATAGTAATTTCAATGTCCTGATTTCAGAAGAAAATAACATGCCGCGAAAATTGAGAGGAAACAAATAAATAAAACTAAAATGGGTGGAAACATATCTAAATGAAGTTAAAGCTTAAGTTGGAATTTTAATACTTTTGATTGATATTTTTATTGTCAGAAACATAGTACAATGTATGACTTCAATTAGTACGTAATTAATGTGGTGTTTTCAACCAATCAATGCTGATATATTCATGGACAGTATAAAGAGGATTTAAAGTTAATGCTGATTTATTTATTTTTAAATTTTGAAACAAGAAAATACTCTATACCGTCTTCAAGACTATTGAATATATTCACGGATACCATCTTATATCTATTTTGAGTTATAGTAAATTTACATTAATTAGAGACTATTTTTTGATGATATTTGTGTATGTCCTATTGTAAGACAAGCAATGACTCTTAAGCGATTCGAAAAACATCGCAGTATTTCCATTTGAGTGATGTTATGGGAAGAATATTACGAAATAATATTGAAAGTGCGCCACGCACTAAACATCATATAGTAAATATGTTAGGGCTGATTGTAAGAGGTCTTATAAATTTATATCACAGTGAGAGAGGAGTGCAAATTAAAAATTAGTGTTAATTTAAAGAGTTTAAATTTTAATTTAGGTACAGTGATTTTTAAGTAGGGCCCATAGTGATATATGTGTGACTATATGAATATAACAATAAATATTGTTTATTATGCAATTGAGAAGAACAGCTAGACACGGAAATGGTGAGTACTCTTACTAAATTAAATATTTAATAATTTAGCTATTAGCGAGTTTAAAAAAATATTCAAATTCGGTAATTACTGCGATAAATTTAATGGGAGACAAAAATTATAATAAATTATTTTTAAAAGTATAAAACTCATATTTTGTCGGGATATTATATTAAAATTATCACGGCATATGGAGGAATTTTTTCTTCAGATATAAAATATATATATATATATATATATATATATATATATATATATATATATAGAGAGAGAGAGAGAGAGAGAGAGAGAGAGAGAATAATAAGAAAATAAATTGGCAAATAAAGTAGTAAGTAAATTTAATAAATTTCAACAAATATATTTTATCCGTATTCGAACATTGGAATTGCTATATGTAATCAATGATACAACTTTCTCTGTGTACATTGTTTTATTTATTCAATATATGTTTTTTTTTTAAACATTGGCATAATACTTTCAACTGCAATTTAAAATTTAGAAATTGCCTAATTAATACGGTTTCTTAATATATTGATTTTAAAAATATATGTTATGGATATTTTAAACAATACCATCTCCATAAGATGTTGATTTAAGATTAGTTTAATATATATATATATATATATATATATATATATATACAGTATCTCTACATATTTGCTTAATTATTTCATGAAGAAATTCGTAATTACAAAACAACCAGATTCTCATGTAATTTGTTTCACATTATTTTCAAAGAATTATTCCACATATGCCACTCTTCAATTAAAATAGTCGAGAAGACATTTAAAATTTAAATACCCCAAAATGAATATGTCTCTCCACAGCTAGTAGAAATCATTGAGCGGGGCAAAGGGTTAAAACACTGCATATAATTTATAAGTAATGGGAAAAACTTTTATTACTTTCCAAGAATTGTTCGTAGTTCTTGACGTTAGATTGCAGCACATTATCTGTGAAACTAATTCTGCGATATATTTGACATAGCCTAAAGAAAAATGTAAATACATTAAAACACACTTATTTTTTTCCGTACCCCCCAATTAGGGAACCTCTATTTATTCCTATCCATACTCATTTCTTACACAATTAATCACTAGTTGATGATGTTTTATTTCTGTTAAAAACTGCGCATAATGTTCTGACGTCATAATGGTGACGAATATGTGACATATTGTGTATGGATATTTTACCATTATATATCTCCTGTACAACGTTTATTAGTAAAGAAATTATACATAATCTACATAAGGCTTATACATTGCATAACTAAACAACTGATGAAAGCCAGTATGAGAGATTTTTATTAGTAAGACTGCTAGCGTATGTAGTATAGACATTATGTATATATATATATATATATATATATATATATTCATTTTTTACATTTTTATGTAGGTGTGTAGCCATGTATGTATTTATTTATATATTCTGATGTTTATATTTATTTTGTATTCATGGAACAATAATGCACGTACGGCCAAGCAGGACCGTGCGCAATGTAAATGCAAATATATTTCCTTTCATTTGAAAATAATGGCAATAAATTCCATTACTACACTTCATTTACTGCAATAATCAAGATATAAACGTGATTGATCAAAGCATTCAATTGTAATATTTGAAATTATTGGGTTCTTCAACTTTAAATTGTCTAATCACGTTTATTACACTGCATATTAATTCATGAACCAATCACAGATGATATCTTGGCCAAATTAATGTTAAGAGAAGGGGTTCCTGCTTCAATAAGGAAAAGATAGCTTAGGAAGAATCACGGCTGCATGGTTCACGCCAAACGACGTTATAAATTTCCATTAGGAAAATATTTGTGACTCCATATAGGAAGGTAGATTCAAGTTTAATATAATATAAATATTTCAAAGTGATAAAATATTTAAATACTTATTTACTTGAGAAATTTAACGGTTACACGGAGAGTGAAGTTTTGATTTTCCCGCGAATAAATAAGTTTCACAGAAAAGATGAAACGTTTTGAATAAAGTAACTAGTAATGCTAATTTGTGTTTAAATTTAAAAAAATGTACAATTATTGTACTGGCGCCTTATAAGATTCCGATACATCCTCCCTGAAGAGGGCCAACAGAGTTCTACCGAGCTAAGTCTTTATCACATCTCGTTCAGAACCAACAAACATAACAGTTTTACATGCTAGTGTAGGACATACTGAAACATCAATTATTTTTTCCTCTTCGAGAATATAAAATTCTACACGCCAACACAATTCAATTCACAATATTGCAGAATTTGATACACAAATAAATTTGATTTTAATGAAATTGATAAAATTGTTACTCACTTAGCACGAGAAAACTATGAATCAACATGATGACAGGACCAAACTTGCGCCTCCGTTTTCTGCTTCACTAGATCCAATTTTTTAGAGATGGGACACTGCACGTTATATCTGCGAATTCAGAAAGAAATACATAATTTCGCGAATTTCATGTTCATATATATTTACTAAATAAAATCATTAAACATTTATATGATTTTCATACATACAGGGTGTTGAAAAAAGAAACACCGACAACGGAGGTGAAGTATTATGTTGAGATACGTAGATCGTTCTTTAATAAGGTACCAATGTCCGGAAATTATGTGTTTTCACACTATGACTAGTTCATTATGTCTCAAGATCAGTATTAGTTCCAAGGATTTGAAGAATCATTACTTGACAACACCTCACAGGTACGGAACCTATGATACGTGGCTTCGCAACGGAATATGGCTGCAACATGACGGAGCTCTAGCTCACTTCGATGCTAATGTGAGAAGACATTTGGATACCACTTACCCAGATTGACGGATTGGCAGAGGGGGACCAGTCCCATGGCCTCCGAGATCATCTGATCTTAACCCTCTCGATACTTTTTGTGAGGCGACATGAAAGAGTCTATTTATCAGACTCCAGTACAGTCACGTATGGATCTAATAGCCCGAATCCACGCTGCTACAGAAATAATTGAAACGAGGCCAGGTGTATTTGAACGTGTGTGTCAATCACTACACCGCCGATGTAAGTTCTGCAATGAGATGGGAGGAGGATATTTCGAAAACTTGACGTGATAGTGACAATATTGTCGAGTATTGAGTCTTGATATCCAACTAACGGAACTCTTGAGAAGTTAGCTACTCATACAGTCAGATTCAATCCAGGAAGTTACTGTGTGTGTTAGGAATAGGGAACTGTGTTGCCATTTTAACGGTATTTTCTTGACAGAAATCCCTAAATAAAATTGAATTATGCAACAGAGAGGATACAGAGTTGTTAGTTGTAGCCGTCCAAGCCACCCCCTCTTAAAAAAACAGTTATCACTTGTCACTGAGCTCGTGCGGACTTGTACTATCCCGTGTGAAAGTGTCGACTCTCATATTTACTATACAACTAGTCTGCATGCCGTAAAAGAAAAACTATGTTTTTAATGTATAGTACATAGATTTGGAAAAAGTACTAACCTTGCCCCTCCACCCCTCCCTAAACAAATAAATACCGTTATTGAGTTTGGCAACATCTACCCCATGTATGTAGGGGGACAGTGGCTTAGCCCGTAAGGTCTGTAGCAATTTTCTGGGTTGAATTAGAGTGTAGTGTGACAACGCATCATTTCCGGACAATGGTACCTTATTAAAAAATATATCAACATATCTCAATATACCACCTCACCTCTGCTGTCGGTGTTTTTTGCAAAACCCTGTGTGTGTATATATATATGCGTGTGTGTGTGTGTGCATGCGTGCTTGCGTGTGCGTATTATTTAACATTCGTAACAGCTCTTTCAATACACTGTATCTTATCAAACGAATGTCACAAATACATTTTTTTCTATTTACAGTATGAGTAATTAAAACATTATTTGAGTTTAAGACAATCGTCTGATGAAGGTACAGTGTATTGAAACAGTTGTTACGAATGTTAATATATATATATATATATATATATATATTTTAAAAAATCACATAAAACTTTGATAGTTTTATTTATTAAATGCATAACAAACTTTCATCAAGTAAACACCAATTAAATGTATTAATTTATTTTTCTACAGTTTTATTAAAATTGTTAACTAATGTTGAAAAAAGGTTGAAAAACACATTAAAGTATGGGGTCTCACAGTAAATGTACAAAAAAACAGAATATTTGACAATGAATAGCAATGAAAGAGATAATTTAATATTGGAAGAAGGGATACAAATAAAGCAAGAAAACAAACTAAATATCTGGGAATAATTATGGATAACATTGAAGGTATAGGCAAAGAGAACATAAAGCATAGAATTGATTTGAGTAGCAAAATAATATCATCGTTAAATTGCATATGGTGGGATAAGCATATTTGGAAAGACAGAAAACAATATATTGGTAAAACATTGGTGGAATCTGTTGCAATGTATGGAAGTGAAGTATGGACAATCAATAAGTACTACAAGAATATACTAATAGCTCTAGAAATGGATTATTTATGCATAAATGCTAGAATGTCAAAATTAGAACATGTCACAAATAAGGAAATTAGAAACATAATGGACATGTCACCCCTACACTGGCTGTTGATCATCTACCTCTGTGATTGACACATGTGGATGTGAAGGGCCAGCAGCCGACTGGTAAAAGGGCAACCGCTGAAAAGTGGAAATACCCTCAATCGGAATCAGAAACATAATGGAAGCAGAAGAAAACATAATTGAAAGAATTGAGGAGAAAGAATTAAAGTGGTTAGGACATATTTTAAGAATGGAAGATGAGCGATGGCCGAAGCAACTACATCACAACCGATCAGAAAGAAGAAAAGAGGGAGACCAAAGTTAACATGGAAGGAAAACATGAAGACAGTAAGACAAGCAAGAGGGCTAAGCATTGAAGATGCCCAAGATCGTAGGCTTTGGAGGTTTGTCACGGGAAGACGGCAGCAGCTGTAAAAACCCGAAGATAGATAGAACTAGTGTTGAAACCATCGTATATTACAGGATACATTGCCAATTCAAGGATTAACAAGAGCCGCGTAAGAGTTGAAACAGCTGGATGGATGCAAGGTTGAGCTCCTTGTAACCTGTAAAAGCACTTAGAGCTAGCGTCTTATCCTAATCTCCTGTCACTAGCCTGTTTTCTCCACATATAGAAGCAGCTATATTGCTGGCGGATATTTTCTGTAGGCTAAAACTAAATTGCTCGATTTTGTAATTTATTTTTCACATAAGATTTTCCAGAGTTGGATTTTTTACAATGAACACGTTAATGAGAAGAAATCGAAATCATACGAAAAAAAAAGAAGTAATTTTCCCCTGAAACCGAGAAAAAATCAATTAGGATACAACGTACCTACTTCTTTACTTGTATGTCAATCTTTGCAGACTATTTAACTTATGCCAAATGGGAGTCAATGACCAATCACATTTCAATAATTTTTTATTTACAACCAATCACAGTCGTGTTTCGCCTCGAATTTATGAACCAAAGTTTATCATAATAAAAGAAAGCTCCTCCTTTTTAACATTCTGAATAGGTTATAACATTATTTTGCAGTGGCTGACCTTCATAGAAATACGGCTACCAGATCGTATATATATAGCGCATGATTGTCAACAGATAGCTCATGCAGGAGATAATGTAAAAACATTTGTAGCTATTGATTATACCACAAAAAGAACACTGTTTGCACTTTCTTAAACGAATTATTTTCCAGGAAATGACGTTGCAGAAAAATATAATTGACACATTTATATCATAGGACATCAGAAATTAATTAATACCTATATTGTTGGTTATACATTTCTCCACTACATTCTTACAATATTCGATATATTGTTGGTTATAAATTTCTCCACTACATTCTTACAATATTCGATCCTTAGGCAATAAATAATATGATCTGGTTGCAGTGATGAACAAAAGAAGCAAATGAAGCGTACCAATCTTTTGTCATTTGTTTTCAAACATCGCCGTTTACATTAAATGTAAAAATATTTTAAAATAACTATAGTTAAATAATGATTTGTGAGTAAAGAGTTTAAGGGAGGAAAGGAGATTACGAGTATTTGAGAATAAAGTACTTGGAAAATTTTTGGACCAAAGAGAGATGAACAAACGGGTGAATGAAGAAGACTACATAACAATGAACTACATGGTCTTTATAGGAAGCCAGATATAATAAGAACAGTTACGTCTCGTACACTGCGATGAGCTGACATGTTGCGCGTATGGGGAATGAAAGACACGCATGGAAGCTTCTTGTAGGAAAGCCAGAGGGAAAGCGCCCAGTTGGTAGACCAAGAATGAGGTGGGAAAATAACATTAACTATGATTTGAGGGAGGTAGATTATACAGGGAATGATTAGAGAGAATTAGCTCAGGATATGGATGGATGGAGGGCTTATGTCCGCGCGGCCATGAACCTGCGGGTTCGATAATGCCAGTGAGTAAGTAAGTAAGAGTAAACAGTTTAATTTTATTCGTTAAATAGTCCTAACAAATGCCACTCTTGATTTCCAAATTCTCTAGATAAATTCACTCCTCACCTCGTAGAAATCACTCGTGGCATTACTTATGATTAATAAACCCATTAAAGTAAAGTAATCCCACAACAGGCCTCGGGAGGCCCTTGGGGTAGTAGGAGGTTAAGGCTCCCACTTTTTCTAGACAATCGGCACTTGATGTCAGCCGGGTTGTCAGCCCTGCGTGACGGCCGCCTTTACCCCAGAACAAGCGTCTGGTACTCATTTCCGTTAGAGGCTGAGTCGACCCCGGGGCCATAGTGCCGCCAGAAGGTTTTGGTCAGTTTAAAAATCCTGACCCCACCGGGACTTGAACCCTCGACCTTGCGACTTGTAGCGCAGTGCCTTAACCACTACGCTACGGCGTGCCCCCAATTTTGTGTGAGCCTGCTGGTAGGCCAAGGACTTTCTAGACATGGCTCATATAGAGTTACTTCTCATTAGTTGAACACTTTATCCGGGGCAACCTTCTTTTTTGTTACACTGACATCACATCTCTTAAGTTCCAAATAAAAAGATAGATTTGCTATGATATCAGTAGCCGAGAGGTTAAGGCAAGACGCTTTGACGCAGAACTACGGAATTTGCGCTGGATCGAGCCTCCATGCGAGAAGAAATTTCCTTATGTGATTTCATCTAGCATGGGATCGGTGCCCATCCAGTATCGTGAGGCATTTGGGTAGTTACAATAAGTAGCGGCTCCAGGTTGAGAAAATCAGTTATAACGGCAGGGGGATCCAATGTGCTTACCACATGTCACCCCTGGCTATATGATCGTCTACCACTATGATTAACACGTGCGGAATCGAGGCCAGCAGCCGGATGGTGGGCCAAGGATCTTCTACGCCTATCGTGGCGTGGAGTTTCTTAATTTCCAAAATTCTCAGTCAAACATTCATCTTCCACTTGTGTTTCCTTTTAATACTGTATACCATTAGAATGTGCTTTATTTATTTAATATAAATTAGTTCGTTATTGAATGTTTCTTATAAAGCGCAACTTTCTGGGATAATCTGATGTAGGATGTTAGATCATTCAAAAAGTAGGTTGTATAATGTAAGAAAATGTATCTACACGATAAATAAAATTTTATATTTAGAATGACCCACATTAAAAGCAACAAGCAATAAATCAATTTCTAATATAAAAGAAAAGTCACCTGAGGAATAATAGTATATTATGATGCGAAGTTGGGAAGTGATTTTTACAGAATCGAGGGAAAATGTTTAAAAATCGAGCGATAGCGAGGTTTTTAATTTCCGAGATACTGTAAAACACTTCACAAACGTGCGTTGTACATTATTTTTTGCGCGATGGTGTTTTCAAAATAATGAATAATAGTAAAGTAAAATAACATATTTGTTGGAAATAATTGCGTTCATTATAAACAACTGTCTACGTTAACAGTGTGGGCAATATTTATTAGTTGAAACAACAGGAGACCTTGAGAACAATTATTGATAAAATGTCCGCAAATACCGTATTTATTGTTTTATATTGTTTCAAATAAAGTTCAGTTCATTTGAAATGCAGTGCTTTGTTTCGTATAGCCTAATGTATATTAACACTACATTTTGTATAGGCCTATACATTGTACGTAGTAGGGCCTATACGTAAAGGGCAGTGGTTTTTATTCCTGCATGAGGTTTGTGATTGTAATATTACAGTTTAGTTATTTAGGTTGGCAACCCTGAAATGTAGGAAGTTGAACTATCAAACATGGTCGCCATTGCTATAAGTACGACAAAATGCACCATCGCGCTAAAATGTAATTATATCTACTGGGTGCCTTTCCTCTGGTTTTACTATACATGAAGTAAATAGTTTCCATTCCCCTCCTTCTATCCACATTCGTGTCACCTGTATTTTCTTCAGTCCACTAGGCTTAACTGTTCTTATCACATCTAGTGTCTCCATAGAGATCATTTAGATGGATGTTATGTAATTTTCTGCATTCACCTGTCCGCTTGTCTCTCTTAGGTCAAAAAATACTTGAGCCCTTTCTTCTCAAATACTCCTAATATTTTAATTTCTCTCTTAAAGTAAGGCCATGTTTCGTTATATATATAAGGCCTCTAAGCAAAATTAAGTGAATTTTCTGGTCCTAGTACTACGTACTACATTGTTTTGCTAGATGTTACTATGAGTCAGAACGCTTACCCCGGGCCACTCAATGACATATATCCGAAAACAAGTGTAACTAAATTAGTATGGTTCGATTTCTCTCTGTAGGGTGAGAATACCTAAATATCATTGAGAGACACAAGGGCTTACAATAATAATAATTATATTTTATCTTATGGAGTTAAGACCGTAAGATCTTCTCTTTTTTAAGCCTACATATAATTGATGCAGGCCTAAGTTGTAAATAAAGTCACGATACTATCCAAATCCGGGCTCTTTATTGTTCTTAAAAAATAAATCACAAAAAATAAATAAGTAGACCTATAATCTTCCGAACTCAACTAATATGTTCTAAAATCATGGGGCTTTCACCCCATACAACTTAATTTTGAAAAAGTTTCAGTATCCAATACTGGGCACCAGTGCCCGTTTTTGGATAATTTAGAGTTCCATTGTTTTAATTGTTACACATATATGGATAGCTTGAAAAATAATAGCTACTTCTCAAATTGTTAAACATGAAACCTAATAAAACATTAATATTACTTTATTATTTTGTGATTAATTTTTGACAGTGAAAAATTATATTAAAAATAATGTATCCAAAACCGGGCTTTTACCCTATAGTGATACCATACTTCCATTTCTCTTAAACAATTTGAATTATACTAAAAATATATCTATTGTAGATATTTTACATGTGGTTTTAAGACGATCATTATGTATTATATAATCTATTATCATCACGTATAGTAATAAAATAAAGCTTCCTAAATAAATGAATTGTCATAGGTGACAAGGCGTAACACATAATTCTGATTTTGTAACAATTGTGTAGTAATATGTAATTATTGCATATAACGAGTAATTTAATTATATTTAATAAGTTTAAAAATTATTTTGGAAATTAGGTATAATAATATTTAGATCCATTTTGGCGATTTCTTAAAATTTAATATAGGCTACTGTTACATAGCATATTCAGTTTTGGTGTTTTCGTGAAGTATGTATGTATTCCTATGATTCTTAATAAATTGGCCCGTTGCAAATTTTAGTGTGAAGAAGAGGTATTGACAATCTGCATGTTATGTTTGATAAGTGTTCCCTTAAGCTAACTAAAATTTCGAAACCCTAAAATCGGATAGAGAAAACTGGTAAAGGTAAAGTTATCCCACTATAGGCTTTAGAAGACCCTCGGTGTGGTACTGGTTTAAGCATTCCATTGTCTAGACAATAGATACTTGACATCAGTCGTGTTATCAGCCATGTTTGACGAACATCTTTATTCCCAGAAACTTAGTCTGGTACTAATTTCATGGAGGCTAAGTGACTCCAGTGTCATATAGTGCCGCCAGAAAATTTGAGTCAGTTGAACAATCCTGACCCCCACTGAGACTCGAACCCTCGTTTGCAGCGTATTTCCTTAACCAACTAAACCTACGGCATGCCCCAATATCAGAAAGAAGTCCAGATTGATCATCATCATCATCATAGTACATTCACGAATTTAGGCCATTTGTTGACCTGTTTCGGCCTCAAGAGAAACACCATCCAGAAGTCTTTTGAGTGGACGTCCTGGTCTTCTTCTTCCTGCAGGTTGATATCTTAACATTAGTTTGGGTATTCTGTGATCTTCCATTCGATGAACATGTTGTATCCATCTTGACTTATAATCAGAAATTTTGTTTTCTAAAGATTCCATATGTAATTCTTCTAAGATGTCTTCATTTTTTTGTGATCTAGTAGTGTGTATCCTGCAGTCCTCCGAAGATATCTCATTTCAGCAGATCTAAGTCTCTGTATATCCTTCTGTTTCAACGTCCATACTTCGCTACCATACAAAAGAGTTGGAAGAGCCAGCGTTTTATACACTTTCAGTCTTGAATGCTTTTGGACTAACTGTGGCTTGAAGATAGAATTTATTAACCCTAAAATTCTTAAAAATTTAGATATTTTTGCATTTACATCCTTTTCTTCTTCATATGAGGATTGATTCTAGGTTTAATTTTGTTTCTATATTATTGTTGAAGTACGATAAAATCTGTCGGAAGATTGTTAAAGAGATGACAAGTCTAAGGTATTTAAGTAGCACTGTATTTTAAGTTTTTTTTTAATGTTTATTTATTCCCCTTCCTTGAACTAGAAGCAAAGAAGAATCTTCTTAGAACGCCTTACGAACGCGACATATCGTATCGCTTGAACATCACTGCATTGATCCACAATATCTGAAGAAACGCACGTTCAAAGTGAATAAGCAGATTTGAATAGGAAAGAAGTTGTTGCGAGAACGTTTTCGAATCTGAGCACATGTACATGGTTTTGAAATTCTCTCAAGCATTGGTAAACAACTGATTTTTGTGCAATAAATAGCTTTGATGTAAACTCTAGGGTACGCAAATAGTTTATGAATACGCTATAGTTTTAAAATGTCATAGATGCCATGTAAACTTCTTAATCGAAGCGATCCAGGTGATTATATGGTACATATAAATGAGAGGATATCGAATTGTTGTCACTTTTGATTTCCGATTGAGGGTCTTTCCACTTTTCAGCAGTTGCCCTATTACCAGCCGGCTGCTGGCCCTTCACATCCACATGTGTCAATCACAGAGGTAGATGATCAACAGCCAGTGTAGGGGTGACATGTGGTTAGCATGTCGAGTCTCCCAGCCGTTATAGCTGGTTCCTCAACCTGGAGCCGCTACTTATTGTAGCTACCCAATTGCCTCACGATGCTGGGTGGGCACCGGTCCCATACTGGCCGAAATACCATGAGAAAATTTCTTCCCCCAGGGAGACTCGAACCAGCGCAAGTCCCGCAGCTCTGCGCCAAGGCTTCCTACCTTAACCGCTCGGCTACTTTTGATAAGCATTAAATTATCCTTATGTTTATGGCACAAAGAGTAGGGTGCATGTAGGCAAACAGTTTTCAGTTACTTTTGAAATTAACAATAGGTTAAATCAAAGAGATCTGTCGTCAATTTTTCACTAGAGCATCCCATCTAATCTTTAGAGGAAGAAGGGGTATTGACTTAGGAAATGTAATTAAAAAAAAACATTAGCTTTTGTAGATGAACAGATTTCAACAGCTAAAACAGAAGACGAATCACAAAGAATGATATATAAACTAAATTAAATATAAAAAAATACAATATAAAAATATCATCAGGAAATAAAAAATCAATGGCTTTCAAGGGCGCTGAACCAGTTCGGACAAAGATAATATGAAATCCAATAGAACAAGTGGTAGGATATATCTTCCTAGAAATATCATACAAAACGGAAACCGATATAAATAACAACCTAAATAACTTTAATTATACAACAGGAACATTGAAAAGAATTTTCAAATATAAAACCAGGAAATACTATATAATGAAATTATACAAGACAATGGCAATTCCTATTATTACTTATGGATCCGAAACATGGACAGTGACAACACAACAATCTGCCAAAATGCAAGCTCCTGAAATGAAATTTCTCAGACCAATAGTAGGATATCAACAAAACTGACAGAAAAACGCAACACAGAAATAACACAACTAAAAGTAGAGGAATTAAAACACAACAATAGTGAAATACAGAACAAACTGGAAAGAACACTTAGCAAGGATAACTGAGAATAGAATACCAAAAGCAGCATATAACTATGCACCACGAGGAAGAAGGAAAAGATGGAAACAGCAGCAATTTGGAGCCGGAATAGGTTAGTAAATAAGCCTAAACTGTGACGAAAAAGGATTATATCTCAACGGTAGTAATAAATTGTTAGTTTAAGCTGATGATGTATTATTAGGCGATAGCGAGGAGATACTAAAGGCCAACACGCATACTTTATTCAATAAAACTAAGAAATAGGGGCTGGAAGTACACATCAATAAATTAAGTATGTGATCACGTACAGAAATATATTATACCAGGTCTAATGGAAATAGACAAATAATGACAAATGGGTGAAATATTGAAGAAAAATTAAATACATAATTACATGTAACAAATTCACATGCTGAAGATGAAGTAGGGTACATCAGTGTAATTTGGGCCGACGTGTAATTTGGGCTTTTTTAAAATTTTGATATTTCCAAGTTTGTTCACCCCTTGATTGTAATGGGATTAACAAGGCTATTAGCTGTACTTCACCCCCTGAAACTTATTTTATTGTATCCCTCAAGGTTTCGAGGCAACGAAGGAAATATTATATTGTTCATTTTCACTAAAAGGTTTCAGTTCAAAGTGAAACAGTTTTTGGAAGCTAGTTTTTAAGTCAAGTGTGTATATTTTTAGTTAAAATGCTGCAAATATTTCAAGGTACGTTTTATTAAGATTTCAATATCGTATTTACTATAATTTTTATGATACATATTTTTTTTAATTAAATGATAGTTACTTACTTAATAGAGACTTTCCACTTTAGAGCAGTTTGCCCTTGATTCCTGCTTTCCAGAGATTCCTATCTTCCCATTGACCATCTTCCATGCCCCTCTTCATCATGGCATCATATATTCCCTCATACCATGCTCTTCTACTTCTCCCCCTCTTCCTTCTGTCTGGTACCATCCAATCCAACACCTGTTTAGGCCACTGGTCTTCCGACATCCGTTGTACATGTCCATACCATTGTAGAGCTCTCTTTGTTATCCTATCGATAACAGTTTCTTGTGCATCCATTTCCTGTTTGATATATGTATTTCGAAAATGTTGTAGCCTGGATATTCTCATACTTCTCCGTAATCCATCAATTTCTGCCGCCAAGATTCTTTTCTGCATCCTTTTATTTATTGTCCAGCTTTCTGATCCATATGTAAGTATACTTTCTATTATTGTCTGTATACTCTCTCTTTTTCGTTTTTCTGGTCAAATTTCTATTCCATAAAAGTCCATTCAGGGATCTAATCGCCTTCCTTGCACAATTTACTCTGTTAATAATATATTTTTCACAAGTACCAGATTTATCTATTATAGATCCAAAATATTTAAATTCTTCAACACATTTAATTATCATATTATCTGTTTGTAGGTCTTTTGAATTTCCTCCGATTACCATATGTTCTGTTTTAATATAATTTATCTTCAGTCCACCTACCTCAAGTGCATCGACCAACTTTCTGATCCATATATTCTATACTTTCTTTATCTTGTCCTATTATAATCTGGTCATCAGCGAATAATAAATTGAGCACTAAATGGCCATTAATGTTGATTCCCATTCCCCTACATTCCATTTCATTGATACATCTTCTAAATATATCTTGAACTATGTTGGTGACATCCCGCATCCTTGTCTTAATCCTTTTGTTATATCATATTCTAAGGATACTCTATTTCCAACCTTAATACGTCTTGCTTTACAATCATACATTCTTTTTATAAAATGTACAAGAGATTTACGGATTCCAAACTTCTCCATTGCCACCCAGAGCTTGTTGATGGGTACAGAGTCATATGCCTTTTCCAGGTCTATAAATGTCATATGCACTTCTATTCCTTTAGCCAATGTCTTTTCCATAATCTGCCTAATCACAAATACATTATCAAGGCACGATTTACCTGCTGTAAATGATACATTGTGTGTAATTTGGGCCTCGTCTAGAGTTCGTTATCTGGATCTCAGATAGAGCATTACATGTTTTTCTAGTTATATATATGTATTGCTAAGATCTAAAATTATTAGCCTATAGTAATAATAATAATAAAATAATAATAATAATAATAATAATAATAATTATTATTATTATTATATAATATATTATTGTTATTAATATTATTAATAAAATTATTTCTACTTTAATAAATAACATAACTAAAATTATTTTATTTTATTTATTCTTATTATTAAAATGACTTTACTACCAACTAAGTCACTGGCTCTATAGAACCGGTAGGGTCATGGCCGCTTGGACATAAGGTTATTTTACTAATATAATTATTATTTTAGTACTTATTATTTCTACCATTATTAAATTTAGTATTATAAAATGTTTATATTGTTTAGTGCACGATAATAATCTCTTATGATTATTTCAATAAATCAGTTAATTTTGTGTTCGACTATAGGTTAGTTCAAATATGGTCCATTGTTATTGCTGTTATTATTATTATTATTATTATTATTATTATTAAATGTTATTATTATTGGTTATATCTTTTATTATATTTTCGACTTTCAATTTTTTAAATGAATTTCTTTGATGATCTGACCTTGTGAATCCAAGAAGTGATCTCAAAAATCATATATGTTCATTATTTATCTACGTGTATTTATTTCTTGTGTTTCGATAATTGTTTTTTTTTAATGTTTCCCGTCTTGTTTTCAGAAACACAAATAAGGACAGACTGCACTACATATTTATCCCTAAAAGAGTGAAAGTGCTATAATGTATTCTGTTACTTATATTTTTAAAATAAATCACTTAAAAGTAATACGAGTAATTATAATTGCATGTACAACCTATAAGACATCGGCCCAAATTACACGATCTCGGCCCAAATTACACAGAATCATCATTTATGTAAACATAGTTTTTAAACAATTTCTGGAAATTATTATAAGACGTGGTTATCATAAAAACAATCAGTGTACTATTCATCATTTATAAAATTTATAATGTTCTAAATAGAATTAAAGGCGTTATTCGAATTGTAAGTTAAGTGGCCCAAAATACACGACCCTCCCCTATGGTGCTTAGAAGTACTCCACACCCTACATCCAATTTGAGGAAGACTGAGATCTCAGGTACTCTATTATTATATTATAAATATTACATAGTGACTACAGCGGTGTTTCGTCATGAATTTCAAAAGTATCGAAGAATGTGTAATATACTTAAAAATATGTAAAATGAAATTCAGTTGTAGTAACAGAGTTGTTTGTGACGATATAACTTTTCCCAGCATCTAAATAGCAAGGGACAAAATATGTAATTATATAGAAATTCCAGCTCTGTGATCACGTATCCATTTTCAGTGGATTTGTCTCTAACCCCGATGGAGCAGTGTTTAACTTTATATGTGCGAACTGTGAATAATATTTGTATTTTGAACTGTGAATGTTGGAGTCATCATAGAGAATGTGAAGTTGTTTGTGATAATAGAGATTGTGTACAGTTTGCAGCAAATGAGCTCTGTCAGTGCTCTGGGCGTTTTTTGTATTTTCCAATCCCACTCTCAATGCATTTGTGTAGAACCAGGAATGTGGTGCATAGACTAGCGATTAAATATTGTAAACCACGACCCCTCCTAGCCGGGAGCTTGAAAATTGTACAATTAAACTATCCAACACCGACGAGTATAGAATCCAAACCCGCTAATCGAGAAGCAGGTATGCTACCAGCTGAGTTTAGAAGTGAGGACCTGTTTGATTTGTTGTGGTAGTTGTACGGTCAAAAGTAATGGCATTTATTGGTAAATATGGAATTAGATCAAAAATTGTACTGGATAACAAAATAATAGAACAAGTATCACATTTCCAATATTTAGGATGTGATATAACTTATAGAGAAAATAAAGATATAGAAAATAAAGTAAATAAATTTCAGGCTATTTGTGGAACCATAAAAAGAACCTTAGGTCGGAAAACAAGGAAAGATACGAAACTTGTTGTTGTATGGAAGTGAAAATTGGATAATGAAATCAAGGGATAAAAGCAGGATACAGACTGCGGAAATGCTATTTTTACGTAATGTGAAAGGATGCACAAGAGCGGATAGAATAAGGAATGAAACTATACGAGAATAATTAAATATAGGCCTATATAAAATTGAAGATAAAATCAGCGAAAATAATAAGAAATGGACAGAACACTTAATGAGAATGAACAACGAAAGAATTCCAAAAAGAACCTTCCTGTATAATCCCAGAGGAACAAGAGATGTTGGCCGACCACGTAGAAGATGGACTCCACTTTTAACTTCGCCGGAACAGGCTGCATAGCCTAAACCTTGTAGTAGATGAAGAAGAAGTTGAACGGTTTACTCCGCTCAGAAACCCGGAGGTTCACTTATCCCAGCAACTTCTCTCATTCAGCTGCCTCCTCCCGGGATACATCCTTTTAACTGGGATAAATCATTACTTAGGTTTAATTTGCTTGGAATGTAGAGCAAAATATAAAGAGAGAGACATTCAAATTTGATTGTTATGATTCGTATTCTAAAGAACACAGTTGAAATTCACAACTGGTATCACGAAGAGAATATTTGCTTCACCTTGGAGAGGAAAGGGAATTCCGCAAATGTCCCTGGTGAGTTTAAAACAAAACTGGATATGACATGTTCAATGCTCTCTGCATTCCTGGAAATTTCGTGAGAAAGTAGTTCCCAAAGTGAAATTCATGTTTTACATAAAACGTTAACTAGTCTACGCAACAGATTTAATTTTCTAGACATGTTGCAACTAGTAACCTGACCTCACATTTCATTCAATATTTTATTTATTTTTCATTTATAGACCCTTGAACCTCTATAGTCATATCTCGTCCATTTATATCTATTACTGTATTTGTGACTTATACTATGGCATGGTGATTACGATTAAATTGGTTCTAATAACGAAATTCCATCCCAGAATTTTCTTGATGACCGAGAAAACCAGGAAAAAGTTCAGTCATATTGATCACACCGGTTTAGAATTCGTAACTCCCAAAAACGAGTCTTAAACGCATTCCCTTGAACAAACTCGATCGGTAATTTAACATTATAATATATAAAAATCCATATATTCTTTTAATAGATATCACACATACCCATCAATAGGAACCTCAAACTCGATGCTATTCTTTTTGCAGACGATTTAGCTCTCCTGGCACTTTCTGAAAATGATTTGCAACGATCAATTTATAATTTACAAAAAATAGGTGCCAAATTTAATTTGGAAATATCAATTAACAAAACTAAAATTATGGAATTTCATGGGAAGGACCCCATACAAAGTAAAATCTGTCTCCAGAATAAAATTTTAGAGAGATCTAATCAATTTAAATATCTTGGATATTATCTCTCTATCTGGGATGAAAAGGATATCCCTGAAAAAGTTACTAGTTATAATAAAAGTTTAGGAATTATTAATCAAGTTATGAAACCATCCCTTGTACAAAAAAACACCAGATTACGTTTATATAACACTTTGGCTAGACCAGTGTTGACCTATGGTAGTGAAGCATGGACACTAAAAAAACAACATGAAAGCAGAATAACGGCTTGTGAAATGAGATTCATGCGCAGAACAGCGGGTTACACCAGATGGGATCGGAAACGGAACACCGATATCTTAAAAGAATTGAAGACTACGCCAATTTTGGAATATATTAAACAGTACCAACTAAATTGGAAACACCACCTTGGAAGAATGAGTTCAAATCGGATCCCCAAAGCTGTTTATAATTATATACCAAGAGGACGAAGATCACTGGGCCGTCCTATGAAACGCTGGAGGGAAAATTTTCTATAGGATCGTAACAGGCCTTGGCCTAATACTTGGAAGGAAGAAGAAGAAGAAGATATCACACAAAGTTTTAATTCGGAAAAACTGCACTTAAACTAGCGTGAAATATTTTCAAAGTCCTATAGAACAACATTGCGCATGCGCCAGAGTTTAGAGAGCCAGCGATAACCCACAATCGAACCACATATCGATTATCATCTTCGTTTACTATCCGTCGCTATGCAATTTAAATGACCAATATTTGCAATAAATCCCCAAATCTATGTTAAAAAATATATTAATAACATTAGCATTTCCAAACGATTATTAAAATGGGTGTACACTTACTTATCACTCTCTAACGCTGATCCAACCAGCGATAACCCAAAACAGCGATAGAAAAATCATAGACTACGTAATATACTCAGTGGAGAAAATAGCAGTTAGCATCACAATATTGTCTAACAGTGTCATAATATTGTGATTTTTCATATTTAAATAAATAGTCCAAAATTGTCTAATAATGTTATAAAAATTGTTTGAAAAGTTTAAAATATTAAATAATGTTAGTAAATACAGAAGAACAGCTATAGTTTACAACAATATAACTGAAAAATCAAGTGCTAGTAGAAGTGCAGTTGAACCAACAAATTATTTGTTTAAATAATCACTTCACATTACATAAGCCTAACTGTTTTACAAGATGAGTTTATATAAATATTTCTTAATTACGAACATGTGCTCGGAGTTACAAATATGGCTAACAGTCACTATCCGTGTTCCGAGTATACTAATTGGTTGAACAAGAAGGAAGAGCGATAAAATGGCTTGACCTTCATGAAACAGTTTTAGCCAATAGGAAAATTAATTTTTAGAAGGTGTACGAATGAGATGTTCACATTGACCAAATACAATAAAAACATTGAACCTAATCCAAACTTGGCAAGAAATATCCGCATCGATGTATATACGCAAGCAAAAAAGAAAAAAAGTACACAAAAAGTAACATAGTAACAAAGATGCAAACGTAGTGACGATATAAATCGTCCAGTAAAATTAAACTGGTTTTATAAAATAATACAACCCGATGAGATTCTGCTCTAATAATTGATACTGTAATGTTGAAATTTCTGAAAATAATTGCCAATTATTATTTCAATTTCTAATTTACTTAGCTGTTATTTAAATAATAGGCTTCCCCCCCTCTTTTCGTTTACACTGTTTTCCTTCTTGTCTTACCTTTTAGATAACTTTCTGTTATTCTTACACATAGACACATGGACAAGACACACACACCCTACCCCGCCGGGAATCGAACCCGGGTCGCCGGAGTGGAAGATAGGGACTACGCCACGGCGACGGACAAAAAAATTAATTTCTTTCCTTGTCGTTTTCTTTCGTTTACACTGTTCTTCCTTTTTGTTTAACGTTGTTAACCTTTTTTTCTTATTCACACATACAAACACAAGACAGGACACACACCCAGACCCAAGGTGAAGATTTTAAAATCCCGTACCCCGCCTGGAATCGAACCCGGGTCGCCGGAGTGGAAGGTAGGGACTCTACCGACTACGCCACGGCGACGGACATGGCTTAAATCCAGGAGAGTAAATTATCTTAAACCATTCCAAAACTAAAACATTTTAAAATATAAAATATTACATTATATACAAACATTTTGTCAATTTTGTTTGATGAAATTATGTAAAATAAAGACACAAATCCATATCTGCATAACATAAATGTGTTTCTTCTTATACCATTCTTGACCGTAATATTGCAACTTGCTATGTTTGATGGAGCGTATAAATTAGAACACATATTTGCTGATTATATACTGATACGTTAATGTATTCAACCGGAAATATAAAGATACTGGAATACAAACACAAATATGCAAATCACTAAATGAGCAAATATTCAAATGCAAATCGTATATGACGACATAATTATTATTTAAACGCGTTCAGCTAAATGTCTTAGTATCTTCGTTTGACACATCACGAGTTATATTATTACGTCATTGATCTTCCGCTCGCTCTTATTTGTACAGAATTCTCCTAAATATTTTACACGCCAAACTTATTTATAGAAAATAGGATGCATTTATTTCAAACATTTATTGTATTTGGTTATCAGAATAGGCCTATACAGTGCTTATTGACAGAATTGGGTATATGTCATGGTGGTGTAAAACAGTTTTTGAAAAATGTGTAGTGAACGATTGTAAAGAAGAATCTGCATACTGTACTTCTGATACATCAATAAACCAAATAATAAACAAAATTTCATCTACCAAAATTTAATATCCAAGCAATAGCCATTAATAAAGCTACATCACCAATGCGATTAGATAACGCAGTTAGCATCCCAGCATTATAAGATTTTACATTTTGATAATAAATTACTAAACAATATGAGACTAGACACAATTTAGACAATTTAATATGTCTTGCTTGTATACACTTTATTATTAGTTTTACTCTTAATTTTAACTAACATTAACTGGTTGCATTATAGATCGTAATATAATAGATATTATCTTTTTGATCAAATTTTTATTTAGTATTTAATATTAGAGTTAATTGAGATTGTTACATTCTGATGTAATATATGTTTGTCCTGGTGAGTGGAAGAGAAGGCCACATCGCCTTAACTCCACCATGCTAAATAAATCTAATCTAAATAATATATCACTTAGGACAACAAATATCTCCATGAATATCATAAGTAATGCCACGAGTGATTTCCAATTTATCTAGGGAATTTGGAAATCAAGAGTGGCATTTGTTAGGACTATTTAACGAATAAAATTAAGTTGTTTAATCACAAATCGTTAATTAAATATAGTTATTTAAAATATTTATATATGTAATGTAAACGGCGATGTTTGAAAACAAATGAGAAACGTTTGTTAAGTTTCATTTATTCATACACTGCAACCAGATCATATTATTTATTACCAAATAATAGGATTCCAATATTGTAAGAATGCACCATAGTGGAGAAAAAATGAAACACGTCAAACTGTATATTATAACGAACATTATAGGTCCCAGTCGGGACAAGATTCCTGAGTGTAATTTTTTTCGGAGGTTTTCCTCACCTGTAAGGCAAATATCAGGATACGTCAAAGTTTAAATGGTCCTAGAACATCATCTGGCCATCATTAACATCATTATCAAATTTACTTTCTTAAAATTAAGTTTGTTTGGGAAGACCAAGGAAAATATGGAAAGGGCAGCAATTTGGAGCCGGAACAGGCTAGTAAATAAGCCTAAACCGTGAAGAAGAAGAAGAAGAAGAAAATTAAGTTTAGGCTTAAGGTCTCTTCTGACGCATCATTACCATCGTCACCCATCATATTATTGGGAGAGTATAACCCCGCCTTCCAGGCACCTCAACCGCAAAAGTGGCCCAAACAGTCCCCGAAATCATATGACCATCATCATCATCCCTCACCGGTATGGAAAGCAACGGGAAGCTACCACATCTACAATTCCCTAGTAGAGCTGTAAGCATAGCATGAAAATGCTATGATTGCAATGAAGGATCTGCCTTCGGGCAGAATTACTATGGATGAATATATATATATATATATATATATATATATATATATATATATATATAAACATATATAATAATAATAATAATAATAATAATAATAATAATAATAATAGGGCCACGCCGTAGCGTAGTGGTTAAGGCACTGAGCTACAAGCCGGAGGGTCGAGGGTTCAAGTCCCGTTGGGGTCAGGATTTTTAAACTGACCCAAACCCTCTGGCGGCATTATGGCCCTGGGGTCGACTCAGCCTCTAACTGAAATGAGTACCATACGCTTGTTCTGGGAGTAAAGGCGGCCATCACGCAGGGCTGACAACCCGGCTGACATAAAGTGCCGATTGTCTATAAAAAGTGGGAGCCTTAACCTCCTACTACCCCAAGGGCCTCCTGAGGCCTGTTGTGGGATCACTTTACTTACTTATTAATAATAATAGCTTTATTTTACCTGGCAGAGTTAAGGCCTTAAGGCCTTGTCTACCACTCAACCAAGTTTAAAAAAATACAAACAAAAAAATAGTCTTAAATATAAATTACAATATATATATATATATATATATATATATATATATATATATATATAAACGATTACAAGTTATGAATACAATACAATTAATATTTATAATGTATTTTGATTTACTCTAAATTTAACGAATTAAATATATAATATGTACAATATATATAAAAAACGAGGAAAAGATTAATGACATAGTATAAAATTAAATAAATAGAGAAAAATTAATTATTAGACAACAGGTAACTGTATAAGCGTGACTTAAAGGTACCAAGTGTGCGGCAACCCCTTATATCTTGAGGAAGGAGATTCCAGGAGCGGGCAGAGGCTATATATATATATATATATATATATATATATATATATATAGTCCACCGCTGTGGTCTCGAGGTACGCAGCGGGCCCGGGTTCAATCCCCGGTCGGGGCAGTTTTTCTGGGTGAGATTTTTATCGGAGTTTTTCCTCACCTGTAAGATAAATGTCAGGAAAACTAGGACTATTTAATGAATAAAATTAAGCTGTTTACTCACAAATCATTATTTAACTATAGTTATGTTAAAACATTTGTATATTTAATGTAAACGGCGATGTTTGAAAACAAATGAGAAACGATTGGTATACTTCATCTGCTTCTTTTGTTTATCACTGCAACCAGATCATACTATTTATTGCCAAAGGAACGCAATATTGTAAAAATACTCTCTAGTGGAGAAAAAATGAAACGCATCAAACTGTATATTAATTCATTTCTGATGTAAATATGACAATTATATTTTTCTGGATTATTACCTGGGAAAAAATACATTTAAGAAAGTGCAAACAGTGGTTTCTTTTTTTGGTGGTATAATATATTGCTACAAATGTTTTTATATTAACTCCTGGAAGAGCTATGTGTTGACATCTATGCACTATATATACAATCTGGTAGCCGTGTTTCTTATGGGCTCAGTCACTGCAAAATAATGTTCAGACCTGTTCAGAATATTAAAAAGGAGCTTTCTTTAATATGGTAAATATAACTGATAAATATTTCGTGAAACACGACTCTGATTCGTTGTAAAACAGAAATCATTGAAACGTGATTGGTCATTGACTCCCATTTGGGGCATGAGTTAAATAGTCATTATCATCCTTCACCGGTGTGGAAAGCAACGGGAAGCTACCACACCTACAATTCCCTAGTAAAGCTGCAAGCATAGCATGAAAATGCTATGATTGCAGTGAAGGACCTGCCTTCGGGCAGAATTACTATGGATGGATGGATGGATATATATATAATCTGTAATGAAGAAATTCTCATTCTAGAGTAACATAAAAGGCCTAATAATAATTTTAACACATAACGTGATTTGAACCAGAGACCTATAATTTTATACGTTAGTAAGATACCATATTTTCCCTCAGCTCCGAGTGTAAACATTGATTTTTCTTTCCTTATATACAATTCTCTATCATAAGCGGCAGAAGGACATCTCTCGCCAGTGTCGTCTTACGGCTTCTATAACTAGAAGGCATTTTTTATAATAGTACTAGCTAATACCCGGCGTGCGCTGCTACGCCTAAATCAATGAAAATTAATGTGCTTTATGTTTAGTTAAATAAGTAAAAGGAAAAATTTATATCGTAATTATTTTTAGACACCCCGTGCTGTTTACCCGGCGTTGTCCGGGAATCTACTCATCCCGATCTTCTTGGCATCATGGAATTTCATCCAGTATGGGACCGGAGCCCACCCAGCATCGTGAGGCATTTAGTAGCGCCTCCCCAGGTTAAGAAAACCAGCTATAACGGCTGGTGGGACCAGATTTGCTGACCACACGTCAGCCCTACACTTGCTGGATGATCATCTACCTCTGTTATTAACACATGTGAATGTGAGGCCAGCAACCGACTGGTAGGCCAAGGGCCTTCTAGGTCTGTCGTGCCATGGAGTTTTTCATAAAAATTGCTTGAAAATTCGAATTGTACATCGACGTTTCGACTTCCTAGAATATCACTTAATTTGTATTGTACTGTAAGCCCATGTTTTCTCTTTACAGAGATTTAGGCGCTCTCCCCTACAGGGAAGAATTTGAACCATACTAATTTAGTTACAATTGTTTTCGTATAGATGTCATTTTGAGTGCCCCGATCAGCGTTCCGCCTCATACTGACATCTAGGAAACCAAGGTAATACTAGGACGGGAAAATGCGGTAAATTTTGCTTAGAGGCCTTTTCATTCAGGCTTAAGGATTTTTTACGAGCCTGAAAATCTTCAGACTCGGGACCCACTGCTTAAAGTCCCTCCCGGAGGACTTACTCCTTGGATTTTTCCGTGCTAAAAATCCATCGACCCCGGCTTTTTGACCCATATGTAAGTATAGTTTCTATTAGGCATATTGTTTGTATAATTTCTTATTTTGTTTTTTCTTGTCCGATTCATATTCCATAAAAGTCTATTCAGGGATCTAATCGCCTTCCTTGCACAGTTTACTCTGTTAATATATTAATCAAGAATTATTTAAATTTTCAACTAAAAAATTTTTAGACAGATTTCTTATTCTCCTTAATATGATATGGGAAGGACAAGAACCACCACAAAGCTGGAACAAATCCATTGTAATACCAATCTTCAAAAAAGGAAGTCGCCAAATCAAAGATAACTATCGTGGAATTAGCTTGTTGAACTCTGGATATAAAATTTATGCTAATATTGTTAAGAATAAATTGAGGAAAATTTATGAAAATATAATTGGAGAAGAGCAGAATGGATTCAGAAAGGGTAGATCTTGTACAGATGGATTCTTTACTCTAAAACTACTATTAGAAAAGCACAAGGAATTCAATATAGAAACTCAAATCGCCTTCGTTGACTTCATAAAGGCTTTTGACAAAGTAGACAGAAATATATTACTACAAATTTTAGCTGATGATAACGTTCCACAACAATATATTACTAATATCTTCAACATCTATAAAGATAATGAAATCTCTGTTAAACAAGATGGCAAATTATCTTCTTGGGAAAAGATCAACACTGGAGTAAGACAGGGATGTGGACTTTCACCGGTGCTTTTCATTATATACATGAATAAATTAATAAATGAATGGAGGAAAACACAACGAGGATATATACCCATCAATAGGAACCTCAAACTCGATGCTATTCTTTTTGCAGACGATTTAGCTCTCCTGGCACTTTCCGAAATGATTTGCAACGATCAATTTATAATTTACAAAAAATAGGTGCCAAATTTAATATGGAAATATCAATTAACAAAACTAAAATTATGGCATGTCATGGGAAGGACCCCATACAAAGTAAAATCTGTCTCCAGAATAAAATTTTAGAGAGATCTAATCAATTTAAATATCTTGCATATTATCTCTCTATCTGGGATGAAAAGGATATCCCTGAAAAAGTTACTAGTTATAATAAAAGTTTAGGAATTATTAATCAAGTTATGAAACCATCACTTGTACAAAAAACACCAGATTACGTTTATATAACACTTTGGCTAGACCAGTGTTGACCTATGGTAGTGAAGCATGGACACTAAAAAAACAACATGAAAGCAGAATAACGGCTTGTGAAATGAGATTCATGCGCAGAACAGCGGGTTACACCAGATGGGATCGGAAAAGGAACACCGATATCTTAAAAGAATTGAAGACTACACCAATTTTGGAATATATTAAACAGTACCAACTAAATTGGAAACACCATCTTGAAAGAATGAGTTCAAATCGGATCCCCAAAGCTGTTTATAATTATATACCAAGAGGACGAAGATCACTGGGCCGTCCTATGAAACGCTGGAGGGAAAATTTTCTATAGGATCGTAACAGGCCTTGGCCTAATACTTGGAAGGAAGAAGAAGAAGAATATATTTTTCACTAGTACCAGATATTTAATTTCAACACATTTAATTATATTATTTATTTGTAGATCTTCTGAATTTTCTTTGTTTACCATATGTTCTGTTTTAATATAATGTATTTTAAGTCCCCCCTACTTCAAATGCATCTACAAGTTTTCTAATATATTCTGCATCTTCTTTATCTTGTCCTATTAGAATCTGGTCATCAGCGAATAATAAATTGTGCAGTAAACGGTCATTAATATTGAATCCCCTTCCCCTATACGACTTATTCCATTTCATCAATACATCTTCTAAAATTATTTTGAACAATGCTGAAAAATTAATTTCTAATTTTAATATGTTTAATAAAATTGATATTATAATGATAGTATAATCTTAAAGAGCTACAAGCTATTTGAATCGAAATAACTTTTTCTTATACTAGTTGGCAGGAAATGGCGTGGGACCTGCAACCCATTTCATTGCCAGCAGCTCCAACGTTATGTCTTAAATAACAGAACCAGGTTCATCTGGAATCGAATGCACATGATTAATTAAGCACAGATGTGTCGTTACCAACAGTTTATGACTAATGACGCAGCTGTCCAACATTGATTAAATTCTCATTATAAATGTGATTTATTGTTTCTCAATATATACAATTAAAATGGTCCATGGATAAAAGTTGCACGTCTCATCTTTAACACATCACAACGTTATGGATTCAGAGTTATTTGTTACTATTTTTACTAAACTATTGATATATTTTATTTTTAATAAGTCAGTCACATAAATTAAGAAAACTCCTCACAAGATCAAATTTACAGTTCATTTTGTTGGGTTACGGAATTAAAAAAAAATTAAATCGTATCTATTCAGTTTTGTTGCGAGTGTTCGGGAAATTGTGGCCCTAAAAACAATTTTTTATAGTATGAGTTCAAGATAAATATGCACTGCTAATGATCCAATTTTTCAGCCGTTACACTATTAATTGGCTTCATTAAAAAAAAAACTCTCCATAATATTTGTTGAACTTCACCGATTTTTCAATTATCAACTGTTCTAACAATACTTATCACCTGATTCACACTATTTAGATAAACTTCTACCATAATGGTGGAATGCTCGACAAACTAGCTGGCACCAGCACGGTTGTAACAACATGTAACTCTCCTAACAGTTCCAAGTTGACTGGATTTTAAAATATTTATAAAATACAATGTCATTATCAACTTTTATAAGATTCATGATGTGTTCCGTTGAGGTTTATTCAAAATTAATATAAAATTATAGAATATTTACCTGAAAGGTCCGTCTCCTCAACTTAATTATCATTTAACTGTAGCGCTTTCGGGACTTGTCCCATCATCGGCAGGATTCAAAACTGGTGTTTCACTGAAGATCTGGTAGAGGGGGTTGCATGTATTGGGTTCGTTTTCGTTTATCAGGCTGTCGTTGTGAGCTGCTTTCATGATTTCCATCTCTTCGAGTACGTTTATCTTCGCTGGATTATTTTCTCTGTGCATTACTGTTAGGGTGTTTTCAATATTTAACATGCGATGTCCTTCATGGATAACGTGTTTTGCATAGCTTGATTTACCTTCTGCGTGAATGAAGTCTCGAAAATGTTCTTTGAATCTGATGTTAAAACTCCTGTTTGTCCTTCCCATATAAAATTTGTTGCAGTCCTTACATGTCAGTTTATAAACTCCTTTGCTGTTGAAAATGTTATTTTCTTCAATGTTATTGTTTATTATGTTGTTTAATTTGTTATTGGTTCTGTATGCTATTTTTACGTTTTTATCGGCTTTCTTTAGTGCATTGGCTAATTTTGTCGTTTCTTTTCCTGTGTATGTAAGTGTTATCCATGTTTTCTTGTTGTTGTCAGATTCTTTTTCTAGTTTAGTTATGTTGGTTATGTTGTTCATGCGTGAAAAAATCACTTTCACCGAAGAAATAGAAGTTAACAACAGCATAAACTACTTAGATTTGTCTATAACCAAAAATCTACACAACAATAAACTAGAAATCGGTATCTACCGGAAACCCACAAACAATGCTCTGGCCATAAACAAAAATTCTACACACCCTTTTCAACAGAAAATTAGTACATTTAATAGCTTAGTCAGTAGAATGTTGAAACTCCCATTAAGCAAAGACAATTATATCCAAGAACTCAACTACATTAAATATATGGCAAAAACCAATGGCTATAATGAAGAATTCATAGATAAGCTCGTAAAAAAACAAAAAAGGAAGAACAACATAACCAACATAACTAAACTAGAAAAAGAATCTGACAACAACAAGAAAACATGGATAACACATACACAGGAAAAGAAACGACAAAATTAACCAATGCACTAAAGAAAGCCGATAAAAACGTAAAAATAGCATACAGAACCAATAACAAATTAAACAACATAATAAACAATAACATTGAAGTAAATAACATTTTCAACAGCAAAGGAGTTTATAAACTGACATGTAAGGACTGCAACAAATTTTATATAGGAAGGACAAACAGGAGTTTTAACATCAGATTCAAAGAACATTTTCGAGACTTCATTCACGCAGAAGGTAAATCAAGCTATGCAAAACACGTTATCCATGAAGGACATCGCATGTTAAATATTGAAAACACCCTAACAGTAATGCACAGAGAAAATAATCCAGCGAAGATAAACGTACTCGAAGAGATGGAAATCATGAAAGCAGCTCACAACGACAGCCTGATAAACGAAAACGAACCCAATACATGCAACCCCCTCTACCAGATCTTCAGTGAAACACCAGTTTTGAATCCTGCCGATGATGGGACAAGTCCCGAAAGCGCTACAGTTAAATGATAATTAAGTTGAGGAGACGGACCTTTCAGGTGAATATTCTATAATTTTATATTAATTTTTAAAATGTCATTATATCATGTGTTATCAATCTTTGTTTCTATTGGTCAACGTTTTAAAATTGTATATACTTCAAAGAACAGTTACAAATATATATTTCGAATATCCCACAATAAACTTCAGCCAATATAATTCAAGAAATTAAAATTAGAGAGATAAATAGAAAAAATATGTTTTTATTGTCAATAACATAGTACAATGTACAATGTCAATCAGTAAAATAATTATTGTGGTGTCTCAACCAGTCGATTTTAAAACATTTATGGACACTGTAAACAGGGTTCAAAGTAAGTGCTGATTTAATTGTTATTTTAAATTTTGAAACAGGAAGATTTTTTATACCATCTGGAAGAGTATTGAATATGTTCATGGATACCACCTCGTAACTATTTTGAGAATTAAAAATATTAACAATTCTTAAATATTTTAATTGAGTAAATTCACATATAGGGCTATAATATGGCTTCAAATAACTATCTTAATCTAATCTAAATTATTTGCTTTTGTATTCAATATTTTGTATTTTCTATAAACACAATTTAGGCTACTTAAAGAACTAATATTTAATAAAATAAAATTTTCAACAAAATTATCAAGGATCTAAATCTCCTTTTCAAAACAAAAATAATAAAGTAAAATATGTTTTTGCATGATCATAAACAGGGGGCGGGATTATATACCTTTATGATAATAATACTTAACTTTTTTTTATAGAGGCAACAGGAGGATTAATTAGACTTTTTACTTAAGAATAATTCTTGCATTTTTGGTAAAGATGCCTATATTTTCTGTTCATTTATGACTTCCTAAGGCTCACGTTGAGGCTTTTGTCGTAATTAACAGCAATGGCGACCATTATTGAAACTTCAACTTCCTACATTTCGGGGTTGCCAACCTAGATAATTATACCCACATGCGGGAAGTAAAATCACTGCCCTCTATGTTTACTACGTACAATGTATATACAGAAAATATCCAAAAGGTAGTGTTAATATACATTATACGAAACAAATCACTGCATTTTAAATTAACTGAACTTTCTTTGAAACAACACAAAACAATTAATACGAACTTGTGGCCATGTTATCAATAATTATTGTCAAGACTTCCTGTTGTTTGAATTAATAAAAAATTGCCCACACTGTTAACGTTAGTCAATTGCTTAAAATGAACGTAAATATTTCCAACAAAGATGTTATTATTTTGCTATTATTTATTATTTTGAAAACACCATCGCGCAAAAAAAAATGTACAACGCACGTTTGTGAAGTGTTTTACAGAATCTCGGAAAATTAAAAACCTCGCTATCACTCGATTTTCAAACATTTTTCCTCGATTCTGTAAAAACCACTTCCCAACCTCGCATCGTAATATACTATAAAGTATATCTTATATATACAAATCAATGTTTGTTTGTTTGTTTATTTATTTGTTTGTTCGTATTTCATGCGCGGCCATATCGTTGATCCGATTGTGATTGGGGCTTTTTGAAAAATATTCAGAAGATTCTCGGGATGAACATAGACTATAAGACAGTTGTGATACTGAACGCCCACACCCTTAAGAATCGCCCTTTGTAGTGGAAAACGTGAAAAAAGTAGCTCTTTGGACGCTTAAATGGCTTACGCTGCCTAAACCATAACAAATGCAAAAATTAATGTACACAGAATTGAATAACACAAAAACCTCTACAAAAAAATTCGCGACAGCATATGTTTATCTCTTACGGATAACTCACAATTAAATAACCATTTTTGTCTTTCATTGATGCCAAGAAGATCGAGGCAAGTACGTAGATTCCTATGCGAGCATAGGGGGTATACTTTTACGGATACCTCACAAGCCGAATTTTGTCTTTCAGCTCATTTATGCCAAGAATATCGAGATAAGTAGATTCCTGGGCAACACCCGGGTAATCAGCATGGGGAATCTTAAAATAATTAAGATATACATTCATATTTTTTTTTAATTTACTTATTCAACTAATCATAAGAAGTAGCATTAATTTTGGTCTTTCAGCTCATTTATACCAAGAAGAACGGGATGAGTAGATTCCCGAACAACGCCGGATAAACAGCACGGGGTATCTAAAAATAATTACGATGTAAATGTTTGCTTTCCCTTATTTAACTAAACATAAAACACATTAATTTTCGTATTTCAGCTCATTTATGTCATGAAGATCGGGATAAGTAGATTCCCGGGCAACTCCGGGTAATCAGTATGAGGTATCTAAAAAAATATAAATATATAATTATTTTTCCTTTAATTTATTCAACTAAACATAAAAGCACATAAATTTCATTTATTTCGGAGTAGCAGCGCACGTCGGGTATTAGCTAGTAAAATATAAAATTATTAATATAAATAAATTCATAAGAAATGTAAATAATATTTTTACTTCATAACCCACGTAACAAATAAAAATTAGCCTAAAACTCTCCAAATCAATTTTTGGCCTAACAACAACTTTTACTTTCAAAATTAATGTAATTTTGGACTCAAAAACTCCATTAAACGGTAAAAAAATACATTTATCACAATTTAGAGGACTAAAGAGGATAATCGTTGAGGATAACCAGCCCAAAATAAAAATATTAATCTCTGAGACTATACATGAACGCAAAGAAAAATAATTAAAGTGACAATAAATTATACAGAGCATCATTTTTAAAAAAAAATTCAACTCTTTATATATTCATGAATTTAAGGAATAGTGTCAACATTAGAAATAGCTTCCTGAGCTTGAATGCCAAGGCAGTAAGTAGAGAATATTGAATGGCTGGGTCTGCAGAGCCGCTTCATTCAATTCTTGCATATCGATCTCTCGAGGCCCTGCTGAATGTTGTGAATCGAGGGCATTGGGGCGGCTTTTACCGACACGTGGAGATGTAATAAACCTGGAGCCATCTTTACCTCGTTTCACGAAAACATAGAGAGCGTGTAAACATTAACACGTGCTTTTAACTCATCTCTGTAAGCTAGCTATATATAGGATATTCAGAAAGAACGAACAGACTTCAAACATTTATTTCTTCCAAACTACAAAAAATAGAAACACAGTTCCAACGTTCCTGGAAAGAGTAAAGTTTGAAGTTCCGATTACGGCCGCATTGGCGCAGTAGCTTGAAGTTGCAATCATGGTCGAATTAGTGCTGTTGGATTGGAAGAGGAGGAGCAGAAGATCAACTTCATTGCCGGTGGCCTTCCAGGTCACCAGACCTAATCCCATGTGATTTTTATCTGTGAGGTTACGTAAAAGACAGTGTTTTTTCCCCCTACGCCTACGTCTGACACTCTTAAAAATCTCCACATCGAATTGTTGAAGCTGTGAAATCGATAATTAGAGACCAGCTGATTAGTGTATGGCAAGAAATGAGCCACCGTTTTGGTATTTGTCGTGTAACATATGGTGCTCATATTGAATGCATAAAATAGTGAAATTTGAACTTTTCTCTTCCCAGGAACGTTAGAATTGTTTTTCTATTTGTTTGTAGTTTGGAAGAAATAAATGTTTAAAGTCTGTTCCTTATTTTTGAATAGCCCTATATATGCACACATACGAAATGTATGCCTGTCTGATTGTCCTTTATGCATTACTACACCATTCATCCGATTGTGATGGTGCTTTTTGCAAAATGTTCAGGAGTTTCTCGGAGAGTTTTAGGCTATATAAGATTTATAATACTCAACTCACCCTCAGGGGTCCTCATCTAGGGGATATGTGGATGGCGACCACAAGGTGCCCAAGCTGAGCAAAACATTTCTTCCACTTACTTGTGTTTTGCACTCTTTTAACTTTACTACCTAACCTCTCTTGGTTAACTCTTGTTTTTTCGACCCCAACGCTATTAGGGCATCCGAGGGCTAGGGAGTCTTTCCTTTCTTCCATTTCTTCTTTCCTTTATTTTCTTCTCTTCTCCAGAAAAGCCTGACCAGAGGCTATAAGATGGCAGCCCCATCACTGGTCTTGCCTTCCTTTGGCCAGCAACCAATCGAAGGGACTATTATTATGCTTTCAAGTCTTATACGAGAATTTCCTGGAAGATGGTGGAGGGAAAATTTTCTATAGGATCGTAACAGGCCTTGGCCTGATACTTAGAAGGAAGAAGAAGAAGAATACTCAACTCCTTCACCCTTAAAAATCACCCTTTGTAGTGGAAAACGTGTTTTCGGAACTTTTTGGACGCTTAATTTACTTATGCCGCCTAAACCATAACATATGCACTAAATTAATGTACAGAGAATTGGATATCTCAAGAAAATATACATAAAAGTCCGCGATGGCATATGACTATCTTTTGCGGATAACTCGTAATAACTATTTTATCTTTCAGCTCATTGATTCCAAGAAGATCGGGTTGACTAGATTTCCGGGCAAGCGTAGCAATGCACGGCAGGCAATTATTTTACGGATAACTCTTAATAAACATTTTTGTCTATCAGCTCATTTATGCCAAGAAGATCTCGGACAAAGCCGGGTAATCAGCACGGGGTGGGCCTATCTAAAAATAATTACGATATAAATTTATAATTTTTTATGTTTACTTATTCAACTAAACATAGAATTTATTTAGGCGTAGCAGCGGACGCCGGGTGTTAGTTATGAATAAAAAAATTGAAGTTGAATATCGGCTACATAACAACATGGTAAGTTTCCATGACTTTATTTATTGGTTTTATATTACTACATACCTGTTGGGAGGAAGATTTAGGTCTACATAAAGATTAGTGTGCAGATTTTAAAAACGAAATCATTTGTGATAAATATTATGAACGGAGCGATTTGACTCAAGTGGTAACAGTTTACAAACATTCCCTTGGTATAGTGCATTAGTTTATAAAATTTATATCGGATCCATGGCCTTGAATTATCATCATCATCAACAATCACGGATTAAGCCCATGTGGCTTGTTCCGGTCTCATAGATTCTCATTCAAAAGTTGGATCCATCTCTTCTTCGGTCTACCAACATTCCTGCGTCCTTTTGGTTTGTATTTAAGTATAATTTTGGGAATGCGATCATCTTCCATTCTTTGAACAGGTTCTTTCCATTTTTTCTAGATTCTTTTATTCTCTCTAAGAGTTTAAAGATATTTAGCTCATTTATAATATCATCACTTCTTTTCTTATCTAGAAGTTTGCAACCAGCCACACTTCTCAGAAATCTCATTTCAGCTGCTTCTATGATCTTCTCTTATCTTTTAGTTAAAACCCAAAATTCACTACCATACAATAGTAAGGGGACTGCCACTACTTTATAAAATTTTAGTTTTGTTCCTTTTCTTGTGCTTTTAAATATCCTTTTGATTGTTCCACATATATAATTAAATTTATTAACTTTGTTAAATAGATCTTCATTTTTAAAATAGGAGATTTCATAACCCAGGTATTAAAAATGATTCACTTGTTCAATGGGTTTCCCCTCCAGAATTATTTTAGCTCTTACGGCATCTGATCCCTTAAAAGCTAGGATTTTCGTTTTACTTATTGATATTGCCATAGATGTTAAAGCATATTTAATAAAGAGAAATAATTATTAAATAGTATAATAAAATGTCTTGTATCCATTGCATATCAATAATCAATCGCTTTTTCGAGAGAAAAAAGTTAAAGAGTACATTTATAAGTTAAATATGACAAGATGAAGGATGAAATATATAAAGAATCAGGATTCTTATTTGATAGTCTTTACTATATCATATCTACATTTCTTAAGAACATTTAATTTAACCCTTAAATTCTTAATGTAGCCTTTTGGAACATCAGTTGGTTTAATTAATTTAATATTTTAAATAAATAAAAAAAGAACATTATTTTTTATTAAAATATGGTTTAATTAACTTAATATTTTAAATAAATAAAAAAAGAACAAAAAGAAACTACTTAAATATGTGTATATTTATAAAATATACCTAATAATAACAGTTACACAAGATTCCGTTTTCACTGCGGTCCGCCAAATTCAAATAACTAACAGAACAAATTTGTGTTTTGCCAATTTAAGGTTTAAAACTGGGAAGTATATAAATTCAGGCCAACGATAAGAAAATTTTGTCTTCATAAAGATAATAAAAAAATTGTAGTTAGAATTGTACCTTTGCCAGAATTGACGTAACTTTATGTTAAGAGCACAACATTCCAGTATAAGGATATTCAAGAAAACATCTTCACATCTCTAGATGGTGAAACGCGAAATCAGATAGACCATGTATTAATAGGTAAACGCTGGCACATAGCATCATTGGCACATTAGATTAAATAGATGGTCAACGGCAATTCGGATCATTAACAAGACAGGGTGAAAATTAGAGAAAAGTTGCCTCTTAGGAAGAGAACAAACACTAAAGATGATTCTAAAAAATATGAATAAAGAACGTGAGAAATGATAAACTGTGGCAAAAATTCCAGATCAAAATTGCTAATAGATTTGAAATTATGGAATGTTCATATGAAAATTTAGCAACCGAAGAAGAAACTGGTACAAGTAGAGAATGACAGACTCTAAGAAGAATTAGTTGTGGTTTGCTTCTTGTTTTTTGACGGTATATTTATCAACGAACCCTAGAAAGGGGTCCCACACTAATAGAGAGAGAGCGAGCTGCCCTGTTACCTGCGCATACAGGTGGTGGACAGTTCTTCGGCCCATTTACACAATTGGACCCCGGGTTCCTAGACAATGTCCATTTGTCCGGGTAATTTTGAAGATTGATTGTCCCTGTGGGTTTGAGTGATTTTGTTTGTAATTGCCAAAATTTGTTCATTTCGAAAGATTTTGATTTCGTAACTTCGACTACGTTAAATTTTGAATGGTAGTAATTTCAAACTGATTGTGGTATATTTGTTGACGGAAGTGGCATGATATGCAGCATGCAAGTTCTCCGAGTCGTTTACGGGTGCAGCGCCATGTAAGCCCCTGGTGGGTAAGTATTTATTTATGGCGCTAGGATTTATTTGTTTCTTACTGCCGCTGCGGCGGTCTTTTCTTTTATCTATTTCAGCGTTTGCTCTTGAATCAGGGGAAACCGCAGAAAACCCTGATTGAAATAGTCGGTCCCGGGACCTTGTCAAATTTGACATTGTGGTTGCAGGCCAAGGGGAAGAGCACAGCACCAACTACCATTTATTGAGTTATAGCACATCATTACATAACATTTTGAACATTTTTGACATTTTTCAAGAGTTCATTTTTTCTTAATTGTCCAAACATTTATTTAATTTTGTTCTTCTGACACTATGCACTCTCCTGTTTTCGAGGGTACGTTGATATGTGTACCGTCAAAACACAAGAATTAAACCACAACTGGAGACACTAAGAGATACTACTAAATTGTCAGCATCAGAAAGCATAGGTTGTTAGAAAAAGAAAAATAAAATATCGTTTGATAAAGAATGTGCCGACATTGTAAAGAAAAGCAAGCAAAAAATGAATTGATTCAGGAGTCAAATTAGAATAATTAGCATAAATTAAATTTAAATATACGAGATAAAATAAACATGTTCGTTAATATTATGCAAGCAGTCCACAGCTGTGGTCTCGAGGTAGCGTGCTGCCTTATCACGCTGCGGGCCCGGGTTTGGACCCAGTCAGGACAGTTTCCTGGGTGAGGTTTTTATCGGGGTTTTTCCTCACCTGTAAGACAAACGTCAGGAAATTTTAAGGCCCAAACGGTCCCTAAACATCATACGGCCAACGCAATCATCATCACTCATATTCATCTTAGATTAAGGTTACGATTAAGGACTCTCCTGGCGCACCACTATGATCATCGCCATCATATCATTGGGACAACCCAGCCTTCCAGGCGCCCCAACCTCAGAAGTGAGTTACAATTACGCTAATGCCAGGAGAGACACCAGAAATATCCAAAAGGACAACCTGGGGCATTAAAAAATATAAATATATATATATATATAATGCAATCAGCCGCGATGGACTAGTGATTATGCTCCTTGCATCTGGTCCCGGGAGTCGCGGGTTCAAACCCGGCCGGGGTTGATTGATTTTTTAGGATGGAAAAATCCAAGGAGCAAGTCCTCCGGGAGGGACTTCAAGCCGTGGGTCCCGAGTCTGAAGATTTTCAGGCTCGTAAAAGATCCTTAAGCCTGAATGAAAAGGCCTAGTCTACCTTGGTTTCCTAGATGTCAGAATGAGGCGGAACGCTGACCACGGACCATTCAAATGACATCTATACGAAAACAAGTGTAACTAAATTAGTATGGTTCAAATTGTTCCCTGAAGGGGGAGAGCGCCTAAATCTCTGTTATGGGAAACATGGGCTTACAAGAAGATATATAATGCAAGCATAAATTGTAATATCACACACCCTTATAATTTTATAAAAGGAAAACAATTGTTCTGTTTAATTTCCCCTGTATGTTATGATGAAATCAGATTAACACGTTGCACCATTATAGGCCTACATTAATGTAAATAAACTTGTGTGCAAACTTATTATTATTATTATTATTATTATTATTATTATTATTATTATTATTAACATTATTATCCGGGTAAATAGTAGATTTGTCATCCAAAGTTATATTATTTTAATATCAAATTTCATTACAATAAATTAACATTAACCCGTTCACACTGGAACTTAAATTCATAAATATAAAAAAATATATATAATTAGTGTATTTTTTGCTTATTTTTCATAGTTTTTAACACCATCATCATCCGGTATCATGGCAGCTGTCGCCCTTCTTCCGGAAATCACACGCCATTCCTCTCTGTCCATCCATTGATCTTCCTCCATTCCTCTGATATTCATAGCTGCTTGTACCCCTTCTATCCAAGTTTTCTTCGGTCTTCCTCCTTTCCATTGGGATCCATTCCATAATAATTTTTGGCAATCTTTGCTCTGGCATTCTTTTGACATGGCCATACCACTGTAATCGTTTCTTTTCTATAATGTTTATGATGTCCGGCTCCTCTTATACACCCATAATTTCCCTTATTTCTTTATTTCGTAATCGTTTTTAACAATACAATCAATAAATATCTTCAAATACAGCTGTTTTAATTAAATTGATTGTTAAAATTATAAATCATTATTATCACCTCGCTATGATGGTTGTCCAGCGGCTCGCTTTGTTTCCCCGCAGCTGTTATATATAATTAAATATAAAGATGCCGACTACCACCACTATAATAATTCCACATGTTAATCATTGTCAAGCATTGTCGCCCTGCACCCGCTTTTATATAAACGGACAACCATCATAGTGAGGCGATAATACCAATTATATCGATATTTTCTTTTGAATGTCACGCCTATTCTAGCTCAATGCGGCACGGGTTACTTGTCTTAAATTTGAACAAAATATTATTTAAATTACTTCTTCTAATAAAAGGAAAAAAAACAGAGGGGGTATTAAATAAGGAAAGTCGAAAATATGGCCCACATATATATTGCTCTAGAACAAGAATATATTTTTGAAAATAGGCCCAAACGGTCCCCGAACATCAGCTGGCCATATTAAGTTTAGGATTAAGGCCCCTCCTGGTGCATCATCACCATCACCTATCATATACTCGTATCTTCGGGGCAGCGTAACTCCGTCTTCCAGGTACCCCAACCTCAGAAGTAGGTTATAACAATGCCAGAATGTCAAAATGACAACGTGGTGGCATTGAACACTAAATATATATATATATATACATCATCATCATCATGAACAAATTCGTTTTAGGCCATGTGGCCTGTACGGTAAACCTAGCGAAGATGGTCTTGATCTTTCCACCGATGTTTTGGTCTTACTTGGTCCCTATGTCCAGTTGGGGTATATTGGAATGTCAATTTTGGAAGTCTATTTCTTGCCATTCTCCTCAGATGATTTTTCCATTCTTGTTGGTATCTTTGTATATCTTCATTTAAACTTGTTACTCCAAGTTTTCCTCTGATAATAGTGTTCCTTTGGTGATCCAGTCTATTAACTCCTAACAATGATCGTAAGAAGCGCATTTCGCTTACTTGAAGTTTATGAGAGTTTCTTTTATTTAAAATCCAAATTTCACTTCCGTATTTTAGAGCAGCTTTTGATGTGATGTTATGTAATCTTAGTTTTGTCTCTGTCCTCATCTGTTTACCAAAATGTCTTCATATTACTCCATTCATTTTATTATATTTTTGTAATTTTGAATCAATGTCACTCTTATAGTGTAGTGATGTGCATTCTATAACCTCTCCTACCTAATTCTCAACCTCACCTGCACGTGGTACACCCTGCTTTTAACTAATGGGGACCGAGTCACGGCGGTATAACCGTTCCATCAAATATGGAGGAAATTCCATATTTTGAATGCCTGACTAGAGGCTATAAGGTAGCAGCCCTACCTCTAGTCTTGCTCTGTGGATGGCTGGTAACCAACCCAGGGAACTTCCTACTACTCGAACAAACTTAAGCAAAGACTGGAATGATCACACTGATGATGGCAAAGCAAGAAATATATATATATATATATATATATATATATATATGGTATGATAAGAAAAATAAATGTCTGGACGGGATTCGAACCCGGATCTCTGAGTGTGTACCTCAGTGATATCCATTACACCACCAGGCGAATCCAATCCAAACACTTATTTTTCTTATATATGTATTATATTCTCCATTATTACTAGATGTCGCGAGAACTCGGTCTTCACTGCCACCTAGTAGCTGACTATAGTCGAATCCCGTCCAGGCATTTATTTTTCTTATCATGCCATATTAAGCTTGCATTGCTCAATGTTAAACATTTAATTATATCATATATTATATATATATATATATATATATATATATATATATATATATATATGAATTTGTAAGACGTTTAATCCTTAGATTGGGAATGTATCCTAAGGATACATCAATTGTTTAATTTATTTACATCTCTAATAAAACATAAGAAAACAGCAGAAATTACTTAAATGTGTGACAAATTACACAATATACGTAATAAAAATAGTTATACACGATTTCATTTTCACTGCGGTCCGCAACATTTAATTTTTTTTTTTTTTTTCCAAATGCCCCAGGTTTGTCTTTCGACATTCCTGGTTTCTCTTAAATAAAATTGCGGTTTAAATTTATAATTTTTTTCTGATATTCATGCCCTCGCATATATAAGAAGGTGCGGGAGTTTGGAACGTTTAAAAGTGGCTGAAGTGTGAAGGCAAGTAGATGTATTAAGCGAAGCCGTCAGCAAGTGTGAATAAATGAGTGATAAAATAAATTGTGAAAGAAGAGACTCTTATAGCAGCAAATGATTTTTAATTTAAAACATTTTTAATTTAATACACCGTCGTTCAATCTTCAATCTTTAAAAGCATATATTTTTTATTTTTAATACTTAACTTACAACTCTTAATTTTAATGTTAAATCTTCAATTTTAAATTTTAATTTTTAGCCTTCAATGATGGATAGGATTTACTAATTTAAGATTGTGCCAAGGATAATCTGATCTGTGTCTATGGACTGTAAACATTTCTCTACATTGTCTTAAAATTGTCTAAAGAAAGTTGGACATATTCGTAGGTTTGGTTAATTGCCTCGCTCTATAACCAATGTATAAGGCATTGTGTCTTACTGCACATCTATGGGACTTGCTCTGGTTCAAATTCCCTTGGGGGAAGGAATTTTGATTTGGAATTTTGGTCAATGGGGATGCGCCGTAGCGTAGTGATTAAGGCACTGCGCTACAAGCCGGAAGGTCGAGGGTTCGAGCCCCGTGAGGGTCAGGATTTTTAAACTGACCCAAACCCACTGGCGGCACTATGGTCCTGGGGTCGACTCAGCCTCTAATGTAAATGAGTACCATATACTTGTTCTGGGGGTAAAGGCTGCCGTCACGCAGGGCTGACAACCCGGCTGATATCAAGTGCCGATTGTCTAAAAAAAGTGGGAGCATTAACCTCATACTACCCCAAGGGCCTCTCGAGGCCTGTCGTTGCATCTCTTTACTTTACTTTCGGTCAGTTTCCTACCCGGTATCGTGAGGAATTTGAGTTCTACACTAAGTAGTGGCCACAGATTTAGAAAATAATGTATAACGGCAGGCGGTCCCAACATGCAACCACAAGTCAATATCCGCCGTTATGACCATATTTCCGAACACTTTAATAACCTCTGTTGGCTCCGTCTTACTGACAGACGTAAATTGCATTCTCTTCCACTACTTTTCAAGCTTCTGAATTCCTACATTCCTACTTACCTGGCGTCCAGATTTGAGTAGTTTTCCTCTTACCACAATATTGACACTAGGTCACAAGATAACAGTCTGCTAACATTTCCTCTTCATAGCACTTCCTCTTATTCTACTTCCTTCACAGTAGCCTCTGTCCGCTACTGGAATTTCCTTCCTCAAGATATCAGGGGTTGCCGCACACTTGGCATCTTTAAGTCACGCTTATACAGTTATCTTTTGTCTAATAATTTATTTATCTTTATTTATTTAAATTTATACTATGTCGTTTATAATTTTTCTCGTTTTTTTATACCTTGTACATATTATATATTTAATTCGTTAAATTTAGAGTAAATCAAAATAGATTATAAATATTGATTGTATTGTATTGTTTTTATAATATGTAATCGTTTATGTAGTTGTAAGACTATTTTTTTGTATTTTGTATTTTTTTTTAATCCTGGTTGAGTGGGCAGACAAGGCCTTAAAGCCTAAACTCTGCCAGGTAAAATAAAGCTATTTATTTTTATTTATATTTATATACTGACTGGACGATCGTCCATCTCTGTGATTTGGGTATGAGGCCAATAGCAGGCTGGCAAGCCAGGCTTGCCATAGAGCAAAAATAACGGGATACGTATTTGATACTCCTTTAATACAAACATTACAACAAATTTAGGCCTTTATTTTGTCGGAACAGAACTGAATTACATTTTGCTTATATGTAAGCCATTTGTATCTGCATAAAAGTTTTACTCTCCGCCTTCAACTGTTTGGTGAATCAATAACACAATCTGTTTGCCTTCGATTCAATTTGCATAATGTCTTTTATCTCTGTTATTTGTTAATATTGGTACATAGTTTGCTACTGGATTGACATTGGTGTTATTTGTGTAAATCATCTCCAGTTGAAATTTACTGTGGATACACATTAAAAGAGCAATGCTGTCTATGTACTAGATTAATCGGATCCAGTTCGAATTCGCAAAATACAATAGTAGGCCTTAGTGATCGCAGTCCGCCTCTCTATTAATGTCAGACATTTTTTTATGATTTGATGTCCTTCGAGAAATTTAAAATCCGTTGCTCAGGAATATTGGATAAGTTATAGAAAACTCTGGAATATGATATATATATATATATATGTCCACCATTGTGGTCTCGAGGTAGCGTGCTGCCTTGTCACGCAGCTGGCCCGGGTTCGATCTCCAGTCGGGGCAGTTTTTCTGGGTGAGGTTTTTATCGGGTTTTTCCTCACCTATTAGACAAATTTTCAGGAAAACTTTAAGGCCCAAACGGTCCCCGAAATAATATGGCAATCATCATCCTTATCATCATTATCATCATCATCATCCTTCACCGGTGTGGAAAGCAACGGGAAGCTACCACACTTACAATTCCCTAGTAAAGCAGCAAAACATAGCATGGAAATGCTATGATTGAAGTGAAAGACCTGCCCTCGGGCAGAATTACTATGGATGGATGGATGAATGGATATATATATACAGGGCAAGTCAAAATGTTGTGCAGGTTTTCAGAAATTTATTATGTGAAATGTAATGAACATATAATATTGTGAGACATATTGTATGAAGGGTAAACTCTCAAAGTTTTTTTTTTAAATATTCACAGATGTTCTATGTGAGCGCCTTTTGTTACACGACAGATGTCAAGCCGATATTCAATCTCCTGCCAAATTTTTTGTAGCAGTCCGCGGTCGATATCAGCAATGGCTGCTGTGATGCGGGCACGCAGTTCATGCAGTGTTGTTGGAAGTGGTGGTACGTAAACATGATCCTTTACAAGACCCCACATGAAGAAATCACACGGGGTTAGATCTGGTGAACGAGGTGGCCAATGAATGAGTTGTTGATCACCCTGAGATGCACGGCCTACCCAGCGTTGTGGTAAAGCCGTATTCAAATGGTCTCGAACACTGCCATGGTAATGTGGAGGGGCACCAACCAACTGCAGAATGAAATCTGGACTATCCGCTTCAAGCTGCGGAAGGAGCCATTGTTGTAGCATATCAAGGAAAACATGTCCGTTCACAGTACGTTCATGAAAGAAAAAGGGCCCATAAACCTTTGCATGGGAAATGGCACAAAAGACATTCACTTTCGGAGAATCGCGTTGATGTTCCAGAGTTGCATGGGGGTTACGAGTTCCCCAAATCCTTACATTGTGTCTATTCACTTTTCCTGAAAGGTGGAAAGTCGCTTCATCACTGTAAACTACCCTCTCATGGAACTCATTCTCTTCCATTAATGCGAGAAAATCAACACAGAAGGACGACATCTAGGCCCTGCCACCACCCCTTGGGATACCTCGGTCGTCATGACCATACTCCCAAGTCCTAGTTCTAGTCCTCCCTAATCTAATCTCGCGTCCACGTTCAAGTTCTCGGTCTATTTAACCAACACTCCAGGGAGAGAGTGTTGGAGTTTTGCACTTCTCGGGCAATTGATGAGCTACATAGTACATCAGGTCACTCAATCCTGACGACCCCACAGTTGGTCTACGGGCTCCATGAGCCTAGCCGGGAGGACTGCTGTCGCAGATCCACCGACCATTCCCCTGTTCTGCCTCCAGGGACGTGTCCTGCAGCCGTTGTGAGACCGGCTAGGGCTACAAGCCCAACAGTATGAGACTTTTAGTACATCCAGGTGCTCATCTCCTGGCGACCCCACAGTTTGTCGACGGGCCCGTAGGCCAAGCCAGGAACCAGTACAGTAGCTCCCCGCTGGACTGGTCCGAGCCGAGCCCTGGTGTGCCCCCAGGGACGCCTTCTGCAGCTGTTGTGGGCCAGCACGGAGCTCGCAAGCTCCAACAGATGAGCAAATAGTACGACAAGGCGCTCAACTCTTGCCTACCCCACTAATGGTTCACGAGTCCCTTGGACTTAACCGGGAGGACTGTCTAGCAGATCCACCGACCTTTTCCCCACTACGCCACCGAGGGGACGCGTTTTGCTGCTGAAGTGAGTCCAGCACGAGCTATGTAGTGCATCAGGTCGCTCGAGTCCTGACGACCTCACAGATTGTCCTTTGGGTCACTCGGTTCCAGAGTCGGCGCTAAGCCCTCCTCCAAAGACCGCGCTTCCTCCTTTACCGAGATTGACCTGGTGGTAATTCCCAGCATTACGCCCGGTATTGTCCCATCCAGCCCGTTCGCAAGACTAGGCCTAGTCGTGTAGCTGCTGTGAGGCAGCCCACTGAGCAATGTAGGCATCCAGGGAGCTCATCTCCCATGGTGCCCCCACAAAGGTCCTCGGGATAAACCAAGAGAAGGGAGCAGGCGGAACTCCACAATCTCCCACCGCCACACCACGACGGCCGCTGTCCCCGTTGTGGGCACGGGGCGATGAGCTTTAGTACAACAGTGCGCTCCTCTCCTGTTGACCTCACTTATGGTCCGCGAGTCCATCGGACTTGGAAGGGAGGACTGACTAGCAGATCCACCGACCTTTTCCCCACTACGCCACCGAGGGGACGCGTTTTGTTGCTGAAGTGAGACAGCACGAGCTATGTAGTGCATCAGGTCGCTCGAGTCCTGACGACCTCACAAATGGCCCGCGGGTCCGGTCTGGACCTAGCCGGGAGGAGTGCAAGCAAACCACCGACCGTTCCCCTATCCGCCGCCCGGGGACGCGCCCTGTTGCTGTTGTGAGCACAGCTGGGGCCCGTAAACGGACCCCCAGGGACCCCCGCTCGCAAAGCATAATCGGCGGGTTTTAAGGCTTGAACCAGTTGCAAGTGGTAGGGTTTCATCTGTAAACGTTTCCGGAGAATCCGCCATACAGTTTTTTGTGGTAGTTGAAGTTCTGTCGCTCCCCGGTAGGTGGATTTCTGTGGACTCCGCACGAAGCATGTGCGAACGCGTTCGACTGTCTCTTCACTCGTCGACGGACGGCCAGTCGATTTTCGTTTACAGATACAGCCTGAATCCCTAAATTGTGTGTACCACTTACGAATGGATCTCCCATCCGGCGGGTCTTTATCGTATCTGGTACGGAAATGTCGTTGAACACTAGTCACAGAGTTGTTTACATGGTAATCAAGCACACAGAAAGACTTCTGATCCCCAGTCAACGCCATTTTCCTTTACTGCTCTGCTGTTGACATCTTGCGGGTGAACGCGGAACTTTAGAAGTGGACAACTAAACTTTGAGAGTTTACCTTTCATACAATATGTCTCACGATATTATATGTTCATTACATTTCACATAATAAATTTCTGAAAACCTGCACAACATTTTGACTTGCCCTGTATATATATATATATATATATATATATATATATATATATATATATATATATATATCTTCGGGTTTTTACAGCTGTTGCTGCCTTCCCGTGCCAAACCACCAAAACCTACGATCTTGGGCATCTTCAAAGTTTAGCTCTATTGCTTGCATAACTGTATCCTCATGTTTTCTTTCCATGTTAACTTTGGTCTCCCTCTTTTCTTATTCCTGGTCGGTTGCCATTGATATAGTAATTTAGGTCATCGCTCATCTTCCATTCTTAAAACATGTCCTAACCATTTTAATTCCTTCTCCTCAGTTCTTTCAATTATGCGTTTTTCTACTTCCATTATGTTTCTAATTTCCTTATTTGTGACATGTTCTAATTTTGACTTTCTGGCACTTCTGCGTAAATAATCTATTTCTAGAGCAATTAATCTATTCTTGTAGTACTTATTGACTGTCTATACCTTACGTCCATACATTGCAACAGATTCCACCAATGTTTTACCAATCTTTTTTTTTTTTTGTGTCTTTCCAAATATGCTTATCCCACCATATGGAATGTATAGACGACATTATTTTGCTACTCAATTAAATTATATGCTTTATGTTCTGTTTGCCTATACCTTTAATGTTATCCATAATTATTCCCAAATATTTTGCTTGTTTCACTTGTTATATTTGAATTCCTTCTTTCAATATTAAATTTTCTCTTTCATTGCTATTTATTGCGAAATATTCTGTTTTTTTTTTGTAAATTTACCGTAAGACCCCCACGATTCATGTGTGTTTTTCAACCGTTTTATCATGAATTCCATATCAAATTTGTCTTATGCTAAAACCAGTTGATCATCAGCAAATTGTATTGTTCTGCAAAAACCTATTGCCTATTGGTATATATATATATACATATATATATATATATATATATATATATATATATATATATGTGTGTGTGTGTGTGTGTGTGTGTGTGTGTGTGTGTGTAAAATATTCATGTATAGAATGTTACCCTCGGCCGATTAATCTTGTATGAAAAACAGACAACATCGAACATACAATAAAATGCGATAACTTCGATGGATGAATACCAGAAGCCATCTATACATGCACAATTGAAAGAAGGAGCAGAAAAGGAAGACCAAGAACAACCTGGAAGTATAACATTCAGAATTTAATGAGGAAATGGTGTAACGGATGAAGGTACAGAGGACAGCGAACTATAAACAGAACTTTAATAAAGGGAAATTTATGAAGGTGTATTACATACTGATAGTCTGTAAGTCCGTAGCCATTTGGATATGTACTTTTAAAACTCATGTTAATTTTTAAGATTGGTTGCAGAAAATCCTCAATAATGAGGAAAAATTCTCAAAATGAATGAATTATTATTACAATTATTATTATCATCATTTTTATCATTATCATAATTTTTATCATTATCATTATTATTATTATTATTATTATTATTATTATTATTATTATTATTATTATTATTATTATTATTATTATTATTGAAGACGACATAAACGTTCATCAACACAAGAAACTGGAATCTGAAATAGCCTCAGATACTATGGTAAACTCTGAAAGAAAGGAAGAAAGAATAAAAAAAAAGAAAGAAGTAAAGAAAGAAAAATCTGACTGATTGCAGTATAATTTTAATCAGTTCTTTTCGATAGGAAGTCACATATTTTCCTGGGCCATATTTTGATTTCATATTCTACAATATTAATATTACAGTGTTTAATATAAATGCGAAGTTGATTACGCCATTTATCTATATTTTTATGGAGTGATGTATTTCCATGCACTCTGAAGTACTGTTTGTGTATAATTGACAAGTTTTCATAGAGTTTCTGAAATAATCCAATCCCAAAGTTCCAGATAAAGTTCTTTGTCTCATTTTAACTTTTCGCTTTATTAAGTTTCCGTCATCTGTTTATCGCGGGCGCTTCTCAGATATTTCCAAGAGCATTTCTCCATTTTCTGTTGCGTTGTAGTTTGTGTAAATGTCAGTCTATCCATTAGTTTTGGTAACATCTGGTGTAACCACACGGTTCTTTCAATTTACTGAAATTGAAGTTTTATACAGCATCAACAATTAAAATAATACAATTATAATAATAGGCTCAATAATAATAACGATAATAATAATAATAATAATAATAATAATAATAGCTATTAATAATAATACTATTTGTATTAGGAATTTCTCTACAATATAGTAGTTTTCCTAGAACCCATTGTATATTTTACTCCATACACCCCTATTCAATGCATCACTCTTTGTTAATCCTCTCGACACCATACTCTAGTTGTTTCTCTACATCGAACATCTCACAATTCCTCATCCTTCTTTGTTTGAGCCACCCGACACTGGAATTCCCTCCCCTCGTATATGAAGGACTGGCCGACTCAAGAACAGTTAGAAACTCATTACATATTTCCTTAGACAATATAATATATAACCATGTTCCATGTATACTTTTATTATTCCTTTATATTTTAAACTTTCTTTACCAAGCCAATTACTTAAATTATAGTTATTATTATACTATTATTAATTATTATTATTATTGTTATTATTATTATTAATATTATCATGATTACTATTTTTGTATCTTTGTCTTGTCAACTTTATATTTTGTAGCCTATATCTATTATGTATCATTAATCAACATCTGTCCATCCCTGTGGTCTCGAGATAGCGTGCTGCCTTGTCACGCAGCGGGCCCGGGTTCGATCCCCAGTCGCGGCAGTTTTTCTGGATGAGGTTTTTATCGGGGTTTTTCCTCACCTGTAAGACAAATGTCAGGAAAACTTTAAGGCCCAAACGGTCCCCAAAATCATGTGGCCATCGCAATCACCATCATCCATATTCATCTTAGGTTAAGCTTAGGATTAGGGATTCTCCTGGCGTACTATCATCATCATCACCCATCATATCATCGGGGCAACGTAACCCCGCCTTCCAGGCGCCCCAACCTCAAAAGTGGGTTACAAGCACGCCATGCCAGGAGAGAAACCAAGAATGTCGAAAGACAAACCTGGGGCATTTGAAAAAAAAAACAATTATTTCTCTAATTTTAGTTTTCCCAATTTTCCCTCTTCTTGAATTTCTAGAAGCCCTTGTCCAGAAGTCTATTTCTGTCAACAATAGTTTATGAATAATAATAATCCATCCATCCATAGTAATTCTGCCCGAGGGCAGGTCCTTCACTGCAATCATAGCACTTTCATGCTATGCTTAATAATAATAATAATAATAATAATAATAATAATAATAATAATACTGATAGGCCTACAAGTAGATGTTCCAGAGTTTAAAATCCCCTACTGACAGATCGTGTTACAAGATCCGGGAGGATTACTATTCTCTGTCCAGCGTGAGAAACACGCTTGAGGAAAATAAATGGGCGGATAATACACGAAACACATGACTGCTACTGTTACTGCGATTCGTTCATGGCCAAAGCACAGTTAAGCGGAAGCGAAAAAAATAGATCATGTACTTGATTAATATAATAACGTTTTTAAAGCTATTTATGTTAACTATAGTTGATCAGAATACAGTATATACCTACATGTTTCTTCGAAGATCGAAGAGTAACTAAAAATTCTCATTTGTTTCGAACTGATTGATTCTAGAGAGGAAATTGAATGTCCTTTACAAATATGGCGACTGTCGTATAGTTTATAATAACTTAACTTGGTGATAAAAAGTGTGATCAAAATTATAAAAAGCACTCTCAAGAGAAATTGTTAAAGAGTGTTGAGAAAAAACGATGGTGTTAAATGTTAAATTGATGGAGTATAATCCTGGCACTATATTGAATGATATAGTTAAATTAATTGCAGTGTGTCGGACAGGAGTGTTGTATGTATTCGCATGGAATTAAAACAAATTGGTAACATCAAAACGCCCAACAAAAAAGAGGAAAATGCCTAACCTGTTTTAAGAGTGGTGGACGATTTTCTGAAGTGTGCATATGTTTATTTTGTTACTGTACGTACAGTTATTTTAATTTAAATGTTTGATTTGAATTAATTTGTTTAATATTATCAATTATAATTTAATTCACTTGCGATATACCATTGTATCTGTTAAAACAACCCGCAACATTAAAAATTAAAACGACTGTTGTGCATTAATTTAACGACTTGAACAAACAGCTAACAGAGGTCCCACGAACACATGCTGCACGGAATAATATATACTTACTTACTCACTGGCACTATCGAACCCGTAAGTTCATGGCCGCGCGGACATAAGCCCTCCATACAACCCTATCCTGAGATAATGCTTTCCAATCATTCCCTGTATAATCTACTTGCTTCAAATCATAGTTAATGTTATTCTCCCACCTCATTCTCGGTCTACCAACTGGGCGTTTTCCCACTTGCTTTCCTACAAGAAGCTTCCATGAAAGTCTTTCATTCCCCATACGTGCCACATGTCCTGCCCATCGCAGTCTACGAGACTTAACTGTTCTCATTATATCTGGCTTCCTATAAAGTTCATTGCTCTTATTATATCTGGCTTCCTATAAAGTTCATTGTTATGTAGTCTTCTCCATTCACCTGTCTGATCATCTCTCTTTGGTCCAAAAAATTTTCCTAAGAACTTTATTTTCAAAAACTCGTAATCTCATTTCCTCCCTTAAAGTAAGAGTCCATGTTTCGCACCCATATAATATAACTGGTAGAACAGTAGTTTTATATGTTTTCAGTTTATATTAGCTCATGTTGTCATTGTCTTCTAACAAAAGATAGGTTTGCTTCTTTATGTATGGGGCTTAAATCCATTGCACTAGTCTGCCACATTAGAATTAATAATTTTTAAAATGTAATAGTAGGTAATTCTGAGTAACTATGCTCTGCAGGAGGAGTATTTTGGAATCATTCAATTGAATTACTAGTTTGTTTTTGAAAGGAGTTGGGACGTCAAGAGTCCCTGTAATGCATAATAGCACGCATTTCCAGAATTGAGCCTATGTTTAATTTCTTTGTGCATCTCATCCCTATTTGTGATTATTGTTCCTAGGTATTTGAATTCAGAAGTTAAATGACAAAGTGTGTTTCTTAGGCTGGACAGACAATAGTTATTTATGTATCAAGGGTATTATGTCGTTGATTGCGCCTCGAGAGTGACAGACTTACCTAGCTGAGAACTTTTAAGTCGCCCGAGGGACTAATCATTAAGTAATGCCCATGAAGCATATAATAATTTATAGTTTAGTTTTTTATTACTGGAGGAAATGAAACTTTGACGAATTAATTCAGAATGTAATTTCTAAATCACTGATTTTCTGCATTCAACAACAGTGTTCATTAAACACCATCTGGGTAACGACAGCTATGTTGTATAAACAATCTATTTAGCACTGAACTACGATGCCTAGAGGGCGTAATATAAATTAGAGAGCATATGAGTTACTAATGCCATACAAATAAATGTAGTTCACTTTATGTTTCGTATCCTAACAATAGATTAATAATAATAAACAACTGTACCGTGAAATTATCTGAAAATGGGAGAGATCAAATTAATGCAAAGAGAATAAAAATAATAATAAATAAAATAATAAAAATAAATGAAATAATTGTATTGTAAGCCCATGTTTTCCCTTTACAGAGATTTAGGCGCTCTCCCCCTACAAGGAAGGATTTGAACCATACTAATTTAGTTACACTTTTTTTCGTATAGATGTCGTTTTGAGTGGTCCGTGGTCAGCGTTCCGCCTCATACTGACATCTAGAAAACCAAGGTAGTACTACGACGGGAAAATTCGGTAAATTTTGTTTAGAGGCCTTTTCATTCAGACTTAAGGACTTTTTACGAGCCTGAAAATCTTCAGACTCGGGACCCGGGCCTAAAGTCCCTCCCGGAGGACTTGCACCTTGGATTTTTTCGTCCTAAAAATCCATCAACCCCGGCCGGGTATGAACCCGGGACCAGAGGCAAGGAGCATAACCATAGTCCACCGCGGCCGACAAAATAAAATAATAATAAAAATAAAAATTAATAAAAATAATATTATTATTATCATTATTCATCAACTATACGTCGACTTCCACGATTAAATTAAGTGGCAGAAGTTATATAGTATCCTGCTGAAGTTCGGAATTCCTAAAAAGTTAGTTAAACTTAAACGAATGTGTGTAAATGGCACAAAGAGTAGGGTGCGTGTAGGCAAAGATTTTCGAATACTTTTGAAATCCACAATGGGTTGAAACAAGGAGATGCACTATCCCCTCTACCATTTAATTTTGTACTGGAGTATGCCATCAAATCTTTAGAGGATGAAGAAGGCCTAAAACTCAATGGTATTAATAAGCTGTTAGTTTATGCTGATGATGTAGTATTATTGGGCGATAGCGAAAAGATCTAAAGGCCAACACGCACACACTATTGAGTAATTGCGACTGGAAGTAAATATCAATAAAACTAAATATATGATCACACATAGAAATACATTATAGGGCCTATAATAGAAATGGATAGCTAATGACAAATGAGGGAAATTTTGAAGAAGTGGCTGAATTCAAATACCTAGGAACAATAATCACAAATAGGAATGAGATGCATAAAGAAATTAAACATAGGCTCAATTCTGGAAATGCGTGCTATTATGCATTACAGGGACTCCTGACGTCCCAATTCCTTTCAAAGAACGTTAAACTGAAAATATATGACTATAATTGTACCAGTTATATTATATGGATGCGAAACGTGGACTGTTACTTTAAGGGAGGAAAGGAGATTACGAGTATCTGAAAATAAAGTTCTTAGGAAAATTATTGGACCAAAGAAAGATAGACAGGTGAATGGAGAAAACTTCATAACAGTGAACTACGTTTTTATAGGAAGCCAGATATAGTAAGAACAGTTAAGTCTCGTAGATTGCGATGGGCGGACATGTGGCACGAATGGAGAATGAAATACGAGCATGAAAGCTTCTTGTAGGAAAACCAGTGGGAAAACGCCCAGTTGGTAGACCAAGAACGAGGTGGGAGAATAACTAACTATGATTTGAGGAAGTAGATTATACAGGGAATGATTGGAGAACAGGATATGGAAGTATGCAGAGTTTATGTTCGCGCGGGCATGAACCTACTGGTTCGATAGTATCAGTCATTGAGTTAGTTACTTAGTTAATATTATTATTTATTTATTAACTTATTTAGCAGGTTTCAGACCATCGTCCTGCGAAAATAATAATAATAATAAAATAATAATAATAATAATAATAATAACTAATATTATATTATATTTATTATATTATATTATATTATATTATCTTATATTATATTATCTTATATTATATTCTATTATATTATATTATATTCTATTATCTTATATTCTCTTACTACTTCTATTCTCTTCTCCTTCTCTTCTCTTCTCTTCTCTTCTCTTCTCTTCTCTTCTCTTCGCTTCTCTTCTCCTCTCATACTTCTCTCTTTCTCTTCTCTTCTCTTTCTTCTCTTTCTCTTCTCTTCTCTTCTCTTCTCTTCTCTTCTCTTCTCTTCTCTTCTCACTTCTCTTCTCTTCTCTTTAGCATATGGCTAGCATCCTAGCTGTAGGATCTGGAACGGAATCTATAGAGATTTGTGAGGAGAACTAAGTATATATTTGTATTACAAGTAGCGAAATCGGTAAAGAAAACTGAAACTAAGATATAGCGAATTTATTAAGGTCATCACGTGATTTTATATACAATTTTCTGCTAACCAGCGACATAAAAAATGTAGTGTCTTTATTCTATTTGGCTGTCGAGTCAGCAATATAATTTATTTTTAACAGTAATCTCATACATGGGAACTTAATACTTTTTCCTGTTCACGTCTTTTACAGACATATTACAGGTACCCATCCATCCATAGTAATTCTGCCCGAGGGCAGGTCTTTCACTGCAATCATAGCATTTTCATGTTATGCCTTGCAGTTTTACTAGGGAATTATAGGTGTGGTAGCTTCCCGTTGCTTTCCACACCGGTGAAGAATGATGATGATGGCCGATGATTTTCGGAGACCGTTGGGCCCTAGGCTTCCTGACATTTGTCTTGCAGGTGAGAAAAACTCCGAGAAAAAACCTCACCCAGAAGCCTGTCCCGACCGGGAATCGAACCCGGGCCCGCTGCGTGACAAAGCAGCAGCTACCCCGAGACCATAGCGGTGGACTATTACAGATATAAACAAGAGTAAATAATATTGATTATACAGCGGCTGGAAGTGCAACACGAACTCAATTCATTCATAGTGTTCTGCTCAAGAGCAGGTCTTTCACTGCAAACTCAGCATTCTCCACTCTTTCCTTGACTCAGCTTTCCTTTTTGTATCTGCATACAAACCATTTATTTTAATATTGTCTATCATCTGATGTATTTTTCTGCCTCTAACTTTCTTTCCGTTGACCATTCCTTCTAGAGCATCCTTCAGCAGGCAGTTTCTTCTTAGCCAGTGCCCAATCCAATTTCTTTTCCTCTTCTTTATGAGTTCCAGCATTGTTCTTCTTTCACCCACTCTGTCTAGCACATCTTCATTTCTTACTTTGTCTGTCCATTTTATACGTTCCATTCTTCTCCATATCCACATCTCAAAAGCTTCCAGTCGCTTTTCCTCATTCCGTCGTAATGTCCACGTCTCTGCACCATATAATGCTACACTCCACACAAAGCACTTCACTAGCCTCTTTCTTATTTCTCTTGCCATAGGTCCGCAGAAAATGCTTCTCTTCTTGTTGAAAGCTTCTTTTTCTATTGCTATCCTCTGCTGTACTTCTTGACCACAGTTCATGTTACTGCTGATAGTACAACCCAATATTTGAAGCTCTCCACTTGCTCAATGGCCTCATCTTTAATCTTCATGTTTATCTTCCTTTGTTTCTTTCCTATAATCATGGTCTTAGTCTTATTTATATTTATCTTCATCCCATAATCCTCGCACTTATCATTCAGCTCCATCAGCATGTTCCTCAATGTCATTGCATCTTCTGCTAGCAAAGCCATATCATCAGCAAATCTTATGCACTTTATTCTTCTTCCTCCCATGTTTACGCCTCCCGTATTACTGAAGCAGTTCTTCATTAGGTCTTCCAGGTAGATGTTGAAAAGGGTAGGTAATAGAGGACATCCTTGCCTCACCCCTCTTCCAATTTCTCTTCCCTCTGACATTTCTTCTCCTATCTTCACTTTTATTCGCTGTTTCATATAAAGACTACTTATAAGCCTCCTCAATATAGACGCTTATCTATGCTTTACTATTTTGGTCTATTAAGAGAACACATCTCATTAACAAAACAATGCATAACAAAACATGAGATAGAACATTAATATAAATCTTAATTAATATAAAATTATAGAATATTCACCTGAAAGGTCCGTCTCCTCAACTTAATTATCATTTAACTGTAGCGCTTTCGGGACTTGTCCCATCATCGGCAGGATTCAAAACTGGTGTTTCACTGAAGATCTGGTAGAGGGGGTTGCATGTATTTGGTTCGTTTTCGTTTATCAGGCTGTCGTTGTGAGCTGCTTTCATGATTTCCATCTCTTCGAGTACGTTTGTCTTCGCTGGATTATTTTCTCTGTGCATTACTGTTAGGGTGTTTTCAATATTTAACATGCGATGTCCTTCATGGATAACGTGTTTTGCATAGCTTGATTTACCTTCTGCGTGAATGAAGTCTCGAAAATGTTCTTTGAATCTGATGTTAAAGCTCCTGTTTGTCCTTCCTGTATAAAATTTGTTGCAGTCCTTACATGTCAGTTTATAAACTCCTTTACTGTTGAAAATGTTATTTTCTTCAATGTTATTGTTTATTATGTTGTTTAATTTGTTATTGGTTCTGTATGCTATTTTTACGTTTTTATCGGCTTTCAGAACCAATAACAAAATATAAGAAATTAAACAACATAATAAACAATAACATTGAAGAAAATAACATTTTCAACAGTAAAGGAGTTTATAAACTGACATGTAAGGACTGCAACAAATTTTATATAGGAAGGACAAACAGGAGCTTTAACATCAGATTCAAAGAACATTTTCGAGACTTCATTCACGCAGAAGGTAAATCAAGCTATGCAAAACACGTTATCCATGAAGGACATCGCATGTTAAATATTGAAAACACCCTAACAGTAATGCACAGAGAAAATAATCAAGCGAAGATAAACGTACTCGAAGAGATGGAAATCATGAAAGCAGCTCACAACGACAGCCTGATAAACGAAAACGAACCAAATACATGCAACCCCCTCTACCAGATCTTCAGTGAAACACCAGTTTTGAATCCTGCCGATGATGGGACAAGTCCCGAAAGCGCTACAGTTAAATGATAATTAAGTTGAGGAGACGGACCTTTCAGGTGAATATTCTATAATTTTATATTAATTTTGAATAAACCTCAACGGAACACATCATGAATCTTATAAAAGTTGAATATAAATCTTACCAAAAAAAGTTTATTTGGTTGATATAGTTACTCACAGCACAAAATTTACACAAACACACAAGAGATAGAGAGATCATTGGTTGATTAATGTCTTTGACATCGTCCGATTCCTAATAGCCAAGTTTGTCGGTCCATCCAATCTTCTAGTTGTAGACGTCTCTCTTTCATGTATAAATATATTCCCTGACTCCAGGAAGTTTTAGGTCTTCCTCTGCCTCGTTTTCCCTCAGGTTTCCATTCCAAAACACATTTTGGTAGCCGATCCTCTTCCATTCGCTGGACATGTCCGTACCATCTAAATTGCCGAGTTTTAATACAATCTAAAATAGTGTTTTCAATCTTTATTTTCTCCCTTATAACTGAGTTTCTATTTTTTTCTCTTCTTGAAATTCTTACTGTCCTTCTTATAAAATCCATTTCCGTTGCCAAAAGATACTTATATTTAAGAATTTAACAAATCAAATTAAACCCTATATTTAAATAACTATTAGTCAATAGAATTTAAATATAACATCATGTGACGTAATAATGTTCTTTAAAATTATAAAAGAACTATACTAGTCATTCTGCACACAACTTTCAACAAAGATAGAAGCAATATTGCTCTCCTGATAAAATGTAATATTTAATACAAGAAGAATAATCGATTCAAGAAAAGAAAAGAATTTAATTTTAATTGACGGTGAAGAATAATACCACCGACATTTACTTAATCTGCTGGGAACTTTAAGAAGGGAATAAATTTTCAATTATTTCTACAAGAAACAGTTTTTAGTGATTTTGAAGTGTTTTCCTATCCAGTGTACCAACTTCCGACACTAGGAAGAGAATCCGGCTCTACCGAAAATTAACCCAACCTAAACCAGAAATTCTTCTTTGGGATACAAATCCTTCTTCAAAATGTTACAACATCGGGCATGAAGAGAAGCACTTCTTCAAATCATACATTAATTTATTTTATTTCATTAATTTATTTAACCTCGTGGAGTTATGGCCATGTGGCCTTCTCTTCCGCTCATCAGGACAAACAACGTTAGAATCTAGGAACAATAATTACATACGAATGAAATGCCCAAAGAAATTAAATGTAGACTCAATTCTTTAAATGCATGCTATTATGCATTACAGGGACTCGATGTCCCAATTCTTTTCAAAAAACTTTAAACTGAAAATATATAAAACAGTAATTTTCACAGTTATATGGATGCGAAACATGGACTCTTACTTTAAGGGAGGAAAGAAGATTACGAGTACTTGAGAATAAAATTCTTAGGAAAAATTCCGCGCCGTAACCGAGCGGTTAAGGTAGGAAGCCTTGGCGCAGAGCTACGGGACTTGCGCTGGTTCGAGTCTCCATGGGGGAAGAAATTTTCTCATGGTATTTCGGCCAGTATGGGACCGGTGCCCACCCAGCATCGTGAGGCAATTGGGTAGCTACAATAAGTAGCGGCTCCAGGTTGAGGAACCAGCTATAACGGCTGGGGGACTCGACATGCTAACCACATGTCACCCCTACACTGGCTGTTGATCATCTACCTCTGTGATTGACACATGTGGATGTGAAGGGCCAGCAGCCGGCTGGTAAAAGGGCAACCGCTGAAAAGTGGAAAGACCCTCAATCGGAGGAAAAATTTTCGGCCAAAAAGAGATGAACAGACAGGTGAATGCAGAAAACTACGTAATAGTAAGCTATATGACATGTAAGGAAACCAAATATAATAAGAACAGTTAAGTCTCGCAGACTACAATGGTCAGGACATGTGGCACGAATGAGAGATGAAAGAAGTCATGGAAGCTTCTTGCAGGAACACCAGAGGGAAAACGCCAGTTGGTAGACCAAGAATGAGGTGGGAGAATTACATTATCCATGATTCGAGGGAAGTAGATTATACAGGGAATGATTGGAAAACAATAGCTCAGGATAGGGATGTGTGGAGGGAAAGCTTATAATCGCGCGGCCATGAACGTACGGGTTCGATAGAGCCAGTGAGTTAGTTAGTTATTAATTGTTAAAATAATACTGTCAGTAAGGTGTATTGTCTGTCTAGTGAACAAGTGTTAGCCATGCTCTCATCTGGTTCAGAGGTTCACCGGTTCAAACCCGGGGGAGTCCATTGACTTTTAAGAGTGTGGCTTCCTTCGGAAGGGAAGTAAATTCGTGTGTCCCACATACTGTAGTAGGCCTATATTTACAGCGACGATCACGATATGCGAATATATCCAATATGGGGAACTTTGAAGATGAGATACATATATTAGGAAAATGTAATGATTTAGAATATTGGAGACGTCAGTTATTACCGGAAAGATTTCTAAATTCAAATCGGGAAAGATTGGCATGCTACGAGTTATTGGCAAATCCAGAAAATTGGATAAACCTCGGTAGATTTCTGGACAAAACGCGGAAAATAAGGACAACACTCATTCAGGAATAAATATATGTTATCAAAATGCAATACCATTAATTCTTAACAATTATATATAAATTAATTAGTGTATAATGCTATTGTGTTATTATTTAGTTGTAATATTATTGTGTTTTCTTTATGTAATTGTAATGTTATTGATTTTTTGTTGTTTATTTTTCTTTACACTAGTACCAATTATTACTTTATTGTAACGGACTGTCAACAGCACGTACGGCTTACTACCCGTGCGACCCATATTTGTAAATAATATTGTAAATATCTTACTTTTTGTCTAATAAAGTCCTACTACTACAGCCTGTAAAATAACGAAAAGGGCGAAATAAATTGTCTCTGACAAAACGTGTCGCCCGGATTTAAATTGGAACGATAATAATGAGTTGTGTTGTTAAAGAGTGGCATTAAACAACGTAACACTACTAACTACAGATGTCAGTTATTATTATCATTCACATTACGAAAGCAAATCACTATCATTACAAAAAAAGGAAAACACAATGCAGCTATACAAATGGGATAATTGCACCTGACTATGATGGACAGGTTGTTTTATTTCCGGGAATATAAACTAACCACAACAGAAGTAAAGAAACTGCAATAATAATAATAATAATAATAATAATAATAATAATAATAATAATAATAATAATAATAATAATAATAATAATAATAATAATAATAATAATAATAATAATAATAATAATAATAATAATAATAATAATAATAATAATATTGCTTTGGGGAGTTCGAGTTTTTTTTATAATTCCTCGTAGCAGGTAACCGGCCTGCTGCCGAGTAGTCGAATGGTGGGGCTGCCACCTCAAAGCATTTGAACATGCTTCCATCTGTAGAAACCCCAGGTGGAGGGCTGCCTCTTCCGCTTGTCTCGCCTTTATTGAAGCATGTTCTTTTATGCCGATCCAACCGTTGAGGTCTTCACCCGTATCCCTGGGCAGGGGCCCTCGTTATACCCCGAGAGATTGGGTCCTTATTTGAGAAATAAGACCACAAGGAACTCCATGGCCGGTCCCAAGCCCGGATGAGAAAGGAGGAGGGGGAGGAGTAACAACCTCGTTAAAAAACCAGGGTTCAGTTGGCTCCGACTGATAGTACTCTGAAAGGGCCCCTAGCCAGGGTTACGGTGAAGACCTCAACGGCAGAGTCGGCGCAGAAGGAGTCCTTCATCACGGCGGATCTGGCGGGAAGAGGCAACCCTATCTCTAAGGGAAATAGAGAAACGCTGCCTTGCGGTGAAGAGGGATCTTCAAAGGCTATGGGAGGAAAACCCAGACAGAAATTTTCCTGGTCCTCCAGGTTGGGGGTTTATGCTGTGGGCCAGCTCCCCACACATTAGAAAAAAAAAACAAAATGCTAAAAGACCAAATCAATCAAAGCCGGACAGAAAAAAGTATGAAAGAGCAAAAGCAACGAAAACGGACATGGAATATAGGCACGTGGAATGTACGAGGAATTAGAAACAAAACTAATGAAGTAGCAGGAGAATTATTCCAGAACAATATAGATATTGCAGCAGTGACGGAAACAAAAAAGAAAGGATCGGGAAATTCATATTTAGGAAACTACATACATTTTTGGTCAGGTGTAAATAAATCAAAAAGAGCTAAAGCAGGAGTATCAATGTTTGTAAAAAAAGAATACAGTAAAAAACATAAACAGAATATGAACATATTAATGAAAGATGCCTAAAGATTAAAATGAAGCTTATGGGAAGAACAATGGTGTTCTTAGCAGTCTACGCACCAACAGATGATGCTGCACAGAGTCAGAAAGAAAAGTACTATTCAGTATTAGTGGAACAAATAGAGAAAATACGAAGTAATGAAGAATTAATACTAATGGGAGATTTAAATGGGAAAGTGGGTAGAGAGAAAACAATGATGAAGCAGTAGGAAAATATGGGGAACAAGAAGTCAACGATAATGGAAATAGAATCATAGAGATGTGCAAACAACATAAATTAAAGATAGTAAACACATTTTTCGACCATAAGGATATTCATAAATTTACTTGGGAACGACCTAGTCTCAATCAGAAATCAATAATAGACTACATAATTGTAAAGCAAAATACTTCCTTATTTATTAAGGACTCAAGGGTTAAAAGAGGAGCAAATTGTGGTTCTGACCACTATCTACTCACAGCACAGATCATCCCCAAATTCCCTACAGGGAAAAAAGTGCATGATGAAGCAAGGGAATCAACAATGCAACCGAAGCAGGAAGAAAAATTTAAACTGTATTTATTTAATCAGGATAGTATCAAAAACTTATATAAAGAAAGACTGAGGATTAAAATTGAGAATTTGGATTACAAGGAAGACATAGAAGAAGAATATAATCAATTAAAGGAAATAATACATTCGGCAGCAAAAGAAGCATTAGGCACAATAAATAAAAAACAAAATACCCAAGATTGGTGGAATGATGATATTGAAGAATTAACCAAAAAGAAGAAAAAAATGCTACTTAGAATGGTTGGCAAATAAAACAACAGAAAATTGGATAGAATACAAGAGAACAAACGCCAAAGTTAAAAGGAAAGTGATAGAAGAAAAAAACAAATTATGGAAAAGCAAATGCCAAGAAATAGAAAGTTATATAGGAGGATCACAATCATCAGAAGTATGGAGATTTCTAAAAACACTGAAAACCAACCAAGGACCCAGCAAGATAAATTTGTTAGCAAAATCAGACGCAGAAAAACATTACAAAGCGTTACTGTCAGAAACTAGAAACGAGTTTATGGAAACAACAGAAGATCCATCCATAGAAATGAACGCCCTGGAATTTGATACAATAGATATAGAATTAGAAATTCAAACCCTAAAGAATAAAAAGGCACCAGGGCCGGGAAACATACCAAATGAGTTAATTAAATATGGCCCAAAAAATTTAATAGGTAGATTGAGGGACTTGTATAATAAGTGCATTGCAATACAGAAGATTCCTGATGAATGGAAAATAAGCTACATAGTACCAATATACAAGAAGGGCGATAGAAGAGACGCAAAAAACTACAGAGGACTAAGTATAAATAACACATTATATAGAATATTTACGAAGTTATTAAAAACAAAGTTACAAAAAGATGTTAAAGACAAATTAGGAGAAGATCAAAATGGATTCAGACCAGGAAGGTCATGTGTTGACAATATATTTGCAATACAACAGTTAATTGAAAAACGGACTGCAGTTGGAGAAGAAACCCACTTGACAATGATAGATTTAGAGAAAGCTTATGACTCAATTCCGAGGAACAAATTATGGGAAGTATTGGAGAAGAAATACAATATTGACAGAAACCTAATAGAAATTATTAAACAAACCTATAAAGATAACTCCGCTTATGTTAAAATGGGAAATATAATGTCTAATCCTATAAACACCTCAAAGGGATTGAAACAAGGATGCAGTCTATCACACCAATTTTATTTAATATTTATGTAGAATTTATATTAACGAAATGGAAACAAAGCTGCAAAGGTATGGGGATCCCAATAGGCAATAGATTTTTGCTGACATTACAATTTGCCGATGATCAACTGGTTTTAGCGCAAGACAATTTTGATATGGAATTCATGATAAAAAGGTTGAAAAGCACATATGAATCATGGGGTCTCACAGTAAATTTACAAAAAACAGAATATCTGGCAATAAATAGCAATGAAAGAGAAAACTTAGTATTGGAAGATGGAATCCAAATAAAGCAAGTGAAACAAACTAAATATTTGGGAATGATTATGGATAACATCGAAGGTATAGGCAAAGAGAACATAAAACATAGAATTGAATTGAGTAGCAAAATAATATCATCATTAAATTCCATATGGTGGGATAAGCATATTTGGAAAGACACAAAGAAATATATTGGTAAAACATTGGTGGAATCTGTTGCAATGTACGGAAGTGAGGTATGGACAATCAATAAGTACTACAAGAATAGACTAATAGCTCTAGAAATGGATTATTTACGAAGAAGTGCCAGAAAGTCTAAATTAGAACGTGTCACAAATAAGGAAATTAGAAACAAAATGGAAGCAGAAGAAAGCATAATTGAAAGAATTGAGGAAAAGGAATTAAAGTGGTTAGGACATGTTTTAAGAATGGAAGATGAGCGATGGCCGAAGCAGCTATATGAATGGCATCCTAACAGAAAGAAGAAAAGAGGAAGACCAAGGTTAACATGGAAGGAAAACATGAAGACAGTAATGCAAGCTAGAGGGCTAAGCATCGAAGATGCCCAAGACCGTAGGCTTTGGAGGTTTGGCACGGGAAGACGGCAGCAGCTGTAAAAACCCGAAGATAGATAGATAGATAGATAGACCACAAGGGAAACTCAATTAAAATTTTACAAAACAGTAACCGTTCCAACATTAACATACGGGCCAGAGACTTGGCCTTTAACGATCTCTGATAAAAATAAAATTGAGACAATAGAAATGAGATTTCTCAGATCAGTTGCAGGTATATCTCTAAGAGATCAAAAGAGAAGTCAAGATATCAGAGATGAACTACAAATCTATAATATAAACGAGAAAATACGCACAAATAAATGTAATTGGTTTGAACATATACATAGAATGCCAAATAATCGTTTATCAAAACAGCTGCTTCATTATAGGCCTCTAGGCCGAAGCAATGTAGGAAGACCAAATAAACGTAATTGGTTTGAACATATACAAAGAATGCCAAATAGTCGTTTATCAAAACAGCTGCTTCATTATAGGCCTCTAGGCCGAAGAAATGTAGGAAGACCAAAACGTCGTCGGAAGGACGACCTGCGCCTGCGGCATGTAGTGCGCCGGGGAGCGGAACGGGCCAACAGGCCCATACCTTGAATATGATGATGATGATAATAATAATAATAATAATAATAATAATAATAATAATAATAATAATAATCTATATTCCCCGAACTTCTCCATTTGGGGATTAGTGTGCTTCCTTACTTACTCACTGGCACTATCGAACCCGTAGGTTCATGGCCGGCGTACATAAGCTCTCCATACATACCTATCCTGAGCTAATGTTTTCCAATGATTCCATGTATAACCAACTTCCCTCAAATCATAGTTAATGTTATTCTTCCATCTCATTCTTGGTCTACCAACTGGGCGTTTCCTTCTGGTTTTCCTACAAGAAGCTTCCATGCACGTCTTTCATTCCCCATTCGTGCCACATGTCCTGTCCATCGCAGTCTACGAGACTTAACTATTATTATATCTGGCTTCCTATAAAGACCATGTAGTTCACTGTTATGTAGTCTTCTCCATTCACCTGTCTGTTCATCTCAGCTAGGCTCAAAATTTTTCCTAAGAACTTTTTTCTCAAATTCTCGTAATCTCCTTTCTTCTCTTAAAGTAAGAGTCCATGTTTCGCATCCATATAATATAACTAGTAGAATAACAATTTCATATATTTTCATTTTAACGTTTTTTGAAAGGAGTTGGGACGTCAATAGTTCCTGTAATGCATAATAGTATGCATTTCCAGAGTTGAGACTATATTTAATTTCTTTGTACACCTCATTCCTGTTTGTGATTATTTTTCCTAGGTATTTGAATTCAGCCAATTCCTCAAAATTTCCCTCATTTGTCATTAATTGTCCATTTCCATTATATAATATATTTCTATGTGTAACCATATATTTAGTTTTGTTGATATTTACTTCCAGTCCCAATTTCTTAGTGTTACTCAATAGAGTGTACGTGTTAGCCATTAGTATCTCTTCGCTAATACACCATCAGCATAAACAAACAGCTTATTAATACCATTGAGTTGGAGTCCTTCTTCATCCTCTACAGATTTGATGTCATGCTCTAGTACAAAATTAGGTGGTAGAGGAGATATTGCATCTATTTGGATGCCCCCTAGTGGGAGTATTTTATCCCAGCTAATTCAGTTACGCTTATTTACCCAATGATGTCAACGAGCAATATGGGGTCTGCATATCGCCTCAGTGAGACACCTAGTGGTTAAGTAAGGTATTACTTGGATGGATAATGGTCGGTACATTTTGCACAGAGGTCTTTTTTATTGAGGCTTGCGGTTTTTTTACGAGCCCGAAAATCTTCGGAATCGGGATCCACGATTTAAAGTCCTTCCCAGAGGACTCGTCCCTTGCATTTTTCCATCTTAAAAAATCCATCGATCCCGGACGGGTTTTTGAACCCGTGTCCCTCGGTGCTAGAGACCAGTTACAGTACGTAACATCCAGACTACCGCGGCCGAAAATAATAATAATAATAATAATAATAATAATAATAATAATAATAATAATAATAATAATAATAATAATAATAAATACACCAGTCCGCCGTTCTGATTTAGGGCAGTAACATTTTTTTTAATGTCCCAGGTTTGCCCTTTTTGGACATTTCTGGTGTTCTCTTCTGGCATTGGCATAATTTAACCCACTTCTGAGGTAGGGGTGCCTGGAAGGCGGGGTTACGTTGCCCCGATGATATGATGAATATAAATGATGATTGCGATGGCCGTATGATGTTCCGGGACCGTTTGTGCCTTAAAGTTTCCTGACATTTGTCTTACAGGTGAGGAAAAACCCCGATAAAAACCTCACCCAGGAAACTGTCCGGACCGGGGATCGAACCCGGGCCCACTGCGTGATAAGGCAGCACGCTACCTCGAGACCACAGCGGTGAACTGCGAAGTAACATGATAAGCCACATTCTGTTTATAAATGTCATTTATTACAATTATAGCAAATAAATGTATTGATAATCCATAAAATCGTTTGTAAGTGCGCCAGTGATGAGTTGAAACATATAGACGCATAATGTATTAACAATTCTGCCCAATTAGTACTTATAATTTTTTGGAACATTAATATCCTTATATCTAAGTAAGAACAATACGTGGCTTATCATTCTACTGCCCTAAATCCTTCAATTTAATTGAATTAATCTAATTTAATTGCAAAGTTTTCAATCTCGGGACCAGGAGAGGTGGTGGTGTACAATTTATTTTTAATCCCTAGATTGTGCACCAGATTCCTGCATTAAATTGCAACCCTCTCCGCAATAGGCCTACATAGACCTATGTTGAGAAGATATTTGGTATTGTTGATGGCGATTCGTTCGTCGGATGGGAACGTTAAGCCTGGCGGAGCCCTTGGTGCTTTTCGATAGGAGTAGGCTACGTGCCGGCACCGAGTATCATCTTCACCCTTCCCTTCATCATCATGCCTCATATAACACACTTTACACTACACAAACAAACACATACTTATCCTACAATCCTATTTGTACTTAAAATAAGAATACGTCATCTACGTAAAGTGGTCTGCCGAAATGATGTGTACATTTAAAATAGACCACATTAACGTCATATATCCGCTCAGCGTGGAACCCCAAGCACTGAACATGCATTGGGTGGTATTGAAACACATACACACATTTTTGACCAGTTCCAATAAAAGTGGTGGAATTGATGTTTGTAAAGGTAGAGATGTATATTTTAAAGGGGAGAGAGAGAGAGAGAGAGAGAGAGAGAGAGAGAGAGAGAGAGAGAGAGAGAGAGAGAGAGAGAGAGAGAGAGAGAGAGAGAGAGAGAGAGAGAGAGACAGAGAGAGAGAGGGGGAGAGACAGAGAGAGACAGAGAGAGACAGAGAGAGAGACAGAGAGAGAGAGAGACAGAGAGAGAGAGAGAGAGAGACAGAGAGAGACAGAGAGAGACAGAGAGAGAGACAGAGAGAGAGAGATAGAGAGATAGAGAGAGATAGAGAGAGATAGAGAGAGATAGAGAGAGATAGAGAGATAGAGAAAGAGATAGAGAGATAGAGAGAGATATAGAGATAGAGAGAGATAGAGAGATAGAGAGAGATAGAGAGAGAGATAGAGAGATAGAGAGAGAGATAGAGAGAGAGATAGAGAGAGATAGAGAGAGAGATAGAGAGAGATAGATAGAGAGATAGAGATAGAGATAGAGAGATAGAGAGATAGAGAGATAGAGAGTGGAGATAGAGATAGAGAGAGAGATAGAGAGATAGAGAGATAGAGAGAGAGATAGAGAGAGAGATAGAGAGAGAGATAGAGAGAGATAGAGAGAGATAGAGAGAGATAGAGATAGAGAGATAGATAGAGAGAGATAGAGATAGAGAGATGGAGAGAGATAGAGAGAGATAGAGAGAGAGATAGAGAGAGAGAGAGATAGAGAGAGATAGAGAGAGAGAGATAGAGAGAGATAGATAGAGAGAGAGAGAGAAGAGAAAATATTAACGTCATAAACCTTCCAAATTTATTTCGTAGTCACATCTGGATAATAAATCTTCATCTATATATGTTTTCTCCACCGCTGTGGTCTCGAGGTAGCGTGCTGCCTTGTCACGCAGTGAGCCCGGGTTCGATCCCCGCTCGGGCAGTTTTTCTGGGTGAGGTTTTTATCGGGGTTTTTCCTCACCTGTAAGACAAATGTCACAAAAACTTTAAGGCCCAAACGGTCCCCGAAATCATATGGCCATCATCATCCTTATCATTATCATCATCATCATCATCATCATCACCAACCTTCACCGGTGTGGAAAGCAATGGGAAGCTACCACACTTACAATTCCCTAGTAAAGCTGCAAGCATAGCATGAGGGTGAGGTTTTTATCGGGGTTTTTCCTCACCTGTGAGACAAATGTCAGAAAAACTTTATGGCCCAAACGGTCCCCGAAATCATATGGCCATCATCATCCTTATCATTATCATCATCGTCATCATCATCATCATCATCATCATCACCATCCTTCACCGGTGTGGAAAGCAATGGGAAGCTACCACACTTACAATTCCCTAGTAAAGCTGCAAGCATAGCATGAGGGTGAGGTTTTTATCGGGGTTTTTCCTCACCTGTGAGACAAATGTCAGAAAAACTTTATGGCCCAAACGGTCCCCGAAATCATATGGCCATCATCATCCGTATCATCATCGTCATCATCATCATCATCATCATCACCATCCTTCACCGGTGTGGAAAGCAATGGGAAGATACCACACTTACAATTCCCTAGTAAAGCTGCAAGCATAGCATGAGGGTGAGGTTTTTATCGGGATTTTTCCTCACCTGTGAGATAAATGTCAGAAAAACTTTATGGCCCAAACGGTCCCCGAAATCATATGGCCATCATCATCCTTATCATTATCATCATCATCATCATCATCATCATCACCATCCTTCACCGGTGTGGAAAGCAATGGGAAGCTACCACACTTACAATTCCCTAGTAAAGCTGCAAGCATAGCATGAAAATACTATGATTGACTTCGGTCAGAATTACGATGGATGGATATATATTTAACTTTTATCTGGAATGACACAATTTAAAGATAAGTAGGAGAACATGTATTAAAAATTCCTTTCACTCACACTACAAACTATTGCACTAGTCATGAAATTGATGTCTTAGATTTGACTATTTAACTCATGTCCCAAATGGGAGTCAATGACCAATCACGTTACAATTATATTTTTTATTTACAACCAATCACAGTCGTGTTTCGCCTAGAATTTACCAACTAAAGTTTATCATAATAACATAACATTCTGAATAGGCCATAGCATTATCTTGCAGTGACTGACTCACTAAGAAATACGGCTACCAGATTGTATATATAGTGCATGAATGTCAATACATACCGCATGCGGGAGTTAATATAAAAACATTTGTAGCAATTGATTATACCACCAAAAAAAGAAACCACTGTTTGCACTTTCTTAAATGTATTAAATGTATTTTTTCCCAGAAAAATATAATTGTCATATTTACATCATAGGACATCAGAAATGAATTAATATACAGTTTGATGTGTTTCATTTTTTCTCTCCACTAGAATGCATTCTTACAATATTGCGTTCCTTTGGCAATAAATAATATGATCTGGGTGCAGTGACGAACAAAAGAAGCAAATGAAGCGTACCAATCGTTTCTCAATTGTTTTCAAGCATCGCCGTTTATATATAAATATTTTAAAATAACTATATGTAAATAATGATTTGTGAGTAAGCTTAATTTTACTCGTTAAATAGTCCTAAGAAATGCCACTCTTGATTTCCAAATTCTCTAAATAAATTGGAAATCACTCGTGGCATTACTTATGATAACGTGCATTGAACGATGGAGAAGTAGGCAGTATTTTATTTAAAGACGCTCTTTTGTGTTTTATTTATGTAATTGTAATGTTAATGTTTTTAGTGTATAATGCTATTGTGTTATTATTTAATTGTAATATTTTTATTGTGTTTTCCTTATGTAATTGTAATGGTATTGCTGTTTTTGTTTATTTTTCTTTACACTAGTACCAATTATTACTTTATTGTAACGGACTGTCAACAGCACGTACGGCTTACTGCCCGTGCGACCCATATTTGTAAATAATATTGTAAATATCTTACTTTTTGTCTAATAAAGTCCTACTATTTATATACTCATATTTGTTGGCCATTTCGAACCCAGATTTGAATTGTGTTTGTTTTGGGCCAATACATTTTCAAAATGCATTGATAAATAATTGTGTAAATGTTTGTTAAGAATTTGGAATAGAAAAACATATCAATGTGGAGTTCTTCGGTCATTTAGACGTATCACATTTAAGGCCTGATACGAAGGAGATACATGGTCATAACGACGGAGATTGAATATAAAACGAATGCACGTATTATCAGGTTACCTGACTTCTAAAAACTGAAGTAGAAATTGAGGGTAGGGCGCAAAATGTGGACATCCGAATTTCGAAATAATTTTGGTTTTAAAATGAAGCTTAGGAACGTCGACGATGAAAACATGAAAAGAAAAAATTGCGGACCATCCAGAAACAAAGCTGTAAAATAAAAAATTTATAAAGCACTATTCCCTATATTACCTGAAGGAAGTGGCTGCCATTGTGGTTGTGACGTCAGATTCGATATTCAGACGTTAGCCCCGGGTGAAAACATGTTTTCTTTAAACGAGATGCGAAAATAGAATGCATATTTTATTGTAATAAAAGTGCACTGCTGTATTTCAAAATGATATATTTCCAAAATTACATAGCAATGAGTTTGAAATTTAATAAAAATCACATCCTCACACAGAGCTTCTTAAGAAAAAAAATTTTAACTGAATCGATTGTCGATAATAATCGATACGTCATCGTACGTATTTCTCAAAAATGAACAACGGCAAATTAGCCCTTATATAATATTCAATAAATAGATGCTACTTATTTATAAGATAATCTCAGAAATTTAAATTACTCTAGCCTGTGAAAGTAATACATAGAATGGCATTTAAGCAATATTAAATTAGAGGCATGTAAATAAATTTTACTATATGTGTAAGAAACTAAAAGCTAACCTAACCTAATTACGAATAAGAATCTATTACTCTAACCTAGTTTCTTTAGTGATGGTCCGCAGATTTTCTTGTGTTTTCATCTTTGGTGATCCTAAGCTTCATTTTAATACCAAATTTATATCGAAAAGGGGATGTCTCGTACAGTAAACTAGTGAAATGTGTGTTTTATAGTGCTTATAAAATGTTATTTTACAGCTTTGTTTCTGGATGGTCCGCATTTGTTTGTGTGTTTTCATGTTTAGTAGTCCTAAGCTTCATTTTAATACCAAATTTATATCGAAAAGGGGATGTCTCGTACAGTAAACTAGTGAAATGTGTGTTTTATAGTGCTTATAAAATGTTATTTTACAGCTTTGTTTCTGGATGGTCCGCATTTGTTTGTGTGTTTTCATGTTTAGTAGTCCTAAGCTTCATTTTAATACCAAATTTATATCGAAAAGGGGATGTCTCGTACAGTAAACTAGTGAAATGTGTGTTTTATAGTGCTTATAAAATGTTATTTTACAGCTTTGTTCTGGATGGTCCGCATTTGTTTGTGTGTTTTTCATGTTTAGTAGTCCTAAGCTTCATTTTAATACCAAATTTATATCGAAAAGGGGATGTCTCGTACAGTAAACTAGTGAAATGTGTGTTTTATAGTGCTTATAAAATGTTATTTTACAGCTTTGTTTCTGGATGGTCCGCATTTGTTTGTGTGTTTTCATGTTTAGTAGTCCTAAGCTTCATTTTAATACCAAATTTATATCGAAAAGGGGATGTCTCGTACAGTAAACTAGTGAAATGTGTGTTTTATAGTGCTTATAAAATGTTATTTTACAGCTTTGTTTCTGGATGGTCCGCATTTGTTTGTGTGTTTTCATGTTTAGTAGTCCTAAGCTTCATTTTAATACCAAATTTATATCGAAAAGGGGATGTCTCGTACAGTAAACTAGTGAAATGTGTGTTTTATAGTGCTTATAAAATGTTATTTTACAGCTTTGTTTCTGGATGGTCCGCATTTTTTTGTGTGTTTTCATGTTTAGTGGTCCTAAGCTTCATTTTAAAATCAAAATTATCTCGAAATTCGAATGTTCACTTTTTGCGCCGTAACCGAAATTGAAATTCATTAAAGTGATCGATACATACGCCCAAATAATAATAATAATAATAATAATAATAATAATAATAATAATAATAATAATAATAATAATTCCCTCAGGGGTCCTCATCTAGGGGATATGTGGATGGCGACCACAAGGTGGCCAAGCTGAGCAAAACATTTCTTCCACTTACTTGTGTTTTGCACTCTTTTAACTTTACTATCTAACCTCTCTTGGTTAACTCTTGTTTTTTTCGACTCCGACGCTATTAGGGCATCCGAGGGCTAGGGAGTCTTTCCTTTCTTCCATTTCTTCTTTCCTTTATTTTCTTTTCTTCTCCAGGAAAGCCTGACCAGAGGCTATAAGATGGCAGCCCCATCACTGGTCTTGCCTTCCTTTGGCCAGCAACCAATCGAAGGGACTATTATTATGCTTTCAAGTCTTATACGAGAATTTCCCGGAAGGATCAAAACGCTGGAGGGAAAATTTTCTATAGGATCGTAACAGGCCTTGGCCTAATACTTGGAAGGAAGAAGAAGAAGATAATAATAATAATAATAATAATAATAATAATAATAATAATAATAATAATAATAATAATAATAATAATAATAATCAATTGAGTTGGTTTTTACTTAATGGAAATCCCTATTCATTAATTCAATAAAAATAAAACGTAGTTTTATTTGATTTTCATATTTATTATATAATTCAGTGTACCGAAGCAGCTGTCACTGAATTATATAATAAATATGAAAATCAAATAAAACTACGTTTTATTTTTATTCAATTAATAATAATAATAATAATAATAATAATAATAATAATAATAATAATAATAATAATATACTGTACCAATAAGTTGAAAACATAATGACACAAGAAAACTATATACTTTTCAACATCACAAAATATTCTATAGCGTATGTGTGAAATGTCTGAATCTATTATTTGCAAGCTTAACAAATTAATCCTGTTTAAAAAAAGTCTGGTTTATAGCCATTGGAATTTTTTTAGTAACAAAATACATTTCCATTTGATTAAATTGCTTAGATTAGAACGCAAGTAAAATGGAATGTATTTTACATCTGCAGCTTTTGATTAACCAGATGGTATTTTCAAGATGTCGGAAGAGGTTAACATCTCGCAAATTGAGTCTCATGCTCACATGAGCGTATCATTTCTCCTGCGATATGCTCTTAAAATCAAGGGTATACAAACGAGCTATCAACATCGTTGCATTTGATATTTATTTATTTTTTACAGCAGACATAATTTATAGTCTACTTACATAATTACTGTGCATAGATCAACCATAATAGTCAATTTCAATATCGTGTATTCATTTTTTCAGTTATCTTTAGGGCATCATACCGTTATCTTAATGGTATCAACAAATTCCAAGTTTCGAAAGATAAATTTAAAAGAACACTCACAATAATATAAAAGTTAATGAAAAATATAACAGCTACCAAACGTTATAACTTAAGTGATCAATATCATAATTATCTTTACTATTAAAGAGGTTTTACAATCCAGCATCCATCTTCATGACCACAAAATTATTTTATTTTCTTCTTCTTCTTCTTCTTCTTCATCTGAAGAAGTAATTGCTTTGTCCCACGTTCTGGTGGCATTTTGATGTAGTAATTCTCTTCATGCCAGATGTTGTAGTAACATGTTGAAGATGGATTTGTGTCCCAAAAAGAATTACTGGTTCGGGTTGGGTTTTATTTTCGGTAGAGCCGGATTCTCTTCTCAAGGTCGGAAGTTGGTACACTGGATAGGAAAACACTTTAAAATCACTGAAAACTGTTTCTTGTAGAAATAAATACAAATTTATTCACTTTGTAGGTTCCTAGCAGATTAAGTTAATTTATGTAGTATTATTCTTCTCTATCAATTAAAATAAATTCTTTTCTTTTCTGGAATCAATTATTCTTGTATTAAATATTACATTTTATCTTGAGAACTCTTCTTGCTTATATCTTTGTGGGCAGTTATATGTAGAATGACTAGTGTAATTCTTTTATAATTTTAAAGAGCATTATTACATCACATGATGCTAATTTTAAATTCTATCGGTTAATAGTCCATTAAATAAGAGGTTTAAATTTGATTTGTTAAATCAAAAAGTTAATTTTTTAACATCCACTCAGAACTTAGTTTACTTTCATTTAAGATATGAAGTAGAGCAGGTGTTCTTATTACAGTTATAACAGAAAGCTTTATAATTCTGACAACAATGACTTAAAACAATTTTAAAAGCATTATTTACAAAAACTGTTATAATAATAATAATAATAATAATAATAATAATAATAATAATAATAATAATAATAATAATAATAATAATAATAGGTATCATTGCAGCCAATGGTCATGTAGAAAGAACTGTTTTCATGTCTTACAAAAGTCTGTTATCGATGTTCCTATGTTTTTACACTGTAATAGGTGATAACGGTCGCAGTGCGACCCACATAGTTTGCACTTGCACTTTTCTTCTGGGTTATGGCGCTTCACTGTTGTGCATATCCTGTGGTAGAAACCATGGACCGCGACTCTCGTCACGGTGTGTCTCAGGTCGTATCTGGCTGCTGTCCATTCCCTGTAGATCATCGCATCCGTTGCGTAGAACTCAGGCCATATCTGTTCTCTCTTCTCGTTGAGTTCCCACAGCAGTTCTTTGTAGGCATCTGTTGCCGGCACGAGAAGGTCCAGGTGGAGCTCTTCTATGAAGAATGGTTCCTTTGTCAGTATGTATGTTAGGCGTGAAGGCGTGTATTTTGATACGCTTAGCGCTATCTTTAAAAAGTGTGCTTTGACTTTCTCTATTTCCTCTAGGTTTGCCCTATTTAGGTTCTTCCAAATCACTTCTATTCCATAGGTCATGATTGGTGCTATTTTTAAGCGGAAGATGGTCATTGCTGTCTCCAGGGATAGTTCACTCAGGCTTTTAATGCTGTTCGTTGCTATTCTGGCCGCTAAGGCGCGTTCTTTGATGTACTTATCGAAGGTGTCACCTCGGCTCTGCAGTGTGATCCCCAGATATTTGAACTGGTTTACATTTTGCAGTGGGTCTCCCTTATACCGAATGCAGTCATTCGTTGCGAGTCTTCCTCCTTTCCTGAAGGTCATTTTTACTGTTTTCTTCTCATTTATTTCTAGGTCGTTCTTTTCGGCCCATGCTACGAGTTTGTCGAACGCTGTTTGAGCTTTTTCGATGTCTTGGGATGTAATCACCATGTCATCAGCATATGCCAAGATTTGGACGTTTTCTGTTTCTATCTCTGTGGGTATTTTTGCTGTTGCTATTATGAAGAGTAGGGTAGAGTAGTTATGTAGTACAATTTCTTTAATTGTTGCTGAGACATTTCTATTCAACAATGAACAACAATGAATTATTTAGGTGTTTTTCTTTATTTAAGTTATATTTAAATATTAAAGGAATTTTAAAATGCAAAATTATTAACTTTAACTTTCTTATTATATTAAAATCCTGCTATACATCTTCCTCTTCTTCTTCTTCCTCTTCCACTCTTCTCTATCCATCAAATTCGGGTCTTGTGGATATTATTTTCCTACATTTGGCATCAGCAAAAATCCCATTCAAGTTGTTCTTTGACTTTATTTTATTCGTCTCCTTTCCGTTGGTTTCTCTATTCAAACATCGGCTTAAAAATTCATCATAACCACATTCATCATATTCCCATACGTCATTAGGCCTTTCTTGACCCGTTTCGGTTCCAGCTAGACGGAGTCTACAAGGCGATTCTGTGGACGTCCAGGTCGCCGTGAGGGTAGTATTGATGAATTTATTGAGATATCTTAATTACTGTTATTCGAGATACATTATATAATATATGTTTGAGAGAGATTTTCATGCGTGATATTGTGCATTACAGAGACTCTTGACGTCCAACTCTTTTAAAAAAACAAACTGAAAATATATAAAGCTATTATTCTGCCAGTTAGATTATATGGATGCGAAACTTGACTTTAAGAGAGGAAATGAGATTACGAGCATTTGAGAATGAAGTTCTTAGGAAAAAAATTGGACTAAAGAGAGATGAACAGAGAGGTGAATGGAGAAGACTACATAACAGTGAACTACATGGTCTTTATAGGAAGCCAGATGTAATGAGAACAGGTAAATCTCGTAGACTGCGGTATGCAGGACATGTATCACGAATGGGGAATGAAAGACGTGCATGGAAGTTTCTTGTAAGAAAATCAGAGGGAAAACGCCCAGTTGGTAGACCAAGCATGAAGTGTGAGAATAACATGAACTATGATTTGAGTGAAGTAGATTATACAGGGAATGATTGGAAAGCATTAACTCAGGATAGGGATGTGTGGAGAGCGTATGTACGTGCGGACATGAACCTACGGGTTCGATAGTGCCAGTGAATTAGTTTGTGGAGATTTTCTCCTCCAGTGATTGCATATTAAGTGCTTGTTATTCCAATTCTAGTCGAGAGGTGGGAATGTAGCAGTTGGTCACAGATGTCTAATTTCAGCAGCTGTTATTCTGCAGATATTTTCAATTTTATAATCAAAATTTCGTTCACACAGAGGAAAACAGATAGTGCAAAAGTTTTATGTAATTTTATCCTCGAGTGTTTTTTATCCACATTGGGTTTTGGGGTAGAATTTAGCAGACCTAATATTAAAAGAAATGATTTATTACACATTTCTCTCCGTTATAGGAAATATTATACTCAAAATATTGAAGGAAAGACTTGTTCTAAAAGATCTCATATTCCACTAAAATATTATTTCAAATTTATAGCTTTAAATGTCATCCGTGTGGTTTTATCCGGTGCTATACTAATACCAATAATTTTATGATTTTATTTAATTTGAATAAATCATTTTATAAATATTATACTCAGAGTTCTTAATTACGACCTTATCATCAGCAATTAAACATGTTCAGTCTTCTGTATTGTTAAATTATTATGAAGTGATAATGATAAACCGAAACTTGTAAATATTAAGAATAAAAAATGGATAGTCATACAGTATTTTATAACTCTATATTAGAATCTTAATACAAGAATACCATTTTAGGCATTTTAGGCTAATTTCCCATGATATCAATTATTGTTTGTACTGTACATACTTTCTGTTATTAAAATTTATTTTGTGTTCAGTGTCGTCCTACTTTAATTCGACATTCAAATACCAATATGTGAAATGATAGTCTACTGAAATAATATAATTTTCAAACATTACGTTTGCTGATTTTATAATGTATTATGCTTATTATAAGACTGAATTCTTTAAGATAAAATATTCCATTCCATTTATGTAGTTTAACCTCTCACCTTTATAGGTACTTTTACGTGCCACACGCTACACGGGCCTTATAGTGGCACGGCCTGTCGGGAGAGGGATTTTAACATATACTTTTTTGACCACACAAGGACATACAGGGTCTCACTGAATTTAGGATCAGCTCAAATATCAGGGCCTCCTCCGAGACAACACAACAAAGACAATTCATACCATTCACACACAAATTCATACTAAACATGAAGAATAATTTAATTTAATGATGATTATGACGGTCTGTTGATGTTTGGGGACCGTTTCCTGACATTTGCTGTTTAGGTGAGGAAAAGCCCCGAAAATAAACCTCACCCAGGAAACGTGTCCTGGGAGCGACACTACCTGGAGACCACAGCGGATGGCTGAGAAAATATAGTGTTCCAATCTATTTATAATTAATTGAAAAAAAATTCAAATATGTCCATAACCATAATTGTCTCTGAGCTGTCATACTACATATTTGTAGTCTCAAAATACTAGTCGATACTAGTAAAATTCATGGTAAGTTTCCGTTGAGGTATGAGTTCACAGTAATATAAAATAGTTACCTTGTAGGTCCGTCTCCTCAACTTAAGTTATTTTAAAACTCTGTAGGCCTTTCGGGACTAGTCCCATCATCAGTAGATTGCATTAGGTCCGTACTTGTTGACCCTTATTGAAGCACTGACTTGGTTGTGAGAATTTTGTACTGAGGATAGTGTGGACTGGGTGCGTATTCATTGAGAATACATATACTGTAGGAAATCGCAATCCTAAGAGAAATCTACAACAACCTGATTCTCAATGAATACATACCCAGTCCACACAATCATATGTACAAAATTCTCACAACCAAGTCAGTGCTTCAACAAGGGTCAACAAGTACGGACCTAATGCATTCTGCTGATGATGGGACTAGTCCCGAAAGGCCTACAGCGTTTTAAAATAACTTAAGTTGAGGAGACGGACCTACAAGATAACTATTTTATAGTTTTAAACCGTACATTATATTACTGTCAAAATGCTAGAATTTTTTCTACAAATCTTAATTTTTTAAACTGTGACACATTACAACAGTCATATGTGAAGAGAGCTGACAATAAACGGTCTGTAAACAAAAACACGTAGCAAATGTAATACAGGATAGGAAGAGTCATACTGCATGGGTTACTGGGCCAGATACTGTAATACAGGATAGGAAGAGTCATACTGCATGGGTTACTGGGCCAGATACTGTAATACAGGATAGGAAGAGTCATACTGCATGGGTTACTGGGCCAGATACTGTAATACAGGATAGGAAGAGTCATACTGCATGGGTTACTGGGCCAGATACTGTAATACAGGATAGGAAGAGTCATACTGCATGGGTTACTGGGCCAGATACTGTAATACAGGATAGGAAGAGTCATACTGCATGGGTTACTGGGCCAGATACTGTAATACAGGATAGGAAGAGTCATACTGCATGGGTTACTGGGCCAGATACTGTAATACAGGATAGGAAGAGTCATACTGCATGGGTTACTGGGCCAGATACTGTAATACAGGATAGGAAGAGTCATACTGCATGGGTTACTGGGCCAGATACTGTAATACAGGATAGGAAGAGTCATACTGCATGGGTTACTGGGCCAGATACTGTAATACAGGATAGGAAGAGTCATACTGCATGGGTTACTGGGCCAGATACTGTAATACAGGATAGGAAGAGTCATACTGCATGGGTTACTGGGCCAGATACTGTAATACAGGATAGGAAGAGTCATACTGCATGGGTTACTGGGCCAGATACTGTAATACAGGATAGGAAGAGTCATACTGCATGGGTTACTGGGCCAGATACTGTAATACAGGATAGGAAGAGTCATACTGCATGGGTTACTGGCGCCAGATACTGTAATACAGGATAGGAAGAGTCATACTGCATGGGTTACTGGGCCAGATACTGTAATACAGGATAGGAAGAGTCATACTGCATGGGTTACTGGGCCAGATACTGTAATACAGGATAGGAAGAGTCATACTGCATGGGTTACTGGGCCAGATACTGTATTACAAGGATAGGAAGAGTCATACTGCATGGGTTACTGGGCCAGATACTGTAATACAGGATAGGAAGAGTCATACTGCATGGGTTACTGGGCCAGATACTGTAATACAGGATAGGAAGAGTCATACTGCATGGGTTACTGGGCCAGATACTGTAATACAGGATAGGAAGAGTCATACTGCATGGGTTACTGGGCCAGATACTGTAATACAGGATAGGAAGAGTCATACTGCATGGGTTACTGGGCCAGATACTGTAATACAGGATAGGAAGAGTCATACTGCATGGGTTACTGGGCCAGATACTGTAATACAGGATAGGAAGAGTCATACTGCATGGGTTACTGGGCCAGATACTGTAATATTGATCGTGCGACATTGCGTGCCGCTACCTCTCAGCTAACAGGCTCACTTTACGCCGCCCAACTACACTTTACGCCAAGATTTAAAAAAGAAGAAAGAAAAAGGAAAGTTGATAGAGAATTTATAGACTCCATATATCTGCATTGAACATTCGTGACCTTAATTTTTGTATATTGGCTGTTTAACTCTAACTTGCGTGGTCATTTAATTCGTGAACAGAAACGGTTCGCTATTCCTCCAGTTTTTACGTGTATTTTATAAAAAAAAAGTATTATATGTTTAACTGTACAAAATAACTGATAACCGGAATTCTAGACTAGATATTGAATTTTTGGTAATTTCCCTAGTAGATCTGAGCAATAATTCAAACAACGGTGGTAACACCTCGCCAACAAACTTGATGGTCATGGGTTCATAGAACTATTAGTGAAGTTAACCTCAGGGGTCCTCATCTAGGGGATATGTGGATGGCGACCACAAGGTGCCCAAGCCGAGCAAAACTTACTTGTGTTTTGCACTCTTTTAACTTTACTATTTAACCTCTCTTGGTTAACTCTTGTTTTTTCGACCCCGACGCTATTAGGGCATCCGAGGGCTAGGGAGTCTTTCCTTTCTTCCATTTCTGCTTTCCTTTATTTTCTTTTCTTCTCCAGAAAAGCCTGACCAGAGGTTATAAGATGGCAGGCCCATCACTGGTCTTGCCTTCCTTTGGCCAACAACCAATCGAAGGGACTATCATTATGCTTTCAAGTCTTATACGAGAATTTTCCGGAAGAAGCTGGAGGGAAAATTTTCTATAGGATCGTAACAGGCCTTGGCCTAATACCTGGAAGGAAGAAGAAGAAGAAGAAATTCAACTTTATAAACTCCATATATTTGAATATAAAACAGGTTTTTTTAATTAGGAGAAGAAAACACGGTAAACGTAATAAAATATAGGGTCCTATGGGAGATATGGACCCCATGAGAGATAAGATTGAAGAATGGAAGAAGCCTCATAATATATATAGTTTTCTAATACTATCAGTGTTATTAATTCTAATAGGTTGAGAAAACCAACTATAACGGCTGGGAGATCCTGCTGCTGATCACATATCACCAGTATACCATCGTCTACTAGATCTTAGTAATAACGTAGGGAGTGGCAATACACTGGTAACACGCTCGCTAATAAACTTAACGGTCGTGGGTTCAAACCTTACTTACTTAATACAGGCTTTCCACTTTACAGCAGTTTCTAGAGATTCCTATCTTCCCATTGTCCATCTTCCATACCCCTCTTCATCATGGCATCATATATTCCCTCATACCATGCTCTTCTACTTCTTCCCCTCTTCTTTCTGCCTGGCCCATCCAATCCAACACCTGTTTAGGTCACTGGTCTTCCGACATCCGTTGTACATGTCCATACCACTGTAGAGCTCTCTTTGTTATCCTATCGATAACAGTTTCTTCTGCATCCATTTCTTGTCTGATATATGTATTTCGAATATGTTGTAGCCTGGATATTCTCATACTTCTCCGTAATCCATCCGTTTCTGTCGCCAAGATTCATTTCTGCATCCTTTCAATTATAGCCCAGCTTTCTGATTCATATGTAAGTATACTTTCTATTATTGTATGTATAATCTTTTCTTTTTTTTGGATCAAATTTCTATTCCATAAAAAACCATTCAGGAATCTAATCGCCTTTCTTGCACAATTTACTCTGTTTAATAATATATTTTTCACAAGTACCAGATTCATCTATTATAGATCCAAGATATTTAAATTCTTCAACATGTTTAATTATCATATTATCTGTTTGTAGGTCTTCTGAATTTTCTCCGATTACCATATATTTTGTTTTAATATAATTTATCTTCAGTCCACCTACCTCAAATGCATCGACCAACTTTCTGATCATATATTCTATATCTTGTTTATCTTGTCCTATTATAATCTGGTCATTAGCGAATAATAAATTGTGCAGTAAATGGCCATTAATGTTGATTCCCATTCCCCTACATGACTTATTCCATTTCATTAATACATCTTCTATATCTTGAACAATGTTGGTGACATCCCGCATCCTTGCCTTAATCCTTTTGTTATATCAAATTCTGAGGATACTCTATTTCCAACCTTAATACTTGCTTTACAATCATACATTATTTTTATAAAATGTATAAGAGATTTAGGTATTCCAAACTTCTCCATTGACACCCAAAGTTTGTTGATGGGTACAGAGTCATATATGCCTTTTTTCAGCTTTATAAATGTCATATGAACTACTTTTTTCTTTGGCCAACATCATTTCTGTAATCTGCCTAATCACAAATATATTATCAAGGCACGATTTACCCGCTGTGAAACCTGTTTGTTTTTCTGATATTTTATTTTGTATTAGTTCCTCCAATCTAATTTTAATTTGAGCATGTTCTTTCCAATTTTTCTAGATTATTTTATTTTATCTAAAAGTTTAAAAAAATACTTAGCTCATTTCTAATATCTTCACTTCTTCTTTTATCTAGAAGTTTGCAGCCAGCCACACTTCTCAGAAATCTCATTTCAGCTGCTTCTATTATATTCTCTTCTCTTTTAGTTAAAACCCAAAATTCACTACCATACAATAATAAGGGGACTGTCACTGCTTTATAAAATTTTAATTTTGTTTCCTTTCTTATGTTTTTAAGTATTATTTTAATTGTGGGACCATTTTCGCTTCGATTTTTTTAATTGCAGTTATCTTTTTAATGTTTGAAGCAGAGATTGCCCTTCTCCTACCAATAACAATTATTTATGACAAGTTCAAGTATAAAATCATGACTAATTATTAGCCTTTTTAGAAGAATAAGATTTTTTACTTTTAATTTATTTTTTGAAATAAGTTTAATTCCTACGTTATTTTTAATACATATAATTAAATTTATTAAGTTTATTAAGTTTGTTAAACAGATCTTCATTTTTAAAATGGGAAATTTCATAACCCAGCTATTTAAAATAGTTCATTTATTCAATGGGTTTCCCTCCATTATTATATTATTTTAGCTCTTACGGTATCTGATCTCTTGAAAGCTAAGATTTTTGTTTTACTTATTGATATTTTGAAATTGCAATTCTGTAAAACGTTATTTAATATAATATTATTATTACCATAATCTTCATTATCATGATCGTCATCATCTATTTCAGGGGTTATGGTTCTTAGACTGTTCCTTCTCGAAATAAATTATCTGTCCTATTCTTATTATTATCATTATTATTAAATTCAGGAAAACATTGGAATGGGTCCACCTGGCATAAGAAGGAAAGGAAGACCTCAAACTCCAGGATGCAAGAAATAAGAACTGGAATGAGAACAAGAGGACTTGGACGACATGGAGTGGATGGATAAAGACGAGTGGAGAAGGAAATTAAAACTATAGGCACAGAAATATGTGCAAACATTAAAAATATGTAAATAAATAAATAAATAAATAAATTAATTAATTAATTAATTAAATTATTATTATTTTTACCATCGTTGTCTTTCATCATCATAGTAGTTGTCTTTCATCGTAATAGCTGTATTTTATAATAGTTGTTTTTATAATAGTTACTAATTAATGCCCGGCGTGCGCTGCTACGCCTAAATAAATGAAAATTAATGGACTTTTATGTTTAGTTGAATAAATGGAAGGTAAATAATTATAAATTTATATTTTTAGATACCCCGTGCTGATAATCCGGCGTTGCCCGGTAATCTACTTATTCCGATCTTCTTGACATAAATGAGTTGAAATACGAAAATTAATGTGTTTTATGTTTAGTTAAATAAGTGAAAGGAAAAATTTATATTGTAATTATTTTTAGATACTCCGTGCTGTTTACCCGGCGTTGTCCGGGAATCTACTCATCTCCATATTCTTGGCATCAATGAAAGATATAAATGGTTATTGTGAGTTATCCGTAAGAGGTAAACATATGCTGACACGGATTTTTTGTAGAGCTTTTTGAGATATTCAATTCTCTGTACATTCATTTTGTGTATTTGTTATGGTTTAGGCAGCGTAAGTCATTTAAGCGTCTAAAGAGCTTCTTTTTTCACGTTTTCCATTACAAAGGGCGATTTTTAAGGGTGTAGGAGTTGAGTATCACAACTCTCTTATAGCCTATTTTCATCCCGGGAATGTCCTGAACATTTTGCAAAAAGACCCATCACAATCGGATCAACGTATGGCCGGGCATAAAGTACAAACAAACAAACATACAAACAAACAAATATTCATTTTTATATATTAGATTTTTATAATAGTTTTTTTGTAATATTTATTTTTATAATTTATTTTATAATGGTTATTTTTATAATTGTTATTTTCTAAAATAGTTAATTTTTAATCATTGTTACTTGTACCACTGTTAATTTTATCATCATTGTTTTCTTTATTATCATTGTTATCTTTACTATTTTTATTTATTACCATCGTTATTTTTATAATTATTATTATTATTATTATTACTTTTGATTTTTAACATCGTTATTATTATTATTATTATTATTATTATTATTATGTTAAATGCCCAGCAATGATGAATGGAGTCTTATGGAACAGACATATAACCAGGAAAAAAAGTTACAAATATATAATTCAATAGTGAGAAGTACTGTCACGTATGGAGCTGAAGTTTGGAAATTCAACAAAAACGTTGAACAAAAACGTATGTCGATGGAAATGGATTTCTTCAGGATAGCAGCAAGATGTTCAAAATTAGACAAAATAAGAAATACTGGCATAAGAGAAAAAATTAATATTGGTTATTCAATAGTAGATTATATACAGTATAAGCAATTAAATTGGTATGGGCACGTACGACGAATGCTAGAAGAAAGATTACCCAGGAAAACATTGGAATGGTGTCCACCTGGAAGAAGGAGGAGAGGAAGACCTCGAAACTCGTGGATGCAGGAAATAAGAACTGGAATGAGAGCAAGGGGACTGGAGGACATGGATTGGATGGAGAGAGACGAGTGGAGAAGAAAAATAAAACTTTAGGCACAGAAAGATGTGTAAACATTAAAATTCTGTACCGTATATAAATAAATAAAATGTTAAATGCCAAATATTATACAATTAAATGTTAATTTGTGTATATATTTAGCAAATATATTTACTGAAGGGTAAAGTGATCCCACTACAGACCATAGGAGACCCTTGGGGTAGCAGATGTTAAGACTCCCACTTTTTCTAGACAATCGGTTCTTGATGCCATCCGGGTTGTCAACCCTGGATTACGGCAGCCTTAACCCCCATAAGACGCGTCTGATATTCATTTCTTTTAGAGGTTGATTCGACCCCAGGAACATGGAGCCATCAGATGGTTGGGTAGTTTAAAAATCGTGACCCCAGGGACTCGAATTCTCGATCTACTGGTTTGTAGCATATTGCCTTAACCAACTACGCTATGGTGTGCCTCCAAAAATTTATTTTAACGTCGGAATTTTGTTTCACAAGTCAATTTACGTTTTGTCCAGATTTTTCCCCAAAATATAGTCAATATTTATTTTAACTTCGGAATTTTCTTTCACAGTCAATTTACGTTTTGTCCAGATTTTTCACCAAAATATAGTCAATTGGTAACAGCGCTATTTGTCGATATTTATTCCTAATATTTTCGATATGTTTCCGTTTCGTTCAGGCATTGATGTATCATCATGCGCTCGTTGCTTGCAGTTTACGGAAAATATTTGTGAATAAGCGTGATAGTGCTGATGGCTGACCGATGTTCCGCCAGTTGAATAGAAACCCCTAAAAATTTAATGAATCAAAACAACAAATTATTAAACAGAATCCAATACATTTTAATGTGATACATTATAATCTGTCTCGTGTTAACAAAAATATTAAATAAAGACTACATAATTTTAGCTCTAAATGAAGTAAAAATACAAGAATTTTCGCACACAGTTGGTAAGGTTGCTTGAAGGAATCGTTCCATAAAACGAAAACTATTTTCTAGATCTAAAAAAAAACTAACTAATCGTTAGGAAACACAACATCAATATTGGCGTATTCGCCGTGTTGATAGGCTAAACATCTGAATCTCTCTCTAAGCGTGCAGTCTAATCATTTCTAAGCAGGCGTTACCACAAAATTAAAATTCTATATTTAGAAATTCACTAAAAGTTCAATGTTGAGAAACAGGGGGCAAATATTTGGCAACCTACATTCTAACTCATTAGGACGTGGTGATGTCAGCTATTGTCAATAGGAATCTCAATCTTAGACATTTCATGATTTGTTTTTCTGGACGATTTTTGCTTCAAGTGATTTAAATTAGCCATTCCATTGTTCAAATTATGCTACTAAATATTTTCTGAAATATCTATATATTAATATCATCATCATCTTCATCTTCAAGGTATGGGCCTGTTGACCCGTTCCGCTCCCCGGTGCACTATATGATGCAGGTGCAGGTGGTCTTTCCAACGTCGTTTTGGTCTTCCTACATTTCTTCGGCCTAGAGGCCTATAATGAAGCAGCTGTTTTGATTAAACGTTTATTCGGCATTCTTTGTATATGTTCAAACCAATTACGTTTATTTGTGTGTATTCTCTCGTTTACATTATATATTTGTAGTTCATCTCTGATATCTTGACTCTATATATTAATACGCGAAGAAAAAACTTTGTACCCATTTTTAAGCGCATTGCGCAGACGGAAGAAAGTGAAATTTGGCATAATTAATGTTAATATAGAGAAGGAGTGCAGAAAAATAAAATTTATGTATAATATGTGTTACAAATAAATTGAATTAAACAAAAAAAATCTCTAAGCAATTTATGTGTATTATTCATTTGTTTACATTAATACTGAGAGTGTATTATTGCACAAAGAAAATTGTGCAGCAGCAATATGAATTAACTTACTCTCGTGTGTTTATTATTAGTGGTTTAAAAAAGTGAGTACATTTTATTATTTAAATTTAAATTAAATCCTGTCTAATCTTGGTCTCTGTAATTTCATTACATATATTTTTTATATCTACATATTCGCATCTACTTCCATTATAGAACATTGGCGGGTCGGAGTGAGAGACAAAGAAGAAGGGATATATATTGCCGTACACATAATAATAGGCCAAATGTAAAGTTAAATAGTATACAAATATCAAATGACGCGTTATTGTTTTTTTAATACGGCTTAGCCAAGTTATACCATACATTTCCTATCGTTCGTATTTATAAATCGAAAATTAATGCATAATGACGTATTTGTAACAAATTTAAACAATTAATGAATTATTGTGGTCGAATTTCGATCGCTGGGCGACCACTAGTAATTATAAAAATGTTCACTTACCGAACAATTTGACTCAAATAGTAGCGCATGAGACTCGTATTCAAGAGGACTCTAGTTCAAATTACTGTGCAAATTAAAGTGACTAGGGCATTTCAATAAATCATATCCTAATCATAAAACCTCCAAAACTTTGTTTCTAGTAACTATGTAACATCGAATATTTACTTAAACTGTATTAACCAACAAGAAAATGTTTTTATTTTTATTCATTTTTGAAAGAAGATGGATTGATATATTATCTCATTACTGCATATCACTCGTTAAACTACTACTATCCACTTTATCACTACATCATTTTCTTCTTCTTCTTCCATACAAGTATTAGGTATAGAGGTTTCTTACGATCTCACTGAGGAATTTTCCTTGGACGGCCCAGATATCTCTTCTCTGTTGGACAATAACGAAGTATGGCTTTGGAACTTTTCTCTGAATTCCTTCGTCGCAAATGATTCATTCAAATGTTCTGGTATTCATGTATGCACATCAATGTGTTCATAATGCGCACGTTTTATTTTGTAGTATTCGCATATTTGACCATGTTACACCTTCCCTGGAACAATTATCGTGGCTTCGTCTAAGAGATCGTAGGACTGTCCATTCCCTATCTCTTTTCTATAAAATACTTCATACATCATCGCCTAATTAATTATCTCGCCGCTTCATCAGACTATCCGACACACACAATTTTGACACTCGATCCCATCAGCACATTGTCCTTTATATCCCTCCTCATCACACTGTATATTATTCATTATCTTTTACAGTCTCACTTGCCAAAACATGGAATTCCCTTCCGCCCTATGCCAGAGACTGTCAGACTATAACATTCTTCAAAAACAAACCAAAGAATTATTTAATAACAAACTAACTTATACACCTCACTGATAGAACTATTTTAACAATTAATAAATTTAGTTATTTATGAAAATAATATTAAAATTAAATATTTTCACTTGTTTAAATATTGTATAACCGTAAAATTAGATTTCTATATGTTACTATTTTTCTTTTGTTTTTTATATAGGCCCCTACATTAGACAGGGGCGGCCTACCAAAAATTTAATTTATCTTGCTAGAGTACATTTTATTGTAAGTTTTCGTCTTAATCTTAACTATCATTAACTGGTTGTATTATAGATCATAATATAATAGATATTATCTTATTGGTCAAATCTTCATTTAGTATTTAATTTCTTATTGTTCAAATCTTCCTTTAGTATTTAATATTAGAGTTAATTATGATTGTTATATTCTGATGTAATATATGTTTGTCCTGATGAGTGGAAGAGAAGGTCGCATGGCGTTAACTCCACCAGGCTAAATAAATAAATAAATAAATAAAAATAAATGATTGGTTCTAAGCGTAGTTCCTTCAAGACATCATTCATTGAGTTAGTAATCCTTCTAGGTGCCCTCTGCTGTATATCTGATAAATCTTATTTCGCCAGAAGTTATCCTGCTCTCCTCTCCTTTCCTCGAAGACCATGCCTCACTGCCGTAGCAAAGTGCAGGTCTTTCTAAGGTTTTGTATAACTGTACTCTGGCATCTCTATGGACTGGTGAAAGTTTCATTAATGAATTTGTTATTCATCATAATTTTATAATTTTAGTTTGAAGATATAGTAATTTAACATACATCATGCTTCTAGAGCCTAGGGGAACAACAATTATTAATAAGCTTTGTCTCAATTTGTGATCGAACTGAAGTTTGATAAATCCGAAATAATTTTACTCCTAGACACTATGTTGAACTATAATAATATATTTATTAATTTAAATTAATATAAATTACGGTTATACCCCACATGGCACTTTAGTAAGAATACAGCGGATTCACCAGCGAAGATGTTCATGAAACTGATTTATGCTAAACGCCGTGTTAGTATTTTATTTAAGGACGCTTTTTACGAACTCAGTTTATTACCATTTTTAATAAAAATTGAGCGTAAAAGGACAGACCAATTTTGCTCAGAGGTGTCTTATTTCAGGATCGAGTTTATTTTACATGTCTTTCGAATGAAGTCATACTTACTATTTTTACATAAATAAATACTCATGGTTAGAAGTCCGGGTTTGAATCCGTGAAACCCAGATGTCACTAAACAACTATGAGGATGGCTAATATTATGTTACGTCATATAATCATGTATGATAAAGTTACGAAAATTTCCATAGGACATTTTCTTAAATCCTTCCGTTTGTCTGATCTCATAGTTCATAACTGACATAAAGAGCAGAAATCCTTAAAACAATGGGTAGAGAATCCCTTCATGCACCATTAGTGCCATGTGGAGTCTGTTTATACACCAGATGTCTATGCTGTACTAATTCCCAGGTACATAGACTACACTCGTCCTGAAAATGTTCAAGAAATGCAGTATAATGAAGAGTCATATTAAGACCTCCTAAAATGTGCTCTTAATTATTACATCGTAAAAGGAATCTATGGCATATTTCTATTTACGAAGACAATTCTTAGGACTATTGGAAAAATATACCAAGACATAGCTGTTGCAGCAATTACATTAAATTAGGATCATATATCATCATCATCATCATCTTAAGGCACGACAACTTCAAAAGTGAAAGTCTTGGCCTTCTCAACAATCCTCCTCCATGCCAATCTGTCTCTTGCCATATTCAAATTAGTCACTTTCATTTTCTTTAGATCATTCATTGTGCCATCCCCCCATCTTCCAACAGTTCTGCCTCCTATAGGTTTCCATTTGTAGAGTTTCTTTGACCAGTCGCTGACCAGTCGCTGATCATCCATTACTTATCAAATGTCCAAGCCAACCAATTCTAAGAGATCTTATATGGTTTACTGTATTCTGATATTTTATTAATTTGTTTAGTTCGTTATTTGTTTTGATTCTCCAACAGTTATCAGTTCCTCTATTTGGTCCAAATATTCTTCTTAAAAGTTTTTTCTTTCAAACATTACTAATTTCTGGATCATATATTCGTGCTATATATTTTTTTCAAGATAATTGAAATAAATGCGACCCATCCATGCATAGTAATTCTACCCGAAGGCAGGTCTTACACTGCAATCATAGCATTTTCATTCTATGCTTGCAGCTTTACTAGGGGATTGTAGGTGTGGTAGCTTCCCGTTGCTTTCCACACCGGTGAAGAGGATGGTGATGATGATAATGATAAGGATGATGATGACGATGATGGCCATAAGATTTCGGGACCGTTTGGGCCTTAAAGTTTTCCCGACATTTGTGTTACAGGTGACAAAAAAACCCGATAAAAACCTCACCCAGAAAAACTGCCCGACCGGGGATCCAACCCGGGCCCGCTGCGTGACAAGGCAGCACGCTACCTCAAGACCACAGCGGTGAACTATATAAATGCGATAAAATGTCGTATATCCAGAACTGTATCGAAGTAAATACGTTTATTGAGAGAATTCAGAATGCTCGTTATCACTAATTTTGAAATACATTAAGCAGGCAAAGAATGAGGTGGGAGAATAACATTAACCTTGATTTGAGGGAAGTGGATTATACAGATGATGATTGGAAAACAATAGGTCATGTTAGGAATGTATGGAGGGCTTATGTCCGCGCCACCATGAACTTATAGGTTCGACGTGTCAGTGTGAGTTAGTGACGCATGTATAGATAAAGAGCTTAATTAATGGAAGGGTTGTTAAATTGTTAATAAGTAGTAAGTTTGTCGTTTCTTGATTATGAATTGGGAATGGAAAGGTATTGAATAATAGGAGAAGTGTTATTTATATATTTGAGGTGATTTATAATTTTGTATATCTGGGTTTCTTAACCCTCGAATTCGTAAATTCGTAATGTATCAATTTTGCTACACATCAGTTGCTTGAATTAATTTAATATTTTAAATAAATCAGAAGAAAACGAACAAAACGAAACCACTTAAATATGTGTATAATTACACTGTCAACATGATTTTTGTCTCATGAGTACCAATAGTTGTACGTAATGCAGTTTTTATCGTGTTTTCAAATATGTATTCGGAATTTCTCCACCACCCACAGTTCTTTTATTCCAATTTCAATTAATGGATTTAAATAATTATTTTTTAATAAACGTTTTTTCGTCCATTTGTCCATTGTAAAATAAAACCAAATGAGCTAACTCACGAGATTTCAGCTATGGAAAAGAGATATCAAGGCAAATGGAATCCTAATATTGCTGGCCGATTATTGTTGGACCACCAAGAGGGATGCTCTACAGGCATAATATGGCAGAAAATAGCCATTTCTTACTTCCTAGGTGAGTCCGAATGATCGAATATTGTGTAGTTACGAATGTAGAAAATATTAAAGTGTTTGAAATTATAAATTCCTGTCTCTCGGAAACCTTGCGTGTTGGAGAAAACCCGATATCATATTTGAATTCAGAAGAAAAAAATACTATCAGAATCACATATTTTTCTTTCTGAGACAAAATAAACGTTTTTTTTTTTGTTGTTGTTCAGTGTTATAGGCTACAATATTCCTATTAATAACAGTTATACAAGATTGCGTTTTCACTGCGGTCCGCCACATTCAAATAACTAACATAAGAAATTTGTGTTTTGCCAATTTAAGGGTTAATTGATGAACCTAAAAATTAATATGGTTGAATAAATTAACAGAATGATACAAAATGTTAATAAGACACATTTTAGATTAATAAACCGTTTTAAACAGAAAACAATTTTTTATCAATGCCACCAGGTTCTCTTTACGACATTTTTCGTATTATCTCCTGGCATTAGCTTACTTCTAACCCACTTCTGAGGTTAGGGCGCCTGGAAGGCGGAGTTATGCTACCCCGATAATATATTATAGGTGATAACGATTATGATGAGTCAGCAGAGGCCTTATTCCTAAACTTAATCTAAATGAGGCGAGAATGATAGTGATAATAATGTGGGCAGATGGTGTTCGGGGACCGTTTGTTTTACAGGTGAGGAAAAACCCCGGAATAAACCCTCACCCTAAAAACATGTCCCGACCGAGAATCCAACTCGGGCCCACTGCGTGAAAAAGCAGCACGTACCTCGACACCACAGCGGTGGACTCGAAATGTGATTTATATAAAACACTTATAAAACAGTTGCTAATATATGGCTGTCAAACCTTGACAATGTTAATGAGTGATACACCAAGACTGAATACTTATGAGAACAAAATATTCAGAGAAATATATGGCTCTGCATATATTATGGAGAGCGGCGGACAAGATACAACCGTGAACTCTACCGATAAATGATTCAAAACTCCTGATGCCGTAACATTAATTAAAGTTTCAAGACTGCGATGGACAGGACAACTGCAAAGAAGGCTGAGCATGAGATTCTTAGGAAAGTTATGGAGATTAAATCTTAAGTAAAAGGAATGTGGGTCAACCAAGACTGGTACAAATTAAGTTTAGGAGGACCTTAAGTTGGGAATTAAAGGATGGTAGCAGTTGTAAGGGATATAAAAGTCTGGGAGAGAGGTTATCAGAGATCCAAAGTGGACTGTTGTCCTTATGCTGCTGTTGATGATGACTATTACCTATGTCCACCGCAATGGTCTAGATGTAAAATCTTTGCCTCGGAACCAGCTGATTCGGATTCGATTCACCGTCAGGATAACTTTTTTGTGTGAGATTTATTTCGGGGCTTTTTCTCATGTCTAAGAGAATGTTAGGAAATTTAGGTCCAGATACGGTATCCTTCGAACACCATCTCGTCATCGTAAATCACCCATATACTATCTATATTATTTCAATTTGAATGAACGAGTGAGCGTCTCTTCCTTAAATATTTGTGTTGACTCTATAATGATCTCGAAAATGTTTCTTATCCAAAAAGGCTTTTTAAGCCCTTGTGTGGTTAAAAAAAGCGCATTTATGATACCCTTAGTTAGCAATTGTCTCCCTATATTTGCGAGATTATGGATACACAGTTTATGAGGAAGTTCATGGTGTGGCCACTAATGGAAATAACAGACGAATAGATATTATTGCATTTAGACCATCTTCTAAAATTGGTATGATATTAGATCCCACAATCCGTTTTGAGACTCATAGTGGCCAACCTGAGGAAGTTGACTGTGAAAAGAAAGCCATATATGAGCTAACAATTGACTATTACAAAGATAAATACCAATTAGATAGTATAACTGTCACAGGATTGATGATCGGGGCAAGAGGTACTATACCAGGATTCTTAGCTAAATTTTGGAATTCCTTAGATTTGGCAAGGGGGTATCTTTCTAAAATTGCCATCGCTCCCATTAGAGGATCAATTTCAATTTTAGGAAACCATCTTTACAAAATTTCTACTTTAAAGTATGTATACTTCAATTACAATTTGAAAAAAGAATTTAATGTATTTACAAAATGTATTTCATCAATTTCAAAAATTGTCTGTATCACTTTGTCCTTGAGGGAATCCTCTAATGAGGAAAGTTGTATATAATAAAACTATTATTATTACTATTTTCTTTTTTCCCAGGCGCCGTGTGGCCTGCATACGAATAAGAAAAAGAACTAGAATATTAAGTTAACCACCATGTTAATTTTAAAATTAATTTATCTGAGACGGTCATCGAGTCAGTAAACAATTAGTATCGATGTTATTTCAAAATGTCTTATTCCTAGAAGATATTTTAACTCATTCAGTTTAATCCTGTGTAAAGCAATTTTGAAAATGGTGAAATAATTAAAAAGTACAGGAGTGTCGATTTTAGTTTTACTACCTTTAATTATAGCCTATCGGGGGCGATAATAAAACTGTTATCGTAGGGACAGTTAATTTACTAACTTTTAATAGAAGACCATAAAAAGACGTGAAATTATTTTAGCAAAATAATGAGGTTTTCAATATCTAGCAAATTGACAATAAAACTGAAATTATTAAAAAATCGAGTTATATCAATACAGAAGAATATCTGTACTGTAAATTTTGATTTAATCGTCATTATATTTGTGAACATAAGAGACTATTTATAACTCTCGGGCAATTAAGCAGACACAGAAGTGGACACGAGTGTTAATGGCGATTTTAATGTGCAGAATACTACTAGCTGATACCGTATAACACTTTTATAACTCTTGTATTTACCTTGAATTTTATTACAAGCACATCATGAAAGCAGGTCAACTAGCAATAAAAAGAGAAGGAAACATGTTTAAGTAACAGCCGATACGGCAACGATAAACATTAATTCTTATAAACTTAAATTTTACGTTCTATCTCCTCTTTATTTTTCCTGTTTTATTAGGTCTGCAGTCTTTATGCCTATATACAGCTATGACAAAGTCAATTAGCAGTTTTGTGATAAGATTGTGAATGATTAAAAATTAGCTCTTAGAACAGTGAGAAGATACAATTATGACTTATTATGGATTTTCAGGAAGTAAATGCAAAAATATAAAAAGTTTAAAGATTTTAGGGTTAATAAATGCTATCTTCAAGCCACACACACACGTAGTCCAAAAACATTCAAGAATAAAACTGTATAAAACAATATCTCCTCCAACTCTTTTGTATGGTAGCAAAGTATGGACATTGAAACAGAAGGATATACAGAGACTTAGATCTGCTGAAATATCTTCGAAGAACTGCAGGATACACACTATTAGAGCACAAAAAACGAAGACATTTTAGAAAAATTACACATGGAACCTTTAGATAACAACATTTCTGATATAAGTCAAGGTGGATGCAACATGTTCATCGAATGGAGGATCACAGGATACCCAAACAAATGTTAAGCTATCAACCTGCACGAAGAAGGCCAGGTTGTCCACACAGAACACTTTTGGTTGGTGTTTCTATTGAGGCCGAAACAGACTAACAAATAACCTAATTTCGTGAATGAACACGATGTAGGCCTATCTATTTCATTATTCATACAGCTGTTATATGTTTTAGATCACCCTGTATGCATTAAATCGATGATCAAACTTATAGTTGCTGAAGTGGAATAACCTAAAGCAAAAATAAATAATAAATAAATAAAATAAAATAAATAAAAATAAAGAGGTATTTTTAAAATTAATATTTTAAAGTTTAGGGATGAGAATTAAAATCAAAGGGAAGAAAAAATCCAGTAAACATGGGCCTGAAAATTAACCGGTTACGAGTTAATATTTTTTGGTTGGTTGGTTGGATGATTGGGGCTGAATACTAAGTACTAATTTCAATAAAATCAATGACAAATTTATTTAATTCAACTCAATTTATCGATCAAATGCGAAAATATACCAGAGATAATAAAAAAATTACAGTTGAGATATGAACTTATGTACTAGGCGCTTGCAAAAGTTGGAATCCAAAAACGGTTAATTTCCGGACCAATATTATTACAGCTTTTGTGATTGTTTCTGTTTGCACTTGAATGCTGCGTTTGTTTCATGTTTGATAAATGAAATAAATCGTCACTGCTTTTTTGGATGTATTACTTAGTATTGTTGGCATAGTATAATTATCTAAGTCCAATTGTAATTGATCACCTAAACGAAACAAACATAAAAAGCACTGATTAAATTATCATAACTTAGAGCTCATAGGATACTTACAAAAGAAGAATTTGAAGTGTAATTGTAGTACGAATAATAGAGTTAGCCACAACAATAATAATCAACCTTGGGACTTATGGTTAGAGGCGTTGGTCCTGCCCGAATCCATTGATTTTTTTCATGTGGAAAATTTAAGATTTATTTTTTTGTGGGAAGCCATCGTCGGTCCCTTGATACAAATAGTCCAAGATCCGGCTGCAAGATCACTACGTTCATCGAGTGTATAAACAGAATCAATTTTTTTCATACAATTGTGAATGAATACATTTTTGCCGAGTTGCCTATTAAAATATTATTTATTTATTTGAAATAATTTGATTCACTTGTTATTAAAATAAATTATAATCCAGTTCGCAGAAATCGATGTATAGAGCTTAAAAAGTTTTGGTTGTCATTGCACACTTGGCCGTAAACCTCCTCGCGGCTATAGCAGGCTGTGATACCAATCAGTAATAAAATGGCGGTATGTACGTATTTATTGTTTTATATTGTTCCCTCGCAGCGGGAAGTAAAACCACTGCCCTTTATGTACACTACGTACAATATATATATATATATATATATATATAAAATATCCAAAAGGTAGTGTTAATATACATTATACGAAACAAATCACAGAATTTTAAATGAACTGAACTTTATTTGAAACAATATAAAGCAATAAATACGTACTTACCGCCATTTTATTACTGATTGGTGTCACCGCCTGCTGTAGCCGCGAGGAGGTTTACGGCTCGGTATGCAATTGCAAACAAAACTTTTCTAGCTCTATACATCGATTACTGCGAACTGGATTATAAAATATTTAATAACAAGTGAATCAAATTATTTCAAATAAATAAATAATATTTTAATTAAACATACTGGCGGCCAAATTTTAATAGACAACTCGGCAAAATGTATTCAGTCATTCACAATTTTATGAAAAAAATATATTTTGCTCATATACTCGATGAATATGGTAATCTTGCAGCCGGATCTTGGAATAAAAATCAATGTCTCTCTAAGAATCCTCGAAATTACACGGAAGATGTAAATGGCAAAATTTCCAGATGAAGGAGTTCATCCCTTGATATTGCGATTAGATTCATAACACTAAGAGGAGACAACATCAAAGCTTATATCAAAAAGCATTACTGGGAAAATTCCATGAAGATAAGAACATCTCGATAGATATTTAAGTAAAAAATATGTCATTAGTGAATTCCAGTAGAATGAGACCAGTTTGAAGATATATAAAATACTGATAGTTCGAATAGAAGTTTCTTGTATGTATGCTATATCTACTGATTCTATCAAACTGAAGTTATGTAACAGAGATATCCGAACACCCTATATTGCAACATCTCCATATTGAATGTCCCGTGTCGAGATACAAAATTCCAACTCATGTTGGATAATGTGAAGAGTGAGAGCGTGTTCTCAACAAGATTCAAGTGCAAAACGGTTCTGAATTGATGCGATATCGACATATAGATTAGCTCCGGCTATGCTAGCAAGTCTCTTTATGCAAATACTCTCCCAGAGTTTCTAAGTACAAAATAAAACTCTATCCACTAGGACAAGTATGCCTTCTAGATGTCCTTCGCCACCCAAATCTTGCTTATCGGATACTTGCAAAACACAATCCCGAATATTTGACCTTGAAATATTAAATTAACTGAATCCCGTGTTACAACTAGAATATTAGAATTTTTACCAATCACAATGAATTGTGTGTAAAAAAATCGTAAGTTGAAGTCTTTAATAATGTTTTTGTTACAAACAGGCGTAAAATTTACTCTACTCCGGAAGATAAATTATTTAATTTCCTAAAAAGATGCCAGTAATGTGTGGATAAATAAGGATAACATTTCCAATATCTCATTTGATAAGCTACGTAATTATTTATCATAAGTAATGCCACGAGTGATTTCCAAATTATCGATAAATTCACGACTCACGAAGTGAGGAGTGAATTTATCTAGAGAATTTGAAAATCAAGAGTGGCATTTGTTAGGACTATTTAACGAATAAAATTAAGCTGTTTACTCACAAATCATTATTTAACTATAGTTATTTTAAAATATTTTTATATTTAATGTAAACGGCGATGTTTGACAACAATTGAGAAACGATTGGTACGCTTCAATTGCTTCTTTTGTTTATCACTGCAACCAGATCATACTATTTATTGCCAAAGGAACGCAATATTGTAAGAATGCTCTCTAGTGGAGAAAAAATGAAACACATCAAACTGTATATTAATTCATTTCTGATGTATGATGTGTCCCTCGCCGTAGCCGAGCGGTTAAGGTAGGAAGCCTTGGCGCAGAGCTACGGGACTTGCGCTGGTTCGAGTCTCCATGGGGGAAGAAATTTTCTCATGGTATTTCGGCCAGTATGGGACCGGTGCCCACCCAGCATCGTGAGGCAATTGGGTAGCTACAATAAGTAGCGGCTCCAGGTTGAGGAACCAGCTATAACGGCTGGGGACTCGACATGCTAACCACATGTCACCCCTACACTGGCTGTTGATCATCTACCTCTGTGATTGACACATGTGGATGTGAAGGGCCAGCAGCCGGCTGGTAAAAGGGCAACCGCTGAAAAGTGGAAAGACCCTCAATCGGAATGTATGATGTAAATATGACAATTATATTTTTCTGGATTATTACCTGGGAAAAAATACATTTAAGAAAGTGCAAATAGTGGTTTCTTTTTTTTTTTTTTGGTGGTATAATCAATTGTTACAAATGTTTTTATATTAACTCCTGCAAACGCTATGTGTTGACATCCATGCACTATATGTACAATCTGATAGCCGTATTTCTTATGGAATCAGTCACTGCAAAATAATGGTCAGACCTGTTCAGAATATTAAAAAGGAGGAGTATTCTTTAATATGGTAAATTTAATATTGATAAATATTTGGTGAAACACGACTGTGATTGGTTGTAAAACAGAAATCATTGAAACGTGATTGGTCATTGACTCCCATTTGGGACATGAGTTAAATAGTCATAAGTAATGCCACGAGTGATTTCCAATTTATCTAGAGGATTTGTAAATGAAGAGTGGCATTTGTTAGGACTATTTAACGAATAAAATTAAGCTGTTTACTCAAAAGTCATTATTTAAATATAGTTACCGGTATTTGAAAATATTTATATATTTAATGTAAACGGCGATATTTGAAAACAAAACACAAATGTTAGGTTATGCATATTCACTACAACTTGATCGTATTATTTATTGTCAAATAGGATCGCAATATTGTAAGAATGCCCCTGGGGGTCCGATTCTCGGGCCCCAGCTATCCTCACAACAGCAATAGGGCGCGTCCCCGTGTGGCGGGTAGGGGAACGGTAGGCGGTTTGTATTGATGTCCTCCCGGCTAGGTCCAGACCGGACCCGCGGGTCATTTGTAAGGTCGTCAGGACTAGAGCGACCTGACGTATTATATAGCTCTTGCTGCGCCCACTTGAGCAGCCCTCGGTGGCGTAGTGGGGAAAAGGTCGTTGGATTTGCTAGTCAGTCCTCCCTTCCAAGTCCGATGGACTCGCGAACCATAAGTGGGGTCAACAGGGGGAAGATGAGCGACCTGTTGTCAAAGCTCACATATCCTGGCCCACAGCGAGATCAGCGGCCGCCGTGGCGAAGTGGTGGGAGACTGGAGATCAGAAGCTCCTTTCTCTTGGTTCAATTAACACGAAGACTTCTGTGGGGGCACCATGGGCGATGAGCACCCGGGATGCCTACATTGCTCAGTGGGCTGGACTCACAGCAGCGGTACGACTAGGCCTAGTCTTGCGAACGGGCTGGTTGGGACAATACCAGGCGTAATGCTGGGAATTACCACCAGGTCTGTAAGCTCGGAAAAGGAGGAAGCGCGGTCTTTTGGGTGTGAGATTAGCGCCGACTCCGGGATCGAGTGACCCAAGGACAATCTGTGAGGTCGTTAGGAGTTGAGCGAGCTGACGTACTAATGTTCAGGCTGGACCCACTTCAGCAACAAAACACGTCCCCAGGTGGTGCACTGGGGGAAATTCGGTGGATCTGCTAGACAGTCCTCCCGGCTAAGTCCAAGGGACTCGTGAACCATTAGTGGGATCGGCAGGAGTTGAGCGCCTTGTCGTACTATTGCTCACCTGTTGGAGCTTGCGAGCTTCATGCTGGACCACAACTGCAACAGGACACGTCCCTGGAGGCACACCAGGGCACGGCCCGGACCAGTGCAGAGGGAAGCAACTGTGCTGGTTCCCGGCTAAGCCTACGGGCTCGTGGACAAACTGTGGAGTCACCAGAAGATGAGCATCTGGATGTACTGAAGTCTCACACTACGGGGCTTTTGAGGATTCAAGCACTAGCCGGTCTCACGACGGCTGCAGGATGCGTCCCTGGAGATAGAACAGGGGAACGGTCGGTGGATCTGCAACAGCAGTCCTCCCGGCTAGGCTCGAGGAGCCCGTGGACCAACTGTGGGGTCGTCAGGAATGAGCGACCTGACGTACTTTGTAGTTCAGCAATTTCCCTGAAGTTGCGACTCCAGCACCTTCTCCCTGAGGTGTTGGTTTTAGGCCGAGAACTTGAACGTGGACGCGAAATAGATAGGGAGGACAAGATACTGGGACTTGGGAATATGGTCTTTGACCGAGATATCCCAAGGAGTGGAGACATGGGCCCAGATGTATTGTACGAATGCACCCTAATGTAGAAATAATGAAACAATAATGAAACTGTATATTATAATCAACATTATAGTTTTTAGTAAACAACTCAGTAAAATCAAGGAATCTGTATATTATTTGCTATATTCAATGTATTTGTTGCAGAAAAATAATTATCTAAGCTGGCGGCACTATGGCCCTGGGGTCGACTCAGCCTCTAACGGAAATGAGTACCAGACGCTTGTTCTGGGGGTAAAGGCGGCCGTCACGCAGGGCTGACAACCCGGCTGACATAAAGTGCCGATTGTCTAGAAAAAGTGGGGGCCTTAACCTCCTACTACCCCAAGGGCCTCCGGGTCTGTTGTGGGATCACTTTACTTTTACTTTTTACTTTATTGAGAATATTAAAAAGGAGGAGCTTTCTTTATCACAAAAGCAGGAGCTGATAAAGAAAAATTAATAAAGAGCGAGGTGAAACACGACTGTCATTAGTTGTAAAACAAAATTCGTTGAAACGTGATTGATCATTGACTACAATTTGCGGGATGAGTTAAATAGTCTTTGTAATTTTACTCAATGGTATATTGAAATTTTCATTGTACATTATTATTTGTACTGAACTGGCTGCGAGGAATACCATCGATAGCTATTACCAGTGGCCTTGTAGCGGGGATTTTGTTTTCAATTTGACGGGAACTAGGTTATCAGCGGTTGGTAATCCCCGGCCGCTGTACAACTAGCGAGCGACTCGACGGCGAAAGGCTTTGTCGATACTGTCTCATAAGTAGAGTCCGGATGTTAGGCATTTAAAATGTTCAAAATAGGCATGCAAAAAGGCGCCAAAAATCATTAATATAGGCATTAAAAAATCAAAATAGGTTCTTACAAAAAATGGAAGATAACATACATTTTTACAGCCTTACGTAAAGAATATAAACATATCCTATCAATAGCATACGAAGACATCAGATGGTTTTGGAACTTGTTTTGCCTTTTCACAAAGAGACTACTTATGTTTTGCAGTGTGTACATGCTACGAAACATGGCATTTCTTCGCGCAATTCCCTGAAATTTTACACACTTTGCAAAACAATATTGAATCGTCACTTGGGAATATTTCAGCACCAAATTATTTCACGAAATTGGTCAGATTGTCTTTTACTGTCCATGCTTTAGGCATCGTGAAACAACTGTTCTAAAGGGGGGAAAAAAGCCACATACACTTGTCGCACCACTTTATCTTTGAAACACCTGTCTGTGAACGAGGACTAGAAACTGAACTCAATGGTATCAACATCAAAAATAATATTGTCAGCCAATTAAAGGTTTCTATGCAATAATATGTGTCATGAAGTTTGTCCATTTCAAATAATTTAATTGAAATACTAAGTTAATTTGGTGAAAAAATGGTAAATAAACATTTATAGGCATTGTAAGATAAAATAGGCATTTATAGGCAAAATTAATTTAATGGAAAACAACTTTAGGGTCATAGGTATGAACTTACATGAAGTCACTTTTAATAATAATAATAATAATAATAATAATAATAATAATAATAATAATAATAATAATAATAAATAATAATACTTTATTTATTCTGGCAGAGTTAAGGCCATAAGGCCCTCTCTTCCACTCAACCAGCACAAATACAAATAAATATTCGACAAATATAGATATACAGTATACTAATTATAAACAGTTAAAGATACAATAAATGTAGCAATGTAAATGTCATGTACAAACAACATTTTATAGGGTAATAACAATAATGATACGATAATAATAATAATAATATAATAATAATAATAATGATAATAATAATATAAATATGATACATTATACGGTAAACACCAATTAATATTATATATATATATCTTACACTGGATAATAATGAAGTCGAGTTTAGAGCAAATATAAATTTAGATTTCTTTTAAAAGATGCCAATGTCCGGCAGCCCCTTATTTCTTGTGGTAGGGAATTCCAGTTGCGAGAAGTGGAGATGGTATATGGCATGGAGTGATGTGATGTCCTATGTTGCGGTATATTAAGTAAGAGACTATGTTGTGATCTTGTGTTTAAGTTATGGTTTGAGGATAGATACTGGAAACGGGATGATAAATAATTGGGAATCGAGGTGTGTAGGATCTTAAATAGGAGAATTAGACAGTGCGATTTTCTTCTCTCTTTTAGATGTAGCCATGACAATTCGTGGAATAATGGAGAAATGTGATCGTATTTTCGAACACAATATCAATAATAAATAACTGTAGCCATTTTCCCTAACATCCGGTCTCTACTCATAAGTAATGTTCTTTAAAACAACATTTTATTAGGAATGCTTTCTGATAAGAAATTAAATTATTTTGTACGTCAAGACCATCCAATTCTACGGCATTTAGCCATATTTCATGAAGGTTTATTATCCCGCGACGAGGCCAGTCCCTGAATTTTGATTCGACGAATTCGCTAAGACCAATTTCCACAGATTCAATGTTTTCAATGTACCCGAAGTTTCACGCAATAAATGGGGCATGCATCCAAACAGATGGTAATATGAAGACGTAAGATCGGGATTCAAACCCATCTGCACCCCATAATGCACGAACCACCATGACAAAAATGTAGGAATTGGTGTGGTAGCAATTTGATTCCTCCCAATTCCTGAATTTTTGTCATGGTGGTTCGTACATTATGGGGTCCGCTCGGGTTTGAATCCCAGCCCTCAATATTTCAAGAACTCGTTCCGTTGAAAATAAAGATTTCGACAAAAAAAATCCAATGAATCACACCTTCAAAATTACAAGACACACGACATTACATTAAAAGCGGGCATTACTTATAATGTAACTATCTAACTCACAGGCACTATCGAACCCGTAGGTTCATGGCCATGCGGACATAAGCTCTCCATACATCCCTATCCTGGGCTAATGTTTTCCAATCATTCCCTGTATAATGTCATCATCATCATCTGCATTCATGGATTAGGTCTGTTGACCCGTTCCGACTTCAGCCCATCCGGCTTTTCTTCTGCTGAAGTTTATGAGTAAGTTATTTTTTACTAGTAGAGGTTACCAGCCTCTAGCCAAACCCCTCTTCCTGGAGGACAGGGAACTGCAATTTCGGAGCGTTCGCCTCCTAGGGAAGTTGCCTTCACTACGGCTTTGGGGACTTCTCTTCTCCCCACGTAATCCTGTGGACGGGGCCCTATCCAGGTACTACCCACTGGGCGAGTGGGACCTGGAGCTCATAAAAGGGCAGGGGCGCCTACTCCCTGGAATGGACTATCTCTTTCAAGGGTGCCACTCTGTTACCCTAATGTATAATGTACTTCCCTCAAATCATAGCTAATGTCATTTTCCCAAGTGGGCGTTTTCCCTTTGGTTTTCCTATAAGAAGCTTCTATGCACGTCTTTCATTCCCCATTCGTGCCACATTACTTATAATGTAACCTAATGTAATTAAATTTTACTCAGAAACGGTCTCGCCACCTAGCCGACCGGTTTTTAAGTATCGCAGAAGTATGGGACTTGCATTGGTTCCAATCCTCGTATGGAAATATTTTATCGTGGAATTTCGGCCAATATGGGACAGGTGCCCATCTAGCATCGTGAGGAATTTGGGTAGCAGCTCCATATTGAGAAAACTAGCTATAATGGCTGGAGACCCGACATTCTGATCACTGTCACTCCTATACTAGCTCGATAACCGTTCAAAATCTGTAATTGGCTCATGCGTATGTGAGGCCGGCTGGTAGGCCAAGGGCCATATAGGCTTGTCGCGCCCAAAATTGGGATTAAAAATACAAACATTTTTTTTAACATATACTTGCAATCTAAACGCACAAATACTCACCATTATGATTAGAAATTTGAGTACAAAGTGGGGTTGAAAATTAATTTTACCTACAGTATATTACATATACATCATGGAATTAGAAGAGTACGGTTGCGTATGACGATTAACACATTGTGCTCTCGTTTGTTGGAAGTGCAAACAGCATGAGCTTTACTTTGTCTGGGCATGACAACCGCTGACACATAATTAAGTTATCATTGCGTAAACCTGCTGAGAACGGCAATTGCTTCATGATATTTTAACACGAATGCACCCGACCAAACTTGCATCTAGTTACAACTAGATTAATGCCCTTTATAGAGAAATTCACATACTCTGACATTCAACTGTCTACCTAATTATTTTGCATCTTCCCAACTATTGAAACAGATGTGTACAAGTATGTGCTCTCATGGCATAATTTTGAATGTTGTTCTTATTTGGTGTTACAGTCCGAGTGGACCTTAACCTCTTCTGCAGTCTTCATCCATCCTTCTCTACCCATCGCCAACTACCTCCAATTACACTGGTCAACATGATTTTTGTCTCATGAGTACCAACAGTTGTATTTAATGCAGTTTTTTTTATCGTGTTTTCAAATATGTATTAGGAATTTCTCCATCACCCACAGTTTTTTTTATTTCAATTTCAATTAATGGATTCAAATAATTATTTTTTAATAAACGTTTTTTCGTCCATTTTTCCATTGTATAATAAAACCAAATGAACTAACTTAGGAGATATCAAGGCAAATGGAATCCTAATATGCTGGCCGATTATTGTTGGACCATCAAGAGGGATGCTCCACAGGCGAAATATAGCAGGAAATCGTCATTTCTTACTTTCTAGACGAGTCCGAATGTTCGAATATTGTGTAGTTACGAATGTAGAAAATATTAAAGTGTTTGAAATCATAAATTCCTGTCTCTCGGAAACCTTGCTTGATGGAGAAAAACCGATATCATATTTGAATTCAGGAGAAACAATACTATCAGAATCACATATTTTTTCTTTCTGAGACAAAAAAAAGTTTATTTTTTGTTGCTCAGTATTATTTGTTCCAAATCCATTCACGTCTGCTTGCACATAATGCCACCATATTGTTTTTGGTCTTTCTCTTAATCTGGTTCCGTCTGGATTGTTGTACAAAACAATCTTCACTTTCTTTTGGTTCTCAACCTTGTGATATGCCCTAATTGTCTCAATCTATAACATCTGAATGTTCCGCTATCTTAAATTACGAAGTTACGTTACTTACTCAAATTATGAGAAAGCTAGTGCGTATGTCACACTATTTCCTAATACATGGCTATTCAGAAAGGAGGAACAGACTTCAAACATTTATTTCTTCCAAACTACAAAAAATAGAAATACAATTCCAACGTTGCTGGAAAGTGAAAAGTTCAAGTTTCACTAATTTGTGCATTCAATATGAGCACCAAGTGTCACACGACAAATAACAAAACAGTGGCTCATTTCTTGCCACACATGAATCAGCTGGTCTCTAGTTATCGAATTCCCAGATTCAACAATTGGATGTCGCAGATTTTCAAGAGAGTCAGACATAGGGGTGGGATAAAAACACGGTCGTTTTCGTATTTCCACAGTTAAAAATAACACGGGTTTAGGTCTGGTGACCTGGGAGGCTACCGGCGATGAAGTTGATTTTTTGCTCCTCCTCTTCCAATCCAGCGTCCTATTGTGTCGCCATTTATATATAATCAATCAATATGACAAGCAACAGCGCCAATGCGGCCGTGATCGGAACTTCAAACTTTCCTCTTTCCAGGAACGTTGGAATTGTGTTTCTATCTTTTGTAGTTTGGAAGAAATACATTTTTGAAATCTGCTCCTTCTTTCTGAATAGCCCTGTATTTGATTAGATTTTTAATTCCATATTTATTATTCCTAATTTAACCTCATCCTTTCTGCTACTTCTGCGTGTCATATACTATCTTGGCCTTACATATACATGCTACGGCCCTGCCGAAAGAGAGTACTTTAAACGTTTGATCATATATATATATATATATATATATATATATATATATATATATACACTTTTTGCCCACAAAAGGACATGGAAGGCCTCTCCGGATGAGCGATCGTGTCAATATGGATTCACCTCTGAAACACGAATATTTTATACAAGTTACACCTTTAACTCTCATATTGATACTAAACAAGATGAATATGATAGGTTGTTTATGATGGCCTAATAGTGTTCGGGGACTAATTGGGCTTTAACGTTTCCAGATATTTGCCATAAAGGTGAGAAAAAAAAACGAAAAACCTCAGCCAAGAAACTTGTCCCAACCGGGGATAGAACCCGGGCCCGCTGTGTACGAGGCAATGTATTTACCCCGAGAGCGTAGAGGTGGACCGATTTCAATTAAGTATATCCATCCATCCATAGTAATTCTGCTCGAAGGCAGGTCCTTCACTGCAATCATAGCATCTCCATGCTATGCTTGCAGGTTTACTAGGGAATTGTAGGTGTGGTAGCTACCCGTTGCTTTGCACACCGATGAAGGATGATGATAACGATAAGGATGATATGATGGTCATATGATTTCGGGGACCGTTTGAGCCTTAAAGTTTTCCTGACATTTGTCTTACAGGTGAGGAAAAACCCCGAAAAAAACCTCACCCAGAAAAACTGCCCCGACCGGGGATCAAACCCGGGCCCGCTGCTGACAAGGCAGCACACTACCTCGAGACCACAGCAGTGGAAATTATGTATATAAATTTGTATAATTATTCACATTTAATTAAATAACACTTGCCAACAAAATTTGAACTTTTTTATGTTACAAGGGAGAAAATGTGTGTTTCTAACTTAATTTTTTGTGCTGATTTCAAATCTTTTTACGGAACGTTTCCATCACCCAGGGTTTTCGAGTAATAACATGAAAAACATTTTTCGTGTCTATACATTACAATTTATTATATCTTAGTTGAAATTATATTTGCTCACCCAAAATGTATGTGAATTGGATTTTGGCTGTACTTCGCTTTAGGAATATCCCTCTTCAGTGTCCAGCAGTAGTCTGCTAACATATTTGGACACCATTTACCCTGATAGCGCCTTTCCATTTCCGCGATGTCCTGGTGGAAGCGCTCCCCGTGTTCGTCGCTGACAGCCCCTAGATTTTCAGGGAAGAAATCAAGATGGGAGTGCAGAAAGTGAATTTTCAAAGACATATTACATCCCATTATCTTGTAGTTCTCAATCATCTCACTGACAAGTTCTCTGTAGTTATCAGACCTGAAGTTCCCCAGATAATTTGAGACAACATTTTTGAAAGATTGCCATACAGCTGCTTCTTGCATATTTAACTTGTTCTGAAACTGCGTATCTTTCATCAGTTCCTTTATTTGAGGGCCAACAAATATCCCTTCTTTCAATTTAGCTTCACTGATCCTTGGAAATTTATTTTTGAGGAAGAGAAATGCACTGCCATCACGATCCATTGCTTTCACAAAAATTTTAATCAAGTCTAGTTTAATATGTAGTGGAGGCAATAAGATTTTTTCAGAACGTACAAGTGGTTGGTGAAGAACATTTTCTTGTCCTGGATTAAGTGACTCTCTCTTTGGCCAGTTCTTTTTAATATAATGATTACTTCTATCTCTGATATTCCACTTGCACAAGAAGCAGTAAAATTTAGTATAGCCAAGCTGTAACCCAAGTAAGATGGCTATAACTTTCAAATCCCCACATATCTGCCAAGAAAAATTGTCATATTTTATAGCGGATAGTAAGAGCTTCATATTCTCGTAATTTTCCTTCATACCAACAGCATGGGCTAAAGGAATGGATGGATATATGTTTCCATTATGGAGTAACACTCCTTTCAAACTTGTTTTCGAGGAGTCTATGAATAAACGCCAATCCTCAGATTTATGCTCAACACCCAGTGACTGGAACAAGTTATCAACATCATTGCAGAAAACTAGGTCCTTCTCTTTAGAAAAGAAATCCTCAAATTCCTTTTGGCGATTGCAGAAAAAAGTTACTTTGGTGTCATCCTGCAGTAGCTTCCATCCTTTCAATCTTAAAGCAAGTAATTCTGCATTGCTTTTACTTAAACCAAGATCCCGAACCAAATCATTTAAATGCTCCTGTGTTAGAAAGTGAGTTTAATTTATATCATCATCTTCCGCAAAATCTGAATCATTCTGTAAATCCTGAACATCAGAAAGTTCTTCGATCATTGTTATGTGATCTGGTGGAATTGGTATGGGTAAACCTGGCCCATGGTCGAATTGCTGAATCTAACATTGGATATTTAACGGTGTGTCTTAACTTGGAAGTTATTCCAGATATATTTGTCAAGCAGAAGTAGCAGTCTGTCAAATGATCCTTAGGTTCGCGCCATAGCATAGGGACTGCGAAAGGCATATGACGGGATCCTTTCAACCACCCAGTTAATAGTGTTACACATTTGGTACAACAGATTTCCGGGGCCCCATATCTTGTTCTGGTCTATTTTGTTGTTAAATTAACAGTGATAAGCTCTTCTTATTAGAGGAGTAAACTTTCTCTTCTGCGCTTTGAAAGTGAGCTCACCACACACGAAACAGAAGTTGTTTCTATCGTTAACACACTTTCGAGACATATTTCTTATACAAATACAATGGTACTCTTCTCTTTACAAGACTCTACAAGACAAATACAAGACTTAGTCAGTTACCAAGACACGGCGATCACAATTCACTAGACTACGGAAGGGAGCACAGAATTTAGCTTCTTTATTTAAGAAAAGCTTCTATTCAAATGCGAACCTTAAAACATCTAAAATCAAAGTTTTGTAGGAGAATGTCAGAGTTGTAAGTTATGAAGTCAAAGGGCAACAATCGCAAAACATTATAAGTCCATTGTGGAAACAATGAAATTGAAATATAAATGGAAAATAATCCTTCTCATCATCATGTTATATACAAAAAATGATAATAAATAGGAAAATAATTATTTTCAAAATTACAAAAAAAAAAACGGTGGGTGATGGAAAATTTCAGACTTCATTTTTCGAATCAGCAGATGAAAATACATAAGAATCACCCAAAATCATTTATGTAACAAAATCACTGTTGACCAGTGTAAGTGAAAAAATAATGACTAACAACAAATCTAACAACGGTTAATTTTACGGATTACCAATTTCATCAACAAAATATCTGAGTCATTAGGCTCTGAATCATAATGAATGTTATATTCTTAATGTATTGTTTCATCTCGTGTGCTTTAAAAATGCTAAATTGAAACAGTAATTTTTAAGTTAATTTTTTTTTTAGATGAGCCTATACGATCATGCATATTACATTTTTATATTTTCTACTGTAATTATAAAAGTTGTTTAATTACATAAAGAATTGAATTTCGAAGTCAGCTTGAAAACGCATTCATTAAGATATTTAATTACTTCATAATCTACAGCAGACAAAATAAACTTCCGATTTCAGGATATGGGTAGGCCTATGTATTTATATGAGAAAATTATGTTTCCATTTAAACGTTATTTTAAATATATCGTTTATGAAAGACGTAAAACGTATATAAAATAGCATTTCCATACGATATAATGACTAATTTATATATCACTGCAGCAGGGAGTGCTAATTTAGTTCACTGTTTAAATTGTGTACAGAACTAAAAAGAATCCATTACAGGAAAAAAATCATCAAGACTGCCAGCTTATAAACGTCACTAACATTCTAGCAGTTAATAAAAAGGGCATTAAGGCAAAAATATTATTTATTGAAAACAATTCAAGTGTTGATAATGAGATTGGAATATATCAGCCATTTTATAGGTACCTGATGTAATGTTTTGAGACATTTAAAGCAGTTAAGTGTTTTTAATTTGTATGGTCGAAATTTTTATAAACAAAAACTCATATTTTTTAATATACAGATTATGAAGAAGAAGAAGATGAATATGATAGGTTGTTTATGATGGCCAAATAGTGCTCGAGGACTAATTTGGCTATAACGTTTCCCGATATTTGTCTTAAAGGTGAGAAAAAAACCCGAAAAAACCTCAGCCAAGAAACTTGTTCCAACCGGGGATAGAACCCGGGTCCGCTGGTACGAGGCAATGTCTTTACAAATGTAATGTTTCGAGACATTTAAAGCATTTAGTGTATGTATCATTTTAATTTGTACGGTCGACATTTTTATAAACAAAAATGCATATTTCTTCAAATACAGATTATGAAGAATCTGATATCGTTAAATTTGATCGATGTAGGCCTACTTAAGTCATTTTTAATAAGTAGATAGATACAAATGTTGGTGCAATAGTAGATTTCATATTATAATTAAATTGAAAATAATGTTTTTGCGCCATAGTGCGTTTTGTCGTACTTACAGCAATGGCGACCATGATTGAAAGTTCAACTTCCTACATATCGGGGTTACCAACCTAAATAACTGTACTGTAATATTACAAACCTGATTCGGGAAGTAAAACCACTGCCCTTTATGTATACTACGTAAGATGTATATACAAAAAATATTCTAAAGGTATTGTTAATGTACATTATAGGAAACAAATCACTGCATTTTAAATGAAATGAACTTTGTTTGAAACAATATAAAACAATAAATACGTACTTTCTGCCATTTTATGACTGGATAGTGTTACGGCCTGCTGTAGTTTCAACTAATAAACATTGCTCCAATTTCTACGCTTCTGTAAAAACCACTCCCCAATCTCGCATCGTAATATACTATTATACTATTGCAATAGTCTTGTTTTATATACTATAGCAAACGTTTCTGATGAAAACTGTACATAGGGATTGCTGGATGTTAGAGGGAAGATAAACCCTTTCATTTGTTTACTACTTAGTGTGTAAAATTCGATATTAATAAAGTAAAGCAGTTAGAGATGCACTTAAATAATAATTAATCTTGCATTAAGGGCATTCATTTAGAAAAATAGATTGGTTAATAAACCCACTCTACAGTGAATTACATTATTAATAAATGAAATAGATAGAAGAAAACTTCATTGTCAGCAAGTAAAAATTAACCCTAGTATAAGAGTATCCAAAATCAAGCACTTATTATTGGAACATGTATCAGAAAAGAAAGTATCCCATCAAACAGTCCGTTGAGTTTTGTGGCATCATGACTATCGAGGATGATTCTCTAAGGAGAAACCATGCGTGAACACGATAAACTGTAAAGCAAGATTCAAATTTACAAAGAAGCATAAAGACAATAACCAGGACTTCTGGAACAACGTAATTTGGTTGGACGAAACGAAAATAAACATTTCCCTATCCGATGGGATATACTGGATATGGAGAAAGAACAACAGTGCCTAAGAAAATACCAATACTCTTTCTACAGCTAACGTAAGAGGGTTTATTCTTCTTTGGGGCTCTATGTCTTCAAAGGGAGTGCGTGCTATCCACTTAATCGATGGCACTATGGACCTGTGGGCTTACAATGATATTCTGAAAAATAACCTTAAAGTGCTGAGAAAATGAGTATGGCCGCGTCTTATGCGTTTCAGCTAGACAATATCCAGAAACATAGTGCCAACATTAATAAACGGTGGTTGATCCGGAATGTCCCCAAGCAGCAAAAACGCCTATCCAATCTTTGGACCTAACCTCATTGAGCAGAATTCTAAAAAAGATAAGTTGGTGAACGTAATGATTTATCTAAAAATGAACTGAAGAGTGTTGTTTTTTAAGAATTTGGAAAATTACTAGAGAAACTTGTTTCAAATTACCACAATCAATGAGAAAAAAATTAAAGCTATTATTAAGGCCTAGGGACATTTCACAGAGTACTAACTATTTCAGATCTGCAGGGAAGTTCCTAATGATTTGTTAATTTATTTCAAGTGTACAAATTACAATGTTGCACAAAGTAGAAGGCCTGCACGTTTTGGTTTCTAATTAATTAATTTTGTTATGAGTTAGTTATTCGAAATTTAGTTAATTGCATTCATAATTTGTTTCTTTTGCATTAATGGATATTTACTAAAAACCGAAAAAAAATATATATACTTACTTAATACAGGCTTTCCACTTTACAGCAGTTACCTTTGATTCCTGCCTTCCATAGATTCCTATCTTCCCATTGTCCATGCTCCATACCCCTCTTCATCATGGCGTCATATATTCCCTTATACCATGTTCTTCTACTTCTCCCCTTCTTCCTTCTGCCCGGTACCATCCAATCCAACATATGTTTAGGCCACTGGTCTTCCGACATCCGTTGTACATGTCCATACCACTGTAAAGCTCTCTTTGTTATCCTTTCGATAACAGTTTCTTCTGCATCCATTCCTTGTCTGATATATGTATTTCGAATATGTTGCAGCCTGGATATTCTCATACTTCTCCGTAATCCATCCATTTCTATTGCCAAGATTCTTTTCTGCATCCTTTCATTTATTGTCCAGCTTTCTGATCCATATGTAAGTATACTTTCTATTATTGTCTGTATAATCTCTTTTTTTTTTTCGTTTTTCTGGTCAAATTTCTATTCCATAAAAGACCATTCAGGAATCTAATCGCCTTCCTTGCACAATTTACTCTGTTAATATTTTTTCTCAAGTACCAGATTTATCTATTATGGATCCAAGATATTTAAAATCTTCAACGCGTTTAATTATCATATTATTTATATGTAGGTCTTCTGAATTTGCTCTGATTATCATACATTCTGTTTTAATATAATTTATCTTCAGTCCACCTACCTCAAATGCATCAATCAACTTTCTAATCATATATTCTATATCTTCTTTTTATCTTGTCCTACTATAATCTGGTCATCAGCGAATACTAAATTGTGCAGTAAATGACCATTAATGTTGATTCCCATTCCCCGACATGACTTATTCAATTTCATTAATACATCTTCTAAATATATCTTGAACAATGTTGGTGACAACGTGCATCCTTGTCTTAATCCTTTTGTTATATCAAATTCTGAGGATACTCTATTTCCAACCTTAATACTTGCTTTACAATCATACATTATTTTTATAAAATGTATGAGAGATTTAGGTATTCCAAATTTCTCCATTGTCACCCAAAGCTTGCTGATGGGTACATAAAAATAATAAATATATAAAAAAATATATTTAAGTATAAATATCTTATATCTTATTAAAATTGCAACTGTACAAATATACTGCATATATGAGACAAGCAGACATTGCCTGTAGTATTAATATGTAACATGAATGTATATAGAATATAATCGTCTATTTATCTTCGTTCATTTTTAATGAATTGCAAATTGCTGTGTGATATTCAAATGTCCACACTGCGTCTTTTTAAAAAAAACCTTGTATGTTGATGTGAAAACCAAAACGACTAAACAAAAGGGAAAGGATCACGAAATACCAGAGGTCGTAAGTAAGATGAGCATGCTGCATCACGTGACCACACGCCATTATTGATATCTCGATTTTTCTCCATTACGCCAAGTCAGGTTAGTGCAGTTGAGACTAGAAAACTACTAACATCCGTTAATAAACATAATGTAGCGTACTTTCGTGTTCGTAAGTTGTGGTCACTGGGTTATTGTATCATTCTTGCTTATTACGTGCACACAAACTTTACCTAGCAGAAAGTGAGCCTGATGAACATAGAACGGTCTCAATTTTAAAACGTGTTTCTCTAACTTGACGATCACTACTATTGTCCACCTCCGACGAGTTTAGCGCTGAGAGGTAGGTAATTCTTGCCATTCGGTTTACTACTCTTGCAGGTATACTACAGCCACTGATTCTGCGGCCTTGACGTTTTCACGACAGTGTTGCCGATGTGGATATTCAGTGGAAGGGGCCGCTTTATGAATGCGGTTAGCAGACATACAGCTGACAATATCTCAGCAGTTTCAAACCTTACTAGCGCGCTATAGCTGCGTCGAGAGCAGTGATTTGCTGTGGCAGACATCTACTCTCACTACCACCAAACCCTTATTGACAGTAGAGGACGAATTCTCCCTTTACCCCTCGTATAACATAAACTTCAGAGCCAGATATTTGGCGGCTCGGGTATAGTTTATTTTGTTCCTACAGCCGAGTCGAAGGGAAGTATTATTCATTCACAAGTATGCAGTTTTCAGTTGGCGGTTTTCTGTGACTTTGTCTATAAAGTCATGCGAAAACTATAGGTTTAAAGCATACTGGTTTCGTAAATAGGGCGAATGTTTTCAATATGAATGTACTTCCTTCCTGACTGGTGTTGTCATCCAGTAGCTCTGAGCGCTAAACTCGTCGGAGGAGGACAGTACAATTCTATGGTGCGTGGGATGACTAGGGTCAAGAAACCAAACTTTTCAAGACATGCAAAATAAACTTCAAAGTGATCTCTAAAAACAGTATGTTCGTGTAGATATTTTGTGTTTTTTAATATAAGAAAACAAACATACAAAGGAAGCTAAAATGAAAATTTATAAGAGCATAATACAGAATATTTTGTCATATGGAAGTGAAACTTGATCTTTGACGGAATTACAAAAGAATAAAATTAGAACAGTTGAATTTTATTATTTTAGAAGAATCCTCCAAAAAAGCAAGACAGGATAAAATAAGAAATGAATTCCTTTGGAGAGAAATGAATGTCACCACATCTGTTGTTAAGAGGATTGAAAATCAAACGCTTAAATGACATGGCCATATACAAAGAATGTAAAATCAAAGATGGCCAAAAAATATATACCAATGGCCACCCCCTGGAAGAAATAAACGTGGCAGACCAAGATGGAAATGGAAAACCTACGTCAGAACCATAATGGGTGATAGGATTTTGGAAGAGGGAGATTGGAATGATATAGATAAATGGAAACTGAAGAGAGCAAATCTATAAGTGGGGGAAAGCCGAAGAAGAAGAAGAAGAAGAAGAAAACAAACATTCTAAAAAACAGAATATCTAGTCCAACATACTTTTTTTAGAGATCACTTTCAAGTTTATTTTGCTTGTCTTGAAAAGCTTGGGTTTTTGACTGAGTCCATTATACCGCGCACTATAGAGTTATAATCAGGGCCAGTGGATTCTACACCAAAACAAATAGCTACTACGCAGAGGTGGGGAGTAGCAAGCGGTCCTGCACAGTATCGGCCGATTATTATACATCTGTATAATTCGTTCAGGGAGTAAAGTTCATTTCAGTTCCGATACACGTAACATAGATATTGGTGGACTTACAAAGTGTGCATTGTTTTGTTTGTTTCGCTGTGCTTGCTAACATCGACAATACTGCATAGTGTTTCAGTTGATTTATTGTACAATTGTAATTGTTTGCTATATTATACAATTTTTGCAGCACCTAACTATACCTAATCCCGTCTTGACGTTGTGTTCCTTTTGCTCTCATCCCTCGTCCATGCAAGTGTTGTTTACATCGTTTCTACAGCTAGGTCGTCCTGCACTTGAAGGGTTCGGTGTGGGATCCACTAGCCTTGGTTATAAATATATTTAATAATTAATCATTTAAATCAAACTCTTATGAGGTTTTGTGACGCATCCGTAAGTTTTCTTACTCGTTTCAGATAACATCATGCAAACTCTAGTACAGATATGCAGTAACATACTACTGATTAGAAGAAAGATTCTTAGAGAGCTAGATTGATTATCCCGTTTTAGAATCGTTTCCAATCTGCTTTCTTTGTAAATCATCGCACTATTCAAAAAATATAACTTAATAGTGGAGTAAAAAATGCACCGAAATGAGCATCAGGTATCCCGAAAAAAAAGTGCACAAAATCTATTCATTTTTAATTTAATAATTATGTTATAATACAAACATAAAAAATATATGGAAGATATACGGATTGAACGAGAAACATATTTTCACAGATTATAGGAAGGTTGAATGAACGCATAGTATCGGATTATGTATTAGGAATAATGTATTTTTTGACATGTTAGACATGATCTTTGGATCATGATGAGCTCTAATAGATTACAAAGAAAATTATAAATTAATCATCTGCTAATGACTGGATTAAGCACTATAAAAATCATAAATTGCAATATAAACTATACAAAAGTATGCGAGTAATAAAACAAACCAAGGAAAAATATTTTAACTAAACACTACAGTGTGTCCATAAAGTCCTGCTACCAAAACAATATAACTTAACTTATAAATTATTTGAGATGGAGACATGCGGTTTTTGCAACATATTCTACATCTCTCAAAGTTTTGTTTACATTTGTTGCAGATTGTGATTTAAAAGACAGTGACGACACCACAGGAAAATACCCATGTGTATGGTGGTATACTGATTCTGGTAAATCACCAGCACCCCCACATCCGAATGTTAAGGCGTAACATGTCTAGATACAAAAAAATTCACTACATCAGAAAACATCACCCTCTGCAGGTACTCATTGTCTTCGTCAATTGCGTTCAGCATGGAATCGGCAAATTCCGCACGCCGAGGGAAGTCAGTTGGCAGCTACGCTTGCGTAATTTGCAGCCGCTTATGGAGGATTTTTATGAATGGTTGATTTTGGTAAATGCACTTCCCGTGAAGCATGACGAACTGATTTTTGAGGTCTGAGTTGAAATGCAAGTTGCATATTGTCGATAGTTTCTTGGCTCACACCTGGTAGTCCACTCCGTGGCAAGTCCATTAACTTACTGCCAGTCGCTAGAAATTTCTCGATCCATCTAATTATGGATGACTTAATGGAAGATCTCTTCCATATTGCCGGCGAAAATTTCGCTGAACAGTTTCTGGTGATTTACCAGACTCAACAAACGACCACACAGACATAGGGCCAAATTCTGTGGTGTCGTCATTGTGTTTTAAACACTATCTGCAACAAATGTAAATAAAACTTTGAGAGATGTAGAATACGTTGCAAAAACCGCAAGTCTCTATCTCAAATAGTTTACGAGCTAAGTTACATTGTTTTGGTAGCAGGTCTTTGTGGACAGTCTGTACATTTAGTGCTGTGTACACTCTTGATTACTTATGTACAGTTTCTTAGTTTAAAGTAGCTGCTAACTTTTCTTTTTTCTTTTTAATATTTTATCCTCTCTTAAAGTTAAGATAAAATGTTTCCCAGCTAATATTGAATACATATTACATTATACATATATTATAATATTATATTATGTATTACATCACATTATATATAAAATTGCATTACTATAAATTATATATACACATTACATTATACATTACGATCAACCTGGTGGGTTAGTGGTCAGCGTTCTTTAGGTTCCGGGTTCGTTTCCTGGTCAGACAATAGGATTTTTTTATTAAAAGGAATTATTCGTTTGCTTCCCAATGGTCTGGAATTTAGGTTAAGTTTAGGTTAAGAACTCTCCTGACACTTTATTATTATTTATCACCTATCATATCATATCATGGGGATAACGTAACTCCGCCTTCCGGGTGTCCCACTTAAGAAAAGAATTCCGCCTATGTCACGGGAGAAAGCAAAAAAAAAAAAATGTCATAAAAGGTAATCTGTTGTCATTGTAAAAAACATACACTTTACAATAAGGCTGTTTTGCATTAAATTTTACTTTGCATTTTATATATATATGTCCACCGCTGTGGTCTCGAGGTAGCGTGCTGCTTTATCACGCAGCGGGCCTGGGTTCGATTGCCGGTCGGGACAGTTTTTCTGGGCGAGGTTTTTATCGGGGTTTTTCCTTACCTGTAAGACAAACGTCACGAAAAATTTAAGGTCCAAACCCCCCCCGAAATCATATGGCCATCATCATCATATCCTTATAAATCATCCTTCACTGGTGTGGAAAGCAACGGGAAGCTACCACGCCTACAATTCCCTAGTAAAGCTGCAAAGCATAGCATTAAAATGCTATGATTGCAGTGAAAGACCTGCCCTCGGGCAGAATTACTATGGATGGATGGTATATATATAGTCCATCGCTATGGTCTCGAGGTGGCGTACTGCCTTGTTGTCACGCAGCGGGCCCGGGTTCGATTGCCGGTCGGGACAGGCTCCTGGGTAAGGATTTTTTCCTCACCTGTAAGACAAATGTCACGAAGCTTACGGCCCAACGGTCCCCGAAAATCATCCGGTAGTCACCACCATTCTTATCATCCATCGGTCTGGAAAGCAACAGGAAGCTACCACACCTATAATTCCCTAGTAAAGCTGTAAAGCATAGCATGAAAATGCTATTGAATAACAAGCTAACAGAGTACAACTAAGAAAAATTCTAAATATTGTTTAACTTAGTCAAGTAAAGATTGTTTATGTGTGACGAGAGCCTTGATTCCATATTGATTTTTCAAATGGAAGAGCAGAAGTTGCAAATTATGATATAAATAGCTTATTCTGAAAAATATTACGATATGGCAGACAACATGTCTGGGAACCTTGCAGTAAAGTCATGAATTTCCCGAAAGTAGGTCTAGTATCGTGTGTTGGAAATAAAGCAAGTGTTAATATCTTAAAAGTTTTGGATCGGTGTTTGTAGTTATTCGGAAGTGTTAAGATCGCATGACATAGTCCGACACCAGGCAATTGTAGTTAAAGAAACACGGTACACTAACATACAACGTCACGCAACAATGAAAATAGCTGCATTACTATTCTTAAGATCACGCGCTTTATGTGAAAACATTAGAGCTTATGAAGGGAAAACATAATTTCCCCTGAAACACTTCCTCTTATTTTAGCTTATTTCAAGAAATCTACAAGTTACTGTTGATATGATGACAGATTGATAATAAAAAAACTCTGCTGAAGATACTAATTGGGTTCCTCTCTCTCTACTCCTCTAAGAGAAGATTTTCTTCTATGAAGCATATTTGACTAACGTTAAAGAAGGAAGAAGCAAATAAATAATAGTTAAAAAACCTGAAAGAACACGCTTTATTAAAAATTCGAACTAAAAAATGAAAAATAATTTTAATTTCCAACACGCTTGGGATAAATTTAAAGTGGTCAACAAAAAAAATCATCTCCAACACATATAGAATAAAACTAGAATTATCAACAAAAAGAAAATAATTTTACCATCAAAAGCGTGGGGTGCTCTATATCAATTAATATATTTGATAATAAACAGATATTGGTAAAAGTAAAGTCTCTAAGAAGAACATGTAAGAATCATAAAAAGCACACCACGCTTTTGATGGTAAAATTATGTTCTTTTTGTTGATAACTCTAGTTTTAATGTTGAGTGATTCCGGGTTATGTGGCCGTGGTCCATAGTTGGTGTTGATACCAGACGTTTTGCCCTCAACTGCGGAGGGCATCTTCAGTGGCGAGTGCTTCTAGGCGTGTTTTCCTGGTCGGAAGATCTACTTAGAGTGAGCGCTGCGGACGTTGTGGACGTTGTATTAGTGGTGGGTGCAGGGTGAGTGGGCGTGGCTCTTGCTGATTGGCTAATGGTCGTCTCCTTGTTGTCCCTAGTGTTAATGCATTTATTTTCTAGTGTATGATACCAGGCCTTAGCCAGTTTGATACCTTCCTCTTTTCTGTTGATATTTCCCTTATGCTTGTATATTTCTATAGCCTGTCGGTATAATCTAGGGAAATAGTAGGAAGTTGTGGCTAAAACTTGTGTATCGTCGAATAGAATCTGGTGTCCATTCATAATGGCATGTTCTGCTACAGCTGATTTATCCATTTCTCCTTGTCTGCAGTTTGTTTTATGTTCTAGTAAACGGGTGGCTATACTTCTTTTCGTGGTCCCTATATATGATTTACCACACGAACAAGGAAGTCGATATACGCCGCAAGTGGAGAGAGGTGGCCGAGGATCCTTAGCTGAGCGAAGGCAGTCTTCTATTTTTCTTGTAGGTCTGTAAACTGTTTTTATGCTGTATTTTCGTAGGAGTTTTCCGATACGATCTGTGACTCTTTGTACATATGGTAAGTAGGCTATGCTGGTTGAGGGTGTGTTATCCATTCTGACGTGCTGTCTTCGTGGATGTATGGTTTGTCTTATTTCCTTGGATGTGTAGCCATTTTTCTGGAAACAATTGAACAGATGGTGTTGTTCTTGTTTAAGGTGTTGTGGTTGGCATAACTAGGGACAACAAGGAGACGACCATTAGCCAATCAGCAAGAGCCACGCCCACTCACCCTGCACCCACCACTAATACAACGTCCACAACGTCCGCAGCGCTCACTCTAAGTAGATCTTCCAACCAGGAAACACGCCTAGAAGCACTCGCCACTGAAGATGCCCTCCGTAGTTGAGGGCGAAACGTCTGGTATCAACACCAACTATGGTCCACGGCCACATAACCCGGAATCACTCAACATTATGATTACCGGCCGTGAAAGCCTGCATTCAACTCTAGTTTTATTCTGTATGTGTTGAAGATGATTTTTTTTTGTTGACTACTTTAAATTTATCCCAAGCGTGTTGGAAATTAAAATTATTTTTCATTTTTGAGTTCGGTTTTCTAATAAAGCGTTCTGTTTTAGTTTTTTAAAACTATTATTTATTTTTTTTATTTTTTAGTTTTAATATTTTACAGAATAAGATAAGAATGTAAATATCTTTAAATTCCATACTATTGTAGTATGAGCTAAAAGTATTACTCTTCTAAAAAAAATCCTCCCCAGCTGGATTCGAACCAGCAAGATATGGATTACTGAAATTATATACCACTAGTTCACCGCTCTACCAACTGAGCTCTTACAACGATTGACTAAAAAGTCGACAAGTCCGTAACCTATTATACCAGTTTTAATGTTTTTGATTTTCTGATGATTTTGGCCAGGAATTTAGAAATAAAATATGAAATTATTGTAGTGTCACGGGTCCTTTACAAGTATACAAAGTTTCAAGTCGATCCAATGTCTCTAAGTGGGTGAAAATCGTGTTCAAAGATTCCGTTACATAAATACAAAGACACTTTTTTTTATTTTCTGTAGATTCTGGCCAGGATTTTAGAAAATAAATATGAAAGTATAGTATTGAAAGTATAGAATTGAATATCTCAAAAAAATCTACAAAAAAAGTCCGCGGCAGCATATGTCTATTTCACGGATAACTCACAATAACCAGTCTTTCAGCTTGTTTATGCCAAGAATATCGGGTTAAGTAGATTCCCGGAAAACGCCAGATATTCAGCACGGGGAATGTCAAAATAATTACGATATAAATGTATAATTATTTTTCTTTTCACTTATTCAACTAAACATAAAAACACGTTTCATTTATTAAGCGTAGCTGTGTACGCAAGGTATTAGCTAATTCGAAATAAATTCTTTGTGCAGTCCGTAAACGTGCATATTTTTCAACAGACGGGCCGTTACACTATATTTCCGACATATGCAATGGTAAATATGATACATTAAATCACTATTCATTACTATCACATCAACTCTATTAAGGCGGGACAAATGGTCTTAGATCATATATCAGTGCTGCTGATGATTTCTCATGACTGTCAAAGAAGAGAAAGTACCGCTGTTTCGCAGGTCCAATTTTAATTTCGATTTGACTACCCCCCCTTCTGCCCGTCATATTCCAAGCTCTGGCACATGTTGCATTCTCTGGCATAAGAATTGGATTCATAATCACCCAACTCCAAACGCCAATTAATAAACATAACCCAAAATCCCAACAAAATATCTTTAACAAGGACGAAAATAAAATATTTCGAAAATAATTTAATTCAAAACAGAAATGTTCTGCTAAAATGTAAATAATACCCAAAAGCTCACTAAATATTTCCTTAGACAATATAATATATAACCATATTCTAGGTTAATTTTTAATATTTATTTTTATTTTTCATTTTCTTTGCCAAGCAAATTATTTAATCAAATTATAGATTATTATTATTACTATCACTATTATTATTATTACTATCACTATTATTATTATTATTATTATTATTATTATTATTATTATTATTATTATTATTGCTTTAATATTTTTTTGTTATTTCCTTATCATCTGTATATCTTTTAGCCTATGCCTATTAATCAATTTGTAAATAATCCATAATTGTTATTATATGTATAATTTAACCCTGCTGAAGTCGAGGAGAAGACATTACGGTCTTAAATCCATCAGGTAAAATAAATAAACCAGTAACGATCATTATCCAACCAAACCGAACATCACCAACAAAATTCAAAATTCTACAGAGACATACTAACCGTGTTTTGGATCCCGGATCTCCCATTAAGGGGCGACCAAAAAAACTCCTCACCGCCTACCGTTCAGGCTCAGGTTAATTAACTTAAAGTTCAGTTATTTATTTACCAATCCAAAAATAGCATTGATACCAAATTGTACAAATTAAATCCTGAAGACGTAAATTGCTGTCCCATGTAGTGGTGACATTTTGAAGCAGTAATTCTCTTCATGCCCGATGTTATAGTAACATTTTGAAGAAGGATTGGTGTCCCAAAAATAATTACTGGTTCAGGTTGGGTTTTATTTTCGGTAGAGCCGGATTCTCTTCTTAGGGACGGTAGTTAGTACACTGGATAGGAAAACACTTTAAAAATTACTAAAAACTGTTTCTTGCAGAAATAATTTGTTGTATTGTTGCTTAGATCAGTTGGAACACAATTCATAATTTGTTAACATGCCTGAAGAAGGCACAGTGTACCGAAACAGCTGTCACTGAATTATATAATAAATATGAAAATCAAATAAAACTACGTTTTATTTTTATTTAATTAATAAATTTCACATTTATTCACTTTGTAGGTTCCCAGCAGATTAAGTAAATCTAAGTGGTATTATACTTCACTAGCAATTAAAATAAATTCTTTTCTTTTCTGGAATCATTTATTCTTGTATAAATTATTACATTTTATCTTGAGAACTCTTCCTGCTTCTATCTTTGTGGAAAGTTATATGCAGACTGACTAGTGTAATTCTTTTATAATTTTAAAGAACATTATTACATCACATGATGTTAAGTTTAAATTCTATTGGTTAATAGTCCATTAAATATAAGGTTTTAATTTGATGTGTTAAATAAAAAAAAAGTTAATTGTTTCAACTTCCAATCAGAGTTTAGTATAATTTTATTTAAAAATATGACATAAAGCAGGTGTTCTTATTACAGTTATGACGTAAAGCTTTATTATTCGGACAACAATGACTTAAAACAATTTTTAAAAACATTATTTACAAAAACTGTAATATAATACAATTTCTTTAATTGTTACTGAGACATTTTTATTCAACAATAAACAACAATGAATTATTTAGATGTTTTTCTTTATTTAAGTTGTATTTAAATATTAATACAATTTTAAAATACAAAATTATTAACTTTAACTTCCATATTTATTATATGATATTAAAATCCTGTTATAATCAAAACAACGAACTTTATATTAGCTTGACCTGTATCTATCTATCTATATATGTAACGGAATCGTTCAACGCGATTTTCACTCACTTAAAATTATTGGATCGACTTGAAAGTTTGTATACTTGTAAAGGACCCGTGACAATACAATAATTTCATATTTTGTTTCTACAATCCTGGAATCGTCAGAAAATCAAAAAAATGAAAACTGGTATAATAGGTTGCGGACTTGTCGACTTTTAGTCAATCGTTGTAAGACCTCAGTTGCCAGAGCGGTGAACTTTAGTGGTATATAATTTCAGTAATCCATAGGTCGCTGGTTCAAATCCGGCTGGGAGGGTTTTTTTAGAAGAGTATTACTTTTAGCTCATACTACAATAGCATTGAATGTAAAGATATTTACATTTTTATCTTATTCTGTAAAATATTAAAACAAAAACTAAAAAATAAATAATAGTTTTAAAAAAACTAAAACAACATGCTTTATTAGAAAACCGAAGTAAAAAATGAAAAATAATTTTAATTTCCAACACGCTTGGGATAAAATTAAAGTAGTCAACAAAAAAATCATCTCCAACACATAGAATAAAACAAGAGTTATCAACAAAAAGAAAATAATTTTACCATCAAAAGCGTGGGTTTTTTTTATGATTTTTACATTTTCTTCTTAAAGACTTTACTTTTACCAATATCTGTTTATTACCAAATATATAATTGATATAGAGCACCCCACGCTTTTGATGGTAAAATTATTTTCTTTTTGTTGATAACTCTAGTTTAATTCTCTATGTGTTGGAGATTATTTTTTTGTTGACTATTTTAATTTTATCCCAAGCGTGTTGGAAATTAAAATTATTTTTCATTTTTTAGTTTGGTTTTCTAATAAAGCGTGTTGTTTTAGTTTTTTAAAACTATTATTTATTTAACCTAAGTCACACTTAGGATTACACATGTAATAGAATGACTGATTTCTGATTCCGGGAATAGGCTGTTCTTCATTCAGTGTTCTACCAACTACATTCATATTTTCATTCAATATGAAACACTGTCCATTCACAAATATCGATTTGACTCAGTCATTCAACTGCTCTACACAACCATTTCATTCCACTCAAGCGAAGCTTAAAATTTCTCACTGTAGGAAATAATTCAAATTAAGCACCAGGACGTTTAATGAAACCGAATTTGCTTTCCTTTATTCCTTATTTATATCCTTTCCCTACAAGAGCAAAGTAAAATGTTGTCAAACGCGACAACGAAATACTATTTTAACAGATAGTCTAAGAAATGCCATATGGTTTATTTAGATACACATTACATCAATGAGCAGGAAATTAATGGAAAAATATGAAAAGTCTGGATTAAAAATCATTGTAAATAAAACACAATGTAATATAGTTGGCGATAGCGAAAATTAGATATAAGAATTAAAATATATATGCAGTCAATATGCCCATTTCACCAATTAATGTTTTAAAATGGTCAACAAGTTTCTACAGCCAAGCTGTCATTCTCAAGACCAGATATTGACTGAAGACAAAATTGATAATAAATAAATAAACAAATTCAGTTAAAAACAAACTACGTCAAATGACGCAATCATTCACAAGTAAACAATAAAACATAATAAAACTAATCATCTTTTGTTTCAATTAAAGAAAAGAGGGCGCTGTACGGAATAGGGCCCTTGTCTTTATTCATTATTTTATCCTTATTTTTATAAATTTCCAAACTTTCAAGGACGTCAAGGAATTTGAAATCAATGACCCAACGAATCAGCCAATGGATCTTCTGGTTTTAACTAGATTTAATGAACATATTGCCCATTTTAGACTTAACAGAATTGAAAAATCTGGGGTTGCCCAGCATATTTCTGATTACGGTCATGCTATCAATAAAAGTAACCTTAGGCTGATTCGTTGGGTCATTGATTTCAAATTCCTTGACGTCCTTGAAAGTTTGGAAATTTATAAAAATAAGGATAAAATAATGAATAAAGACAAGGGCCCTATTCCGTACAGCGCCCTCTTTTCTTTAATTGAAACAAAAGAGGATTAGTTTTATTATGTTTTATTGTTTACTTATGAATGATTGCGTCATGTGACGTAGTTTGTTTTTAACTGAATTTGTTTATTTATTTATTATCAATTTTGTCTTCAGTCAATATCTGGTCTTGAGAATGACAGCTTGGCTGTAGAAACTTGTTGACCATTTTAAAAAATTAATTGGTGAAATGGGCATATTGACTGCATATATATTTTAATATTTTATCACCAAGAAGATCACTTGTGTATTAAATAGATATAAGAAGTTTCCAAGTACGGGATGAATCATATAAACGGCTATACGTTTGATCGCGTTGTGTGATGAAAATATTATCATTACAGGAAATATGAAACTACCGTTGGAAATGCAATTATTCAAATTATAACCATGGAATAAAACAAAACAATGTAGAACTTACGTCATTAGTCAAAATGGCGTTGAATATGCAACAGTAAATTACAATTGCTGCATGGGCAATAATGTATGCTAATGATTATGAGGCCGCAAGACGGGCAAGACGCGAGTTTAATATAGCATTGCAGCCGTCGACTGTGGGGAAGTGGAGAAAACGACTGCTGGAAACGGGAAGGATGCAGAAAATCAAACCTCCTGGAAGGCCTCGCATTAGCACGGATGCAGAAACAACGAAGATAATTGTGGAGGCGTTCGACGCTAGACCACAAACATCAACCCGCCAAGCTGCACGTGAGCAGTGATTAGTTTTGTTTTGTTCTATTGTTGTAACTTGAAGGATTCCCTTTCCAATGATATCATATTTCCTTTAATAATAATATTTTCGTCACAAAATGCGGTCAAACGTATAGCCATATTTCTGAATCACTCTGTACTATTCATATTTGTAACTAAATTAAATATTGGGAGTTGAAATAATTGAAGATGGAAAAATAGTGGTTAAGGTCCGATCTGCAATAGTAATGTTAAATGAAATGTTGTGGGATAAACAGATATTTAAAGAAACTAAAATCCATATTTTAAAATCAATACTAAGACGTTTAATGCCTATGCAGCAGAAACGTGCAAAATGTCAAATTAAATTCAAAATTGCAATTTACAAAATTATTTTTATGATCTTTACGATGCTCTAAAAGAAACAGAGTATTATCGGAGACAAATGAACTTTAAAGAAACAATTATGCAACTTGTAGGAAATAAAAATTATAATGGTTTGGACCCGTGAAGAGGATGAATGAAGATACAATAGACTGTCTATTAGGAGTTTGGAGTGGGTTCCAAATGGGATGGAAAGAAGTGGAGACCCAAGAAGATATAGATAGAGGGAATTATGAATTTTATGGATAGGGAACTGTAGGATGGTGACCGGAAAGATAGTGAAGAATAGAGGAATCGAATCAAAACTTAATATTGGGCGCAGGAAGATGTGTACTTTTAAAACCTGTTGAATAAAAATAACTATATAAATGAAGATATTTACAAATGTTAATTAAGCCAATATTCCTTGATATATAAGGCTATTAGGGCAATTATACATAAAATTAAAGAAAATACAATTTTAGAATCAACAGAAAAATAATTTGCTTTAATAAATGTATTTATTTTCTACGTACACTATAAAAAAGCCGTCGTGATTGGAAATGGAGAAAACGTCATTTGGATCTGGAGAAGAAATTATTGTAGGTAAACTCAGAAAGACCCAGTCTCGACTGTAAATTCAAGTTATGATGATCGGTGATGAAATAAAAATAACCTATATAATTCAACTTACATAGTTATATTGGAAAGTATCTAGTATCAATTATCGTCACCTCCCAAATAAGATATACTTCCTTCCTAAAGCAATACTAGTGCCAAAATACATGGAATAGAATGGTTTTATTATCAAATATTTTTCCATATATGCTCTAACTAGCAATTTATGTAATATTACAAAGCACTGTTCTCAGCAACCCGCCTCCCATCTTGTTTACACAAATTCAATACTAATGTATTCAAGCAACAAGTTTATAGTCAATTACAAGACACAAATAGGCTACAATCTTTATATATAAAAAAAGAGTGTCTGTGATTCTGTCTGTCCTTTGTGGACTCAATAACTACGTGAGCGATTTAAATGGAGTTTTTTTCATCGTTTATATAATTTTCGGGATAATAGCATATATAACATATTACCCCAAGCAGTATAGGTCTACCGCTGTGGTCTCGAGGAAGCGTGCTGACTTGTCACGCAGACGGCCGGGTTCGATTCCCGGTCGGGACAGGCTCCTGGGCGAGGTTTTTTTCGGGGTTTTTCCTCACCTGTAAGACAAATACCATGAAGTTTAGGGCCCAACGGTCCCCGAAAATCATCCGACCATGATCATCATCCTTATCATCATTATCATCATCATCCTTCACCGGTGTGGAAAGCAACGGGATGCTACCACACTTTTAATTCCCTAGTAAAGCTGCAAAGCATAGCATGAAAAGGCTTCTCCTCGGGCAGAATTATTATGGATGGATGTAGTATAGGGATAGAGCTAAAAAAAAAAGGTATCGGTGCACTAAAAAAAGTTGCATTTTGGACGTTTGAATGGCTTACGCTGCTTAAACCATAACATACTAACCAAATTAATGTACACAGAATTGCATATCTCATACAAATTCTACAAAAAAGTCCGCGTTAGCACATGTCTAGCATCTTTAACCGGGTAATCATCACGGGTATCTAAAATATTATTATAAAATTTTATAATTCTTTTTCTTTTTTTATTTATTCAACTAACACAAAAACATTTAATTTATTTAGGTGTTGCAGCGCTTGTCTGACATCAGCTAATATCCAATAAATAAATTATTAGCAATAGCCATAACTCATTGATATGTAAAAATATAAGCATTAATTGCTAAATGGCTAGCTTGATTTATGAGGGGACTTATGGCAATTTTAAAATTTTACACGCAGCAAAAAAAAAAAAAAAAAAAAAAAAAGAGCTATTAATAGCATTCGATTACTATCTATCTTCGGGTTTTTTTTACAGCTGCTGCCGTCTTCCCGTGACAAACCTCCAAAGCCTACGATCTTGGGCATCTTCAGTGCTTAGTCCTCTTGCTTGCATTAATGTCTTCATGATTTCCTTCCACGTTAACTTCGGTCTCCCTCTCTTCCTCCTTCTAGTCGGATGCCATTGATATAGTTGCTTTGGCCATCGCTCATCTTCCATTCTTAAAACATGTCCTAACCACTTTAATTCCTTCTCCTCAATTCTTTCAATTATGTTCTCTTCTGCTTCCATTATATTTCTAATTTCCTTATTTGTGCCATGTTGTAATTTTGACTTTTGACTTTCTGGCACTTCTGCGTAAATAATCCATTTCTAGAGCTGTTAGTCTATTCTTGTAGTACTTATTGATTGCCCATACCTCACTTCCATACATTGCAACAGATTCCACCAATGTTTTACCAATATATTTTTTGTGTCTTTCCGAATATGCTTATGCCATCATATGGAATGTAACGATGATGTTATTTTGCTACTAAATTAAAATCTATGTTTTATATTCTCTTTGCCTATACCTTCAATGTTATCCACAATCATTCCCAAATATTTAGTTAGTTTCACTACCTTTATTTGCATTCGATTTAAAGTACAAAATACTTCAACTGTATTTTACAAAAAATGAACCCATTAATGGATGCCAAAAAACCTTAAAATTACCTACTCCCGTAAGCAATAAAATTAATACTATGTACAAGTCCCCTTTTAACATCAAACATAATAACCCTTTTATATTTTCAGGAAAAAAATACGTTAAAACCAGGAATACCAATAAAACTCAAAATTCACAATATACTTGAAAGCAAATTCAAATTTTAAAAGTCTGGCACATAGTAACTGCGTAAAGTAAGCGAATTCCACAGCAAGTCAAAGTTGTGGTTTCATTATGCTCGTTTACGGAATGTATATGTATATTGCTAACCCTTAAACTGGAGAAATTGATCATTTAATAGTATCAAACTGCAGTGAAAACAAATCATACAAGTTATTTCTTGCATTTAGTAGCGTGCGGTAGTCACAGATACGATATTACTCCAGCTGTATGACGAAAATGTGATCGTATCTTATGATTCATAACAACTTATTTTCCAAATTGTTCAGTTTATAAATACGGTAGTAAGCCTATGAGAATTTATTATTGTAAATGTGTTTGGAGAAATCTACCATAATAGTAAATTATATAAAAAATAATATTTTACAATTCATACCCATGTATGCACCATTAAATCTTTAGAGAATGAGGAAGGCTTACAAATCAATGGTATTAATAAGCTGTTAGTTTATGCTGATGACGTAGTACTATTGGCCGATAGCGAGGAGATACTAAAGGCCAACACGCACACACTATTGAGTAACACTAAGAAATTAGGACTGGAAGTAAATATCAATAAAACTAAATATATGGTCACACGTAGAAATACATTATATAATGGAAATGGACAGCTAATGACAAATGAGGGAAATTTTGAGGAAGTGGCTGAATTAAAATACCTAGGAACAATAATCACAAATAGGAATGAGATGCATAAAGAAATTAAAATTAGGCTCAATTCTGGAAATGCGTGCTATTATGCATAGCAGAGACTATTGATGCCCCAACTCCTTTCAAAAAACGTTAAACTGAAAATATTTAAAACTATTATTCTACCAGTTATATTATATGGGTGCGAAACATGGACTCTTACTTTCAGGGAGGAAAGGAGATTACAAGTATTTGAGAATAAAGTAGGCCCTACTTAGGACAATTTTTGGCCCAAAGAGAGATGAACAGATAGGTGAATGGAGAAGACTAAATAACAATGAACTACATGGTCTTTATAGGAAGTCAGATATAATAAGATCAGTTAAGTCTCGTAGACTACGATGGGCAGGACATGTTGCACGTATGGGGAATGAAGGACTTGCGTGGAAGCTTCTTGTAGGAAAACCAGAGGGAAAACGCCCAGTTGGTAGACCAAGAATGAGGTGGGAGAATAACATTAACTGGATTTGGGGGAAGTAGATTATACAAGGAATGAATGGAAAGAATTAGCTCAGGATATGGATGTATGGAGAGCTTATGTCCGCGCGGCCATGAATCTACGGGTTCGATAGTGCCAGTGAGTAAGTAAGTATGCACAATTCAATAATACATGCAGTAATACTCACTTAAAATTGGTCTGTAGTATAAATTATACAATCACTCAATTCCATTTTTAGTAATTTGACAAATCATATTTATCAGTAACACTAACTAAAACTCGTGAAAGCAAATTAATGCCGCATTTGAAAAACTCAGTGCCGATATTAAATTACTTCAACTGTTGATTTCCACAAATAATATATATATATATATATATATATATATATATATATATATATATATATATATACGTCCACCACTGTGGTATCGAGGTAGCGTGCTGCCTTGTCACGCGGCGGGCCCGGGTTCGATCCCCGGTCGGGGCAGTTTTTCTGGGTGAGGTTTTTATCGGGGTTTTTCCTAACCTGTAAGACAAATGTCAGGAAAACGTTAAGGTCCAAACGGTCCCCGAAATCATATGGCCATCATCTTCATCATCATCATTATCATCATCACCATCATCATTCACCGGTGTGGAAAGCAACGGGAAGCTACCACACCTACACAATTCCCTAGTAAAGCTGGGAGCAAAGCATGAAAATCCTATGATTGCAGTGAAGGACCTGCCTTCGGGCAGAATTACTATGGATGGATATATATATATACTTTCGCAATCATTCAATTGTTCAGTTATTCAATAAGATGGTATAAATAAAGCTTCCTAAATTAATACGTTGCTATAGCTAACAAAGTATACCACATAATTTGATTTTATATTGTTTCTTTGTGTTTTGTAAAAATATAACTTGCATACATCAAATATCTAATATATAAATATGTTTGTTTGTTTGTTCGTATTTTATGCGCTGCCATACCGTTCATCCCTTTGTGATGGAACTTGTTTAAAATGTTCTGGAGATTCCTGTGATGAACATAGGGTATAAGGGAGTTGAACTACGCCTTTAAAAACGGCCATTTGTAGTGAGAAACGTGAAAAAAGTGTATTTTTGGACGCTTAACCCTTAAATCGGCAATATATCCTACAGGATACAACAAATGGTTTAATTTATTTAATATTTTAAATAAATCAGAAGAAAATAAACGAATAGAAATACAAACGTGCGTGAATTAGACAATGTACCTAATAATAATAATAGTTATAATTAATTTCGTTTTCACTGCAGTCCGCCACATTTAAATAACTGACACAAGATATTAGTCTTCATCTTCTTCTTATAAGGATTACACCTTTTTGGTTCGTTCCGGTTCCAAGTATTATAGCTACTGTGCACATATTTTTCGTGCGCGTCCCCGATCCCTTTTTCATCATCTTGGTTGATAGTTCAGACTTTTCCTAGGCAATATGTTGTTATCCATTTTTCTGCAGACATGTTCGTACCACTTTTTTCCCTATACTCTTCTATTTTATCTGTCAAACGGAATATTTTTAGTTCTTCACGGATATCTTCACTTCGTTTTTATTCATTAAAGTATATCCTGCCACAAATCCTACATACGAGTATTTCATTTCTGCTGCTTCTATCAAGATATTAGTGTCTAGCCAATTTAAGGGTTAAATGACCTGACTTGTACTATACTGACGAATACTGAATCAACTCACTGAACATGATATATTCTGACCGAACCTAACGTAATGTAACATAACCTGAACCTAATCTCAACTTAAATTGATCCAGACCGAATCTAACCCGAACCTAAACCTAACGTAACCTTAACCTAAATTGATCCTAACCGAATATAAACTGAACATACACTGACCCTAAACTGAACCTAACACGAAACTAAACCTAACCCAACCGTGACTAACCTAACCTGAATCCAAAACCAATACTGAAACAAAAGCTCAACTCAAAACAGAAACCCAAACTGAACCCGAACCAGAACCAAAACCCGGACCTAACCAGAAATTAAACCTGACCTAACCGCATAATACTATCCTAACCCGGACCTAACCCTGAACTAACCTAACGGAACCATACCGAACCGGACCGAACCTAAATAAAATTAACCTAATATATTCTAACCTAACCTATCATATCCTGTACTAACCTAACCGAACTTAATCTGACCGACGCTGGGATGCTAACTGCTTTATCTAATCGTATTGGTGATGTAGCTTTATTGATGGCTATTGCTTGGATGTTAAATTTTGGTAGATGAAATTTTGTTTATTATTTGGATTGTATAACCCAGAAACATAACCTAAAAAGTCTAACCGATCTGACCAAATTACCCGTAATTCGATAAAATTACCTGTAGCTAATTACCATTAGGTATTCAAACTACCTCTGTAAAGACCAAGCTACCTTTAAAACCGATGAATCTACCTCTAAAACGATAGAATTACCCTAAACCGGCCAATTTACCTCTAATCCGACCAAACAACTGCTAAACTGACAATTACGTTATAAATTTATAATTACTTTTCTTTTACTTATTTAACTGAACATAAAAACACATTTTAATTCATTTAGTTGTATTAGCTAGTCTAACGTTTATACATTATATGAATGTTGGTTTGTTTTCTCGTATATTATGCGCTGTCTTACCGTTCATCCGATTGTGATGGGGCTTTTAGCAAAAATGTTCAGGAGATTCACGGGATGAACATAGGCCATAAGAGAGTTTTAATACTAAACCCCTTCACCCCTAAAAATCATCCTTTGTAGTGAAATACGTGAAAAAGTCCCTTTTCGACGCTTAAATTGCTTACAGTGCATAAACCATAACAAATACACAAAATTAATGTACAAGGAATTGAACATCTCAAAAACCTCTACAAAAATGTACGAGACAGCATATATTTTTGTCTTACAGCTCATTTATGCCAAGAAGATCGGGATAAGTAGATTCCCGGGCAACGTCGGGTAATCAGCACGGGGTACTAAAAATAATTACGACATAAATGTTTCGTTTACTTATCCAAGCAAACATAAAAGCACATTAATTTTCGTTTTTCAGCTCATTTATGCCGTGAAGATCAGGATGAGTAAATCCCCGGGCAACGACGGATAATCAGAACGAGGTATCTAAAAATAATTACGATATAAAATTATAATTATTTTTCCTTTCAATTATTCAACTAAACATAAGATCACATTAATTTCCATTTCTTTAGGCGTAGCAGCGCATGCTGGCTGTTTGTGTTTTATACAATCTGGTTTTTGCTTCACGTGTAGGATATTTTGAATTTAAATACTTTATTTATTGAAAAATAACATTTCCTAGTATTTTGTAATCGTTTAATTATTTCTTCCTGGATATTATCGTGTTTGTACAGGTGTCCATAAATTAATCAGTTGTTGAAGTAATGTCAGTTTTACTGTTTGGGACTTGCTGATAGTATGTGTCAATTCTCACAAAACCATCACAGTCTTATTCAATTAAGCTTACGGCAGAATGTACCATTTACTATAACCTTAAATTGGCGAAACAATAATTTATGCTGCCAGTTATTTAAATGTTCCGTACCGCAAAGAAAACAAGATCAAATGAAACTGATATTATATATGTAAATTGCGCACAATGTGCAAAGTATAAGTGGGTTCAATCCTTCTAGTGGGTTATCGCTGGTTCACTCGCTGCAGAAATATGTTAGAGAGATCGTTCTCTGGAGGCATCAATATGCGTGGTATCTGTCGCACAACATTTCACACAGTACACACTCACACACACAGTTTTCGTCCAGTTGGCTTTTTTTTTTTTTTTTGCAGATCTTGTGGTGAAATCCATGGATTGCAAAGCGGGCCACTGTATGTCGGAGTTTGTATGATGGTCCCCTCCATTCGTTGAATGAATGAATGGGATTTATTGTCTCTTTTTCAAAAGAAAGGAAATATACATGCATTTACATTGCGCACGATCCTGCTTGGCCGTAAGTGCATTATTTTTCTATAAATAGAAAAAAATCATAATATAATCAAATACCTACATGGCTACACACCTGTATCAAAACAATGAATGTACCGTATATAAATAAAATCTTTGTCTACACTACAAAAACAATAATGCACATCTACACTCATCCATGAAAATACCATGTGTATATATAAAAAAGTATCATTCTGTATATTAATAATTTAAAAAATTGCTACAAAACAAACTAAAAAAAAAGAAAAACACACACTCACTGAAGATCGAAAACAAAGACCATATTGAAATTCTTATTATTTGATAATAAATATAACCTTATTGATCTCCAATTTTGGTATACCTCAATTTCCTTACTGTACCCAAAAAATTGCACGTTTTCACCTCACTCTCGATCCGGCCTAAAAGATCCCAGCATGCCACTCTACCACGATCTGACCTGAGAAATCTCTCCGGCAGCAATTGTAATCTAAGTTGCTCTGTCTCTTTACCGAATGTTATAATATGTTGCGAGTTTTCACGGTCATCGCATAGAGGGCACAGTTTAATACCTTCTTCATTTGTTAAATTATGGGCCATTCATCCTCCCAAATGAAACCATGTAATAGCACTTCTATCATCCCAATTCAAAGAGTTAATGTACCTCTCCCTTCCTCACGAAAGTCTCAGTTCCGACTGCAGGGTGACCGATGTTCTCTGGATACACTCGGTTTCTATATACTGCCTGTCTATATCAATTAGTCTCTTCTTAACTTTCCTTCAAACATTTATATTATTCTCAGTATTCCTCTCCATTCCCAGCCCATCCCTATGCCCTTCAATCCCCTTTCTACACCGATTATCCAATCCCCCGAAACACACTGCCATCTCTGTTCCTTGTAACACACTGCTCTGGGTGAGACCTGATTCCCGTTTATTATGTCCAACCAATAATTAATAGCCATAATTCTGCCCCTTACTATGTTCGAAAATGTACCGAATTCTTTCAGTATGCCGCAATTTGCAGTCCCCTTGCTAATCTCAACGCTCTCTCATGAAACATAGCTTGAATTTTATATAGTGTTCCCGTTCGTTCACAACCCCATAATTCTGAGCCATACAGCATGGTCGCTCTCACAGTCGAAGAATAAACATGTTACTGTGTATGCATCGGTATGTTTTCGCAATTTTGATATATCAGTAAGCATTTCGTTTGTCCGGCTCCTAGCCCTCTTTATTGCATTCTTGACGTGTCTCGTTCATTTTCCATTCATTGTCAAAGTCATCCCCAAGTAGACTAAGTTTTTAACATTTTCTAAATTCTCGCAAAGCTTGTCTACCTTTCCCTCCCGCTGTATACCGACCCGTTTTTAAAAGTCATGGCTTTAGTTTTATTAACTTAAGCGTGAGTCCCCAAGTCGTAGAGTATGTCGATAGTAAATCTATGTAAACTCTTGTGCACGCAATCTGCTTTCGAGGAAAAGAGGCATATGTCGTCTGCGTACATTTGTTATCATGGCAATGTGGTGGCGTAAAACTCGCTCCAATGTGTTTCTTTTTAACTTTGAGTTTCTGGATCACACTTTGATATGCAGGTGTAGATGGCAGCATTAATCCTGATGTAAAGCATAGGTCTTCTAAGCATAAATTAAAAAAACTAAGTTATTATTATGCATTATTACGTCATTTTATGCAAATGTAAGTAATTTGTACTCATTTACTTTTATTGTTATATATATATAAACGAATGTATGTCTGTTTGTCCTTTATAGACTTCTAAATCTTTCAACCGATCTTCGTGAAAATTTGTATATACAGGGTTTTAGATGCGGCGAGTGTTTAGCCGTTATATATTATGTTGTACAATCATTATGTGTAGGAGTTCACCTGAAACGAAAATTTAAAAATCGGTCTAGCAATCACAATGTTTGATGTTTCACTACAAAACTCGGAATATCCTATTAGAATAAACCGAAATATGTGTTATCCAAAAATCAGAGAATTCCGACAGTTAGAAGTGGAGGTTTACCTAAAATGGAAATAAAAAGTTTACTTTAACAACCGCCATATTTGTTTCGTCGAAGTGTATACCATATAATTAATTAACCTCAATATTTATTTTCTTTAGGCGTAGCAACGCACGCCGGGTCAGGGCATTACCTAGTTATGAATATTAAATATTTATTCGAAAAAAAAATATTATTGAGATACTTGTACTTTTCAAATCGTTTCAAATCAACCAATCGCATTTTTCGCCTCACATCATCAAAGGAATGATTCATGAATCGATAGATCGAAACTTCATTCGACCTTATGGTTGTCGATCAACTTGTATATTTCGAGTTGTTACGTCAGGCCCAGCAATGTAGATTATCGTTGGTTTACCAGCCACGCATCGGAATACGCATGCGTATATTCATCTGTCATTTAGTAGCTGGTGTTAGAAGGGATACTGTGAACACAGGAAGCTCCGTCAAGCCGATAGATGACTGTTAGCAACGGCGGTAAATTTGAAATTTAATGTTCACGCGTAATTGATCTGAATGAAATTTGGTGAATCTATTAGTTTATCTAAAATTATGAATATACTAATTACCTGGGATTGTATGCACGCCACTGCTTGCATTACTTTTTGACTATAGTGTGGACTAATCATAATTCAGTTTAACTTTAAGATCATTTTCACTCTGTTTGAAATTAAAATTTTGATCATATTCATTATATTACTGTGATGATATCTTCTATATTAGAGTAAGATAGGATATTTGACTACTATTTAATTAGCTTTCTATATTAAAAGTTTGGTTAAGAGACCTCTTGGTTAAAATTGTAAAAGAAAAAAGTTTACTACAATTTCACTGTTACTCCTAATATTAATAAATGCACAATTTAATTTAATATAAATGGATTGCGCACAAATGTGCAAAGGTGATAACACAGTACTTTAACAATCACTAACACTTTAGGTTTGTCTTGCGTAATCACTAATTGTTTTTGTTCTTTGTTTACATGTTTCGATGTGATATCTTTCGCATTTCTGTTCACACACTTCACATATGCATGACGTCTTCGGGTCATGGAATGTTTTATCTCTACACATTAGGTGGTGGAATCTATGCATGCTTAATCTTGTGATGACGTGTCGCATCTGGAAAGTTGCTTCTGTCAAGTTCCTGTCTATCATCGCTCCGTTGCTGAAGACTTCCTGCGTAGTCTTTGTAGCACATGTCCACAGGGTTCCGTGGTTGGTAGTAGGTAGGCTGTTTTCAAGTCCTCGATAAGAAAAGTCTCCCTTGCCAATAGGTACACCAGACGGCTTCTTGTCGTTCTTGATACTCCTACTTCTCTTTTTATGTGTATAGCTGATAGAGATCTATCAATTTAAATATCTTGGATATTATCTCTCTATCTGGGATGAAAAGGATATCCCTGAAAAAATTACTAGTTATAACAAAAATTTGGGAATTATTAGTCAAGTTATGAAACCATCCCTTGTACAAAAAAAAACAAAAGATTACGTTTATATAACACTTTGGCTAGACCAGTGTTGACCTATGGTAGTGAAGCATGGACACTAAAATGATAACATGAAAGCAGAATAACGGCTTGTGAAATTATATTCGTGCGCAGAACAGCGGGTTTACACCAGATGGGATCGGAAAAGGAACACCGATATTTTAAAAGAATTGCAGACTACGCCAATTTTGGAATATATTAAACAGTACCAACTAAATTGGAAACACCATCTTGAAAGAATGAGTTTAAATCGGTTCCCCAAAGCTGTTTATAATTATGTACCAAGAGGACGAAGATCTCTGGGCCGTCCTATGAAACGCTGGAGGGAAAATTTTCTATAGGATCGTAACAGGCCTTGGCCTAATACTTGGAAGGAAGAAGAAGCTTTCACTTTTTCCAGCGTGTTTAGATTAGCTTCTGTAAGATGTGGCCATATGATTTCTATTCCATAAGTTATTATTGGGAGGACCTTTGCATTGAATAGTTTCATCGCTGATTCCAGGCTTAGAGCTTGTATATTGCGTATATCATCCATTGTCATTATTGCTTGCGTTGATCAATTTAATAATACTGCGACAAGTTTCCACATTGTCGGAGGCCGCCTTTTAATGGCTTGTGCTTCAATAAGGCTCACCGACGAGTGTGTGTCATCTTTTGAGACTTATATTACTTTTCGATTTAAAATGTCCAAAACATAAAAAAGTCAACGCTCAGGGTAAAAAAAATAGTCTCAAGACCAGAAAGTAATTGAACTAGCTTATAAGGTAGAGTCTAGAAGGCATTCTTTCATGCTTTACTGAATGATATACGTGTAAATTACTTTATACTTGACGTCAGATATAATTAAGTCATGAATTTGTCTATGGCCGCGATATTTTAATACGATCCCCTACCTTTCACTTTGACGACTTGGATTCAATTCCCTGCAGGAGAAGAAATTTTAAATCACCTTAAGTGTGAATATATGACCTGTGCTCGTATAAAAAAGTGAAGAATTAAAAAGGTAAAAAGAAGTATATATCAACATTTTAAATACAGTCAACCGCTGTGGTCTAGGTAGCGCGCTGCCTTGTCGCGCAGCGGGTCCGGGTCGATTCCAGTTTCCTGAGTGAGGTTTATTCAGGGCATTTCCTCACCTTTAAGACAAATGTAGGAAAACTTTAAGACCCAAACGGTCCCCGAACATCATCTGATCATCATTATCATATTCACCTCATTAGATTAAGTTAAGGATTAAGGACTCTCCGGCGCATTACTATCATCATCATCACCCATCATATCATTGGGGCGCCCCAACCTCAGAAGTGGGTTATAGTAAGCCCAGAAGAGAATAGCAGAAATGTCAAAATAAACTGGTGACATTGAATAAAAAACAACATTGAATGTTACATTCGTTTAATATTTCAACGGCCTGTCACGTTTTCCTTTGCGTATAACAGACAAGTAATTGTGGTTGGTCAAGATAAATGGAACACGTTACATTTAGAGCTTTGATAATAGAAATCTGTAAAACTCAACTAAATATGTAGACAGTATAAATGCTGTGATGTTTCAGTTCTGAAGGTAAACACTAGCTAGACAGGAAACAAAATGCAGGAATAATGTATTCATGGCAGAGAGAGAGAGAGAGAGAGAGAGAGAGAGAGAGAGAGAGAGAGAGAGAGAGAGAGAGAGCGAGAGAGAGAGAGAGAGAGAGAGAGAGAGACTTGTTTGACAAACACAGGGTTTTAGTTCTTTGAAGCACGTCACTACCAGACTGAAAAGTTACTATTGTTTTCATGTGTAACTGGTGCTGCTGCTTTGAAATACCGCAAGTCACAAGGTTTCATCTATATTCATGAATACCATGTAATATATCACAAAAAAGAAACATTTCCTTCCTATTTAAAACTTTAGCTACATTCTGTTTTTTTCTTTTCTTTTGACAATATGTGATATAGTTATTCTAAAACATGCTAATTTATCCGCTCTAATGCCAAGAAGTAAACGTGAATATGTAAAACAAGATTCATTTAAATATAAAAAAATGCGCTTTTACTGCAGGCTTAAAATATTGCTTTAATATACAAGTGGCAACCGATAATCCAACATGTCAAGTCAAATTTTAGAAGGTATAAATAATTGTAATTATTTGGGTTACTATTTATCATAAGTAATGCTGCCAAACTGAAGTACACACTCCAAGTATGCCAAAGGAAAATGGAGAGGAAAATCTTAGGCATAAATCTGAAGGACAGAATCTCGAATACAACACTTCAAGCGATGTCCTCAACAACTGATCCTGCACAACAAGCCATCAGGAAAAAATGGAAGTGGGGAGGCCACGTCGCAAGAATACAGGACGACAGGTGGACGATAAAAACAACCATGTGGGACCCGTACACAGGCAAGAGACAGCGCAGAAGACCAAGACGACGATGGGCTGACATCTTCAAAGAACGAGCAGGGGCGCAATGGTCCAGAGTCGCCAGATGCATGAAAAGCTGGAGAACGATGGAGAGCCAACTGTGCATTAACTAATCACAGAACAGACAGTGTATACAAACCAAGTGCTACAACCAAGTCAACTTCTCACCACGGAGTAGCTCACCGGGTGACACTCTCAAATAGAACTTAACCCCTGTACAGGGAGGCCTTTGCCCTATAGGGACATATCAGGCTTTATTTATGTATTTATTTATTTATTTAATGCCACGAGTGATTTCCAAATTATCGATAAATTGGAAATCAAGAGTGGCATTTGTTAGGACTATTTAACGAATAAAATTAAGCTGTTTACTCACAAATCATTATTTAAATATAGTTATTTTAAAATATTTATATATATTTAATGTAAAGGGCGATGTTTCAAAACAAATGAGAAACGATTGGTACGCTTAATTTGCTTATTTTGTTCGTCACTGCAATCAGATCATATGATTTATTGCCAAAGGAACGCGATATTGTAAGAATGCACTCTAGTGGAGGAAAAATTAAACACATCAAACTGTATATTAATTCATTTCTGATGTCCTATGATATAAATAGGACAATTCTATTTTTCTGGGAAAAAATACATTTAAGAAAGTTCAAACAGTGGTTTCTTTTTTTTTTTGTGGTATATTCAATTGCTACAATTTTTTTATATTAACTCCCGCATGCGGTATGTGTTGACATTCATGCAATATATATACAATCTGGTAGCCGTATTTCTTAGTGAGTCAGTCACTGCAAAATAATGCTATGACCTATTCAGAATGTTTAAAAGGAGGTGGTTTCTTTATTATGACTATTTAACTCATGCCCCAAATGGGAGTCAATGACCAATCACGTTTCAATGATTCTGTTTTACAACCAATCAGAGTCGTGTTTCACCAAATATTTATCAGTGTTATAATTACCATATTAAAGAAAGCTCCTCCTTACAATATTGCGTTCCTTTGGCTATAAATAGTATGATCTGGTTGCAGTGATAAACAAAAGAAGCAGTAGAAGCGTACCTATCGTTTCTCATTTGTTTTCAAACATCGCCGTTTACATTAAATATATAAATATTTTAAAATAACTATAGTTAAATAATGATTTGTGAGTAAACAGCTTAATTTTATTCGTTAAATAGTCCTAACAAATGCCACTCTTGATTTCCAAATTCTTTAGATAAATTCACTCCTCACTTCGTGAGTCGTGAATTTATCGATAATTTGGAAATCACTCGTGGCATTACTTATGATAAACTTTACTTGGTAAATTCTAGGCGAAACACGACTGTGATTGGTTGTAAATCAAAAATCATTGTAACATGATTGGTCATTGACTCCCATTTGGGGCATGAGTTAAATATTCATAAGTAATATCACTTCGTGACATCGTGAATTTATCGATAATTTGGAAATCAAGAGTGGCATTTGTTAGGACTATTTAACGAATAAAATTAATCTGTTTACTCATAAATCATTATCTAAAACGGCGATGTTTGAAAACAAATAGGAAATGTTTATTATGTTTCATTTGTTCATCTCTACATACAGATCATATTATTTATTGCCAAAGGATCGCAATATTGTAAGAATCCACCCTAGTGGAGAAAAAATTAAACATCAAACTATTTATAACCAACATTATAGGTTATTAATTAATTTCTGATGTCCTATGATGTAAATATGTCAATTATATTTTTTCTGGAACGTAAATACCTGGGACATAATACGTTTAAGAAAGTGCAAACAGTGTTTTTTGTGGTAGCCTATAATCAATTGCTACAAATGTGTTTTCTATTATATCCCGCAAGCAGTACCTTATCTGCTTACATTCATGCACTATATTTACAATCTGGGAGCCACTTGCATTCTAGGATTCTTACATCTTAATATATAAATTGTTATATTCAACGTATTTCTTAGAGAATCAGTCACTGCAAAATAATGCTCTGACCTATTATGAATGTTAAAAAGGAGGAGCTTTTTAATATGATAAAATTAAATTGATAAAATCGAGGTGAAACACGACTGTATTTGGTTGTAAATCAAAATTCATTGAAATATGATTGGTCATTGACTCCCGTTTGGGGCATGAGTTAAATATTCATTTGAAGATAATGCTGATGTAGCAAAGAAAATCATAAATTTCACAAAAACAATGGAGGTAATTAATATAGTTATGTAACCATCTTCAGTACAAAATAACAATACTATGATTTTATAAGATTGCTGCAAGATCAGTATTAAGATATAGTAGTGCAGCATGGACAATATGAAGAAGAGATGCATGTCGAATAAAAGCAAATGAGATGCGATTTGTGCGCCGTGCAGCAGGCTATACAAAGTGAGACCATAAAAAAATGAGGAAATTATGGAAGAGTTAAGTACAGAACTTATTCTCCATTACAAACAAAACTACCAAAATAACTTGAAAGCCCTTCTTTAACGAATGGCATCTCACAGAATTGAAAAATGTTATGCTTCGTTACTATCCTCAAGGCAAAAGATCACTCGGACTTTAAAAAAAGCGCTGGATGGTAAATTCATCTTTGAGACCATAACAGGCCACATGGCCGAATACTTGCATGGATGATGATGAAATTAATTACATTATATTACGGAAGAGGCAAGTGAAGTGCTTTATGTGGAATGTAGCATTGTATGGTGCAGGGACTAGGGCATTACAACGGAATGAAGAAAAGCGACTGGAAGCTTTTGAGATGTGGATATGGAGAAGGATGGAACATATAAAATGGACAGACAAAATAAAAAATAAAGATGTGCTGGACAGAGTGGGTGAAGACAGAACAATGCTGGAACTCATAAAGAAGAAGAAAAGAAATTGGATTGGCCACTGACTAAGAAGAAACTGCCAGCTGACGGATGCCCTAGAAGAAATGGTCAACGGAAAGAAAGTTAGAGGAAGAAAAAGGCATCAGATGATAGAACAATATTAAAATAAATGGTTTGTAAGCAGATACAAAAAGGAAAGCTGAGTTAAGGAAAGAGTGGAGAATGCTGAGTTTGCAGTAAAAGACCTGCTCTTGGGCAGAACATTATGTATATTAATTACATTATGGGAGTAAAGGCTAACAGGGCTTTATTGATCTCTGACCGAGGGTAAATCGCTCAAGAAACTAATTTAATGCTTACCTCTTCTAGTGAGATTCGAGATGGATCCGTGAAACCTTTATCCATTATCCTTATTTTTTTGTACACTAGCATCCCATAAATATAGCACTACTGGCCGATAGCGAGGAGATACTAAAGGCCAACACGCACACACTACTGAGTAACACCATGAAATTGGGACTAGAAGTAAATGTCAATGAAATTAAATATATGGTCACACATAAAAATACATTATATAATGGAAATGGACAGCTAATGACAAATGAGGGAAATTTTGAGGAAGTGGCTGAATTCAAATACCTAGGAACAATAATCACAAATAGGAATGAGATGCACAAAGAAATTAAACATAGGCTCAATTCTGGAAATGCATGTTATTATGCATTGCAGAGACTCTTCACTTCCCAACTCCTTTCAAAAAACGTTAAACTGAAAATATATAAAACTATTATTCAATCAGTTATATTATATGGATGCGAAACATGGACTCTTACTTTAAGGGAGGAAAGGAGATTACGAGTATTAGAGAATAAAGTTCTTAGGAAAATTTTTGGACCAAAGAGAGATGAACAGACAGGAGAATGGAGAAGACTGCATACCAGTGAATTACATGGTCTTTATAGGAAGCCAGATATAATGAGAACAGTTAAGTCTCGTAGACTGCGATGGACAGGACATGTGGCACGAATAGGGAATGAAAGACGTGCATGGAAGATTCTTGTAGGAAAACCAGAGGGAAAACGCCCAGTTGGTAGACCAAGAATGAGGTGGGAGAATAACATTAACTATGATTTGAGGGAAGTAGATTATACAGGGGATGATTGGAAGACATTGGCTCAGGATAGGGATATGTAGAGATCTTATGTCCGGGCGGCCATGAACGTACGGGTTCGATAGTGCCAGTGAGTTAGTTAGTTAGCATCCCATAAGTAACTTGTAGACAAGTCCGTCGTCCGTAGCGATCAAACCATTTGTTTCTAGTGATGGATTATCAGTTTGTTGTCCTTCATCTCATAGGCCTACTACATATTTTCCCTGTACTTTTAAGTTTATTTATATTTAAAGCCGTGTCTTAATGCACATTATTTAAATAATAATTTATGTAAATTATAAGATTCATGGAAAAACTATACAACTGTGAGTCGCAAAATTTACCAACCTATGGCGTATCGTTATATTTTACTCGTTAGAAAGTATTTAAGATATTTTATTTCATGCATAATGAAGGAGTTCTCAAGTATTGAATTTACCTCTGACAGCGGCGCAATCAAACATAATCAAATGCCTCTTCTTTCTCCTCCCGAACAGCACACACCTAAAACAGAAAAAAAAAATAGAATATTTGTTCCAAAAATATCACACGTGCCTGACAGATAAATAAGACAACACAGACAAAAAGTACCTCGATCGAAAGAGTGACGATAGTTCACCGTAATAACCTACAACCGTCAAGAAAAGCAGACATGGTTTTCTCTGAGGTAAAATTATCCGTCCCCCATTCCGATCTCCATGCGGGGACTATGTCATATATAACTGTATAGAATTTAAAAACGAAAGACAAACTCTTATAAATTTTGTAAATAGAGGTAGTGAAAGTTGGCCCATAAATAAGAGTAAATTAGCTTTTAAGTATACTAAACAATTCACCAAATTCGCAAATAGCATAGACTTAAAAAAATTACAATAGAACATTACTTGGACAGTATACTTTAAGGAACAGTAAATCATAAAGTGATAGAACTAGATAATAAGTGTTAGTATAAGAACATTATTTTAAGGAAGTGTAAATATTGATCATGACTTGTTAGGATTAGTCAGTGCTATAAGTGTAAATAGGAACCTAATAGCCTAATTTTTTAGAACTTGTAAGGACAGTAAAATATTTTTCAATAGTAGATTACTCATAAAATGTTAGAATTAGTCCGTAACTTAAGTGTAAATAGGAGCTATATCTTCTTAGATTAGTAATGGATAGAATATTAACTTAGCGTGTAAATATAGATTATAGCTTGATATGAATAGCAATTTAAATGTAAATAGGAACCATATTTTGTTAGGAATAGTAATGAAGAATGCACTAATTTAACCCTTAACTTACAATGTATCTTATAAGAAACATTGATTTAATGTATTTGTTATAGTTTATTAAACAGTAAAAATAAAACAAATTATCATAAATTACCTAAGATTATGTCAAATTACGTTAAAAATACAGTAATAACTTACTTTTACATGATTTTATTTTCTTTGCGGTCCGAAACACTTGAATGACGGGCACTAGAAAGTATTGTTTCGCCAATTTAAGGGTTAAGTAAGTGCTAATAGGAACAATATCAAGCAACTGTAAATATTAATTATAACTTGTTAGTGCCAAGAGGAACCATAACTTGCTTAAGTATAATTAACACAGAGCATTGTTTGAAATGCAAATAACAACCACAACGAAATAGAACAATTTAGCGTCACAATAACTCAAAATTATATTTTAAGGAATCGAAAATAGAAAAATAATTTCACACATTAGAACTAGTAAATAACACTATAAATGCATAGTCAGGAACATCAACACACATAAAATGATAGAGATATTCTAATATTGCTAAACCAAAGCATGTAGTACTGCAGAAAACTGTAGTGGAGCATGCTGTCATATGAAGACTCTTAAAAAAAAAATGCGGGGACTAGGAAATCCATGACAAAGGCTAAACATATAGACATGATCTTAGCAACATCGAATTTTAGGATACTATATAATAGTGGGGCACTAGAAACATTAACACGGAAATAAGATGAATCTCCCTTGGATAGAGTCGTTTTACAGGACGTTACAAGCTCAGGAGAAAATAGTCAGGAATCAGGAAGTTTTACATCTTACAATGGCAGTGCAGCGAAACGGGTATTTTAGTCCGAAGGAGGATATCCTCAGCTATCCGAAATGATTAATTTGTTAGGTATAATATATCAAACAAGATCATATAAGGTAAAATACATATTTTTTATCGTAAATGTACAAGGCCCCACTGAATATGAGCTAAGATCACAAACGAGTTCTAAGAAGAATTAGAATCCTTATTTAAACGGCTGACACGATATCATAAAACTATAATAAGAGATTTTAATACACAATGGAACGGGAAGACATCTTCAGGCCAACAATAGGAAAATCGGTCTTCTTGAAGATATTAACAGATCATATTTACCTCATCAAATAGCGTAGTACAAAATTCTAGCATAAAAATAATCATAAGTACACCTAAACACCTCCAGAAAGTGGAAAGCGAAAACAGATTATATCATGTAGATACACGTTGACGCACTATTATAGTCGACGTTTGGTCAGTTAGGGAGTTGATTGTATTTTGGATCATCATTTGGTCGAGTTAAAACCAGATAATGGTTTTCGTTTATGAGAGGAACAAACGCTAAAGATAACTTTGAAAAAGTTGAGTTAAAATTTTGAAAAATGATGAACTGCGGCAAGAATACCAAATCAAAATTTCAAATGAGATTTGAAATATTGTAATGTTCAGATAAAAATGTGGCATCCGAAGAAGGAACTTGAATAAATAGAGAATTGGAAATTATGTGAGATACAATTGAAATGTCAGCAACATAAAGTATAGGTTATGAAAAATGGTTTTATAAGGAATCTGCAGACATTGTAGAGAAAAGAAAGCTAGTAAAATTAATTGTTTACACGAGCAAATGGAAAGAAATTTATAACAATTGTGTAACATCTGACGGGAAACCAATAGGTTTTTTAAAGAGCAAAAACAGGGAATATTTTATTTTAAAATTAATGCAGGCAAATAGGAACATCGGAGAATTATATCAAGGAGGTAAGATAAAAAGAAAACGGTTTCAGGCAAGAATAAATATAATTAGGTACGAAAATTGGGATATGATTGAAGATTTCAGGAGTACATTAAATAGTTGGGAAAATTACTTTTATCAGCTATTAAATGTGCTTGAAGAATACGATACTGAAGAGAATTCTTTACAGACGACTGAAATATTAGTCACAGAACAAAGAACATTAGAGGTTTAAATGGCGATATAAAAATTAAAGATGTATGAAGGATCAGGTTCAGAAGGGATCCAAGCAGAATTTTATATAATCAGGGGGTGGACAAGATACATCGGCTGGTTAGTTAATTTGGGAAAAAGAGATTCTTCCAAATTAACGGAAATAATGCATTATCGTAGCAATCTATAAGGAAGAAGATAAAATTTATTACATGAACTACAGGGATATCTCATTACTTTCAGCCTCGTACAAAATTCTAAAAAATATATTAGTATGCAGAGTTACTCCATATACTGATGATGAAATAGGAGATCATCAATGGAAATTTAAAGGAAAATTGATTAGATTTTTATTACAGACCTAAGATAGATTTTAGAAAATAAATGGGAATATAACATCATTATATATACCAACTATATACACACTTCAGAAAAAAGGGATATGACTTAATTAAGAGAGATAATTTATATAGTTAATCTGTTTGAACCTCGGAATTCTTAAAAAGAATGACTTATTCGTATACTTCTAAATGTTACAAAGTGTAGAAGGTCAGTAGACAAACAGTTTGCAGATACTTTTGGAATTCTCAATGGTTTAAAACAGGAAATTCACGATCTCCTCTACTATTCAATCCTTTACTAGAGGATAAAGAAGGTCAATTACTGAATAAACGGTTGATACATGCTGGTGATGTAGTATTATTAGGCGATACCAAGGAGATTCTAAGGGCCAACACGCACGTACTACTGAGTAACACTAATAAATTGGGCCTGGAAATATATATGAATAAACTAAATTGAACCAAAAGTGCGTTTTTCGGCTCATTACTGCAGCGTCGTTATCCTCCCTATACTGTAATATTCATGAACTATGCCAATATTCCTTTCTCCTTGCATCTACCCCCACTCTCCCTCTTTACCTCTCCTGCTGCGCTGTGCCTACGGCGCATCTCCCCTCTACCTCGGAACCTTCATATACGTGGTGCACAGGCAGAACGTTATCATTCATTATTTCATTCATCGATCCATTCCGAGATGGGATTGGAACTCTAAAATGGACAAGGTCGTCTGAAGCCGAGAAGCGGCGCAGTTTTAGTTGGTCCTGTAGACCAGGGAAGAAGCCACCCTGGCTTGGACGCTAGCATGAGTGTAGTATGAGGTATGGTGTGGTCTTTGTCTTGTAAAAGTATTATCATTTATTTATTTATATTATGTTCTTGAATGATCAAATGTTTATCTTGATTTTGTTTTTACTTCAGACTACTTGTTTGCATTAAATATCATTTTTATATAATTAATGTTCAATCTGATTTATCTGCACGTAGCTGTTTGGTATAATCCTATACGGAAACTCACTCACTTAGGAGATCATTTCCAGCTCCCTTTATTTTGCTGTCTAGCTTTCCTGATTTATAATCATAGTGAAAACAATCATTTTCAGTCACTCTGTGGGTTTGAGAATCATTATTGATTTATGTTAATACGCCTTGAAAAGAAAGATGAATCAATACTTGCCTTCTATGGGCCCGAGGCAAGTAATTTTGTAATTAATAACCTTGGAGGTAATCAGATCTACGCTAATAGAAGCAACGAAAACAAAAGACGATCCTTAAGCGCCACAAAATTATATGACCAAACATAGAAATATATAATGGAAGTAACACAATTGACAACAAAAGAGAGAAATTTTTAATAATTTCCTGAATTCAAATACCGAGGAACAATAATTACAAAAATAAATAGGTGTAGAAATAATTTAACATAGGCTCAATTCTGGAAACGCTGACTATTCTACTTTACAGGGTTAAATTAACGTTAAATTAAAAACATATAAAGGTGTCATTCTTCCACTTACATGGATTCAAAATATGGACTCTTACTTTATGGAATGAAAAAATATCACGACCATATGAGAATAAAATTCATAGGAAAATGTTTGGATCAAAGAGAGACGAACAGAAATGTGAACAGAGAAGACTACGTAACAGTAGGGTGCAATATCCATCCATAGTAATTCTGCCCAAGAGCAGGTCTTTCACTGCAATCAGAGCATTTTCATGCTATGCTTTGCAGCTTTACTAGGTGTGGAAGCTTCCCGTTGCTTTCCACACCGCTGAAGGATGGTGATGATAATGATAAATATGATGATGATGGCCGGATGATTTTCGGGGACCATTGGACTCAAGCTTCCTGACATTGAGTACAATATAATTATAAGAAAACAGATGTAATATGAAGAACAATATCGTAGACGAATGATGAATTGAAGAGGGCCATGGACACTTTATGTAGGAAAACTAGTAGGGTGCAATATATTTATAAGAAACCAAATGTAATAAGAAGAACAGTATGGTAGACGAATAGTGAGTTAAAGAGGGCCATTGAAGCTTCTTGTAGGAAAACCATATACAAAACGCCCAGTAGATAGACAAGAATATGGTGGAAGGCACATAAACCATGAATTGAGGGATTAAGAAGTACAGGGAATAATTGAAAAAATTATTTCAGGGTAGAGATGTATAGAGAGATTACTTCCGCGCATCCAAGAGCCTTCGGATTCGATAGTTTCTGTGAGTTAGCTAGTTATAGAAAATTTGTTTATGTTGGAGTATAACTTTTTGCCTAACGATTGACAAACTTTGTTCCATACTAATAGATGATCACTCTTCCGAAAACAACATATCTAGCATCAAAGGTTTCCTAAGTATTTCAATAAAAGAAATTGATTTAGATACTTCCTCTCTGCATATAGAGCAGTTAATTTAATTATGAGCCATTATTTGATTTCTTCGCTGTGGTTCGAATACCTATAAAATTCTTATTCGTTTGACGACCACTGTCTGCGCTTATTAAGTGCCTGACTAAATCGCATTTGCTTAATAAATATCACATATTTTGGTGAATTTATATCATATTGGAAAAGTAATTAAGCTGGCATGCATGCAAGTGCAATAAATCTGAGGAGATTACGCTCTCTTTATCTACTATTCGCGTTCTGCAGCATTGGTTTCACAACAGTTAAATGGACTGTGTTGGCAGCTTTTTATATTTTTGAACATACCATATTGGTTTTCCTTTTAGAGTTTTTTCACAGTAATTCGCAGGTAGATTTGCCACAAAATCTCCGTTCTCTATTCATTCGAATTTAATCCAATTCAGATGCGAGCAAATTCATACCAACCCATGTGGTTTTCATCATTCACTATGGTGTAAACCATTTTAACCATAACATTTCAAAATAATAATGTGATTCTATTCCTATTGATAAAGTTTTTCTCAGTATTTCAGATTTTTACTTATTGGACTAAAAGGATGTATCTATAATTTTGCATATAATATTATTATTATTATTATTATTTATTATTCGAAATTTATAAACTCTATTACACCTAAGGTATATAAGGGTTAGTTTGTATCAAAGTTTTGATACATTACATAACATACCAGCTAATACCCGGCGAGCGCTGCTACGCCTAAATAAATGACAATTAAAGTGCTTTTTATGTTTAGTTGAATAAGTAAGAGGAAAAATAATTATAAATTTATATTTTTAGATACCCCGTGCTGATTATCCGGCATTGGTCGGGAATCTACTCATCCCGATCTTCTTGGCATAAATGACCTGAGAGGCAAAATTCGTTATTGTGAGTTATCAGTAAAAGAATACCCTCCATGTGCTCCTATATGCTTGCACAAGAATCTACGTACTTGTCTCTATCTTCTTGGCATCAATGAAAAAAGACAAAAATGGCTATTGTGAGTTATCCATAGGAGTCCATACTAATAAAATGCATATCAAATTCCGTTGAGGTGAATTAATTTTATGTACACCATTATAAAAAACGTTGAGGGCGATGGCACCTGCCACAACAGGTACATTTTAATTTTTAACTATTATCTTATATCCGTAAGAGATAAACATATGCTGTCGCGTACGTTTTTGTAGAGCTTTTTGAGATACTCAATTATTCTGTGTACATTAATTTTGTATGTTTGTTATGGTTTAGACAGCGTAAGTCATTTACGCGTCAAAAGTGCAACATTTTTCATGTTTTTCATTACAAAGGGTGTGTAGGAGTTGAGTATCACAACTCTTTTATAGCCTATGTTCATCCCGGGAATCTCCTGAACATTTTGTAAAAAACCCCATCACAATCGGATCAACGGTATGGCCGCGCATAAAGTACGAACAAACTAACAAATATTCATTTTTATACTCGTATATTAGATTAAACTAAAGTATTTTACTTACTTACTTACTCACTGGCATATCGAACCCGTAGGTTCATGGCCGCGCGGACATAAGCTCTCTATACATCCATATCCTGAGCCAAAGCTTTCCATTCTTTCCCTGCATAATCCACCTCCCTCAAATCATAGATAATGTTATTCTCCCACCTCATTCTTGGTCTACCAACTAGGCGTTTTCCCTCTGGTTTCCCTACAAGAAGCTTCCATGCACCTCTTTCATTTCCCATACGTGCCACGTGACGTGCCCATCGCAGTCTTAAAGTATTTTACGAACCTTATTTATGAAGACATTAGAAACTTTGTAGTTATTTTCTGTCAAAAGCACTTATGTGATGGGTGGTTCACTTAAATAAGCGGTGTTATTTATAAAACAGGTGATTTCGAACCTTTCATTTCAGAACAAAGGACAATCAAAGATAATAAGCCCAACAATTTGGTTACTGATATCACACAACTTGCATTCTCTCTGATGTTGAATCTCTGGAGGTATTGGACAAATTTTCCCTTACTAGTGAGGAACTGTGTTGATATCAAATTTGGGAAAAAAAGTTTGCATTCTTCTTCTTCTTCATCACGGTTTAGGTTTATTTACTAGCCTGTTCCGGCTCCAAATTGCTGCTGTTTCCATCTTTTCTTTGGTCTTCCCAAACTTCTTTTTCCTCGTGGTCAATAGCTGTATGATGCTTTTTGGTATTCTATTCTCAGTCATCCTTGCCAAGTGTTCTTTCTAGTTTGTTCTGTATTTCACTATTGTTGTGTTTAATTCTATTGTCATAAATACCCAGAAAGAAGAGCTGCTGTGTTAATTTACCTGTAGAACTAATATAATAACGTTTTGTAAGTTGGTCAACATTTTTTAACACATTATACGTGATGTATTAAATTGAAATGGTTCTGCAGAAGCAAGAATTCTTATGTACGAAGTCTTGATAACTGATCTCTTACCTGATAATGAACTGAATATTTTAAACACACAGACAGATCACAGTTTTGAGTTAGGAATCAAGAACATTTTTTAAGCTTCTACATCTTCTCTATTCATTTTTCTTTTTCAAGTCAATAAAACAAAATTATTGTTAATGAAGACGAGAATTGTGTTGGGTTGGTACAGTAAAACTCAAAGCGGAATCGCATGGAACCAATTTCTTTTTCCACATTAGACAAAATTCCGCATTATAGAAAAAACTAAAATGTATTAATAATCTTAGATTATAGGGTGCCGTATATGTCTTTTATGTACATTGGATTAATTGTAGTTCAGCTGCCGTTGAAAAGTGAAGTATAGTATATAGGCCTACGAGCGACTTCGACGGTAACGCGCTAAAAAACAGTCTCCTTTCGTCAGCGATAAAAACCTGTCTCAGGCGCGTACTATGGAATTAAAGTATGTAGTTTCGGCTTCGTTCACTAACTACATTTTCCTTCACATCCTTTGATTCCCCGCAAATTTCTTTCCACACTACATTGAGTCGTCTTTTAAAACTGTCCAGCCAACCTGAAGATGCCTTGAAATCATTATTACCTAGGGATTTAGCAACAGCTAGAGCTTGACTTTGGAGTATCGGTCCGGAAATTAGGAGATTTATCTTCAATCGCTTTCACTTTTTCGTTTAATGAAAATGATACATATGTTTTAGCCATCTTTATTCCGTAAATTCAGAACGCTACCTGTGAAAGATCGGTCTCGGAACTTAAACTAATTTCAGATTTTTGTAGTGCAATAGTTATTTGTAAGACAGGAATCTGTATTTCGCATAACGGGTGTGCAGTGAGGTCGAAATAAAATTTCAGGTACAGGTAGAATCTCTACTTCACCGGACGGCAGAAATCATTCCTTATTGTTTTCTTAGCCTAACGGGAATTCAATGAAGTGGAAACTAATTTATATTTCTGTCTTTCCGATTTATAATTTTTTTCATGAATTGTGTACAAATATCCTTCCGTTTCCGCGTTGGACAGATTCCGTTTTATACAAAATAAACACACGTAAAATTGCTCGTATTATTTCGCCGGGACCAATAAATTTGTTAACATTGAACAGATTTCCGCATTATTCACGTTCCGGAGTAAACAAGTTTTACTGTATTAAAAAATCACAATGTGTCCATATGCATAAGCAATGAAGCCAATGGCTCATCATAGCCATTATTTTGCAATTATCATGCAAACCAATATTTACGGACACGATTTTGATTTTATTCCATTGCACTTCTACTGTTACAGTTTCTGCTGTCACTTATGATATATCGTATTCTATATATGGTGATCCAAAAATCGCCCGACATTGTTAATATAAATGCCTACTGAATAAAGGAAAGAACCCAAAATTGTTGGAAATGCATAGTTTTAAATCGTGTGATTCTTTTTATGTTGCAAAATATCGGGATTCTATACCACCTACATAATTTCAAGTAAAAAAGGGAAAACACAAGTTATTTTGGCAGTATGTGAATAATTACCTGAGAAAAATACGTATATATGTTAATCTTGTCCACCGCTGTGGTCTTGAGGTAGCATGCTGCCTTCTCATGCAGCGGGCCCGGGTTCGATTCCCGGTCGGAACAGGCTCCTGGGTGAGGTTTTTTCGGGGTTTTTCCTCACCTGTAAGACAAACGTCAGGAAGCTTAGGGCCCGACGGTCCCCAAAAACCATCCGACCATTATTATTATCCTTATCATTAGCATCATCATCCTTCACCGGTGTGGAAAGCAACGGGAAGCTACCACATCTATAATTCTCTAGTAAAGCTGTAAAACATAGAATGAAAATGCTATGATTGCAGTGAAAGACCTGCCCTCGGGCAGAATTACTATGGATGGATGTTGATCTTTTGTCTAAAAAGTGAGAAAAAGTCTTAAAATGAAGTTAGAAGTTGAGCTCAAACTAATATAATCGCAGTATTTACAATTTAAAAAATATATTAGTCATTGCTCCGAGAGTGTAGCCAACTTATTAAAAAACATGCTAACAAGTGAATGTTAAGTCCACTTGGATCAGATTTCCCGTGAGCAGCGAACAGTCTTCATAAACAAAATAACGCAAACAATGAATGCCAAAAGTAAAGAGAATCTTCTTCTCTTCTTCTTAAACTTAATTTGTAGGATTTTCATCCTGTTTATTTCCAAAATCACTCCTCGGAGGAAGACGTATTAGTTGTGCATTCACTGTCTATCCATCTTTTGACTGGTCTTCCTCTTGTTCTTCTCCCGTCCATTGGTCTATCTTCTTTAGCTCTTTTTGCATGCCGGTTTTCTTCCATTCTTTCTATATGACCCTTCCAATATTTCCGTTTATCTATTATAGATTTGGTTATGTCTTGAATATGGCATTTGTCCCTAATTTCTGTGTTGTGTATTTTATCAAATAATGTTTTCCCCTGAATAGTTCTTAAGATTTTCATTTCGCATGTGCTTATTATTTGTTTAGTTTTTGTTGTATCAGCCCTAGTTTCTGCTCCATATACAACTGGTCGAATTATCGTTTTGTATATGCGGGTTTTGCTTTCTATTGACATATGTTTGTTGCACCAAATTAAATCTTTCATATACCCTGATCTAAAGAGAATGTATTTAATAAATTACTTACTTACTCATTGGCACTATCGAACCCGTAGGTTCATGGCCTCGCGGACATAAGCTCTCCATACATACCTATCCTGAGATAATGCTTTCCAATCATTCCCTGTATAACATACTTCCCTCAAATTATAGTTAATGTTTTTCTCCCACCTCATTCTCGGTCTACCAACTGACCGTTTTCCCTCTGATTTATCTACAAGAAGCTTCCATGCACGTTTTTCATTCCCGATTTGTAACACATGTCCTGCCCATCGCAGTCTACGAGACTTATCTGTTCTTATTATATCTGGCTTCATATAAACACCATGTAGTTTACTGTTATGAAGTCTTCTCCATTCACCTGTATGTTCATCTCTCTCTGGTCCAAAAATTTTCTTAAGAACTTTATTCTCAAATACTCGAAATCTCCTTTCCTCCCTTAAAGTAAGAGTCCATGTTTCGCATCCATATAATATAACTGGTAGAATAATAGTTTTATATATTTTCAGTTTAACGTTTTTTTTAAGGAGTTGGGACAAGAGTCTCTGTAATGCATAATAGCACGCATTTCCAGAATTGAGCCCATGTTTAATTTGTTTACGCATCTCATTCCTATTTGTAATTATTGTTCCTAGGTATTTGAATTCAGCCACTTCCTCAAAATTTCCATCATTTGTCATTAGCTGTCCATTTTCATTATATAATGAAATCTACATACTGCAAGCCTTACGCTTTGAATGTAAGTCTGTATATTTTATATATGATAAATAAATTAAATATGCAATTAGAACTGTAAATAAAATGTACTCCGACGGCATAAACACGCGTGTTTACTATTTACAACAATTTATTTCCATGCGAAATTGTTAAGAACGTTATAAATTATGAGGTTTCCTTTCTATTCATATACCAGTAAAAATATCAGACAACAGTTGGTTAGTACAGAATATCTTATTATGTATGTATATAAAATCATTAAAATGCTCAATTTACGTTGATTGAACGTATGCCGTTTATAAAAATATAAATATCAGCATTGGATTTTTGGAGGTGTTCAGCTGGAATTTCTGGAATAGATGAAATATCAAACCGAGTAATTAAACAAAAGATGAATGTTCAAACTCCAGTTGTGGATATCATAAAAAATAAACAATTAAAATGGTCACGTAAAAATTATGGCAGAAGACATATTCCCAAGAAGAATGCATGAACGGGCGCCACTTGGTGGAAGAAGAAGAAGAAGACGGCCAAAATAACGTGGATTGGTGGTGTTTTGAGCAGCATGAAGGAACAAGGTTTGGACAATAGAGATTGGAATGACATATGTGGAGGAGAATGACAGTAGATTAATTGGGTGCTGGAATATGTTGTGAAAAAATGCAACCTACTAAATAAATAAAATATCAGCGTAGGCTACTAATTTTGAAGAGACAATGCATACATTTATATGTAATGTCTATCTTTTCGGGTTCAGCGAATATCGAGAAATTTATCTCAAACAAAAGTATATTTGTTTTTGCGTGATAGTGCGTTTTGTCGTACTTACAGCAATGGCGACCAAGATCGAAAGTTCAACTTCCTACATTTCGGGGTTGCCAACCTAAATATCTATATTGTAATAAAATAACTATACTGTAATATTACATATTACAAACACGACGTGTGGGAAGTAAAACCACTACCCTCTATGTATACTACATACAATGTAGGCCTATATACAAAAAATATCCAAAAGGTAGTGTTAATATATTGTACAGTTTATGAGGAAGTTCATGGTATGGCCACTAATGGGAGTAACAGACGAATAGATATTATTGCATTGGTGTGATATTAGATCCCACAATTCGTTTTGAGACTCATAGTGGCCAACCTGAGGAAGTTGATTCTGAAATGAAAGCCATATATGAGCCAACAATTGACTACTACAAAGATAAATACCAACTAGATAGTATAACTCTCACAGGATTGATGATCGGGGCAAGAGGTACTATACCAGGATTCTTAGCCAAATTTTGGAATTCCTTAGATTTGGACAGGGTGTATCTTTCTAAAATTGCCATCGCTGCCATTAGAGGATCAATTTCAATTTTAAGAAACCATATTTACAAAATTTCTACTTTATAGTATGTATACTTCAATTAGGCCTACAATTTGATTTTTTAATGTATTTACAAAACGTATTTCATAAATTCCAAAAATTAAGTGTCTATCACTTTGTCCTTGAGGCAATCCTCTAATGAGGAAAGTTGTATCTAATAAATATGCAACAAATCACTGCATTTTAAATGAACTGACCTTTATTTGAAACAATCTAAAACAATAAATACGTACTTGCCGACATTTTGTCACTAATTGGTCCCACGGCCTCCTGCAGTTTCAACTAATAAACACTGCCCACACTGTTAGCTTTAGTAAATTGTTTATAATGAACGCAAATATTTCCAACAAATATGCTATTATTTTACTATTATTTATTATTTTGAACGCGCAAAAACTAATGTACAACGCACGTTTGAGAAGTGTTTTACAGATTATCGGAAATTAAAAACCTCACTATCGCTCGATTTTTAACATTTTCCTCCATTCTGTATAAAACAACTTCCCAACCTCGCATCGTAATATGCTATTAATATAATAAATTGACAAATAATTATTCTTTAAAAAAATTGCAGCACTACAAACTGAGGTATGTGTAATGAATAACTCCATAACTATATGTATGGACGAGGTTTTACAATCGCTACGGTCAGAAATGCTTTGATAAGTAAAGAACGATAATACTTCACCTTCGTTTCATAATGGTATACAGTTCTTTAGTTCTTTATTCAGACTGAGAGCGAAGAGTACCCTAAGCACCGAGACCTGAAAGATCTTTTGCGGTATCTTAGTATTATGCAGATGAGTGGAATGAAAATCTATTCTACTGTGTTATATAAGTTGTAGGTAGTCTTCTAGATCAGACACATTTAGTTCTACCTCCAAGACTCAATACCACCATTTTTTGGGTTGGGCCTATAGCGAGAGGGATTATAATCCTGTCTTCACCCCTTCTGCCCTTTTTCTTGTTCAGGCTCGGAATCATGAGACAGCACCGTGGTGGACACCCCAATAGATCTCCGCAGCCACATATTTTTCGACATCTGTGGTTTCCGAACCAAACTATGTTTTCTCCATCACATGAGGTGAAGGGTGACAAGAAATGAATGAATGAGAAATTAAATTACAAAGGGTTTGGAAAGGGGAATGGAGAGTGTTAGTAGGATGAAATTCGGGAAACGGGAGAACTCCGAGAAAAATCCGAGAAGTCCCGTTATGGCTCACCACCAGGAACCTCTTTGAAATCGCCAGGATTTGAACCTGGGATCCCAAGCGGGGCAGCCCCGCGCATACCGAGACGGCTAATGACATATAAAACATGTCTGCCTGATAATAAAATTCTCTACGAAGTCCCTTCTATACAAAGTGTAACTAAATTCCCATTACAGACTTTGAGGACGTGTAGTGGGTACGAAGACGGTTACCTTTAACATAGGTTCAAGATGGCGGAAATGCAGAAATGTGATATCGATAGTGCTCTGGAAAAGCTGATAGAAGTTACGGAAAAAAGCAAAAAGCTACGAAGTGACCTGAAGCAAGACATCATGCAAGCGGTAAGTGAACTCAGAACATCATTTTGTAATTTAATGAACGAAGTGGAGGAGAAAAACAAGACGATTAGTGCTCTGGCTGAGAAGGTCAAGAAAGCTGAAGAGATTCACAATGGTGTGACAGGTAACAGAAGCCTTGTTGGGGCGATTGGACATCATGCTCCATCTGTCTGCGGCAGTTCGAACTACAGCGCAGCTGTTCGAGACAATAGACCACAAACCATACACGAAAAAAATTACAAACTTGTACTCAAATCAAAGCAGAACGAGTCCACAGATGCAATGAAAGTTTTGTTGAAGCGAAATATTAATCCAACACAACTAAAAGTTGGAATAAGATCTATGAAGGCACTACGAGACGGTAGATTGATTATCGAATCTGGAAAGAAAGAAGATATCGATATTCTTAAAAAAAATATCGAAGATCATTGCAGCCAACTATTGGACATCAGCACTCCTAAACTTCGCAACCCCAACCTAATTATCTACAACATCCCTGAAGATATAACAATAGACAACGCGGCAGGTACCATCGTTGCCCAAAACCCTGAACTTAACTTAAATGAGGAGACCCTCATGCCTAGATTCATCTTCAAAACAAAGCGGAACTTTCGGAACCTTGTTATGGAAGTTAAACCTGAATCTTGGCGAACCCTAAATCGAAAGAAGGTTAAACTATGCTGGCAAATTTGTAACGTTGAAGACTATATGAAAGTTAGAAGATGTTACAAATGTTCCAGATTTAACCATAGAGCCCAAGAATGTAACAGCAGCGATACTTGTCCACTTTGTGCGGGTAATCATAAACTGGCAGACTGTACTGCAAGAGCAAATGAATATAAATGTATAAATTGTGTGACTCATAACAAATTCAATAGAGAACAAGTAAACGAATGTCACTCATCCCTCGACAAAAACTGCCCATGCATGCTAGCAATGCTAAAGAAATATAAACAAAACACTGAATATTAAAATGGCAGGTTCAACCAATCACAGTTGCAATGCTAGTCAAACCATTAAGCTCAGAGGGAAAACACACATTAAATGCCTTCAAATAAATTTAAAACATTCCAAGGCGGCTACTAGTAATCTCATGCATATGATAGAATCACACAATATTGACATAATCTTCATTCAGGAACCATATGTTATCCAGAACAAAGTGGCTAGAATTTCCAGGAAGTATAGGACCTTTTCTAAAGGAGAAAATAGGATTAGGGCAGCCGTTGTCGTAGCAAATAGACAAATAGATGCTGTACTAATAAACCAAATATCTGACGAAGATGCCGTAGTTGTCGAAATTTTATACAATAAATTAAAATTCAATGTAGTTAGTATGTATATGGATATCAGAGCAGATATTAATGATGATTTCATTAAGCTGGACCATATACTAGAAGTTACGAGGAAGGAGGATGGAATAATAGTAGGCGTGGACAGTAATTCTAGGTCAATAATGTGGCATGATACTATCACCAACACTAGAGGCAGAAAAGTAGAAGAATATCTGAGTTCAAAACGGCTGTATGTTATGAATGAATCTGGTGAATATACAACTTTCGAGAGTGCAACAGGAAAGAGCAATAACGACCTCACCATAACTAATGACCGGTTAGTAACCATGGTGAGCGAATGGAAGTGTGAGGAAGAAGAGAGTTGCTCTGATCACCGATTTATTACATTCAACATATCTAAAAATAACGCGAACACTTCCAACAATTTTCAAGGATAAAATATATAGTAAAAGAAAACAGACTTGAGAACTTCAGTAATGACATCATAAGAATGTTCTCAGAAAGATTACTAAACAAAACGATAATGAACACTGTTGAAGAACTGGACAAGGGGCTGAGCAGCATAGCTAGGGAAGAACCGGACTCACAAAAACTAGTCAGGGAGTTTGAAGATATCATCACAGCGGCTTGCAGTAGGCACTTCAGAATATCAAACAGAGCACAAAAGTTACACCGGAATAAATCTCTCCCATGGTGGACAGAAGAATTAACCATAATGCGGAAAAGAGTGAATGCTACAAGAAGGAGATATCAGAGAACTAGAAACAACGAAGAGCTGAGAGAAGAACGAAAGCATCAATATTTAGAAGCCAAAAGAAAATATGAAAGAACTATTACAAAGGAGAAAATTGTGTCTTGGAAAAACTACTGTAGTTTGACTCCGTCAAACAACCCATGGAACGCAGTCTACCGCATAGTGTCTGGAAAAGCCAGAAACGAAACACCTTTAACCACTCTAAAGAAAGCAGACGGCTCTCATACATCCGACCTACAAGAAACACTGCAGCATATGATAGATCATTTGCACCAGACGATGACGAGACAGCGGACAACAACTACCACAAGCAAGTCAGAGAAGATAATAAACGTCGCGTGGAAACTGAAGATGATGCCGAATTTACCCAACAAGAAATAGCACACATTTTAGAAAATATTGACCCAAATAAATCCCCAGGAGAAGACGGATTTACGAGTAGAATTTTACTTCAAGTTATGAACATTCTACCAAGCTTTGTAACAGCGATATACAATAACTGTCTCAGGAGAGGTAATTTTCCCCAACAGTGGAAGAAAGAAAGATTAATTCCTATCATTAAGCCGGAGGAAAAGAGTATTACCAGGGGGGTAGTAAATTCCGACCAATAAGCCTCCTAAACACAGGAGGAAAAGTACTGGAGAAGTGTTTAATAAACAGAATTATGCATCATGTCAACTCAAAAGACCTAATGTCAGACAAACAGTTCGGTTTCACTCCTCAAAACTAGCACGGTGGATGCAAACGATGGCACTAAAAGAATTACATCGAGGAAAATCTAAAAGAAAATATGTATTTGGTGCTAGTAAGCTTGGCTATCCAAGGAGCTTTTGACTCGGCCTGGTGGGCCAGGGATCATGAAAGCCCTGAGGGAATTCCAGTGCCCAAGGAAATTGCATATAAGCTTGCAAACCAATTATGTTAACCAAAGAAAAGCTACATTGCAGTAATAAACAATGCTTAAAGTAGACAAAAATGTAACCAAAGGCTGCCCACAAGGATCTTGTTGCGGTCCGGGGTTCTGGGACCATCCAGTACAACTCAATACTAAGATTAGATTACACTGAACACACTAAAGTAATAGCATTTGCAGACGACCTGGATAGTAATAACAAAGGGAAAATCAGTTTCTCGAAGCTGAGTATTACGCAAACATTTGAAATGAGAAAGATTACATCCTGGGACCCGCGCAACAATAAATCCAAATTCAATGAATACAAATAAAAACACTATTCTAATAACAAGACGACGAAACGAAGGGAAAAACAAACAAAATACATATATTTCTAAATAACAGGCTGTTTAGATAGAATAGGGTCGACCAGATAAAATATCTTGGCATAAATAATCGACAAGAGATTTACGTTCAACCAGCACATCGAACTCTGTAGCAGAGATATGCAAAAAACTTATTAATGCTCTCTCGAAGACAGCAAAAATAAGCTGGGGTTTTTTTTTAATTGGCAAAGCTCTGTGCACAATTTATAACGGTGAAATTCTGCCACTGTTATCGTACGCGGCACCAGTATGGATAAGTGCTGTGGACAAGAAATATAATATCCGAAAGTTTAAACAGGTACAGAGATTGATAAGCATACGAATGGCAAGGATCATATCGCACTTGCGCCCCTACGAAGCTCTCTGCATTCTGACGGGATATATTAAACACCTACATCTAAAAATACAAGAAATTTCGGCTATTCACCAAATAACGAGGAAGTTACAAATAAGAAAACTCTTAAAACTTTGATCATACAGTTAGTTACCAAAAACTGGACACACCCGGCCCAAAATGACATAGAAATCCAGGACACAAAGAGGAAAACAAAAGATACACTTATGTGAAATATACACAGATGGAAGCAGAAGCAATGATGGAGTTGGAACGGGAATAGTTATATTCAAAAAAACAAGTATTAACAAACCAGCTGAAATTTAAGTTGTACGAAGATATGTTCAAATAACCAGGCTGAGCAAACTTGCAAATCATGGAAAGCATTAGACACCTTAAAAGGACTTTACACCCAGCGAAACTGCGATTGACGAACGTAATGTAGCAAATCTACACTGACAGCAAGATCACGTTAGACTCCTGAAGCGAACAGAAATAATCACAAACAATTTAATTGAAGAAAGAAATTAGGAATAAGCTGAAATCTCTAGAAGGCGATAATTGGACAGTGGGAATTCAGCTGGGTCAAGGAACATTGCGTGGAATCTACGGCAACGAGATAGCGGATAGCCTAGACGAAGCAAGCAGCGTGCGACTGCGGCCTACAAACGAGTTACGAATATAGGATTCCCCGTAAGTGCTGTGAAGAAAGAAACACATGAAAACCATTAGTGAAGAAAAATGGGAAAGGGAATGGCAATCCAAGCACCAATGGGAATTTGACGAAATCGTTCTTCCCGAAAAGTCAGCGACAGACTACAGACAAGACTCCAGGTATCTCCCAATTTCACAACGCTGGTGACCGGCCACGGGAATATAAACCCCTACTTCCATCGCATTCAATATACAGGACAGTGCAATGTGTGCAATGCGGTGCTGGTGAGTCAGACCAGTGGACCATGTCAATATCGTATTGTATAGAATTAAAAAAAACGAAAGACAAACTCGTTATAAACTTTGTAAATAAGAGGTAGTGAAAGGTGGCCCATAGATAAGAGTAAATTAGCTTATAAGTATACTAAAAAATTCAACCAAAATTTGCAAATAGCATAGACTTAAAAAAAATTACAATAGAACATTACTTGGACAGTATACTTTAAGGAACAGTAAATCATAAAGTGAGAGAACTAGTTAATAAGTGTAGGGATAAGAACATTATTTGAAGGAAGGGAAAATATTGATTCATGACTTGTTAGGATTAGGCAGTGCCTATAAGTGTAAAATGGAAACCAAATAGCCTAATTTTATTAGAACTAGTTAAGGATAGTAGATATTTAATCAACAGTAAATTACTCATAAAATGTTAGAATTAGTCCGTAAATTAAGTGTAAATAGGAGCTATATCTTCTTAGATTAGTAATGGATAGAATATTAACTTAGCGTGTAAATATAGATTATAGCTTGATAGGATTAGTCAATTTAAATGTAAATAGGAAACCATATTTTGTTAGGAGTAGGGATGAAGGACAGAATGCCACTACATTTAAACCCTTAAATTACACTGTATCTTACAAGAAACATTGACTTTATTTAGTTATTACTGTTTATTAAACAGTAAAAATAACACTTGAATGGTGGGCACATAAATTATTGTTTCGCCAATTTAAGGGTTAAGTAAGTGCTAATAGGAACAATATCAAGCAACTGTAAATATTAATCATAACTTGTTAGTGATAAGAGGAACCATAACTTGCTTACGTATAATTAACAGAGAGCATTGTTTGAAATGCAAATAACAACCACAACGAAATAGAACAATTTAGCGTCACAATAACTCAAAAATTATATTTTAAGGAATCAAAAATAGGAAAAAAAAATAATAATTTCACACTTTAGAACTAGTAAATAACATTATAAATGCATAGTCAGGAACATCAACACACATAAAATGATAGAGATATTTTAATATTGCTAAACCAAAGCATGTAGTACTGCAGAAAACTGTAGTGGAGCATGCTGTCATATGAAGACTCTTAAAAAAAAAAAAAAAAAAAAATAGGAACTCATGTACGGAAACGTAGCGTTTACCGTTACACGCAAAATACCATAACACACGTTTCTCTCTATGACACTTGCTGCTTGTCGTCTGGGTCCACCAAAAAGGACTCGATGTGACGACCACTTACGTCAACACAGATACGGTACCTCCATACCACGTTCTGGTACACAGAACATCCGCCGCAGCCATAACCCGCGCCAGTAGGTTTTCCTCGGATCTCACAGAGGTTTCGTATTTCATATACACCGTGTCCACAAATACAGTATCATACTTTAAACTACTACTACGTCGCTTTAGATAATCGTATTTAAATGAAATTGGTGACAGTCAAAAGAGAAACTCAAAATGTTTTTGCTATACGTCAGAGATATTGAATGTGGCCCCCACGAGTGACGCTGCAGACGTCAATTTTAACCTGTCTGCTAAATATGCAACAATGGACCCATATCGACCACAAAAAAAAGATTAAATTTAGCTTAATTTCTGTATTGTTGTCCATTAATCTCCATTGTTGACATTGCACAAAACGTTTTTAGTTTGTCTTTTGATTGTCACCAATTTAATTTAGATACGATTATCCAAAGAGACGTAGTAGTATTTTAAAGTATGATATTATTTTTGTGGACACCGGGGCGGAGGGAATGGTAACATATTCCTATAGGGTAGGTGATAAAGTTATAAAATTTGTTATAGTTCCAGATATTTTCATTATCCTTGTAAAGTTTTATTTTTAAGGGGGGTAGAATTTAAGTTGGATTATGTCTAGTTCGCAATTATCAATAATTGTGAATGGTGTATTTCATGTGATGTAACAGGTAGCTACCAGTCTAGCTGGATCACGTTGGGAGAACGCGCAGCGTCTTTGGCTCTGAAAATGCGGGAGAGTTGAACGTGTGTTGTAAATTTTTTTTTTTTTTTTTTGCGTGCGTGTAACGGGAAAACTGTACGTTTCCGGACACCTATTTCTATGCTAAACGTAACCATCTTGGTCCCCACTACAGGTCCTAAAAGTCTATAATGGGAATTTAGTTAATCCTGTATGTTCACACAGCTATTAGTACAGTACACTGATATTAAGAGATTATTTTTAAACTTGCCTCTCCTTAAGGTTTAAATACTTGTGTTACAGTTTCATCCGAGATTACTAAGTTATGGCGAAATGATTTCGCGTGAAATACAGAACTTCTTCGTCATAAGCATAAAGCTGCTTTTAATCCCCAGGACATTTGTATATCAAGATGTCTGCTTCATCAGATGACAAAGTTCGAAATGTTGCGAACTGAATACACAAGCAGTTGAAACAGTAAAATATCAATTCTGTAACTTGAAACTACTGTAGGGCGTGAGGAAGGAAATGTGTGCTTCATATATGAGTTTTATAATTTGTATTTACTTTTATATTATTTCGTTATTAATTCAGATGTTGCTAATGCACTCCCAAGAGAATACAGGACACATGTCTTAACAGCAAACTGTTTTTCATTCATTTTCTTAATGTAAACACCCGCTTTACTTTTACGTATCCTATGTTTCAGTGATCTTACAAGCATATGTGTCGGTAGAGGATAGATAAAAATTAGGAAGATTCTCCATTCTATTTATTTATTTTGGTATGTATTATGCAATACCGAGACTCTTGACGTCCCAACTCCTTTCAAAAAAACGTTCCGATTGCGATTGAGGGTCTTTCCACTTTTCAGCGATTGCCCTTTTACCAGCCAGCTGCTGGCCCTTCACATCCACATGTGTCAATCACAGAGGTAGATGATCAACAGCCAGTGTAGGGGTGACATGTGGTTAGCATGTCGAGTCCCCCAGCCGTTATAGCTGGTTCCTCAACCTGGAGCCGCTACTTATTGTAGCTACCCAATTGCCTCACGATGCTGGGTGGGCACCGGTCCCATACTGGCCGAAATACCATGAGAAAATTTCTTCCCCATGGAGACTCGAACCAGCGCAAGTCCCGTAGCTCTGCGCCATATATTATCCAACATATTACTTACTTACTGGCACTATCGAACCCGTAGGTTCATGGCCGCGCGGACATAAGCTCTCCATACATACCTAACCTGAGCTAATGCTTTCCAATCATTCCCTGTATAATCTACTTCCCTCAAATCATACTTAATGTTATTCTCCCACCTCATTCTTGGTCTACCAACTGGGAGTTTTCCCTTTGGCTGTTCTACAAGAAGCTTCCATGCACGTCTTACATTCCCCATACCCACAACATGTCCTGCCCATCGCAGTCTACGAGACTTAACTGTTCTTATTATATCTGGCTTCCTATAAAGACCATGCAGTTTATTGTTATGTAGTCTTCTCCATTCACCTGTCTGTTCATCTCTCTTTGGTCCAAATACTTTCCTAAGTACATTATTCTCAAATACTTGTAATCTCCTTTCCTCCCTTAAAGTAATAGTCGATGTTTCACACTGGTAGAATAATAGTTTTATATATTTTCAGTGTAACGTTTTTTGAAAGGAGTTGGGACATCAAGAGTCTATGCAATGCATAATAGCACGCATTTCCAGAATTGAGCCTATGTTTAATTTCTTTGTCCATCTCATTCCTATTTGTGATTATTGTTCCTAGGTATTTAAATTCAGCCACTTCCTCAAAATTTTCCTCATTTGTCATTAGCTGTCCATTTCCATAATATAATGTATTTCTACGTGTGACCATATATTCAGTTTTATTGATATTTACTTCCAGTCCTAATTTATTTTACTTTAAGGGAGGAAAGGAGATTACGAGTATTTGAGAATAAAGTACTTAGGAAAATTTTTGGACCAAAGAGAGATGAACAGACAGGTGAATGGAGAAGACTACATAATAATGAACTACATGGTCTTTATGGGAAGCCGGATATAATACGAACAGTTAAGTCTCGTAGACTGCGATGGGCAGGACATGTTGCACGTATGGGGAATGAAAGACTTGCATGGAAGCTTCTTGTAGGAAAGCCAGAGGGAAAACGCCGAGTTGGTAGACCAAGAATGAGGTGGGAGAATAACATTAACTATGATTTGAGGGAAGTAGATTACACAGGAAATGATTGGAAAGCATTAGCTCAGGATAGGGATGTATGGAGAGCTTATGTCCGTGCGGCCATGAACCTACGGGTTCGATAGTGCCAGTGAGTAAGTAAGTAAGTCCTAATTTCGTAGTGTTACTCAATAGTGTGTGCGTGTTGTCCTTTAGTATCTCCTCGCTATCGGCCAATAGTACTACATCATCAGCATAAACTAACAGCTTATTAATACCATTGAGTTGTAAGCCTTCCTCATTCTCTAAAGATTTAATGGCATGCTCTAGTACAAAATTAAATAGTAGAGGAGATAGTGCATCTCCTTGCTTCAACCCATTCTGGATTTGAAATATGTCCGAAAACTGTTTGCCTACAAGCACTTTACTCTTTGTGACATTTAGATACATTCGTGTAAGTCTAACTTTTTTAGGTATTATCCAACATATTATAACATTTAATTCTATTTCCATACTTCTTACTGCGAAGATTAAAGCTTATTGGTTCGTTCCGGCTCCAAGTATCATAGCTGCTGTATCCATCTCTTTCGTGGGCGTCCCCGATCTCTTTTTCCTCTTCTCGATTGACAGTTCAGACTTTTCCAAGGAAATCTGTTGGTATCCATTCTGCAGACATGTTCACACCATTTTCACCTATACTCTTCTATTTTATACGTCACACTGAATATTTGTAGTTCTTTACGAATATCTTCGCTACGTTTTTTTATCCATTGAAGTATACCCTGCCACAAATCGTAAATATTTAATTTCTGCGGCTTCTATTCTTGTCTGTTTTTTTCAGGGTCCACATTTTTGAGCCATACAATATTGCAGGCACTGCTAATACTTTATAAAATTTCAAATGTGTTTCTTTTCTTACTTTCTTTCCCAGTGTTCTTTTAAGGTTGCCACATAAATATTAAAATATTTGTAATTTATTATTTATGTCTTTTTTCTATTACAGCCTAAATATACACCTAGGTAAGTTATGTAGATAATGAAAATACAACTATGAATTTTGAAATACCCGGTTGTAAGGAGAGAGGACTGATTTGGAAATTCTTCGGTCGGCCACCAGATGGCGCAGAGGTCAGTCTGCAGGATAGAAAGCCGTTGGACTTCAGTTGTGAACGTGACACAGCATTGAGAATGTCACAAAAGATGTGAAGAAACCCAGGGTCTGCTATGAATTATGAAGTATGAGGTGAGTGAAATAATAAAAAATAAACAATATACACCTAGGTAATTGAAATATTTTACTTGTTCTTGCGTTTTGTTATTTAGTAATATTTTTGTTCTTTCCATTTATTTGCCACACTGGGTCATTACTTTAGTTTTTGTTGAAGAAATTTCTACGTTGTAATTTTGTGCAATGTTGTTTAATTTAAAAAAATGGCTCTTTGTAAGTCATACACAGAAGACACCATTATAGACTGATTATCAGCAAATATGAGTGTATCCACACCGATTTTATCATTTGAATTTAAAGTCAGTTGCCATCTTCTGACAATTTCGTCAAAATATAAATGTTGTAATTCCATTTATTACGATTTCATGTTCTGATTTTATATTCCCATTCTTTATTTTGATATTTGTATATACATATAAGCTTTGAATAGCTCTTATAATGTGTTTTGGAAAGCCTCTTTCGATTAATATGTTCCACGGGGTTTCTCTTTCTACCCTGTCCAAGGGTTTTATATAATCTATGAAGGCTACGTATAATGACAAATTGAATGATTGTCATCTTTTATTAAAGGACTATATTTTGACAGTAGTTATATCCTAATCTTTCTCTCCGATTCTTTTATGTAACGTTTGGATTGTACTTGTTTATTTATCGACCAAAGGTTCCGGTTGTTCTAAAATTTCTATAAAAGTTTTATCTTTAAGGGGGGTAGAATTTAAGTTGGAATATATCTAGCTTGACAATTATCAATAATTGCAATTTTTAGGCTGTAGCTGTAGGGAAGGTAACTTAAAATGTTCCTAGAATATGTATATAGTTATTATAATATTCATAAAGGTTCCGGTTGTTCTAAAATTTCTATAAAAGTTTTATTCTTGCTTATCTATTTACTTTAAGAAATTTTTATATGCTAGATTTTTCTTTAATTAATATGGTCTAAATGATTATTAGGTAATGTTGCAGTGGAATGTATTAATTATTAATGTAGGTTAGAGTTAGTTATTTTTTTAAGTATTGATAAAATATGTGCCAGCAGTCGCGGTTATACATGAAATGTAAGTAAATATTTTTAGTTAGTAGTTAATTTTTGAGCTATCCACATGCTAGTCGTTTTTCTCACTAATTTGGCGACATCACTTTTTTGTAAAAAATCATTAGTTGTGGGAACAAGCGGCTTAAGTTGTATAATACACTTCTGGGGCCTGCTTTATTTTCACATATTGAAATATTAAATTTTAGTAAACACACTTATATTAAGATGTAATCGTTTGAGTGTCGCCTTAATAGCATAGACTACCTATTATGTTATTGTGTTATTATTTAATTGTAATATTATTATTGTGTTTTCTTTATGTAATTGTAATGTTATTGCTATTGTGTTATTACTTAATTGTAATATCATTGTGTTTTCTTAATGTAATTGTAATGCTAATGTTTTTAGTGTATAATGCTATTGTGTTATTATTTAATGGTAATATTTTTATTGTGTTTTCTTTATGTAATTGTAATGTTATTGCTGTTTTTGTTTGTTTTCTTTACACTAGTACCAATTATTACCTTATTGTAACGGACTGTCAACAGCATGTACGGCTTACTGCCCGTGCGACCCATATTTGTAAATAATATTGTAAATAGGGCCTATCTTACTTTTTTGTCTAATAAAGTCCTACTACTACTACTATATTTTAATAAATATGTCTATCAGAACACGTATAAACAATTTACTTTTACTGACATTAAAATGCATAACTTTTAACGTTTAATATAATTTATATAGTAACAAATATAGGCCATATTGTATAAGATCCAGACTTGTATACTTTCTCTGCTCGTAAGGAAGACTTTCTCATTGAAGATCTAAGGACAAAATTGATCTTGTCTAGTACAAAAGCTTCGGACCAACTCCTAACAACACTTAGGAAGAAAAGAGAAGACAAAAAACTCCAACAGAATTCACGGCACATTTTTTTTATTTTTTGGTAGATAACTCTAAGTTTTATTCTAGGTACGTTGGAGATGATCTTTTTGTTAACCACTTCAATTTTATTCCAAGCATGTTGGAAATTAAAATTATTTTTCATTTTTTAGTTTGGTTTCCTAATAAAGCCTGCTGTTTTAGTATTTTAAACTATTGTTTTTAACATTTATTTTGACATGATAAGGTCATGAAAACAAATTTAAACTGGGGATATTAACTTAGGAAATCTAACAATAAAAAACAATAGCTTTTGAATCGATTTGATAAGTTTTTTTTAAGATTTTTGTAGATGATCAGATTTTAATAGCAAAATCATAAGACGAATTACAAAGAATGCTAAATAAACTAAACGAAATATAAAAAATATAATAAGGAAATACCATCAGAAAATAAAAAACAATGGCTTGCAAGGGCGCTGAACCAATTCGGACAAAAATAATATTAGAAAATATATCAATAGAACAAATGACAAAATATAACTTCCTAGGTTGCGAAATATCATACACAAAGGAAACAGATATATATATATATATATATATATATATATATTGTGGCAAGTCATTCGCTCAGCCTCTTATTTTAAATAAATAAGTACTTTCATCAAGGGTGAATAATTTATGAACCCGTAAATTATTATCAGAAGTAGGGCATATTTATATCCAAATGAATTGTAATGAAAATAGGAATTCAATAGTAACAAAATTAAAATGATATAACCTACCACCAAATAATTTAATAAGCAATAAATAAAACACTAGTATCAAGCAATTAGCGCCAGTCATAGACCTGGACCCTTGCTATTGTAGGGAACGAAATTAGTAAACATCATACAATGGATCCGTAAGCCCTTATACAATGGGGAAAAAGTCTGCAGTTTCTTTTGTCAAGATGATTTACAAGACTGCACTATTATCAAATTGCTATAACAATGCTAAGCCCAAAAAACTTCTTACAAAAGGCTGGGAAGTCACAAACAAGCAATTGGATTTCCCTAGGTAACTTGTGGAAAGAGTTATCCCCAAACTAATTTTAACTAGTACATGTCGCTAACAGCGGGTGACTTCTTTGCGGCGTAAGGTAGATGCCGACAGTCGATAGCGCGTCCTATTAAGGACCACTCCATTTGGTCAACCCTGGAAATTTTATATTATGAGGCAACTAATTTAAAGGGGGGGGACGAGGCCACAAACCTCTAAGTTTAACACCTACGACAACGCCCTTAAGGTAAAATTTACCAATCAAAATTAGTATAACATATAAACTGTTTGTGAGACGATAAGACTTTTGGTGGAAGGGACTAATGCCGGCCCACTCGGAATTAATAAATATTTTTATTTAGCGAAAACGAGAGTTCAGTTCTGTCAGTAGTTAGTAAGTTCAGTAGGCAGTTAGTACAGTTCGTCAGCTGGGTGGTCAGTAGCGACTAGCGGGTGTGCCAGTGCAGGGCACATCGCTGTCGATAAACGAAATAAATTAAGGCACACCGCTTTTGTATAAATTTCAGCGCGTCGTTGAGTGTTATAACCATTATTATTTCTGATTCACCAAGAGCCTTCTCGTCAAATCGTCGTCTAATACGACAAATGTAAACAACAAGTGACAATAAAAGTGCATCGATTACAAGACAGCACACTGGGCCTACTGTTTTTCCCCAAGTGAACATCCTTTCCTCACGGATTCCCGAGATTTAAGTCCATTGTTTTACCGAAATCTGAACCCAACTAGTCCGGAGCATAATTGTCCTTGAACCTATAATCCATGGACACCTAATCGAAACCCAAACACCCAAACCCCGACCACAGTCCTTTTTCCTTTAATATATATATATATATATATATATATATATATATACTTACTTACTCACTGGCACTATCGAACCCGTAGGTTCATGGCCGCACGGACATAAGCTCTCCATACATCCCTATCCTGAGCTAATGCTTTCCAATCATTCCCTGTATAATCTACTTCCCTCAAATCATAGTTAATGTTGTTCTCCCACCTCATTCTTGGTCTACCAACTGGGCGTTTTCCTTCTGGCTTTCCTACAAGAAGTTTCCATGCACGTCTTTCATTCCCCATACGCGCAACATGTCCTGCCCATCGCAGTCTACGGGACTTAACTGTTCTTATTATATCTGGCCTCCTATAAAGACCATGTAGTTCATTGTTATGTAGTCTTCTCCATTACCCTGTCTGTTCATCTCTCTTTGGTCCAAAAATTTTCCTAAGAACTTTATTCTCAAATACTCGTAATCTCCTTTCCTCCCTTAAAGTAAGAGTCCATGTTTCGCACCCATATAATATAACTGGTAGAATAATAGTTTTATATATTTTCAGCTTAACATTTTTTGAAAGGAGTTGGGACATCAAAAGTCTCTGCAATGCATAATAGCATGCATTTCCAGAATTGAGCCTATGTATAATTTCTTTGTCCATCTCATTCCTATTTGTGATTATTGTTCCTAGGCATTTGAATTCAGCCAATTCCTCAAAATTTCCCTCATTTGTCATTAGCTGTCCATTTCCATTATATAATGTATTTCTACGTGTGACCATATATTTAGTTTTACTGATATTTACTTCCAGTCCTAATTTCTTAGTGTTACTCAATAGTGTGTGCGTGTTGGCCTTTAGTATCATCTCCTCGCTATCGGCCAGTAGTAACTACAATCATCAGCATAAACTAACAGCTTATTAATACCATTCAGTTGTAGGCTTTCCTCATTCTCTAAAGATTTAATGGCATGCTCTAGTACAAAATTAAATAGTAGAGGAGATAGTGCATCTCCTTGCTTCAACCCATTCTGGATTTCAAAAGTGTCTGAAAACTGTTTGCCTACACGCACCCTACTCATTGAGCCATTTAGACACATTCGTATAAGTCTAACTAACTTTTTAGGAATTCCGAACTCCAGCAGGATACTATATAACTTCTCCCTCTTAATTGAATCATATGCTTTTTTGAAGTCTACATATAGTTGATGTACAGTACCATTATATTCCCATTTCTTTTCTAAAATCTGTCTTATACTAAAAATCTGATCTGTTGTAGACCTGTTTTCTTCTAAATGCACATTGATGATCTCCTAGAATGTCATCAATATAGGGAGTAAGTCTGCTTACTAATATATTTGTTAGAATTTTGTACGAAGTTGAAAGTAATGAGATGCCCCTATAGTTGTTGCAATCAGTTTTATCTCCTTTCTTATAAATTGGGGTAGCGAAAGGATTGATTCCTGCCCATTCCATCTGGAATGCTTCTTTTTTTTCCCAAATTCATAGTAGCCAGCAACCAGCGTATCTTGGTCCAATCAAGTTTTCTCTCCCTGATTATCAGTTCTGGTTTCTGCTGGGATCTCATCTGAACCTGATGCTTTATACATCTTCAATTTTTCAATTGCCATTTCAACCTCTAATGCACTTGGCTCTGCGACTAGCATTTCTGCTGTCTGTAACTTATCCTCCTCAATATCCTGTTCTGTATGTACATTTAATAGCTGATTAAAATAACTTTTCCATCTATTTAATATACTCTTGGAATCTGCAATCATATCCCCATTTTCATTCCGAATTATGTTTGTTCTAGCCTGAAACCCTTTCTTCTCTATACTAATTCCCTGATATAATTCTCTAATGTTCCTATTTTTGCATTCATTTCAAGATCATTAATCTTCTCTCTCAAATTTCCCTCTTCTTACTCTTTAGTAACTTGGTGGTTTCCCGTCTAACACTACCCAATTGCTCTAAATTTACCTCATTTGGCTCGTGTAACCATTTCATTTTTGCTAGCTTTCTTTTCTTTACGATGTCTGCACATTCCTCATCAAACCATTTCTTGTTTTGCCTCTTTTTTAAACAACCAATGCTTTCTGATGCTGACAATTTAATAGTATCTCTTATAGCCTCCCATTCTTTATTATATCAGTTTCTTCTTCGTTTGCCACATTGTCATCTGAAGATTCCAGTACTTCAAATCTATTACCAATTTTGATTTGGTATTCTTGCCGCATTTCATCATTTTTCAAGTTTTTTAATTCATATTTTACAGAATCATCTTTAGCGTTTGTTCCTCTCATAAGCGATAGCCGTTGTCTGATTTTCACTCTGACCAGATGATGATCCGAATTGCAGTCTGTCCCTCTAACTGATTTAACATCGATGATGCTACTGTGCCAGCGTTTATCCACTAATACATGATCTATCTGGTTCCGAGTTTCTCCATCTGGGGACGTCCAGGTGTATTTATGAATATCCTTATGCTGAAATGTTGTGCTCTTAACAATGAGATTGTTATATATATATATATATATATATATATATATATATATATATATATATATAACAAAATAAGTTTAATAAACACTAAAAAGAACTTTGTAAAATAAAGCCAGAAAATACTATAACGAAATTATACAAGACAATGGCAATTCCTGTTATTACTTAAATGAAATGAAATTTCTCAGACCAATAGCAGGATATCAAAGAACAGACAAAAACGCAATACAGAAATAAGAGAGCAACTAAAAGTAGAGGAATGAAACACAACAATAGTGAAATACAGAAGAAACTGGAAAGAGCACTTAGCAAGGATTACTGAGTACAGGATATCAAAATCAGCATTTAACTATTCACCAAAAAGAGGTAGTAGTTTGGAAAGACCGAAGAAAAGATGGAAAGATCAGCAATTTGGAGCCGGAATAGGCTAGTAAATAAGCCTAAACCGTGACGAAGAAGAAGAAGATTATTAAAATCGGACGTTAATTGTGTTCACCGAAACTCCTCTTTATTGTTTAGTGACGCTTTGAAGTCACAGAAAGTACTTAGATGAATATTACGCCAGGTAAAGGAAACACTGGCTAATATCCAAACACATAAATCTATCAACCATACTTTATGCATGTAAAATTATTTAATGTAACGTAGTATTCCCTATCTAGATTGCAATGTCCTGTGCTGTATTTACTGTTCATACTCTAATAAATGTAACCGTACTGGCGACAGCATCCAACAGATTACGAGATACGGATTTTGGACTCGAGCCAAATTAACAAATCTGCTTTTGCAGATCATCTCGAGTTTACTTAACGCTATGGCATTAATGGTGAAGTGATTATAGCTGAGAGAAAGTTATTTAATTTCATCAAAAGTGAAGAAACCAACATTCATTAAATGCACATCTGGTTAAACTTAATACTAAGTCTTCTCATTAGAAACATTTAGTAGAATAAGAATTAACCACATGCTTGATAAATACAGGGTATCCCATATATATTGGATCAAATTGAAAGTTGGTAGAGGAATTAAAATCATCAGCGGAATCTCGTGACTAAATGTTGACCGAGCTGACGTAGAGAACTCAATGCAATCAACACGTTTGAAATTCATATTAAATCACCTTGAGATTATGTAATAAGATGTTAATTAAATAATGTTTACCTGGTAAGTCAGTCGTCCTCAACTAAATCATTTAACTTCTTCAAGTTATTCTAATATGGAGGTCTTTCGAAAACAATGTTTCATCTTCTGCGTTTTAACTGGACCTGATGGTGTTACATAGGTTGTATAACGGATTTGTCTGCGGTTATGTTCTCGTTGAATAGGTCTTTATTCCTTGCTTCTTTTAGAATCTCTATATCTTCAAGGATGCTGATTCTGTTGTTATTGTATTCTCTGTGTAGAATTGACATAGAGTTATCGATTTTTTCAAATTGATGACCTGTTTCTAGTATATGTTTGGCCAAACACATTGACATTGAGTTATCGATTTTTTTTCAAATTGATGACCTGTTTCTAGTATATGTTTGGCCAAACATATTGACATTGAGTTACCGATTTTTTTTTCAAATTGATGACCTGTTTCTAGTATATGTTTGGCCAAACATATATTACAAACAGGTCATCAATTTGAAAAAGTCGATAACTCTATGTCAATAGTACACAGAGAATAGAATAACAACAGAATCGGTATCCTTGAAGACGTGGAGATTCTAAAAGAAGCAAGGAATAAAGACCTATTCAACAAGAACATCACCGCAGACATAAAACCGTTATAAAATCTATATAACACCATCAGTTCCAGTTAAAACGCAGAAGATGAAACATTGTTTTCGAAATGCCTGCTTGTTTAGAATAACTTGAAGTTTAATAATTTAGTTGAGGACGACTGACTTACCAGGTAAACATTGTATAATTAACAACTGAATGCAGTAAAATTAATAGCCGCTACACTATATAACTAGTCTCGGCTGCTTATTAAAACAGCAATGCTTCCCCCCCCCCAATTATTTTAGTCCGTTGTCATGGTTACGCTGCTAAGCCACGCCAAGAAACTAACCCCGGTCAGGAAGTATCAGCAGTTGTACTAGACTTCGCTTCTTTGAAGCGAGCCGCAAATAACATCTATAGCATAGTATAATATAACATGGGCTTTAACTTTATAATAATTATTAGGGCTGAAAAAAATATTGGTATCAGGATAGTAATTAATTTATTACACACTGTTTACAAAATGTGTATCTTTGTCGAGCGTCTCCACTGCCTGCTCGGAGCGGAGAGAGTGTATGTTCGACTCTCCTCAGTAATAGCCCTGTTTACGTGACGTGTAGTTGTATCAGAATGCCGAAACAAAAAGTGTGCAAAGAGTAGTATATTCCTACACAATGCGGACTACACTATTGTAGAAGTCTGTCCCGAGCAGTGCGTGCCAGCGTGCAGTTTGTAAACATAGTGGTCTAAGTACGATGCAGCCTAGCCTATAACCAATACTTTTTTTCAGCCCTAATAATTATGCCGAATCCATATTTCTTTCGAGACAATGTCCCGGAAAAGCAGAGACACCGCTGGATCTTGATATTACGAAATAGATAAAAAAACTGATGAAAATGCCCACTTCAATCTTTAAGAGATATATGTTTATTAACAAGATAATTTTTATACGGTCCTTTATTTTATGCCCTTAAATAACTCAATACCCAATGTGACTGTCCAGTGCCTGATGGTAGCTATAAAATACTATACAACTTTCAATTGAGAATGGGACTGGTCCCGAAATGCCTACAATGGTTTAATCGTTTTGACAGTTGAGGAGACTGAATAAAAGGTAGGCCTACATAGTATTATTAGAGTTAGAATTAGCCCATAATCATCCCATTTCGGGCAAGGGCCTCCTGCGACTGCATGGTGGCTTACGTTACATCCCCTGGTTAGCCAATCCCTTGGAACTATCACTTCATTTTTTATGAATTGCTTCCATCTTTGTCTGTCTTGTGCTATTGTAGACCACAGTGTTCCGATATGACACTTGAACACTTCACTCCAACGCTTTTGTCTTCCAACTTTTCTTTTCCCCAGTCTGGGTTCCAACATAGTCACTGCATAAGTCCACTTTTTAGGATCCATTCGGAGCACATGACCCCCCCCATTTCCATTTCAAACCCATTGATGATGTTGCTACGTCTTTCAACCTCGTTCCTGAAGCGGTCCCTTCTTGTGAACATAGTATTATATTATATTGTAATTTTTAAAAACTAAAAATGTTAGGTATATTGTTCAGTAATCGAATTAAATAAAGAACCTGACTATCTTAATCTTACACGGCTTCAACTATTTACCACTATTTATAAACATGTAATGTATATGGAACATGGAAGTGGGAGACAGCAGGGAAGAAGGTTCCAAAATATTTTAGTGGCACATTCTGGTGGTAAAAGAATGAAAGGCCAATCGAGAGTGAGATTACTGGAGGGTGCGGAAGCTGAGCTCAGAGTTATTGAAGTAAGGTGGTGACGCAGACGTGACGAAGAACAAGACGACTGTAAACATGTAATTAAGGAAACCAAGGTCTTCAGATGATCATACTGTCACATGGGATAAACCAGAGGGATTAGATGGAGAGATAAACCAAAAGACTAGGAAGGGGGAACAACAGGTGGTAAATGATTCAAAGTTAAAATTTGAAAGATTAGGATTTTATTTAATGCCACTATTTAACAACGTAGTTCGTCAGTTTTGCATTAAAATTTCAACGCAAAAAGGCTGAAAATGTTTGCCTCTTATTTTAGCCTTGAGATTATTTTACCTTCCGTAAATCTACAGTACCCACAGCTTTACTACCTTTCTGATGGGAAGTGAGGTAGGTACATACTCGCACAGTATTACTAACGCCACGCTCCAACCAACTGAACTATAGTCCACAGACGAAGAGAATGAAAGCACGGGACGAAGGGGGCACGGGGAATTGGAAGCGATACAATTATATACTACCTGAGAATAAAGGAACGGTCATGATGTATGAAATACATACTGCTTTCATTCACTTCGTCTGTGGATTATACTGCTAGCCCTGTATGTGGCAATGTGCGGACATGTTTCTAGCTCTCGAGAAGAGCGCGGTGATGTCAGATTGTGAAAAATGCAGAGAAATGAAGAGAATGCTAGAAGAGATAAGGCGAGAGTTGGCCCAGAGACTCCGAAAGACGGAGTCATGGTACCCATGGTCAACTCTGTTGTGGAGAGAATGTAAGAAATGGAGGGTAGCCTAGAGCAGTATAAAAGACAGAGTTAGATGTCTGGAAGAAAAAAATTGACTATTTAGAAAATCCGGTAATACTTAACAACGTGTGATACGAAAACTTTTTCTAAGTTCCAATCATACACCATGCGCACGCGCCAACAAACGCGGAGCGGTTTACAATATAGAATCACGGGATGCAGCCAACATATATACGATATTTAACGAAACTAAAAACTGACCTAACCCAATTTAAGCACTCTAACCTGTGAAAGAATGCAACGCCCAGAAATAAATGTTAAGTTCTGATATTCTGAAGTATATGTGCACAGTTAATTAGTACATACTCCATGTTGGCTGCACTGGAACAAGTCTTTGTTGTTGCATAGAATATTCGTTAAATGATTGATAGAAAAAATGTAAAAATCATTATAAATGGTGGGAAATAATTTGAAAAATAAAACCCGAAGAATAAAATTTTACAGGAGTTTATGAAGGAATTAAAAAAGTCACGTCACAAGGTTTTAAAATTTAGTCGAAAATCCTTTCCGAATGGAATCGAAACTCAGTAATATAGGCCCTTAAGAGTCCATCAACCCGGTCGTGTTTTAACCCGAAAATACGGAAAGAAATGAGACGAGCGTGGTAGCCCTATTCCACTGATCGATTATATGATAGGAACTGGAAAGTACTGGAAATAAATAGAATGAAATGAAAAATAGTTTTGATGAAAAGCAAAGCCTACTCAGAGCTCTGGAGCTAGGCATGGTGATTGTTGTTGATGACGACGGATCGAATTAATATGCAGACTGGAGCTCAAGAACATAATGAAGACAAAATGCAGCAGGCTGTGTCTTTATTAAATTTACTGTAACAATTTTGACATATTCATCTTCTCACGTCCATCCGACCACCAACTTTTTTTCAGAGTATATTACAACCATGTTACCTCAATTATGTGCATAAAACAAACACACACGCACATATAGGCCCTATATATATATATATATATATATATACACATACACACAAACTGCCTAAAATGTAATTTATTTTATACTAGCTATTACCCGGCATGCGCTCGTACGCCCAAATAAATGTTTTTATGTTTAGTTGAATCAGTATTTTAAAAAATTATACGTTTGATTCATAATTATTTTTAGATACCGGCGTTGCCCGGAAATATACTTATCCCGATCTTCTTGGCATAAATGAGCTGAAAGACAAAAATGGATATTGAGAGTTATCCGTAAAAGAATACAGGCTGTCCGCTGCTACACTTGCCCGGGAATCTAGTCATCCCGATCGTCTTGACATAAATGAGCTGAAAGATAATTGTTGTTATGAGTTATCCGTAAAAGATAGACATGTGGAATCACGGACTTTTGTTTGTAGATGTTTTATTCAATTCTTCTTCTTCTCCTCTTCCTGGTTTAGGTATTAATTGTCTGCTCCGCTATTGTGAAAAATAGGAGTAATGTGTTTTCCTCTGATCGCGGTACCAACGCTATGCAGAGTAGAGCATTAGTGGGGCTGCACCCTCAAAGCGTTAGGTCCTGGTCTCTGTACATTAATTTGGTGTAGGCCTATATGATATGGTTTAGGTACAAAAAGTTCCGAAAAGAGCGTTTATCACTAAAAGGGTGATTTTTAAGGGTGAATGGGTTGAGTATTAGCCTAAAACCTTTCCGGGAAACTCCTGAACATTTTGAAAAAAGCCCCGTCACAATAGGATGAACTGGTAGCGCATAAAGGGGACAAACAAACAGACATAGGCCTATATTATTCGCCGCCGTCACTGCCACCGCCACCAGCACTACCGTCACCACGCCGCCTATTTGTGTTTTATACAATCTGGTTTTTGTTTCACGTGTCGGATATTTTGAATTTAAATGCTTTATTTATTGAAAAATAACATTCCTTGTTTTCGTTTATTTATTTCTTCCTGGATATTATTATGTTTATGTAGTCCCTGTAAATAGGAGTCCATAAATTAAACAGTTGTTGAAGTAATGCCAATTGAGATAGCATGTCTCAATATTAAGTCTTTAATTGGACACATCATATAGGCCCTACCATAACCTTAAATTGGCGAAACAATGTATGGTTCCAGTTATTTAAATGTTCTGGACCGCAAAGAAAATAAGATCATATAAAACTCAAGTGATTATATAATATGTAGAAATTGCGCACAATGTGCAAGCTTTAAGTGGGTTCAATCCTCTTAGTGGGTTATCGCTGGTTCACTCGCCGCAGAAATGTGTTATTGAGATGGTTCTCTGGGGCACCAATATGCATGGTATCTGTCGCACAACATTTCACACACACACACGAACACACACACACACACACAGTTTTCGTCTAGTTGATGGACTTTTTTTTTTTTTTTTGTTTTTGCAATTCCATTCGTTTCTTGTCATGGCGGTTCTGGCGTAAAACTCGCTCCATATCTGGTTCTTATTAGCCCTGATTTCCTGGATCACACTTTAATATGTAGGTGTATATGACAGCATTAGTCCAGATGTAAAGCATAGGTCTTCTAAGCATAAATATAAAAAACTAAATTATTATTGTGCATTTTTATGTAATTTTATGCAAATGTAAGTAATTTTCACTCATTTATTGTTTTATTATGATGCTTAACAAGTGACTTGCTTTGTTTCCCCGCAGCTGTTACATGTTATTAAAATACAAAGATCCCGAATACAGCTACTACCACGATGTTGTCACATTGCTATTCTTCCCTCAGTTTCAATTAAAAATCGGAACGTGGAGCAGTCGATCCAGTTATAAAATTGTGTACATTAATTAATGGTATAATTATCAGTGATTTATTGTGATACGTAGCTCGAAAATAATACAATGTCTACATATTATATTAGTTTAATATATAAGTGATTTCAACATGTGGCAGCCATGGGAAAATATTTCAAACCGAACAGTTAAATATAACAATAATAATAATAATAATAATAATAATAATAATAATAATAATAATAATAATAATAATATTTCAGCATGGTGTTGTATGGATATTAAATGTATGTAGACCTACAAGTTATATAATGTTGGAATTAAATTATTTAATAAATAAACACATATATAATTTTAATTCTAAAAGTTAAACAATATCAAATAATAAGATAAAATTAAATAATAACATAAATAATCAATGTCTTCTGTTCTTGTGTAATAAATGCCCATAGCGCTATGAGAAACGTGACAACACCGCATGTCAAGCCTTACCGCGCGGCACCCGCTTTTATATAAACTGTTAACCATTAAAGTGAGACTATAATACAATCATTAGGTGTAGGAATTCACATGAAACGAAAATTTAAAAATCGCTCTAGCAATCACAATTTTCGATGTGTCGCTACAAAACTCGGAATATCCTATTAGAATAAACCGAGGTATGTATTATCCAAAAATCAGCTAATTCCGACCGTTTGAAGTGGAGGTTTACCTGAAAATTGAAATTAAATAATCACTTTAGCAACCGCCATATTTGTTTCGTCGAAGTGTATACCATATAATTAATTAACCCTCAATATTTATTATATTTAGGCGTAGTAACGCAAGCCTGTAGACCTACAAGTTATATAATGTTGGAATTAAATTATTTAATAAATAAACACATATATAATTTTAATTATAAAAGTTAAACAATATCAAATAATAAGATAAAATTAAATAATAACATAAATAATCAATGTCTTCTGTTCTTGTGTAATAAATGCCCATAGCGCTATGAGAAACGTGACAACACCGCATGTCAAGCCTTACCGCGCGGCACCCGCTTTTATATAAACTGTTAACCATCAAAGTGAGACTATAATACAATCATTAGGTGTAGGAATTCACATGAAACGAAAATTTAAAAATCGCTCTAACAATCACAATTTTCGATGTGTCGCTACAAAACTCGGAATATCCTATTAGAATAAACCGAGGTATGTATTATCCAAAAATCAGCTAATTCCGACCGTTTGAAGTGGAGGTTTACCTGAAAATTGAAATTAAAAAATCACTTTAGCAACCGCCATATTTGTTTCGTCGAAGTGTATACCATATAATTAATTAACCCTCAATATTTATTATATTTAGGCGTAGTAACGCAAGCCGGGTATTAGCTATAGGCCCTATAAATGCCTGGACAAGATTTGAACCCGGACCTCTGAATTGGTGCTTCAGCGTGCTATCCATTACACCACCGGGCAAATCTAATACAAACATTTATTTCTCTTAAATATATATTTTCCATTATTACGAGATGTAGCGAGAACTGTCTTCACTGCCACTTGGTAGCTACCTACTGTAACAAGTAAGCAAATTATTGATATTTTTACTTTATAGCAATGACGCTTTATCGATATATATATATATGGGGGCACGCCGTAGCGTAGTGGTAAAGGCACTGCGCTACAAGCCGGAAGGTCGACGGTTCGAGTCCCGGTGGGGTCAGGATTTTTAAACTGACCCAAACTTTTTGGCGGCACTATGGTCCTGGGGTCTACTCAGCCTCTAATGGAAATGAGTATCAGACGTTTGTTCTGGGGTATATACGGCCGTCACGCAAGACTGACAACCCGGCTGACATCAAGTGCCGATTGTCCAGAAAAGTGGGAGCCCTAATCTCCCACTACCCCAAGGGCCTCCTGAGGCCTGTAGTGTGATACCTTTATATATATATATATATATATATATATATATATATACACATATATATATATATTATACATATATATATATTATACATATATATATATTATACATATATATATATATATTATACATATATATATTATACATATATATATATTATACATATATATATATATATATATATATATATTATGTGCTATATATGCCCACCGCTGTGGTCTCGAGGTAGCATGCTGCCTTGTCATGCAGCGGGCCCGGGTTCGATTCCCAGTCGGGACAGGCTCCTGGGTGCGGTTTTTTGTTTTTTTTTTGTCAGCTGTAAGACAAATGTCAGGAAGCTTAGGGCCAAACGGCCCCCGAAAATCATCCGGCCATCATAATCATCCTTCATCGGTGTGGAAAACAACGGGAAGCTACCACACCTATAATTCCCTAGTTAAGCTGCAAAGCACAGCATGAAAATGCTATGATTGTCGTGAAAGACCTGCCCTCGGGCAGAATTACTATGGATGGATATATATATATATATATATATATATATATATATATGTGTGTGTGTGTGTGTGTGTGTGTGTGTGTGTGTGTGTGTGTGTGTGTGGTGTGTGTGTGTGTAATGCTAAGATTCAAATTACGAAAACATCGTGTTTAATTTCTATATACTTCATTTATTGTAAAGATTGAATTATTATGAAACTGGAACGCAAACAACACATTATAATGAAATAGGATTGTTACAGACAAATATCTCCGTACACTTCACATTCCTATAGTTGCAATGATATATTGGGCGAGGTTTTATCTACTGTAATCTCACTAGAAGTTTTTATTTATCTAGAGGTAATCATAACTCGAGTGGAATTTAATAGACTACTTCACGATTATATGGAAATACATACAAATTAAAATAAATAAACTACCCTGAAAAAAAGTAATTAATTTACTTACTGAAATACTAAACTTTCTTGAAAATGTATCATCTCATCACTACATTATTACACTAGATGGCAGTGGTGTATTATGAAGCGTTTGTTTTCTTGTTAACAGATTGCACGTTTCATTTGTATGTTCGTGTAGATCGACTTCTTCTGTAGGCCTGTAATGACTGCGACATTATAACGTTCTATAATATACTGTACATAAATTTTCACCATTGCCGGTCCCAAGCCCGGATGAGAAAGGAGGAGGGGAGGAGTAACACCTCGTTAAAAAACCTTGGTTCAGCTCGCCCAGCTGATAGTTCCTTGTAAGGGTCCCTAGCAGGGTTATGGTGAAGACCCCAACGGCGGATGCAGCAGAGTAGGAGACATGCGGTATGGTGTAGATGGAGGATGAGGCAATAAAAGGTGGATCAGACTGTTAGCTGCAGTGAAAATCAACTGATCTATGGTAGACTCCAGAAAAAGTCTCTGGTCATCCAAATTGGGGGTGGATGCTATGGGCCAGCTCCTCATTGTAAAAAAAAATAATGCTAAAAAACAAAATATATAGCCTCGGATATGAGACACATACAACGACGAAGCAAAATCCAATGGTATGCACATATAATGAGAAAAAGGGACACAGAAACACACAAAGAAGTATTGAAATGGATACCTCCTGGAAAAGGGAAACTTGGTAGACCAAAGCCAACGTCGATAAAATGAATTCAAGACAACAATGAAGAAGAGAAATATGACAGAAGCAGACACGCAAGACCGGGAAGTGTGAAAGAAAAATGTATACTTTGGTTGAGGATACCTGTGTAAATAACAGAAACAATCCAGAAATTTAGAAAAAATCCATTTTTGTTATAGAATATCCACCACTTGTTTGATATGCAATTAAAATTATATTTTCATTTTGTTTGATTGAAAAGTTTTTACTGCAGTGCTTGTTTTTTTTAATTAAACTTTTCATTGGATATTTGTGAGGGATAATAAATAATTATATAGATTGTTTATGTACAAACACCTATTTGTGCAAGGAATGTTAAATACCCATATACAGAAATATATCCTTACTAAGTTAATTCGAATTTACAAGCAATCATAAAGAAGTAACATTAACACATCTACATAATATAAACTGCATACCTTCAGACTTGATTCGTTACGTTATACATTTTCTTTAATAGCACGATTATTGACGTTATAATAACGAATTAACTCACTGGCACTATCGAATCCATAGGTTCATGTCCGTACAGGCACAATTTCTCCACACATAACCTATCCTGAGCTAATGTTTTCCAATCATCCCCTATATAATCTATTTCCCTCACATCATGGTTAAAATGATTCTCCCACTTCATTCTTGGTCTACCAACTGGGCGTTTTCCCTCTGGTTTTCCTACAAGAAACTTCTTGCTCCTCTTTTATTCCCCATTCGTGCCACATGTCATACCCATCTTAATCTACAAGACGTAACTCTTTATTATATCTGATTTCCTATAAAGATCAAATAGTTCTCTGTTATGTAGTCTTCTCCATTTTCCTATCTGTTCATCTCTCTTTGGTCCCCATATTTTAAAAGTTAAATATATGATATTAGTTTTTATTTATTGATTATGTATGTATACATACATATGTTCATCCCACAATGAGAGTAGAAAGTTAGGTGGTTTGCAATACACTCAGAGCTGATGTTTGTTTAATAGGAAGTGAGTGGACCCGAAGGTCTTTCTGGACATGAATAAGTGAATAACAATCTCCACTGCTCTCAACTGGGCTCCAGAGCCACACTAGGCATGCATAAATGGAGAAAATTTCCACATCTCCGCTGGTCGGAATCGAAACCTAGTTGCATCCGAATATCAATAGTAGCAGTCATAAGAGGACATATAGGGGTCGTGGATAAGTGATAATTTCAGTAACAAAGCAACCTTAGAGACAATAAGATCATTTAAGGTGACTATGTTGTGGATGATAGTGATGGTCAGATGGTGTTTGGTACTATTTGATCCTTAAAATATTTGTCGTAAAGGCGAAAAAATCCTAGAAAAGAACACAAGAAATTTTATCCTTACCGGGGATCTCAGGCCCATTTTGTCCGAGAATCTAATATTACCCCTAAGACCACTACGGTTGACTAGTTGTATACCGAATAATGCTTCAAAAATAAGATAAAATATTTTTATTTCACAAATAATTGTGGTTTTATCAAACATTGGTTAAGTTAAACATGAAAATGTACAGCCTTTGAAATAATTGTTGGCGCACAGGTAATTTTCAAGTCCCAGAACGAAGTCACTGCGCATGACCAAAGGTCAGTTGTTTGGTTCACAAATATACAACTATTTGAGAACCTAAAATATGTTCTATTTTGTTGTGTGTCGTGCAATGGAAAATCATTTCGTGTATATAATTAGTGCGGTAAATGCTGTAAATAAAATAAAACAAAGAAAATTAATTGAGATAAGGACGAGAGAGAGAGAGAGAGAGAGAGAGAGAGAGAGAGAGAGAGAGAGAGACAGAGACAGACAGAGAGAGAGAGAGATAGAGAGAGAAAAAAAGCATGGCAGCGGGATCGAACACGCGACCTCCTACGTGGAAAATAGAAGCTCCTTCCACTAGATCACAACCGTTCCCTGCTAGAAACTGTCTGTTTGAAGCGATGCAATACTTCAGGACTTACTTGTATAATGAAATTATATATTAACTTGTCTTAATTTCAATTAATCAGACCCATTTTACATTAGCAGTGGAAATAAATAACCTTGTTATGCCTTGTGTTTTTTTTTAATAAAGTGAGATTTTACAATCGTTATTCATTATATATATGAGCCGTTTCCTTTAATTAATTAATATCCCTATATATACAAATTTAAATATATAACCGTAGCCTGGTACCGGTGTAGGCATTATAAAAAAAAACGACGTTATTAAAAAAAATCCTGACCAGGACCGAACCTGGGCCTGCGTCGTCGCAAGAAAGCATCTTACCGACTGCTCTACTGAAGCGAACGATACAAATACTGCATCAGAAGTAAGCGGTAATTTACTATTGATTGGTTCAAGAGACCATTACTTGCTTTCAGTTACCTGATAACTCTCTTAACTTAGAAATCCAATTAATACATTTATTTGTTGAAATTCTTTCAATAACGATTGGTATAAATCTATGATTGGCCGCTTAGGCCGCCGGATTTGACCTCAAAGGAGACAGCACATGTAACAACTTACTAGTGTGAATCGCTCTTCAAAACTTTCAACTTTCCACCATCAAGAGTTGCGCCATCATTTTTTTTTTTCAAAGGCTGTACGTTTCATTGAATTCATTTATTGATTTTTTTATTAACTATCTTTATTTAAAAATAACTATCTTGTAAAGGTTTACTTCATATAAAATTTATTTTGTCGAAAACATATTTAATCCGTTTAAATGTTTCGTTCTTTTTAACCTCAAAGTAATATTTGTTGGACACTGCAATATTACCTAAGTTTCTAAGCAGTTTTAAATTGTAAGTCAAGTTTCATCCGCTAATTAAAAAAAGCATGCAACTGATTTCAGTATTTTTAACTCGTTGTACAGTTTTCCCAATAAGAGAACTACTGTAATTAGTAAGCAATGACGGCGAGAGAAGCTCCATTTCACCGGTTTTATTTTCACAATTTAGTTTCGGTCGACTAAAACGCTTTAACAAATTATGGTCTGGGTTTGTATTTTCTGGGTTTTTATCTCCTATTCTCTCATGTCCTCTCTATCACTCTCACTCTTCAATGCATCTTTTTATCTCCTTTGTCCCACCTCATGGACAATTCAAGTATCGAATTGCTTTTAGATAATATCTTCATGTTCAATTAAACTTCACAGTTCCAATGTTAAACATAAAAAAGGATAATTACGAACTATTCTTGAACTCTATAAACTCTTCCAAAGCTCAATCTTAGATAAGGTGTTAGTTTTTTTTTAGAAAAATAAGGAGGAGGTACTTGGATACTAACCAACAAAATATTTTTGCCGAATGTACGGGAAAAAGCTCACTGTTTTTACAAAGAGACCTAAGAAATGTCTGGGAAAAAGAATCTTATATACTCAATCTAGGATTTAAAGAGAAATCAGGGCTTGCTTGCTTGCTTGCTTGGTTTAGGCTAGGGGCATGGAAATTGCAAAAAATTAGCGACGATCAAGATAATTATGCGAATATATCCAATGTGCGGGAGCTTTGAAGACGAGATCCATATATCAGGAAAAGTAACGATTTAGAATACTGGAGGTGTCAGTTATTACCGGAAAGATTTCTGAATTCAAATCGTGAAAGATTGGCATGCTACGAGTTAATGGTAAATCCAGAAAATTTGATAAACTAGGGTAAATTTCTGGATAAAACGCGGAAAATAAGAACAACACTCATCATGCATAAATAAACATGTTAACAAAAGTAATATTAAGTCTTAATAATTCTACATAACCAAATTAATGTATAATGTAAATATATTGTTATCTAATTGTAATATTATTGTGTATTATTTTTTTATTTTTGTTTTACGTTATATTATTACCAAATATTAACTTATTGTAACGGACTGTCAACAGCACGTACGGCTTACTGCCCGTACGACCCATATTTCTAAATAACATTGTATGTATCTTACTTTTAGTCTAAAGAAGTCCTACTTCTCCTACTGCAACTGCTGCTACTATTCCTACTGCTACTACTACTACTACTACTACTACTACTACTACTACTACTACTGCTGCCCCTGCCACTACTACTACTCGTAGTAGTAGTAGTAGTAGTAGTTTTTTATGGTAAAACATATTTTCTTGCACGTTCTCTATGGTTTTGATGTACTAATCTGGAACAAATAATTGGATATCTATTTTGAATAAGGCTATAACCAACAAGTCTGTATGACATTATTCCAGATGGTACGGTATCTTATAGAGAAGTTCAATCGAGTGGTAAATCCAGTCACTTCCTTAGAAGAATGTCAGCTAGCGAGTTAAGTTGGGGAAGAATGTATACATAACAGTGAAAACTGAAATTAGTTTAACACTTTAAAATCAACGTCCTAGAAAGTAGTAATATCCTTTATGGTAGAGTAAAATAATTCATTCATGGTATCTTAATTGAAGTCTCTAATTTGAATTAATTTCACTGGTGCGTCTATTATGTATGTCAATTATAACGTTTGTACGTCTAATTTTACAATCTTCGTCATGTCAATAATTCAGCATTTTATACAGCTTAAAACAATATTTACACTATATTTCTGTTTAATGTTTAAGCTTATTATTATATATATATATATATATATATATATATATATATCTCCTCAACTCGTGTCCAGCTCAGGATGGAGTCGAGAGATGAGATGAAGCCCCTTATATAGAGGTCTGTGAATGACAAGGATGCCGTTCGACCACGCCTGACGCACCATCATAGGGCAGATGAATGAAATGGATGAGATGAGTATGAAGAAATGGTGGAATGAAATTGTGGCAGGGGAAAACGAGAGAAACCCCCGATAAAAACCTGTCCAAGCTCTGTTTTGTCCACCACGAAACCCTCATGGAGTGACCGAGACTGGATCTCAGGACCCCAGCGGTGAGAAGCTTATATTATACTTAAAAAAAGCGAAAAATAAACTGAGACACAGAAGATTCCTAAAATAACACAATTGTTTTATTACATCTTCTACCAATAAATCATCTTTTTCTGTCGAGCGTAGACAATTTAGAAAAAGATTAGAAAAAAATTAAGATCCCTAATCTGTGGAAAAGTAAACGAAAACGCTTAATGTTGTCTAAAATTACTTTAGAAGATTATTGCATTCAAAGAACATATATATGCGTTCAACCGTTTTAAGCCCGTTGTCTATTACAGAGAATAATTAAAAATTCAATCTTTTTCTGGTAACTTCATTCTTATAAGCACTTCATTAATTTAATGTGATATCAGTTTTTAAAATGTATTTATTTTGTGAGCTTTACATTGTGAAGTGTTTGAATTCCATTCATGCGAAGATAACACTTGTGTATTTTTTAAATCACAAAACAAAACAAAATCTGAATGTTCGTGTAAATTAAGATTTTTCTTCGTTATTTTCAGAAAAAAGTTGAGTGTGTAATGAAGCTAATTCTAAATAAATAACAAGTTTATATTTTCTAAACCTTCCAGACATATTAGATAATTAAAGTTGTTCGTAAAATATGTGCAACTTATTTGTAATTATTTACTTCCGACAACAGTGAACTTCATAGTTTTATAATTGGGATATTTATCAAATCGCTGACGGATAGGTTTTAGGTTAAAATGTTGGTAAATCTTGACACTCTAAATGCTTTAACATAAATGGCACTGTCCCGATTTCCCTCCAGTAATAAAATGTAACAAATTACTGCACGACCTGACTAGACTAATGTATAAATAGTGTAATTCCAATGGAGTGTGTAAAATCCATAGTGTGTCTATTATGGACGCGGCTTTGGTGCCTTGCAAAATTACACAATACAGTTACAGCATTTAATATGGCAATTATACTCAAATTTATACACCTATTGTCATTAAAGTGTACATTTTTTTTACTCCTAACTTAATTACATCTAAAAACAGGTGTCTCAAAATATCGTATACCTTTGAGAAAGAACAAAAAAAATGCATCATGTATTGGGATAATATCGTTTATTCACACGCAGCAGGGCTGGATTTGATTTTTGATCGGATTGCATTTGCTAACCGATGTTTCTCAGACTTTTCCTCGACTTTTAAGAGAAATACCAGGAAATTCGGGCCAAAATATATCTGATAAATCACCAGCATCATAATTCATCAATTATATTGGCTGCATTCATACATCCCCACTTGAGGCAAGGGTTCTCCCTTACGGAAGGGCTTATTTAGTTGTAAATAATAATAGAAAAGATCACTCAGAAGAGTATTAGTTTCGAAAGTTTTATGTTCTTTTTCAGTGGTCACTTGTGGTGTATATAAACTCTAATGTAACGACTGTGAAAAATGTTATATAGTTAGAACATCAAGAAGTTTTAAAATATGATTTAATGAACATTTCGCATACTTTATTAAAAGAGAAGGAAAATCAAGTTTTGCTGAACACACTTCAGAAACCGGCCAAAAATTTAACAAATATGTATTCGGAATTTCTCCATCACCCACAGTTTTTTTTATTTCAATTTCAATTAATGGATTTAGATAATTATTTTTTTAACAAACATTTTTCGTTCATTTGTCCATTGCAAAATAAAACGGGGAACACTTTCATAACCAGATTTCAGCTATGGAAAAGAGATATCAAGGCAAATGCAATCCTAATATGCTGGCCGAAATATAGCAGAAAATCGTCATATCTTACTTTCTAGGCGAGTGCAAATGTTCGAATATTGTAAAATATTAAAGTGTTTGAAATTAGAAATTCCTGTCTCTCGGAAACCTTGCGTGATGCAGAAAAACCTATATCATATTTGAATTCACGAAAACAAACACTATCAAAATCACATTTTTCTTTCTGAGACAAAAAAAAAGGTTTCTTTTTTTTTTTTTGTTGCTCAGTGTAATCCACAAAGAGAATAATAGAGAAAAAATCAAGAAGGGAATGAAATTATCCAGGAAGAAGAAAATAAAATTATGTTATATGAGAACATACCCAACAACCAAATCCCTCTGTATAAAATATACAAATAATTTCAGTCCCATAAGAATTCCTGAGGATGAAGCATGTCTTTGAAAGGCCTTAAGACCTTTAAAACAGGAGTTATTACAGTTGAGGACTGTTTTATAATGTGCAAATTTTAAAATTGAAATTATTTAGTTATGCTTGTTTTGTACAGACGTCTACTTATCGCCTCAAACAGGCAGCTAATGGACAACAATAAAGTAAATTATGATAAAAGCATGGACTGTTACAATAACATTATAAATTTGATCATATCTAATAAAAGAATTACTTGCATGATAGAGGAATGTTAAATTTTGCTCAGAGGCTCTAATTTAGGCTAGAGGTTCTTTTACAAGCCTAAAAATATTCAGACTCGTACTCGGGAACCACTCCTCCCTCTCGGAGATTTTTCACTTGGATTTTTTCATCCTAAAAAATCCCGAAATTGGCTGGGTTTGAAGCCGCGATCATCGACACCAGAGGATCTTAAACCCAGGGGCTGGAATGAAATAAATACTGTCTTTATTTTAATGGAATTGAATTTAGATCACCGAAACATATATAAATTATATTAAAATATCCTCAAATCGTGTCCAACTCAGGGTCGGGTCGAGAAATGAGATGAGATGAAGTCCCTATAATTATGGAGGTCTGTGAACTACAAGGGTGCTGGCCTGACGCACCGTCACAGAGGTGGATGAATGAAATGAAACGAAATGAATGAGGTGAGTATGGAGAAATGGTGGAATTAAATTTGTGGCAGTGGAAAACGATAGAAACCCCGAGAAAAACCTGCACAAGCTCCATTTCGTCCACCACGAAACTCACATGAAGTGACCGAGACTCGATCTCGGGACCCCAGCGGTGAGAGGCGAGAAATATATTAAAATGTATAATAGGGCTATCTTATTCATAAGAACAGATAATTATGGTTCCATCTGTAGATTACGGGCAGAATCAGCGTCTGTCAATTGGGAATTGAAAACCCAATGAAACATATCCTATGGACAAGATCAGGTCCCGTGGTGGGTAGAGAACACCCCTCGAGTTCATGCTACCAAATGTCGTGACACAGACTTTATTTCCACAACCACCTTTGCAGGTTTTTTTAATTCCGTTTCTACAATTTTCGGAGTGCACACCAGACATCTTGAGTTCGAATGAGAAATCCCCAATAAAACATGGCAATAATCAAAATCTACAGTCAAGCCACGATATGACCATTGCAGATAAAGTACCTATAAATAACAAATAAATATAAAGAAACATTTACGTCACTATTAGATTCTTCTAATTTCACTGGAAGCGCTAGCAGAGTGTATCACTTAGGTAGCTGCAGGAGAGTTCAATAACGACTTTAGTACATAATTCTGTTGTATTTATTCGGACTCATCTGCAAATACCTCAAATGGATACCAGTACCAATATGTATAGCAACTTTGTAATTCTGTAAATATTTAATCACCTATCCAGTGCATTATATAATGTAAATAGCTAATGACAAATTAGGGAAATTTTGAGGAAGTGGCTGAATTATCTAGGAACAATAATTACAGATAGGAATTAGATGCACAAAGAAATTAAACATAGGCTCAATTCTGGAAATGCGTGCTATTATACATTACAGAGACTTTTGATGTCCCAACTCCTTTCAAAAAACGTTAAACTGCCGATTGAGGGTCTTTCCACTTTTCAGCGGTTGCCCTTTTACCAGCCGGCTGCTGGCCCTTCACATCCACATGTGTCAATCACAGAGGTAGATGATCAACAGCCAGTGTAGGGGTGACATGTGGTTAGCATGTCGAGTCCCCCAGCCGTTATAGCTGGTTCCTCAACCTGGAGCCGCTACTTATTGTAGCTACCCAATTGCCTCACGATGCTAGGTGGGCACCGGTCCCATACTGGCCGAAATACCATGAGAAAATGTCTTCCCCCATGGAGACTCGAACCAGCGCAAGTCCCGTAGCTCTGCGCCAAGGCTTCCTACCTTAACCGCTCGGCTACGGCGCGGGACTACGTTAAACTGAAAATATATAAAACTATTATTCTACCAGTTATATTATATGGATGCGAAACACGAACTCTTAGTTTAAGGGAGGAAATATGATTGCGAGCATTTGAGAATAAAGTTTTTAGGAAAATTTTTGGACCAAAGAGAGATGAACAGACAGGTGAATGGAGAAGACTACATAACAATGAACTACATGGTCTTTATAGGAAGCCAGATATAATAAGAACAGTTAAGTCTCGTAGACTGCGATGGGCAGGACATGTTGCGCGTATGGGGAATAAAAGACGTGCATGGAAGCTTCTTGTAGGAAAGCAGAGGGAAAACGCCCAGTTGATAGACCAAGAATGAGGTGGGAGAATAATATTAACTATGATTTGAGGGAAGTAGATTATACAGGGAATGATTAGAAAGCATTAACTCAGGATAGGGATGTATGGAGAGCTTATGTCCGCGCGGCCATGAACCTACGCGTTCGATAGTGCCAGTGAGTAAGTAAGTAAGTATCAAGTGAGGCCATACATATCCTTGTGTGGTCAAGAAAGTAAATGTGTGATCCAGAGATTCTAATCCTCTCCCGCCAGGTTGTGTCCCTGTAAGGCCCGCGTGGTGTGGGGTACTTAAATGTACCTAAGAAGGAGAAGATTAAACAAGGCTAGGGAGAGAGAGATAGAGAGAGAGAGAGAGAGAGAGAGAGAGAGAGAGAGAGAGAGAGAAAGAGAGAAGGAGAGTAAACATTTGAACTGAAGTAAAATTGTTATCAAGTCTCTGAAGCATATGTATTTGATATCAACGACTATGAGTGAATCAAGTTTCTGGAAGTTCTACATATACAGGGTGCTCTAAAATTCTCCGCACAAACTTCTAGGACTTTTAGATGGGCCTGAGTTGATAATATTTAGAACTGGAAACCATGTCCGGAATCTTACCATTTCCGTGCTACAGCCGTTTGAAAACAAGCATTGCCTGAACGTACGTCACGTGTCTCAACAAATAATAGCTTCACGATTCGTCTAAATAGAAAATTTCCCTATCGAGTATTCCAAGACTTGGTGTTTTTTTTTTTTCAAAAAATGTCAATTTTTTTTCAAAACTTTTAAAACTGCAAAATCTTTATTGTGGAGGGTGTATCCGGGATTATTAATGCAAGTCATGATTCAGTTTGCATTTTGTTTATTTGGTTATTAATGAGTCAAATTGTAAAACAAGTGATGTACTGTGTCATCCCTCATAATAAATTACTTGTAAAAGTGGTCGCGTTAAAAACATGTTTTCAAACGGCTGTAGCACGGAAACGGTAAGTTTCCGGACAAGGTTTCCAATTCCAAATATTATCAACTCAGTCCCCTCTACAGGTCCTAGAAGTTTGTAAGGGAAATTTAGAGCACCCTGTATAATATATTTACTACATATGTAATCTGTTTATTAATACGATAAAAATAAGGCATATTTTACGGGATTATATATGATGAACAGAACTGGTTCCCAACAAGAATATTTACATGGTCACAGGGGAAATAATTGTAAAATTACAGCTTTGCAGAGAAGCACTTTTTTAACGGAGAATGTGCATTATTCCTAAAATATATCAACTAACCCACATCTTTATAACTCGAAAAATAATAGTCAGGGTCATCAGATTCTTCGCATTGCGCAATAGTTTGGAGATGATCACACTACAGTTATTTTGATCATTTTTTTACTTAACTCCTTATTCCTTGTAATGACAGATTTGTTCATTTCTATATTTCACAATTGTGTTTTTACCACATATATATAGTAATAAAATTATGTAATTAAAAAGAAATACATTTGGTAAATTAAAAAGAATACTTATTTTGGACACATGACATTCAGTTCGATATATGTTTGTCTACACTGGTATAAGATGGGGGCACGCCGTAGCATAGTGGTTAAGGTACTGCGCTACAAGCCGGAAGGTCGAGGGTTCAAGTCCCGGTGGGGTCAGGATTTTTAAACTGACCAAAACATTCCGGCGGCACTATGGCCCTTAGGTCGACTCAGCCTCTAACGGAAATGAGTACCAGGCGCTTGTTCTGGGGGTAAAGGCGGCCGTCACGCAGGGCTGACAACCCGGCTGACATCAAGTGCCGATTGTCTAGAAAAAGTGGGAGCCTTAACCTCCTACTACCCCAAGGGCCTCCTGAGGCCTGTAGTGGGACTGCTTTACCTTACCTTTTACACTGGTGTAAGATTATTCAATTCCAATATATTTCTTAGAGGTTTTTGACATTTATATTTTTAAATGTATTTAATTTATACTATCATAAGTAATGCCACGAGTGATTTCCAAATTATCGATAAAATCACGACTCACGAAGTGAGGAGTGAATTTATCTATAGAATTTGGAAATCAAGAGTGGCATTTGTTAGGACTATTTAACGAATAAAATTAAGATGTTTACTCACAAATCATTGTTTAACTATAGTTATTTTAAAATATTTATATATTTAATGTAAACGGCTATGTTTGAAAACAAATCAGAAATGTGAGGTTATGCTGCTTGATCATATTATTTATTGCCACATAAGATCGCAATATTGTAAGAGTGCACCCAAGTGGATAATGAAACACATCAAACTATACATCATAATCAACATTACGGGTTATTAATTTATTTTTTAGTAAACAACTCAGTAAAATCAAGGAATCTTTTCATTATTTGCTATATTCAATGTATTTGTTGGAGAAAAATAATGCTTTGGCCTGTTCAGAACATTAAAAAGGAGGAGCTTTCTTTATCACAAAAGCAGGAGCTGATAAAGAGAAATCGATAAAGAGCGAGGTGAAACACGACTGTGATTGGTTGTAAAACAACATTCATTAAAACGTGATTGGTCATTGATTTGTATTTGTGGCATGAGTTAAATAGTCTTTGTAAATAGAGGTATTCAAGTAATACCGAGTATTGTCGAAAGAAGAAAGGGGTATTTATCTAGGTTGAACAGATTTATCTATGAACAGTGAGTCTGTAGCTTACATGACATCCAATGCCGGAATAGTAGGATGTTCATTCGTTATTAGAGAGATCAATCCTAACATAAGTCAAGCTGCAGTATTGTGGTCTGCATAATGCTACAGTTACTGTGGTCAACCGAGATTACTAATTATCCCATTACGTGCATTCCCGCAACACAGACGTGAAAGTCAATTAATAAACATTGTATTCTCTCTCTTTCTTAGCTTAACCTTTCCTTTTGTACATATTTTTACATGCCTAACGCCTTTCATGGCTTTACAGGAAACGAAAAAACGCACACATTTTATCTTAAATGAAAAATGATGTTTAAATATCACAAATTTCGTAATATCGGACTTTTAAATTAAAATATGTTCAATTGGGCAGTTATTTTTAATTTTTTAAAACTAGATTTCTTACTGTTTCATAGACCTGTTTTACAATCTATACTTTATCATGGATTTTCAAAAAATGTAGTATATTCTTTTCTACAGATTTTATCAAAATAATAATGTAAATCGTTTAAAGCCCAGAGTCCTTTGTAATGAACAACAATCACTTTTATGATTCCCAGCTAAGTACATATGGTAATATTATTAGGCCTACATCAAATTTAAAAAAAAATAATATAAATCACTATAAAATATTTCAATTCCTTCAATGGATGTATGACTCTTAGGAACAAAAATGCTGATTTTTTTTTGCAATTACAAAACAAACAACATTTATTCTTGAGGATAAAATTTACCACAATTTAGATTCTTTCAACCAAAATCAAAATTTGAAACCCAAAAGATTAAATATATTCGATGTTTTTGTAAAAATTTTCTCAATATGCACAAGTAATAAACCATGTGTTTGAAAATATAAGTTCCTTAATAAAGATGGATCCACTCCGTATGACCTCGTTCTTACATCCTGTTTTTGAAGAAATAGCCTATGGTATTAATTGTAGCTTAGGCGACGATGGCGATAGTGGTGATTGTTGAATTGGTTGATTATGCCAATCTGTTATGAACTAGATAGCTTCTTAATACAATTTAATGTATTTCGAGTAATATAATTAAAATCGGATCTAGGGGTTAGCCAAAGGTCGCGGATTCAGAAAAGGCAGAGTTCGGATTTTTTTTCGGATGGAATATTCCATGGGACAAGTCCTCCGGGAGGGAGGAGTGGGTCCCGAGGCTGAATATTTTTGGGCCTAAATTAGACCCTTGAAAAAATTAACTTTTCTTTATTATCCATGTTGTCTATATTATTTGTCTACGAGATGTGTCTTTGAAGCTATGAGCAGACAACTATAGAATATAAGAATAACTAAATACACTATTTCGTAAGGGAGGACCCTTGCGAACACATGAGAATGTATGGGAATAGACAGACAATATATTTGATAAATTATGAAGACGGTAATTTTTACAGATACAACTTGGCCCGAATGTCCTGGTATTTGTCTTAAAGTTGAGGAAAACTCTGAGAAACATCAGTCAGCAAATTCAACCCGATCGGAAAACAAATCCAGGCTTTCTCCATGGGAATAAACGATTTTATCCCAATACCACGATATTTTTTATTGTTTATCAAACCTTGTACCGTACACAATATTTTGAGTCAACCTATGTACAGATGTAATTAAGGTAGAATTATAAAAATGTGCACTTTAATGACAATGGTTGTATAAATTTGAGTAATTAATTGCCATATTAAATGCTGTAACTGCAACGTGTAATTTTTCAAGGCACCAAAACCGCGTCCATTATAGAACTGAATGGATTTTACACACTCCATTGGAATTACACTATTTATACATTAGTCTGGTCGTGCAGTAATTTGTTACATTTTATTACTGGAGGAAATCGGGGTAGTGCCATTTATGTTAAAGCATTTATAGTGTCAAGGTTTATCAACATTTTAACATAAAACATATCCGTAAGCAATCTAATAGACATCCGAATTATAAAACTATGAAGTTAAATTTTGTCGGAGGTAAATTATTACGAATAAGTTCCACTTATTTAACAGACATATTTAATTATCTAATAGGCCAGAAGGTTAGGACTGCGTAAAGTACTTATTTATTTAGAATCATCTTCATTTTGCACTCAACTTTCTTTTGAAAACCGAAAAAGAAATTAAATACAAATTTAAATATTTTTCTGAGCCCACAAGGATTATCTTCGAAAGTCTGGAATTCAGACATTTCACAGTGTAAAGAGTATAAAATTGATTTATTTTTAAAAATTCATCATCATCTCCTCCTTCAAGGTATGGGCCTGTTGGCCAGTTCCGCTCCCTAGTGCACTTCATGTTGCAGGTGCACGTCGTCCTTTCAACGTCGTTTTGATCTTCCTACATTTCTTCGGCCTATAGGTTTATAAAGAAGCAGTTGTTTTGATAAACGATTATTTGGCATTTTAAAAAATACATCATATTAAATTAATTTAGTGCCAATAAAAATTAAGTTATCAGAAAAAATTGAATTTTGAATAATTTTCACTGTAATAGACAATGGGGCAAGCTCTTTGAATGCAATAATCCTCTAAAGTAATTTCCCACAACAGCAAGCCTTTTCCTTTTTTCTCCATAGATTGGGGTTCTGAATTTTTTCTCCCAATTCTTCTCCATATTATCTATGCTCGACAAAGAAAGTTGCTTCATGGATATAAGATAAACAATAAAGTCAATTTATCAATTTATTTTCCGGTTTAGTATAACATAGGCCTAAAAATTAAATATAACAGAAATATAATAATAAAAATCTTGTTTTAAGCTGTGTAAAGTTCCTAAATATTGGCGTGATGAGGATATTAAAATCCTACGTAAAAATATTGTAATTAACATACGCAGTACAAGTACCTGTGAAGTTAATTCAAATTGTAGAGACGTTAATAAGTATGTCCTAATTTAATTTTTTTTCAAAAAGGGTGTAGTTAATTTCTTGGAACTTAATTTTAAAGTAATAAAATAAATTCAATATTCACCGATATTCATATACGGTAAACTTCCCCAAAGTATTCAGAGTGTGCAGAATATTCAAACTATGTAAAGTACAGAAAACCAAATTTGAGAACTTTTTATTAAAATCACATTTTAATCTCCCTTTAAAGTAAACTTTATCACCTTATCTGATATGAGATGAGGTGATAAAATTTTACTTAAATAAATAATACCTCATCATCATCATAGTACATTCACGAATTTAGGCCATTTGTTGACCTGTTTCGGCCTCAAGAGAAACACCATCCAAAAGTCTTTTGAGTGGACGTCCTGGTCTTCTTCTTCCTGCAGGTTGATATCTTAACATTTGTTTTGGTATTCTGTGATCTTCCATTCGATGAACATGTTGCATCCATCTTGACTTATAATCAGAAAATTTTGTTTTCTAAAGATTCCATGTGTAATTCTTCCAAGATGTCTTCATTTTTTTGTGATCTAGTAGTGTGTATCCTGCAGTCCTCCGAAGATATCTCATTTCAGCAGATCTAAGTCTCTGTATATCCTTCTGTTTCAACGTCCATTCTTCGCTACCATACAAAACAGTTGGAAGAGCCAGTGTTTTATACACTTTCAGTCTAGAATGTTTTTGGACTGACTGTGGCTTGAAGATAGAATTTATTAACCCTAAAATTCTTAAAAATTTAGATATTTTTGCATTTACATATTTTTCTTCTTCATATGAGATATTGCATCCTAGATATGTAAAATACCTCATAATGTTAATTCTTAAAAAGAAATACATCATTTATAAATTGTATTACAAATTGTGATATTTTCTAAATTATGTTAAAAATGAATATAGGACACGTGGTATCTGAAGGCAGCTGTAAAGGATTGTTTTTGGTTAGTGAGCATATAATCTAATTATATTACGCGCAGCTGAGACAGAAACTTTGTTAAACATGACACAGGCTCTCGTCGCGTCGTGGTGGGCCTCTAGAGATGAAAACTATTTAGTTGCACGGAATTATCTCAAAATTAAGTTTTGCTCACCCCTCCACTACTCCAACGCATAACAGCTTCGTTCATCCACTATACTTTTGCAAATGTTACAGTGACAAATTATTAGGAAATGTCACAAGATATTAATTGCTTCAGTACTTTAGATAAATTGTTTAAAAAAATTAATATTTCTTTTCATATTTTAACGTCTATGCTTATCTACACACGTTTATAGGCTTTTGAAAACAAGGAGTTCAAAAATGTTCAGAATAAAACATGTCCTTACAACCTACAGAATTCATAGATTAATTCGTTCATATGGTTAAAAATTATAAAATTAGTAGGCCTACCTGATATCACAGTCGTCCTTAATGTAAAGCTTCACATTTTTTAACGTATTTTATCGTTAAGAACGACTGTGATTTCAGGTGCAAATTAAAAAAAAAATTAACTGTATATTTTTAACCTTAATGGTGGTTCAATATAATTTTGTAAGTATTGATAATTCTTTATGCCAGTAAAATGTGTCTATTACTTTTAAAATTTAAAATAATCCTTCAATAAATATAATATGAAGAGAAAATTAAAGAAATTTCAGGCAATGACAATTTATATAAAACAGTAAATATTTGGACATATTCACACTACTCTTCCGAATATAATCACTCCGAAATAATTGAACACAAAAATTGTTATATATAATACATTTACGAAGTGTATGGACTATGAAAAATGTTTCTGAACTGAATGTGTTTGACATTAGAGGTACGCATATTCTTTGGCTAGATGATATGACCTTAATTTATAAGAAAAAGGGTATAGTTTTTTCAAATTATAAGCTAATTTTTTCTCTCTGAAAATTTCCATGTTTCGTCGTGTTTCGAGGTTCTTAATTCCGCTTCCGATCAGTAATGGCATTTAAAAGTTTTAATTTTAATATATGCCCAATAGTCCTTCGGATGGTAAGGTAAAGTGATCCCACAACAGGCCTCAGGAGGCCCTTGGGGTAGTAGGAGGTTAAGGCTCCCACTTTTTTCTAGACAATCGGCACTTTATGTCAGCCGGGTTGTCAGCCCTGCGTGACGGCCGCCTTTACCCCAGAACAAGCGTCTAGTACTCATGTCAGTTAGAGGCTGAGTCGACCCCAGGGCCATATTGCCGCCAGAGGGTTTGGGTCAGTTTAAAAATCCTGACCCCAACGGGACTTGAACCCTCGACCCTCCGGCTTGTAGCTCAGTGCCTTAACCACTACGCTACGTCGTGCCCCCCTCCTTCGGATGGAAAAGAATTAATTCTGCTCCTTTTATCTACGAACTGTGAATTTTCCTTGTGAGGCGAAATATATTCGCCTTCTCCAAAAGAATAAAATTATTTTGGATGATTGTTGTATCCAAATTACACTTTGAGGCGCAACATTCACTCAGCCTCCTCCCTAAATGAGCAGCTGAATAATTGATAATCGGGTAAGAGAAAATAAATTTATAAATAATTAATTAACTAAATAATTTAATAAATCATCGGACATACACCTTATTTATATTTAAACAAATATACATTTACGTAGAATATAATTATAAAATTATTGTAAAATAAATGATTCCTTGGAATGAATATGATGAAATAAGAATGTTCAGTTATGAGTAAGATAGGGAAAAGGCTGATGACTGTAACGCACTCTATTGTATTTAAGCCATCATTTTCTGTTCCAACTTAAAGAAAAATGCTTAATACATTTCTAACTTTTTTTTTTATTTCAGGAAAATCTCAAGTGTCTGAGGAAATTTAACATGACGAGAATCAAACCTGGACCAGCAGTAGTCATATGATTAAATGAACAAAGCATTTGAATTTAGACATCGTCTACTGAAAGAAATCAGTTATTTGAGGCAATATGGAATGTAATCTCATATTTTCAGAAGGGAGATTTACTTTTTTATCAGGCTGAAGTATTTGAAGTAATGGGAGAAAATAGAAGAAAGAGAAAAAAGCTTGTACACACTGCAGGAATAGTGTGAAAGTTTAAACGAAGGGAAGAAGAAAAGTGTATATGGATGGGATGTTACAGAACAGGCCATGTGATAGAGTACTCAGCTCTTCTGTATGGAAATGTGTTTTCAGAGACGAGGAAGAAATATGCACCATACTGCAGCTTCTTTCAAACAAAAAAGTGATAAAAATTGACCGGAATTACTGTCAACAAAAAAGTGAAATTAATGAGGATGGTTTGTTCTGCTTCACAATAAAAATAAAAAGAAGTTACATAATACACTGCACTATTTTTTCTTTATCTCCTAAACAAGACCAAGTAATGAGATGAAAATTAACGATCGAAAGTTTTGAGGTGTTCTGCTCTGTTTTATTTACTCCAGAGACGTTATAACAAAATGAGCTAATAATTTTCCTCTAACTATGAACTAGATTATTTAATTCGATTAGAAAATTTGACTGCAAATGATACTCTCAAGTACCCCATCGTCATGGCATTTGGATTATAAACTTAATAGTGTCATATAATTACATAGCAGAAGAATATTCACGAATGACATTATGTTTATCTTTGAATTTAACCTTCGTTCGAAGATATGTAATAATACACAGTATAGGTACACTATCAAACACAAACAATTCGAACAATTTACTGAACAGCTAATTCAATTTTCTCTACATTAATGACTTCTACGTAACAGTATGTTATGAATACATAGTCCTTTATATAGATTTTTATTGTTTTATAGATTATTTTAATTATTCAAGCAAAGTCTTTTGAGATGGACTTTAAACATTCAAAGTCTGTTGAGATAGAGTTTAGACATGATATAGTTCAGAGCAAAGTTTGCTTAAGCTAACTGTAAACATCCCTACATTTAGTTCATTGGAATGTTAGTGAGTACAGTTAGGGTATTTCGAGGTCAAATTGAGTATATAACACTTGAGAAGTGAGGGTCTCGTGTCTGTCTGTGTGTGTAAACGGCTGAAGGGTAAGTCACCGACCATTTTTCTTAATATGTATGTAGTCTGTAACTTTTATAAAACGAATCAATTACCTTAACTGTTTGGATATTAAATTTTCAAAAAGGTATATAACATTTTTAATCATGTAGAATAGGTTAGATTTATAAATTCCACAACTCCCTCTTCTCAACCCCCCAAGAAAGTACTGTAGTTTTAATATAGGCTTAGATTAGATTTAGGGCTAGACTACTTAGGGTTTCTAATTATTTATACTTTAGTAATAAAATAGTTTAAAATAAGACTCCATTTGTTTATTTCAAACATGTATACTGTACATCCTCATACTAACGCTCGGCTAGATAAACGCTACCAGATTTTCCAAGTCCCGAAGGTCCTTTAAGCCTAAGAAATTCAGTTGGGTCCATAACACAGTACATCTAATACTTCTTCCGCGAACCACAGAAATATGTCAAGGAAAGTAGGAGTTGACAAATGAAGACTACACCATATCACAAGATAAATTAACACATGTATGTCTATTAAATGTTATACACTGCTCAAAACAATTGGAGGAACATTTGTAATAAATTGAATAAGTAATTGTTTTTTAAAGCTGAAAGTTGGACAATATGTAAATTGAATTATTAATTTTATCATTGCATACAAATTTTAAAGATCCATGGCCTAAATACAGAGAAATTACCTCAAATAACAAATATGGAGACTTTTTTTTTTATTTTGGAAGGCACTGGCCACTTCTAATTGGTAAGCTTCCTGAGGTTGCTTTAGTGACAAATGTTGATTATTGCCTTGTTTATTGAAGTCTCTGACAAAATGAGGCATTTAAATGAGTTTGAAGTGTATCATGCTCTACATCTTTTACGACAAGGTCAATCTCTGCGACAAGTGGCTAGAGAGCTCGGGGTTTCTCCTTCCGTGGTGTTCAGGTTACGCAACAGGTACAGAGAGACAAGTCAGTATTGTAGAAGACGTGGCCAGGGCCGTAAATTTAAAACAAGCCCCCAGGATGACAGATACGTTGATCTTTCTGCTCTTCGACAGCGTACAAAAACTGCAAAAGACCTGCAGAATGACCTTCATATGACTTCCGGAATCCGGGTTTCAGACCAAACCATAAGGAACAGGTTAAGGAAAGAGAATATTCGTCCAATAAGGCCCGTTAAAAAAACCACGCTTAACAAATGGGCATAAGGCAGCAAGACGTACGTATGCTGAAAACCATGGTGATTGGAACCTGAACCAGTGGGAGTTTGTGCTCTTCTCGGACGAATCCAGGTATCGTCTTACACGTGTGATGGTCGATTGAGGGTGTGGGGACGGCCAGGAGAAAGATTTTCTGCAGAGGCTGTACAGGAAATTTATAGATTCGGAGGAGGTTCCATAATGGTGTGGGCCGGAGTTATGTACAACAATCGTAAGGACCTTGTACTTGTCCCCCAGCAACTGAATGCTGTCCGGTATATCGAACACGTTCTGGAAGAGCAGTACCTGCTGCCATTGGAGTAGGCCCTGGATTTCCTGTTTATGCAGGATAATGCCAGGGCACATTCTGCGGCTGTCACCAGGGATTTCCTGAGGAGGAATGAAATTGAGGTAATGGAGTGGCCAGCGGTCAGCCCAGACCTCAACCCTATTGAACACTTGTGGGATCTTCTAGACAGGAGGGTCAGGAACCGACATCAAGCTTCACAAACTCTGCAGTAACTTGGAGATGCTCTGAAGGAGGAATGGGAGAATATCCCGCAAGAGGAAATCCAGAATCTTATTGGGAGCATGCCACGAAGGTGCCAAACTGTCATCGAATGTCGTGGAGGCCACACACGATACTAACTCTATATAACGAGTGTTTAACTTTGAAAAATAAGCACAAGATTCAGTTGCTTTACATAGCGGAATTATTTGAAAAGTTAATTGTCAGCGTTATTCATTTGTTTTTACTGACTTTAGCAATAAATAAATAAATAAATAAATAACCACAAATAATGTACTTTATTGATTTCATGTTTGTACCTTTATCCAATGAAAAAATATTTGCATATTTCATAATGTTCCTCTAATTGTTTTGAGCAGTGTATATATATATTTACAGATGATAAAAAACAAATAAATATTTGAGTAATTTCGATGATTCCTGTGAAATATACATTAAGATGGAATAATTGTTTTATTCTCATAACCATTCAAAAAATCGCTCCATTAATATTAATTTCATATACAATTAATTTTAATGGGTTTATTATTTTAATTATCCTTACTTCAAAGAAACATACATAGAACAAAGGATACGCAAGAAAAATTATGAGAAGAAAGATATTAAAAATAAATTCCATAAATTATTGAGAAATGATAATTTGCAGGAAATCTATGCATTATTATGTAAGGTAATAGCTCAAAATCAATGTTTACGATTTCGTTTCAATGCTTGTTTTTAAATATCTTGAACTATTAATGCATCTATTTTATCTCTTAAATCACCAATAAATTCTGAATACGTCCCGACATCTAGATTATGTCAGAATTTATTCTCTCCATCCTACATATCTTTATCTCAGCCTTTCTATTTGGATGGTATTCCAGAATATGACGAGAATATCTTTCCTGAGGCATTGTTAATATGTAGTGGTATCTGTTATTTCGGTATGGATTGATAACACCTATTTAGATTTGTTTTAAGTTTTTATCGAATTTCTTCAATTCTCATATCATATAATGCATAGCCTGCTGAGTGTCATAGAAATCACATTTCAACTGCCTCCAATTTTCTTATTTGACGATTATTTAATGTCCATGTCACAGAGTCGTAAAGAAAAGGGATAGTCGCGGTTTTGTAAAACTTTACTACCGTTTCAGGCCCCACTTTTTTCTGTAATGTTCTCTTCATACTTCCTAAAACTATATGATAGTTTTCTAATGTTACTTATGCGTCTCTTGGAGTTTATAAAATATGCCATGTATTAAGCTCGTAATAACATTAATTAACTAAATAATTTAGATCTCGAGTCACCACGATACAATCCAGCAATTAATTGAGAGAATTTTGGTCCGAATGAATTGTCTGTTTCAGTACTGTTAATTTATATTTGTGTTACTAAACAACCAAAGTAAATTAGAGTACACAGTATTTGTTTAAACCGAATATGTAGAATACCATATTGTAAACAAATCATATTAACCCATTCACTTCAGGTTTAAGCGCTCAAAGCATTTCCCCAGAAACCGGATTTAAGTCACCGTAAATTATATTGTTTATATTTAGACATTCAAAACGAACAAAAGTTAACGGTACTTCAGATCTCAATAAGGGTAAAAGCAAAAACACATTGCTGTGCTATTAATAAATGTTAACAAAATATTACCCTGCCAAGGGATGTACAAAAATTGCAAAATATATAACAGGTAGAGTTAAAGCGAGTGTACCTCGTCTTCTGAGGCGAATGGGTTAAGAAAGATCTGTAATTTCTCTCCAAATTTATTAACCATATTGTGTAACTGTTTTGCCATTTAGAACGAAATAAACTCTAGGACAATATATAAATTGTTTTAAAGTACAATCTGAGAATTTAAATGGCTTATAGTTTACGTTTATATATGATAAATAATATCTAAATATTTAGCTTGTTTGGTCATAATCACAGAGGGGATATGATCACATGATTTTAATTTTAAAATAGATTTTCTTTTTTTTTTTTGAATTTGCATTATATGTAATTTATTCGTATTGCAATATGTTAAAAAAGTATACACAACCACAAAGAACATTATGTGATAGAAGAAAACCAATGAAAATTTTAAAAGAGAAAACTCCTATCATAAATTAGGTTTATTTTGATCGCTTTGGTGTCTCAAAGTATTACAACGCAGTCTTGATTCAAAACTAATAATTTAGAAGCCTCTGCCAAATAAAGCAGAGCATGAATTCATAACAAATACACAGCACAAAATCAGAAGCCTTTGATCGTGTGCACTGATCTCTGCGCTGTTGATTTATGCTTCATAAACAGAATGGTACATTTTTAACTAATAAATAAGTTTGGTCTGTATTTTTCTTACCTCATACAGTTGTTTCTATTTAGGCAACTATTCCAAAATATCTCGAATGACTGTAACTGATGTTTTACGTAGTCGAGACCAACTGCCAGAAGGAAGATATTAATATTAAATTAAATAGATTTTACAGAATGTGTGGCACTATAAGACGGATACTGAAAAATAAAACTTTGAGGAGCACACAACTAAAATATTACAAAATTATGGCAGTGCCTGTCTTAACATATGCAAGTGAAAATTGGACTCTTAACCGTTCAGACAGAAGGAAAATAGAGACTGCAGAAATGAAGTTCCTATGTTCAGTAGCGGGTGTGACAATTTTGGACAAGAAAAGAAGTTAGGATATTAGGAAGGACTTAAATATTTTTAATTTAACAAATAGAATAGACAACATGAGAAACAACTGGTATGAACATGTCAAGAGAATGCCTACAGATAGAATCCCTCAGCTGTTACTAAAGTACAAACCAATAAGACATAGAAATGTTGGACGCCCATTTACTAGATGGGAGGATTCATTAAATCCCACTTGATGTGAAAACAGGTCAAAAGGCCTAATTTCATGAAGAAGAAGAAGAACAACAACAAGACATCTCAGGTACAAACAATTTATAATTTTAACATTTTATTCGTAAATAAATTGGATACTGAATATTCAAGCTCCTTCTATAATTATATGCTATGATACCTTGGTATTCCATAATGACCAAGATTTGTACTTGAGTACATATATTCCTTACCATAAGTAATGTCACGAGTGATTTTCAAATGATCGATAAATTCACGAGTCACGAAGTGAATAATTTATCCAGAGGATTTGGAAATCTCTAGTGGCATTTCTTAGGACTTTGTAAGGAATAAAATTAAGCTGTTTACTCAAAAATCATTATTTTAATATAGTTACCGGAATTTTAAGTATTTATATAACTAATGGACAGCTAATGACAAATGAGGGAAATTTTGAGGAAGTGGCTGAATTCAAATACCTAGGAACAATAATCACAAATAGGAATGAGATGCACAAAGAAATTAAACATAGGCTCAATTCTGGAAATGCTTGCTATTATGCATTGCAGAGACTTTTGATGTCCCAACTCCTTTCAAAAAACGTTAAGCTGAAAATATATAAAACTATTATTCTACCAGTTATATTATATGGGTGCGAAACATGGACTCTTACTTTAAGGGAGGAAAGGAGATTACGAGTATTTGAGAATAAAGTTCTTAGGAAAATTTTTGGACCAAAGAGAGATGAACAGACAGGTGAATGGAGAAGACTACATAACAATGAACTACATGGTCTTTATAGGAAGCCAGATATAATAAGAACAGTTAAGTCTCGTAGACTGCGATGGGCACGACATGTTGCACGTATGGGGAATGAAAGACGTGCATGGAAGCTTCTTGTAGGAAAGCCAGAGGGAAAACGCCCAGTTGGTAGGCCAAGAATGAGGTGGGAGAACAACATTAACTATGATTTGAGGGAAGTAGATTATACAGGGAATGATTGGAAAGCATTAGCTCAGGATAGGGATGTATGGAGAGCTTATGTCCGCGCGGCCATGAACCTTCGGGTTCGATAGTGCCAGTGAGTAAGTAAGTAAGTAAGTAAGTATATAATTCATGTAAAAGGCGATGTTTGAAAACAAATCAGAAATGTGAGGTTATGTATATTCACTGGAACTCGATCATATTATTTATTGTCAAATAGGATCGCAATATTGTAAGAATGCACCCTAGTGGAGAAATAATTAAACACAACAAACTGTATATTATAATCATCATAAGTTGTTCATTTATTTTTTATTAACCAACTCAGTAAAATCACGGAATCTGTTCATTATTTTCTGTATTTAATGTATTTGTTGGAGATAAATAATGCTCTGACCTGTCTAGAATGTTAAAAAGGAGTTTTCTTTATCACAAAAGCAGGAGCTGATAAAGAGAAATCGATAAAGAGCGAGGTGAAATATGACTGTCATTGGTTGTAGAACAAAATTCATTGACACGTGATTGGTCATTAACTACCATTTGAGGCAGGAGTGAAATAGTCAAAATAATAAATATATTTCCTTATGCCAATGGGGGCACGCCGTAGCGTAGTGGTTAAGGCATTGCGCTACAAGTCGGAAGGTCGAGGGTTCAAGTCCCGGTGGGGTCAGGATTTTTAAACTGACCAAAACCTTCTGGCGGCAATATGGCCCTGGGGTCGACTCAGCCTCTAACGGAAATGAGTACCAGACGCTTGTTCTGGGGTAAAGGCGGCCGTCGCGCAGGACTGACAACCCGGCTGACTTCAAGTGCCGATTGTCTAGAAAAAGTGGGAGCCTTAACCCTCCTACTACCCCAAAAGGGCCTCCCGAGGTAGTGGGATTACTTTACTTTACATATTTTAAATTGTTGAAGCTCTTGAAACACCCTTTGTAAGTGTCATTAAGTAAAGAAATGTTCGTGATCCTAAATGAGAATAATGTTTATGTCGTAAATTTAAGACAAACTATGAATTAAACTTTCCTATTCACTGAAAAAAAGTCTTTGTCCATTGTCATTTGTAAACAATCTATATTACAAAGTTAAAAAAAAATCAAAAGAGAAGATTATAATCAACAATTTTATATATTCCTTAATAGTCTCAACAATTAGTTTCGATCACGATGATCAGAGAGACGTTTGTTTACAAACAGCATTACAATCAGCTATTGAATCTGATTTAGAGCACGCGCTTGCTTTAGCACATTATGGTTAGGTGTTCAGTCTGCTATATGCAATCCTGTGGAAAAGCAGTCTGCATGTCTGTTCTGTAACACAGAATTCTAGAGGTGAGCATGCGAATTCCATTAGTCAGACTTGCAATAACTCATTTAACTCCACAATAAGATGCGAGCTCAATACTACTCAAATTTATGCGAAAGCTTTCAAAGTTTTATACTTTTTTTTTACCGAAGTTCGTTCTGGTATCGAATAATGGAAAGTGTGAAGTGGACATAAAAAAATTAAGAAATTGAATTGTACTAACAAGGGAACTTTCATCCATTGCATGCCAAAACCTACCTTGAAATTTGTTCCAGATAAGCGTTGTGATGTACTAAGACCGTGTCCAAAAATGTATGAGCCTTTTTTTAACTGCAAGTCATTCAAATCCAGCACCAAAGCTAGCATTTAAACTCCAGCGCCAAAACTCGCAACTAAACTACAAGGAAGTAATAAAACTCCGTAATTGGTGAAATGGATAACCCTGACAACCTGTCCGCACGCCGCGTTCATCTCACAACATTCCGCTTTAGTCACTCAGAGAGTCCAGATGCATCGCACAGTGCGTTGCTATTGCTGGATGCTGACTTCAATTTCTGTACCTTGCAGTTAAAAAAGGCAGTTTTTTTTTTTTGGACACGGTCTTGGTAAATCACAACGTTTCTCTGGAAGAAATTTCAATGTAGGTTTCGGCATTCAATGGTATGGAATCCTTTTTAAGGTCAGTGGATGAAAGTAAAATTATGATGGAAGTTAAATAGTATGGCCAAGAATAAACTTGGTGTTGAAGAAAGAATTTAAATAAATAAAATACGAAAGAAAAGTCCGGGAAATAATAATTATTATATACCGGTAAATGTATATAATATCACGAAATGGTGAATATGATTTAATGAATCCAGGCAATTAAATTCCAACCCATCATTTGCCTTGACGACTGGGGGAAACCAACATTATTAGTCAGGTTGGTCGGCAACGGAGTTCGAATCGAGACCTCCTGAATACGACACTCGAAATTTACCGCTTAAGATAACTCGTTTACGATTTTAAAGAGTATAAATATGCTAGATACTGAACATCACAAAAAAATGAAAATATAAGAAAATAACTAAAGTAACTAATAGATTTAAAGAAAAATGTGACTTAAGTAACGGGTAATGGATCATTATTAATGACGTAATCCATTGTTAAGCCTCTCCTTTGTTAGGAGTTAATAAATCAAGTTCATTTTAGTTACCTTATTTACCCAAAGATGTTATGAGTGGCAAGCGGTCAACACACCGACTCAATGAGACATCTAGAAGGCAACTAAGATATTATTAGGATGTTTGAGGCCGATAAATTTTGCTTAGAGACCTCTTTGTTTAGGCTTAAGGATCTTTTACGAGCCTAAAAATCTTCAGACTCGGAATCCGCGGCTTTAAATTCTCTCCCGGAGGACTTGCTCCTTGGATTTTTCCATCCTAAAAAAAATCAATCGACCGCAACCGGGTTTGAACCCGCGACCCTCGGGACCAAAGGCAAGGCACATAACCACTAGTCCACCATGGCCGACAAAAAGAGTAGGCCCTAATAGAATGCTAGCTTTTTTTTGCTAACTTCCCGACAAATGATGGAAGTTGAAGGAATCATCATATACAACTGATACAAAGAGGCTACTGTGGTATGGCAACCTAGAAATAATGGAGGATGATCAATGGCCAAGATGTGTATGAAATTGGACTCCTCCGGAGAAATTAAAGAAAGGAAGACTCGAGAATATAGGTGCGATGCTGTTTATTCAGCCATGCAAGGCATAACCTGCAAGAACTGTGTAGCACAAAAAAAAACTTTTATAAGATTCATGATGTGTTCCGTTGAGATTTATTCAAAATTAATATAAAATTATAGAATATTCACCTGAAAGGTCCGTCTCCTCAACTTAATTATCATTTAACTGTAGCGCTTTCGGGGCTTGTCCCATCATCGGCAGGATTCAAAACTGGTGTTTCACTGAAGATTTGGTAGAGGGGGTGAAACACCAGTTTTGAATCCTGCCGATGATGGGACAAGTCCCGAAAGCGCTACAGTTAAATGATAATTAAGTTGAGGAGACGGACCTTTCAGGTGAATATTCTATAATTTTATATTAACAAAAAAAAAAAGAAAAAGAAGAAAATAGCGTCAGTTTTAATAAAGCTGAATGATAATTAACTTCCTGAATTTATGAAAAATAATCCAGTCGTCCTATTTTACATTTAATATTGTGAATGAAGTATATTACACCACATTAATTTATTGAATGCCTCTAACAGTTTACAACGAACAATTCGAAATGCTGACATGTTTACATCATGCAATGCTGGATAGAGAGTTCATAAAATTTCATCCCAATGGTCCATATTTCAGTGATTTCATGACATGAACAACCAGTATCTTAACGTGTCATCAGAGCGAAATCAATACTACAAGCTTATCCAAAACCTGTTAAACACCTAATTAATCTGGATGTTTATTATATAACATCCTTCAAAAACAAACTACAGAATTATGTAATAACATACTAACTTATACACCTCACTGATAGTATTCTTTCAAAGATTCATAAATATAATTATTTATGAAAATAATATTAAGATTAACAAATATTTTCTTTTGTTTTGTTTTAAATATTGTATAATCGTAAAATTACTTTTCTATATCTCATTATTTTCCTTTGTTTTTTATATACATTAGACAGGAATTATTTAATATGTCTTGCTTGTATACATTTTATTGTTAGTTTTAGTCTTAATTTTAACTAACATTAACTGGTTTCATTATAGATCGTAACATAATAGATATTATCTTTTTGATTAAAATTTTTACTTACTTATTATAATATTACAGTTAATTGAGATTGTTATATTCTGATGTAATATATGTTTGTCCTGGTGAGTGAAAGAGAATGCCACATGGCCTTAACTCCACCAGGCTAAATTAATCTAATCTATTAATATCAAAACATAATTCGTTTAATACATACTACAAATATAATCTAAAAAGGATACTACCAACCATTGAATGCCAAAAACAACTTGAAATATTTCCCAGAGAAGCGTTAGGATGTACCAAGGCCGTGTCCAAATAATTATCTGCCATTTATAACAGCAAGGCACAGAAATAGAAGCCAGAATCCAGTAATGTCAACGCACTGAAAGGAGCAGATGTAATACCTGCATGAGTGAGAGAGGGGTAAAGTGAAGCGGGATGCGGCAGGTAGTGAGGGTTATCCAATCTAACAATTCAGGTATTTTATTACTTGTATATATATATATATATATATATATATATATATAATGACTTATTAATTATATTGTATTCATAACTTGTAATCGTTTATATATATATATATATATATATATATATATATATTGTAATTTAGATTTAAGACTTTTCTTTTGTATTTTTTTAAACCTGGTTGAGTGGTAGACAAGGCCTTAAGGTCTTAACTCTGCCAGGTAAAATAAAGCTATTATTATTATTATTATTATTATTATTATTATTATTATTATTATTATTATTATGGTGCTGAGGGATGGACTTTGGTAGAGGGACAAAAAACTAAGATCTTGGCAGTGGAGATGGATGGAATAAGACGCAGTGCCAGGGTGTCCAGGTTGGAAAGAAGAAGAAATGAAGAAGTGAGGCAGATGATGGATATGGAGGAGACAGTGGTGGAAAGGATCGAAAGACGAGCTCTTCAGTGGTATGGCCATGTCAGGAGAATGGAGGATGATAGGTGGCCCAAAACTCTTTTGGAATGGTCACCTTCTGGTAGAAGGAAACGGGGCAGGCCAAGAACAACTTGGAGAGGAGAGATCCATAGATTGATGAACGACCGAGGTTTGGAGGAGGATGAATGGCGTGATCGGCAAGAATAGCGAATGGGAATACAGGGTAACCGCTGAAAAGTGGAGAGGCCCTCAAAAGTAAGTAAGTAAAAAAGTAAGTATATATATATATATATATATATATAATTATCCATCCATCCATAGTAATTCTGCCCGAAGGCAGGTCCTTCACTGCAATCATAGCATTTTCATGTTATGCTTGCAGTTTTACTAGGGAATCGTAGGTGTGGTAGCTTCCCGTTGCTTTCCACACCGGTGAAGGATGATGGTGATAATGATGATAATGATAAGGATGATGATGATGATGATGATGACGACCATATGATTTGGGGACCGTTTGGGCCTTAAAGTTTTCCTGACATTTGTCTTACAGGTGACGAAAAACCCCGATAAAAACCTCACCCAGAAAAACTGCCCCGACCGGGGATCGAACCCGGGTCCGCTGCGTGACAAGGCAGCACGCTACCTCGAGACCACAGCGGTGGACATATATACATATTAGGGTTATAACTTTTTGGACTTTTGTCAAATAAAATATTTCCTGTGCAATGAATGGGTGAACTTTTACTTAAAACCATTGAAAAAGGCCTTCATTTCATTGAGCTTCAAGAAAAGGTCATACCCAAATCAATATTAAATATTATTAAATAAATATATTTGGGGGCGACCTTTTCTTGAAGCTCAGTGAAATGAAGGCATTTTTCAATGGTTTTAAGTAAATGTTCACCCATTCATTGCACAGGAAATATTTTATTTCACAAAAGTCCAAAAAGTTATAACCCTAAGGGGTTATAACTTTTTGGACTGTTTGTTGAAATAAAATATTTCCTGTGCAATGAATGGGTGAACATTTACTTAAAACCACTGAAAAATGCCTTCATTTTACTGCGCTTCAAGAAAAGGTCACCCCCCAAATCAATATTAAATATTGATAAATAAATATATTTGGGGTGACGTTTTCTTGAAGCTCAGTAAAATGGAGGCCTTTTTCAATGATTTTAAGTAAAAGTCCAAAATATTTTAACCCTAATATATATAATGGCTATCCCATTGTTGGGCAATATCCTCTCCTTTTTAAGGAGTTACTAGACCAAGTTAAATTTTAGTTACCTTATTTGCTCATAGATATCATTGGCATGCGGTCACACACTGACTCAATAAAACACCTAACAAGCAACTAAGATATTACTAGGACGTTGAGGTGGGTGAATTTTGCTTAAAGGCCTTTTTATTCAAACTAAAGGATCTTTTACGAGCTTTAAAATCTTCAGAGTCGGGACCCACGGTTTGAAGTCCCACCCGGAGGACTTGCTCCTTGGATTTTTCCGTCCTAAAAATTCATCTATCCTGGCCGAGTTTGAACCCGCGACACTCGGAACTAGAGGCAAGGAGCATAACCATTAGTCCGCCGCGACCGACATTTTATTACTTCCCTATAGTTAAAATGTGAGTTTTAGCGCCGGATTTAAGTACCTTGCAGTTAAAAACGGTAGTTTTATATACAGCCTTTGTACTTCACAACGCTACTCTATGGAAGAAATTTCAAGGTAGGTTTCGACATGCAATGGTTGAGAGTTCCCTTGTTAGTATGATTTTTAACAGCGCTCTTTAACAACTCAGATTATTGTTTATTTTGTCCAATGTCCACCAAGTTGCCTTTTATGACATTTCTGGCTTCCTCCCCTGGCATTGGTGGAATTATAATCCATTTTTTTATGTTGTGGCACCTGGCACACGGAATTACGTTACCCCGATAATATGATGGGTGATAAATGATAATGAAGTGCCAGCAGAGTACACAACCTAAATTCCAGACCATAGGTAATCACAGGAATAATTTCCTTTAACCCAATCGCTTCAGGTTTAAATGCTCAATACATTTTCCTAGAAATCTGATTAAAGTTACCTTAAATGTTATTGTCTATTTTCAAACATTAAAAACAAACAAAATATAATGGTACTTGAGGTCACGATAAGGGTGAAGGCAAAAATACATTCCTCCACTATTCATAAATGTTAACAAAAGATTACCCTGCTGAGGGATGTGCAAAATATTGTAAAATATTTAACACTAGTGTACCTCGTCTTCTGAAGAGAATGGGTTAAGGAAAAATTCCTACAGTCTGACCGGAAATCGAGCCCGGGACCTCGTGAACTGTAATCAGAAACGACCACTAGCCCATGAGGCTATTCGTTGCAATCACTGTTTAAACTATGTAAAGAATAAAAAGATCTAGGCCTACTTATGTCCTTGTTGCTTTCATTTTTTTTACTTTTTTAATTGAAATGTTTTTAGATTGATAGTATCTGAACTCTCGTATTCACAGTTTTACTTCATTCCGATGCATGATATTGCACTTGTTTTGAATCAATGTTTTATTTATTTATTTATTTATTTATTTATTTATTTATTTTTTACTTTTTGTGATAATTTTCACCTTATCGCGTTGGGAAGATAGAGCTCTGTTGCGATAGCACAGCTACTGGTAGGACATCTCTTGTCCGTACAGATCAAAGAGTAGGTGTCAAACAGAGATAACCCTGGTCCTCCTGGTAGGAGTTCGAGACAATGGTATGGCGGCTCGTGCTTCGTAAAAAAATTCTATAACTGCTAAGCCAAGCTATACCACATATTTCCTATCGTTCGTATTTTTAAAATAATACGTACACATAATAATAAGCCAAATGCAAATTTCAATAGTATAAAAATGTCAAATTACCCTTTTCAGAAATCCTTTTTTTGTTTGTACTTGAAGGTCGAAAATAGAAAAAAATAACATGCATATGACAGTTTATTTGTGACTTATACTTAAACATTTAATCAATTGCGGTCGAATTTCGACCACTGGGCGACCACTAGTTTTAAAAATCTATGTTACGGCAGTGAGGCATGGAAAAATAAGTACCGGTACATACACGGATTACAGCCAGCGAGATGATGATCGACAGCAACTTATTCCCAATGGAATCACAAAAGAAATAAATTTGTTCTTCAAGAACTTCAGTTATAATCAGGTATCCATTTTATAAACAATTAGACCTGCCACTACAATTGGAAAAACCATACACAACGTATGCCCATGAACAGAATCCCAAAAACCATGCTTCACTACTCGACATTGAAAGAGAGATTTGTTGAACAGTCTGAAGAAGAGGGGAATTGAATATCCAGTCTTGTGACCATAGGCATTATAACAATAATATAATAATAATGTTTTATTTATTCTGGTAGAGTTAAGGCCATAAGGTCTTCTCTTCCACTCAACTAGCACAAATATACAAATACATGTTTACAATACAGATTATCTATGTACAATGTTAATTATGAAGGGTTAAAAAGACATTAAAATTTGCAGTGTAAATTTCATGTACAAACAATTTATACTAGAAAAATAGTAACAATAATAACAACAACAATAACAAGAATAATAACAACAACAACAATAACAACAACAAGAATAATAACAACAACAACAATAATAACAACAACAATAATAACAACAAACAACAACAACAATAACAACAACAATAATAACAACAACAATAATAACAACAAGAATAATAACAACAACAACAATAACAACAACAATAATAACAACAACAATAATAACAACAACAATAATAACAACAACAATAATAACAACAACAACAATAATAACAACAACAATAATAACAACAACAATAATAACAACAACAATAATAACAACAATAATAACAACAACAATAATAATAACAACAACAACAATAACAACAACAATAACAACAACAATAACAACAACAATAACAACAACAACAATAACAACAACAACAACAATAACAACAACAATAACAACAACAACAATAACAACAACAATAACAACAATAATAATAACAACAATAATAATAACAATAATAACAACAACAATAATAACAACAACGATAATAACAACAACGATAATAACAACAACAATAATAACAACAACAATAATAACAACAACAATAATAACAACAATAACAAAAACAATAACAACAACAATAATAACAACAACAATAATAACAACAACAATAATAACAATAACAATAATAACAACAACAATAATAACAACAACAATAATAATAACAATAATAACAATGATAACAATAATAATAACAATAACAACAACAATAATAACAATAACAACAAATAATAATAATAAAACAATAATAATAACAAGAATAATAATAACAACAATAATAACAATAATAGTAATAATAATAACAATAACAACAATAATAAGAATAACAATAATAACAATAACAACCAAATAATAACAATAGTAATAACAACTATAATAATAACAACAATAATAATAACAACAACAATAACAATAACAATAACAATAACAATAATAACAATAACAATAATAACAACAATAATAACAACAACAATAATAACAACAACAATAATAATAACAATAATAATAATGATAATACAATAATAATATTAACAATAATGATCACAACAATAATAGTAACAACAATAATAATAATAATAATAACAACAATAATAATAACAATAATAATAAGAATAATAATATAAATTAAACGAGAAACACCAATTAATACATGTGCCTCAGATGGTGTAATGTTCAGGCTAAGGTTAGAGCAAATATTAATTTAGATTTCTTTTAAAAGAAGCCCCTTTTTTCTTGTGGTAGGGAATTCCAGTTACGAGAAGTGTAGATAGTATATGACATTTATTGATGGGATGTCCTATGTTGCGATCGTGTGTCTATATTATGGTTGGAGGATAGATACTGGAAACGAGAGGCTAAATAATTGGGAGACGAGGTATGTTATCTTTAAGATGGAGCTATGACGATTCTTGGAAAAACAGAGAAATGTGATCATATTCTCGGATATTAAATATGAATCTGATACACATTATGAACACTACAGTTTGTCTGACAATCCTTCACTTATATTTGTATTGAAAATCCCTCATTAAAAGAGTAAAAAAACTGTTAAAAACTGAAGGACGATTATTAAATGGAGGAACTGTATGTATAATCCTGTACTTGAAATTTTCATTTGTATGAGAATTGATTACCCATAGTCCTTACAATGCTATTCATCTGACTTCAAAATCCTGTTGTATATATTGTATATCAGTATTAACTCTTCAGTGGGACCTGCTATTTAAATAGATAACGAGTGGCATTATGATGTATATTTTGTGAAGAGAAGCATATCAAATCAGAAACAGAATGTACAAAATCCATATTAATGAGTAACATGGCTTTGTACTATGAACTCTATGAGAGGTGAGCAAAGGGAAAGGTCAAATGATTGTATTTAGTAATTAGTGTTATTTATAGTTGATCGACAGTAATCGTTTGTGTTTGGAAATAACTTCTTAATTAAACTCGTCCATTACACTACACGTCCGTAGAACTACACAAACTACATTTTAACACATGCTAAGCTAATTAAACATGATTAACATGGATAATCATCTAACATTAATAGAACTTGCGACATCAATAATCCTCTGCAGAAATTTCAACACGACCCCCATTTAGTCACGAATAAATAAACAAATTGTATTTCAACTAAAAATGTCATCCTCAGGTATAAAAAAATTCTACGGTTGTATTTTGTAAAATCTTATTCTTCTTAGCAAAATATTTTATCTACTATTATAACAATAGTCTACCGCTGTGGTCTCAAGGTAGCGTGCTGCCTTGTCACGCAGCGGGCCCGGGTTCGATCCCCGGTCGGGGCAGTTTTTCTGGGTGAGGCTTTTATCTTTTCCTCACCTGTAAGACAAATGTCAGGAAAACTTTAAGGCCCAAACGGTCCCCGAAATCATATGGCCATCATCATCATCCTTATCGTTATCACCATCATCCTTCACCGGTGTGGAAAGCAACGGGAAGCTACCACACCTACAATTCCCTAGTAAAGCAGTAAAGCATAGCATGAAAATGCTATGATTGCAGTGAAAGACCTACTCTCGGGCAGAATTACTATGGATGAAATATAACAATCAATGTCGATTTAGTTCGAAGGTACTAGGCAACGAAATCTATACTTTATATTCTAACAAAACAAAAAATACGCTATCAAAACTTTTTTTGACTTTTCTGGAAATATGTTAATAGTTGCATCTTGGACTGATTTAAAAATATTTTACCTGATGAACGGTGAAAATCACCTTCTCCGCTCATTTTGTACTTTAAATTGTAATTTTGTTGTATGACTATTTTTTTATTTTTTTAAAACCGGATTGAGTGGCAGACATGACCTTAAGGCCTTAACTCTGTCAAGTAAAATAAATAAATATATTATTATTATTATTATTATTATTATTATTATTATTATTATTATTATTATTAAACTAGCACCCAAAATTGCAGAATATAATTATTGGCATGGCACATAATGATCCATCCATCCATTCTATGGCTCTTACAGCCCAAGTCGGGCCCAGGCACCCCTTTTGGGGTTTCTTGACCAATCTGATTTAGTTACTCTTGTTTTTCTATAGATGTCGTGAATGACATGTGATCAGCCTGTCGCCTGAAGGGACATCTAGTAGGCATGCAAAGTGTTACTTGGATGGAGGTAAGTCAGTTATAGTTTACTTAGCGGCCTCTTTCTTTCAGGCTTAAACTTCTTTTACGAGCATGGAAATCTTCAGACTCGGGACCCACGGCTTAAAGTCCCTCCCGGAGGACTTCCTTTGGATATTTGCATGCTAAAATTCCATCGATCCCGGTGAGGTTTCAACCCGCGTTCCTCGGGAATTGAAGTAAGAAACGTAACCATTAGATCACGTTGAGGAATAATTAATTACCTTTATTATCTCAGAAGTATTTTTCTTTATTTCATTTTTCTGATTCTTTTTCCATAGAAGACTCTCGCCGCGGTAGAATGTCTATATAAAGTGAAAATAAATTCAAAGACAGATTCAGGAACACATATATGCGTTTGTTGAGTTTAAATCCGACAATATCCATGCAACAAAGCGGATTGCCAACGTTAAAAAATCAATAGCTGCAGGATACATATCTCAACATTTGAGAAATCTGATATGCAAATAAAAACACAAAGTTCACAAAGGAATATTTTGTTGCTATATTCATGTAGTTTGTACATATCAGGGCAGGATCCTTCAATTTTTGAATGTAGGCCCACAGCAAGCTACCGTTCGAGTGAAATGGTCACCGTTTAACAAAGGTAAAATAGTAATTTTTTTAAATATATCCCGCTCTCGTTTTTTATCTTGAAACGAGTGTTTATCGCCAATACAAACTCCACGATTAAATAGGCCTAGAAGGCCCTTGGCCTACCAGCCTCACATCAACATGTGTTAATCACAGAAGTAGACAATCGTACAACCATTGTAGGGGTGACATGTGGTCAGCATATCGGGTTCCCCTGTCGCTGTAGCTGTTTTTATCAACCTGGAGCCGCTATTTATTCTAGGTACTCAAATTCCTCACGATGCTGGGTGGGCACCGGTCCCATATAGGCCAAAATTCCTTCTTCTTCTCATTCTTCTTTGCGGTTTAGGCTTATTTACTAGCCTGTTCCGGCTCCAAATTGTTGCTCTTTCCATCTTTTCCTTGGTCTTCCCAAGCTTCTTCTTCCTCGTGGCGAAAAGTTGTATGCTGCTTTTGGTATTCTATTCTCAGTCAGCCTTGCCAAGTGTTCTTTCCAGTTTGTTCTGTATTTCTCTATTGTTGAGTTTAATTCCTCTATTTTTAGTTGTCTTATTTCTGTGTTATGTTTCCATGATAAAATTTCTACCCCCATGGGGACTCGAACTAGCGCAACTTTCATAACTCTGCGTGAAGGCATCTTGCCTTAACCACTTGGCTACGGCGCTGGACTTATCGTCAATTCAGTGGATCATAATTATCAAGTTCCAGTAAGCATAAGATAGGGTAAATAATGAAAACTTGGAATGAAAATCGCCAAGAAAGGTAAAGATTTATCATACACACTTTCAAGTCACAGTGAGATATTTAAAATTCAACACTCTGCTGTCTCAACGGAAAATGTAAACTGACTAAATAACTGGAAAGAGGTCGCTTGAGGGAATGTTTGCAGGAAAAGAAAGTGTGGAGCACGAGATAAATGAAGAAATTTTCTGCCACAGGAAAGTGAGGAGGATAGGAAAACTTCACGCGATCTGTTTGATATCACACTGTCCTCGGGGAATGTTTCAGGCCAAAAAATGAACTCAGCTGTTTACTGCTGACGTTAAATTTTTTCCATCAATGCAACACTGTTCTATCTACCTCGTTTAAATAAAACGATATTCTGAGTTGAATTCAAAACACTATCCCAATATCTCGAAGTTGTTCATAAATAATAGCAGTTCCAACACCAACCTAAAACTAGGACGAAAAATAAAAACGCAGGGCTAACACACCATCGTACCGATTGTCAAGAAAAAATAATTCAAAAATATTTTGTTGGTTCAATCTCAATATTAAAACACCCTTTCAGAATTCAGATTGCGCCCATAAAGGAGATTGTAATAGATTGCAGAGGCAACGACGAAGCAAGATAAAATGATGGAATTTAGAATGTTAAGCGGAAGTAACTTCTGTGGAATTGGTGCTAGTGAAACGCCTCCGCAATCATGCTGCATAAAAACGATACAACAAACAGACCCAAGAAAAATTCGCCCATTATTTCAGTGGCCAATATAAAGGACAAAACAAATACTGCTTAAATATTATTTTTGCGCCATAGTGCGTTTTGTCGTACTTACAGCAATGGCGACCATGATTGAAAATTCAACTTCCTACATTTCGGGATTGCCAATCTAAATACGTAACTATAATGTACTATTACATTTACACCCACGTGCGGGAAGTAAAACCACTGCCATCTATGTATATTACGTAAAATGTATATACAAAAAATATCCAAAAGACAGAGTTAATGTACATTATACGAAACAAATGACTGCATTTTAAATGAACTGAACTTATTTGAAACAACATAAAACATTAAATACGTATTTGCCGCCATTTTTTCACTGATTGTTGTCACGGCTTGCTGTAGTCTCTACTAATAAACATTGCCCACACTGTTAACGTTAGTCAGTTGTTTACAATTAACGCAAATATTTCAACAAAGATGCTATTATTTTACTATTATTTATAATTTAGAAAACACCATCGCGCAAAAAATAATGTATAACGCACGTTTGTGAAGTGTTTTACAGAAACGAGGAAATGTTTAAGACCCGAGCAATAGCGAGGTTATTAATTAACCTAGCATCGTAATATACTATTGTATCGTACTGTTAGTGAAAAAATATGTTCTTTTTTTAACTTGCCTTTACCCCATGTAATTTGTATCAGTTGTACAATGTTATGCTTGATCTTCCGGATTATCCCAATTTTCTTTAATTCGAATAATGTCCGATTTCAGTTATTCCGGATAAACGAGGTTCTATTGTAAGTAGATCTACGTGTTATTGCTCTTTCTCATGTCTCTACTATAAAAATATTTTTTTTTCAAAATGAACACTGAGATATATTTTACATTAGTGTTCCAAAATATTCTTTGAATTATTAATAATTAGTGATACGTTTATACTTCAGGTCCATACGGTATCTTATATACCTTTTCTTATTTGTTTTATTTATGAAAAATAATATATTACTTTGTTTTATAGCTAGCTAACTAACACACTTTGTCTATCGAACCCGTAGGTTCATGGTCGCGCGAACATATGCTCCCCATACATCCATATCCTGAGCTAATGTTTTCTAATCATCCCCTGCATAATCTTTAATTAGTCAGATGTAGACAGTAAAGAAATTATTCTGAATAGATTTCTAAAAGAATAATAACAGGCAACAAGATGTATAAATCCAATGTAATTTTTTTGTGATTATTACTTTTCCAAAGCATACTAAACTGAAATTTAAAAAAAAACACTAATTATACCTGTGACTGCACAAGGAGCATAAACATGTCCAATATTAAAAACTATTGAAAATTCTCTCAGAGTTATATAAATAAAAATTGCTAGAAAGATAAAATAACACTAGTCAACATGATTTTTGTCTCACGAGTACCAATAGTTGTACTTAATGCAGATTTTTTATCGCGTTTTCAAATATGTATTCGGAATTTCTCCATCACCCACAGTTTTTTATTTCAATTTCAATTAATGGATTTAAATAATTATTTTTAATAAACGTTTTTTCGTCAATTTGACCATTGTAAAATAAAACCAAATGAGCTAACTAAGGAGATTTTAGCTATGGAAAAGAGATACCAAGGCAAATGGAATCCTAATATGTGGCCGATTATTGTTGGACCATCAAGAGCGATGCTCCACAGGCGAAATATAGCAGAAAATCGTCTTTCTTGGTTTCTAAGTGAGTCCGAATGTTCGAATATTATGTAGTTATTGAAGTGTTTGAAAGTTTGAAATTATAAATTCCTGTCTCTCAGAAACCTTGCGTGATGGAGAAAAACCGATATAATATTTGAATTCAGGAGAAAAATACTACCAGAATCACATATTTTTCTTTTTGAGACAAAAAAAAAGGTTATTTTTTGCTGCTCAGTGTTACCAGAGGACATAGTTTTCTTCATAACCCAAAAACTCTAGATTCTCTTTGAGGAGAAGATATTTTAAGTTTGTCAATCACATTGACCGAGATGTTTATACTGTACATGCAAAGCGCGAATAGAAATGTCCTCCAACAGTTTTAATGGTAAAAATGTTGGTACAAGATACTATGGAAACGAAGGGAAAAATGTTTTAGATTAAGTTTTCTATTGGGTGTCAAAGAAATTTTCAGCCACATGAAGACGAAAGACTTAGTTGAAATGACGAATCTCTGATCAAATCATTGTTGTTGTTCTTCACTTCAAGGTTTAAGCGATCCGCCTGTTCCGAATTCACAATGATTACTTCCATATCTTCTTAGGTCTTCCTACATCCCCTAATCCTTTTGGTATATAATGATATGCTATCTTCGGCAATCGTGTTTCTTCCATTCTCTCAACATGCTGTTCCCAGCGTAAGCGGTGTTGTTGAATTCCATAATTTATAGAATATATTTATAATTCACTTCTTATTTCATCATTTCTTATGTGGTCCAATTCTGTGCATCCTTTGTATCCATTAATGACATAGATATAATAGAAAAATTGGATTCAACAACCTTAAAAGATTCCGCAGAGTGGTCGCATTATAATTTGATAGTAGCTCTCAAACATACTTGGCAGTCAATTGAGTCCCTAGTAATCACTTTTTAACTCGTTTTATAGGAAGCATTTTATTTAACGATTCTCTTTAACAACACAAATCATTAGCATCGCAGTTCAATTTGAGCTTAAAAGGGTTGAAAAATTTTACTGATAGGCATCTCTCATACATGAGACTTTTTACGTGCCATAAATCTATGATAGAGGACCTATATCTTTACTTCCTTTCCAAAGAAAACAATACTCAGAAGTTTTACGCCTTAAAAATCCATGCTACGTGATTCAGTAAAATATGTCAAAAACAGAACATATGTGTTTGAGAAAGGATGTGGATGACCTCATACTAGAAATAGGGAAGATAAAAAAATTGATTTTTTTTAATATCTTGGGTATAATTACATATTTCGCTACATGTGAAAGAGATATACAAACAAAAATTGTAATGGTAAAAAATGCAACTAAGACATTACATGGAATAATTTGGAACAAAAATATTACAAAGGAAACTAAAATGAAAATTTATAAGAGTATAATACAGAATATTTTGTCGCGTGGAAACGAAACTTGGTCTTTGACGTAATTACAAAAGAATAAAGTTAGAACAGTTGAATTTGATTATTTTAGAAGAAGCCTTCAAAAAACAAGACAGGATAAAATAAGAAAGGAATTCCATTGGAGAGAAATGAATGTCACCACATCTGTTGTTAAGAAGATTGAAAATCAAACTCTTAAATGGTATGGTTTGTGCATGTACAAAGAATGGAAAATGAAAGATGGCCAAAAAATATATACCAATGGTCACCCCCTGGAAGAAATAAACGTGGCAGACCAAGATGGAAATGCAAAACTTATGTCAGAACTATAATGGATGAAAGAAACTTGGAATGAGATTGGAATGATAGAAATAAATGGAAACTGAAGACGGCAAACCTGAAGTGGGGGAAAGCCGAATAAGAATAAAAAGAAAAATCCATACATCCTTGCAGTATTTGAACCCACAAACCTAGTAACTGTAGGGAAAACATTGTAACCAACTCAAACGACACCAGGGTTTTAATACGATACCTTCACAATGAGAGTGTCAAAAGCTACATCCTGGGATAACTCACTCGGTTTCAGCATCATTAATTTTTACTCACTGCGTAATGACTAATTCTTCATACATTGCATTGTGTCAAAAATACAGAAGTTTTATTGTTACGACAGTTGTAGGCGACCACGTTCCAAGAAGAGAAAATAGTATTAGGAGAAAAAGTTTCGTAAACTTCAAATTGGTTGCGACTTCAAGTCAGAACTATTCCAGGAATGTTGATAAAAATGTACTCGGATCAAATGATTTTATTGTTATTGATAGGAAATATCACACATCCATGAAAGTTCTGTTATACTTAATCCTCCTTTTTACATGTAAATTGATAAGATTATTATGATATTTAATTTAGCAATTAAATTATAAAAAACTAATATTTAGTAACTTCAATATCTTTATAAGCACATGTTACAGATTTATAACTTAAGATGATTTTTATACATTTCATTTAATAAGATTAGCAAATTTTCTCTTAGTTTAAAAATAATATATTCCATAATCTGAGCACTTTAACTCCATCTTGTTAATACTGGATAAAAACATTAACTTCAAAATTTTCATAAAATGACTTTCTTGTACTATAAATTTAAATCTTCTTATATTAAACACAATTACTACTGATTTTTTAACAATCCAAATATACTTGCAGATGAGAATATCCAGGACCGCTACAATTGAAAAAGGCGAATTTGTTGAGGGTGACGGAAAAACCATTGTAATTGTGGATAGTTTCGAAATAATATATATATATATATATATATATATATATATATATATATTATGGCATTTCAAGGTGTAGATGCTGTCAGAAGTAAAATTGTACTTGACAATACAATTTTGGAGCAGGTGAATAATTTTACATATCTAGGATGCAATATCTTGAATGAAGAAGAAAGGGATGTAAATGCAAAAATATCCAAATTTTAAAGAATTTTACCGTTAATAAATTCTATCTTCAAGCCACAGTCCAAAAACATTCAAAACTAAAAGTGTATAAAACACTGGCTCTACCAACTCTTTTGTATGGTAGCGAAGTATGGACGTTGAAACAGAAGGATATACAGAGACTTAGATCTGCTGAAATGAGATACCTTCGGAGGACTGCAGGATACACACTACTAGATCACAAAAAGAAAATGAAGACATCTTAGAAAATTACACATGGAATCTTTAGAAAACAAAATGTCTGATTAAAAGTCAAGATGGATCCAACATGTTCATCGAATGGAAGATCACAGGATACAAACCAATGTCAAGATATCAACCTGCAGGCAGAAGAAGACCAAGACGTCCACTCAAAAGACTTCTGGGTGGTGTTTCTCTTGAGGCCGAAACAGGTCAACAAATTGCCAAAATTCGTGAATGTACTATGATGATATATATATCCATCCATAGTAATTCTGCCCGAAGGCAGGTCCTTCACTGCAATCATAGCTTTTTCATGCTATGCTTGCAGCTTTACTAGGGAATTGTGTAGGTGTGGTAGCTTCCTATTACAAATACAACCGGGCCAAAACCAAGGCCAACCGCTCGGGCCTAAGTCAACTTAAACAATAGGGAACTTAACGCTACCAATTCGCAGGGGCTTAACAGACGCCCCCGCGTAACATTCTGGTGGCAGCGGTGGGATATTCGTAAAAATAATGTTTTATTATTATATTCACGAATAAAAGAAACGAACCTTAGACCACAAATTAACTTTCAATTCACATACAGTAAAAATCTATATGTTTTTTTTTCTTTCAATCGAAGTCACATCGGTACTATTGAATAAAATATGTCTTGTTAAACAGAGAGAAACCAGAAAATCTTCAACTTTGGGACATTATTATTATTTAACTGGCTTTAGGTTATATTTTTTTTTTGGATCTAATATTTGGGCTTATAGACAATGGGTAAATTTTGGATATATCGTGTTTTAGGTTATATTTTTGGTATTGATGTTTTTCAACAAATATTTTATTTTTTTTCTGGGCATAATTAAGTTTTTTTTACAATGGGTAAAACATTTGGATATATACGACAATTTTGGTGTTGTTGATAATTTTTTTAGGTGTTATTTTTTTTGGCAGACATTTATATGTACATTAATTTTTTTCTATGTTATATGATATGTTCATTTTAGAACTTGATTTGTTGATACACATAAGGTTTATGAATTAATTTGGTGTTGTTTCAGTCCGTTGATATATTTTGGTTATGATTATTATTTTTTTCAGAATATTTGTAGAGGTTGTAATGAAAGTGATTTAGTTTTTGTTTATTGTGTGTTAATTTAGGCAATATCTCATCCAATGTTGTACGTGTATAATGACAATATTTTGGTGGGGTTGTACAAGACAAGCTTTTTACTTACGCGACTTGTACCATTTTTGATGTAATTTAAAGTATTGTAATGTGTTAATGAATCAGTTTTGCTAAGAGATTTAACCGCTGTGTAAATATGTGTAATTAACACGAAATGTAGTAGTGGAAATATGATTTAACATGGTAATCGTCCGACATTTTGACTTATTCATAGAGTAACAAATATGAAGATGTAATTTATTTTACGTATCAAATCACATTTAAACCGCAAGGAATCTAAAAGCTAACCAAACCTAAATCAATTACTGTAACAAATAAATTACTCTAACGTAGGTGAAATCCAGGGAACGTCCTTTTCATTATTTTACGCGGTTAAGTAAGTAAAGGATAAGTCCGGACCTGATTGTTGAAACCATAGATGTGGTACACAGAAATGAATCCCATGATTAAATGTACACATTGTGCTCATTTGTGGTATATCGCTGGTTAAAAGTTTGAAAATTGTTAGTTTATCGCTGGTTAGAAGTAAGGACTCTTATAACTTATGTGGTCATGACAGGAAATAGTTCCACATTATTTTCATATTTACAAGTAAAATAATGAAGTAATAATTACATCTCTTAGCTAAATACGTTTAATATAGTGTTTTATTAATATTTATTGTAATTAGATACTCTTAAAGTGGGTAGAGGAAAAAAGCTTGTGTACTCCCACCCGGCCAATATTTTATTATTTCATCTATCGGTAAGACGTGGCACGATCACATGTCTACGTAAATCATTTCTGAAAGCATCACCACGAGAGATAAGCCCAAGGGATCATAGGTTGCTTTACACGCCACTAGATGGGAAATTTTTGTTATATTGAACCTTTTATATTTTTGGAAAAGGGTAATAGATTTAAGCAGACAAGATGGCGGACACATCTTAAACTTACGCCACTACTGCACTCATACCACGTTTGCACTAGGTAAACATTCATTTTTTTTATATATATATATTCACGTAAAACGCGATTTTGGATATCTGGATAGAGATGGGATACGAAAAATTAATTTATGGTTTATTAACTAGGTAGTTTTTTTTGGATAAAGAACTAGGAAATTGGCTAACGTCTATTATATTTTTGTTTTGGTTTTCAAAATAGCACGATGACTACAGAGCCTTCTAACGAAGTCTATATTAAACATTACAGCCACCCCGTAGGAAACTAACTCTATCCACTTCAATCAAATAAAATTCTACTTATATTCAGGCTAATAATCAAATATTATTGACATAAACGCAAGAAAAAAATAAATCGATTGATGTTTAAGTCCCCATGCTGCAACACGTGCATCCACACTGGTAATTAATCTTGGCCCACGTGAGGCTCGAGGAACCACGTTATGACTTGCAATGAATGATTTATATTGGGAAAATAAATTAACAATTATTCTAATAATAAGACTATAAAAAATTTAATTACAAAATAAAGAATAACCGAAAACTAGCAGGAAAATAGTTAGGGAGTTGGAAAACGTAAAACTCAGAGGATTTGTAAATAGAGTAATAACAGTGAAAAATAAAGTAACATTTAAAGTAACATATCACCCCTACCGGAGATTTTGAGGTAACGGAAATGTTAGGGCTCCCAATATTTCCAGACAATCGGCACTTAATGTCAGCCGGGTTATCAGTCCCGCTCCTCTCTCTTGTCCACTCCAGACACACATATTTATACATATCGAATCATAAGATAATACTATCATACCAGTCCTAGCTATTATGATGTCATCTTTGGTAACAATTACACATCCAAGGTCAGGATGATGCAACTTGGATTTGAAAAGGAATCACCATCCCTACTTTGAACCTTGATAACGATGTTTGGTTATTATGAAATGTTTAACAATTGATTACAAATTTATAAACTACAAGTTTTTCTTAACAAGAATTATTAACTATATTAATATGGGTATATTATTAAATGTCCATCTTTGTCTTTATTTTTATGATATCTGTAGTCCGGCCCTGTTGTATTTGGCCCGGTTGTATTTGTAATACTTCCCGTTGCTTTCCACACCGGTGAAGGATAATGATGATAATGATAATGGTAAGGATGATAATGATAAGGATGATGGCCATATGATTTCGGGGACCGTTTGGGCCTTAAAGTTTTCCTGACATTTGTCTTACAGGTGAGGAAAAACCCCGATAAAAACGTCACCCAGCACGCTACCTCGAGACCACAGCGGTGGACGATATATATATATAAGGACATAAGTCTCCGCACATCCCTATTCTGAGCTAAGACTTTCCATCATTCTCTGCGTAATCCATCTCCCCAAATCATGGTTAATGTAATTCAACCGACTCATTATTGCGGCTACTTACTAGACGTTTTTTCTCTGGATTTCCTACAAGTTTCTACTCCACTCTCACATGTCTATGCCCCTATTGCATCTTTACATTGCAATTTTTAATGTATTTTAATCCATTATAATATACAGTATATATATATATATATATATATACGATTAAGAAAGTTTTCTTGGGTTTTCCGCGTCATGGATTCAAGATCGGCCTCTGGCCACTCATTCTGACGTTTCGGCATGATCCCACATGTCATTATCTAGGAATGATAAGTTCTAGTTTCAGGTTTAGGTCTTGTATAATTAGACACACAGTTTTTTCGCTGTGGTCCGTTTCTGAAGTCGTATACCATCTAAGTATTATACGGTTTCGAAAACGGACTACAACAAAAATTCTGTGTGTTTAGTTATACAAGACATCTTTCCAGGATAATGACATGTGGGATCTTTCCGAAACGTCGGAATCAGTTGTCAGAGGCCGATCTTGAATCCATGACGCGGAAAACCCAAGAAAACTTTCTTAATCATACTTATATCCGCGAAAATATGCAATATAATATATATCTTTATTTACATTCTTGGGTAGCTCAGTTGGTTAGAGCGCTAAAGGTACAGACTTTAGAGACTCGAGTTCAAATCCCGACTCAAGCATTCTTTTTTCTTTTCATATCATATTTGCCTTCATTGCCAAATGTCAAAAATATATTTATAATATCTATATATACAAGCGTTACTGCTATAAAGTAAATATTCTCTTTAATAATTTGCTTAACTGTTATGTTAGCCGCTAGATGGCAGTTGGAAGAAATTTCCGCTACCTCTTGTGTGAATTGAGAATACTACATGTATAAGAAAATTGTATGTTTGTCTTGGAATTCTTGGGTAGCTCAGTTGGTTAGAGCGCTAAAGGTACAGACGGTACAGACTTTAGAGACTCGAGTTCAAATCCCGATTCAAGCATTCTTTTCTTTTCATATCATAATATATATATATAATATATATATATATACTGTACACATGGTTGAGTGGAAGAGAATGCCTTATGGCATTAACTCTGCCAGAATAAATAAAACATTATTATTATTATTATTGTCCACCGCTATGGTCTCGAGATAGCGTTCTGCCTTGTCACGCAGCGGGCCCATGTTCTATTCCCGGTCGGGAAAGGCTCCTGGGTGAGGTTTTTTCGGGGTTTTTCCTCACCTGTAAGACAAATGTCAGGAAGCTTATGGACCCAACGGTCCCCGAAAATCATCCGGCGGCCATCATCATCATCATCCTTGTCATTATCATTATCATCCTTCACCGGTGTGGAAAGCAACGGGAAGCTACCACATCTATAATTCCCTAGTAAAGCTGCAAAGCATAGCATGAAAATGCTATGATTGCAGTGAAAGACCTGGGATGGAATTATTATTATTATTATAGATTACAGTGGTATGGCCATGTCAAAAGAATGCCAGAGCAAAGATTGCCTAAAATTGTTATGGAATGGATCCCAATGGAAAGGAGGAAGAGAGGAAGACTGAAGAAAACTTGAATAGAAGGGGTACGAGCAGCTATGAATATCAGAGGATTGGAGGAAGCTCAATGGATGGACAGAGAGGAATGGCGTGCCATGGTACCGGATGATGATGATGATTATGATGACGATTATTATTATTATTATTATTATTATTATTATTATTATTATTATTATTATTATTATTATTATTATTATTATTATTATTATTATTATTATTAATTTATTTGTCACCTACAAACCTCGCATGAACATTTGAGGTATGATCTTTTCATTGTAGCACTTCGAGCGTAAATTTTCGAAAGTGGGTTCCACAAAAAATCTCTATGTACTTCTACAGCCTCTAAAAATGTGTAATAGGAATTCTAAATCACTCTTATTTAGAATAATTATAATTATTCTATCATGAGAATATTAACTTTAGGTTATCAAAAACCTCCAAAATTAGAAAATTATACATTTTTAAAAACTTATTGTGACATGAATATTTACAAATAAAAAATGGTTCTGAAAATGTAATAAAACTCAATGAGATGATAGGTCTAGAATGGCCTTAGCCTATCACCCGATTGCTTCTGTCACACCCACATGTACGTATTAACCACCCAAGTGGACGATCAGGATACAGGTGACATGGGTCAGCATATCAGCCTTTATAGCTTTTTTCAACCTGGACCCATTACTTACTGGTAACTATACAAATTCCTCACGATAGTTGGAAGGTACCAGATCCATATAGCTGAAATTTCATGACAAAATTTCTTCCACCATGGGTAGTCGAAACAGTGCAAGTCCTATACTTCTGTATCAAGGTAAAATGCCTTAGAGTGCTCGGATACGGTGTGGTATATAGGCTGACAAAAGCCACTAAAATAACAGTAACGAGCTGTTTTATATATTCATACGCATGATCTTTATGTTAGAGAATATTTATAGTCTGTCGCTAGACTACTAGACCACTACGTTGACCACTCTTACTGTACAATGATTTTAAAAAGAACAAAAGTTAGGGGATTTTACTATCATCATTAACATATTAATTAAGTTTAGGATTAAGGCCTCTCCTGGCGCATCATTACCATCATCATCACCTAACATATATAATCGGGGCAGTGTAACTCCGCCTTCCAGGCGCCCCAACCACACAAGCGGATTACAATAACGCCATGTTAGGTAAGAATACCAGAATATCGAAATGACAACTTGGTGATATTGAAGAAAAAGAAGTATTTCCAGGAAGCACAGAAAGTTCTAAATTTCAATCAAAATCATTTCAAAATAATTGGTTTAAAACTTTTTAAAATTACTATTATTAGCTGGAATTATTTAAACATTAAACCTTAACGAGAAAGTAAAGTCTCCATGTAACTAATTATATTACAATACTTAAAACATTACTGAATTTAACAATTATACTTCATTAATCAAAATGTAATGTGACTAGTGCAAACTAATATTTACTGTTTGCGTACATTAATATCGTTATAATAATAATAATAATAATAATAATAATAATAATAAATAATAATAATAATAAAAAAATAAAAATAATCCATCACGAATTAGGCCTTTGTAGGCCGGTTTCGGCACCATCTAGCAGTATTTTAAGAGGTATTCCTGATCGTCGAAGTTCTTTGGGTTTACATTGCATCATCATCATTTTTAGGATTATTCAATTATCCATTCTTTTTACATGGTCTTGCCAGTTTAATTTATATCAATTGAGTTTTTTTCCTTCTACTGATTCTATTTCTAATTGTTCTAAAATGTCTTCATTCTTTTTTTTTTCGATCTGTTCTCCTGAAAAATGTAAATTTAATTCCGTTGCTTTGATTCTGCTCCTGTCTCTTTTCCTTAATGTCCAAATCTCACTTCCGTATAAAAGGGAGGGAGCGTATTATACATTTTTATTCTTGTTGATTTTTGTACTAATTCAGGTTTTAAGGTAACATTATTAACATTAGCGCCTTAATTATTATTATTATTATCATTATTATTATCATTATTATTATCATTATTATTATCATTATTATTATCATTATTATTATCATTATTATTATCATTATTATTATCATTATTATTATCATTATTATCATTATTATCATTATCACCATTATCATTATTATCATTATCATTATCATTATTATCATCATCATTATTATCGTCATCGTCATCATCGTCATTATCATTATCATCATCATCATTATTATTATTATTATTATTATTATTATTATTATTATTATTATTATTATTATTATTATTATTATTATTATTATTATTATTATTATTATTATCATCATTATTATTATTATTATCATCATCGTCATCGTCATTATTATTATTATTATTATTGTCATTATTATTATTACTATTATTATTATTATTAGTAGTAGTAGTAGTAGTATATTTTTATTCTAAAATTATGTTCCAGAAATGTAATAGCAGTTTCTTACTTGAGTTTTACATATTCAGATGCAACTCTTCAGCTTGTATCACTCTTAAGATGTATGAGTTGATTTAAAAAACTTTAAAATGTGACAAATATTGATAATTACCTTCTGTAACTAATGTTTGTGCCATATAAATTATGTATCTAAAAGCTAGAATGCATTGCATAAATTAAGCTAAGAATTTAGGCACATTTATCACTATCTCCAGTTTTCAATAAGCAACAATATACATGGCAATGCTGGTATATGTTCCACGTATATTTCTTTTTTGTGTTTTGTATAAACCATGAGTACTAGGATAGCTGTAGAACTGTCAACCAAAAAACTTTTTTTTTAATATTTGTCTAATAGCGTTAAGCTTGGTCCGTAGTGTCACTGCTATAAAGTAAAAATGTTCTCTTTAATTTGCTTACTTGTTATAGTCAGCTACTAGATGGCAGTGAAGACCGAGTTCTCGCGACATCTAGTAATAATGGGGAATATAATACATATATAAGAAAAATAAATATTTGAATTGGATTCGCCTGGTGGTGTAATGGATATCACACTGAGGTACAGACCCAGAGATCCGGGTTCGAATCCCGTCCAGGCATTTATTTTTCTTATCATACCATATATATATATATATATATATATATATATATATTATATGTTATAATTAAATCTTTAATATTGAGCAATGCAAGCTTAATATGGTATGATAAGAAAAATAAATGCCTGGCCGGGATTCGAACCCGCATCTCTGAGTCTGTACCTCAGCGTGCTATCCATTACACTTCCAGGCGAATCCAATTCAAACACTTATTTTTCTTATATATGTATTATATTCTCCATTATTACTAGATGTCGCGAGAACACTGTCTTCACTGCCATCTAGTAGCTGACTATATCAAGTAAGCAAATTAAAGAGAATATTTATTTTTACTTTATAGCAGTGACGCTTTATCGATGTTATAATTAAATCTTTAACATTGAGCAATGCAAGCTTAATATCTAGTAATAATGGAGAATATAATACATATATAAGAAAAATAAGTGTTTGAATTGGATTCGCCTGGTAGTGTAATGGATATCACGCTGAGGTACAGACACAAAGATCCGGGTTCGAATCCCGTCCAGGCATTTATTTTTCTTATCATACCATATATATATATATATATATGTATATATATATTAATGAGAATGTTCTATTTTGATATAGCTTATGTGTAGCTTTGTAATACAATGCAAAGTGCATATTAATGACAAACTGTAGATATGCGCTCTAAAGTTAAGCCTATATATTGGAGAGTTTCTTAATGTTTCACCACATTTGAGTGGAATAAAAGTTTCCGATTGGTAATTAATCTTTCTCAAGTTATGAAAATAAATATCACTACTCCAAGAAAGGATATTATTGAACCAATATATGACACTACATTTCATTTTGTACAAACATCTGGATAATCAGAACTGTGCAGTTATGTATTTTTAGCGTACTGTCATTTTATTATATTTATCATCATCATCATCATAATCCTTCACGGATTAGGTCTTTCCTGTTCCGATCTCACATCTGTTCAGCCCCGCGCTTTCTTGGTCATCCAACCATCTTCGTCCTATAGGATTATATATCAGTACCATATTTGCTATCCTATCCTCTGTCATTCTTTGCACATATTCTATCCAATTGTTCTTGTGTTCTTCAATTTGTTGAAGAAGTGGTTGTACTTTAAATAAAACATTATTATATTATTATTATTATTATTATTATTATTATTATTATTATTATTATTATTATTATTATTATTACTTTTAGTTCCTCTCTAATATTCTCATTTCTAATATGCTCTTCTCTTATACAACCTTTCACAGCCCATAGGAATCTCATTTCCGCTGCCTGAATTTTACTTTTTTCTTTTTCCTTCAGGACCCAGTATATTTATTACTAGCTAATACCAGGCGTGCTCTGCTACGCCTAAATAAATAAAAATGAATGTTTTTATGTTTAATTGAATAAGTAAAAGGAAAAATTATAAATTTATACCGTAATTATTTTTAGATACCCCGTGCTGATTACCCAGCGTTGCCCGGGAATCTACTCATCTTAATCATCTTGTCATAAATGAACTGAAAAACAAATTTCGTTATTGTGAGTTATCCGCAAAAGAATACCCGTCGTTCGCTGCTCGTACGCTTGTACGGGAATCTACTTATCCCGATCTTGGCATGAATGAAAGACAAAAATGGTAATTGTGAGTTATCAATAAAAGATAGACATATGCTGCCGCTGACTTTTTTGTAGAGTTTTTTGAGATATTCAATTCTGTGTACATTAATTTGATGTATTTGTTACGGTTTAGGCAGTGTAAGCCATTTAAGCGTTCAAAAATCAACTTTTTTCACTATAAAGGGTTATTTTTAGGGTTGAGTACTACAACTCTCTTATAGTCTAAAACCTTCCCGGTAAACTCCAGAACATCTTGCAAAAAGTCCCATCACAATCGGATGAACGGTATGGTAGTACATAAAGGACAAACAGGCAAAGGGACAGAAAGATATACATACATTCGTTTATATGCCGGTATGTATATTACTCGTATTATTATGATAGGCCCTATGTATTATATCCTACTTTATATATATATATATATATATATATATATATATATATATATATCAGCAGCAGAAGTAGCAATAGCAGTAGTAGTATGGTAGTATTTTCATCATTACTTTTCTAATTATTATTATTATTATTATTATTATTAGTATTATTATTATTATTATTATTATTATTATTATTATTTATTATTATTCCTCTACATGTGGATTAATACGAGTCAAATTTCCGACAAAATATACTACTGTATGGAAATGTATAGAAAGAATAAGATCATAATTTCTAGAAGCATGAAACTGAAATGGAACTGTTTGCTATAATTTGAAATTCAAGAAATAAAAAATATATTCCGATTGAGGGTCTTTCCACTTTTCAGCGGTTGCCCTTTTACCAGCCGGCAGCTGGCCCTTCACATCCACATGTGTCAATCACAGAGGTAGATGATCAACAGCCAGTGTAGGGGTGACATGTGGTTAGCATGTCGAGTCCCCCAGCCGTTTTAGCTGGTTCCTCAACCTGGAGCCGCTACTTATTGTAGCTACCCAATTGCCTCACGATGCTGGGTGGGCACCGGTCCCATACTGGCCGAAATACCATGAGAAAATTTCTCCCCCCATGGAGACTCGAACCAGCGCAAGTCCCGTAGCTCTGCGCCAAGGCTTCCTACCTTAACCGCTCGGCTACGGCGCGGGACAAAAATAAGTAAGTACAGAAAAATTGGGGCAAATAAATTAGTTCAAGAACATGAGAAATTTTATTTGTGATATAAATTTCCTGAGAAATGAGAGATTATTTTTCATGCTAAATATGCAATATTTACTATTCCATAGGTCCTAATTATGGAAATAAGCAATAATGGAGCAAAGAGTTGAGTGGTAAAATATCTTTCATTTTATTGCAAGTGTAATTTGCCTTCTAAAGAGGAGTGAGTAAAGACGATTGCACAATTTGCTATCCCTTGATTTACATATATATTGCAGCCGAGCGGAGGAAATAATACCTTCTTGGTATCCCATCTCCGGAGAAATCTCCCCAAACGTCTTTCAACGTTGAGCTTTGACTTATAATTTTATGTTAGTTACTTCTTGGTATGACGTTGTAACAAGAGGTGAAATGGCTTCCCTTTACGCAGCAATATACTACTGCAACTGTCTAAAACAAATAATATACACTTATATTTAAATTCTTGTTCTAATAACGCATTGAAGAGACTGGGTGAAATAAAACGACTCCAGAGATAACAATAGTATATAACGATGCGATGTTGGGAAGTGGCTTTTACAGAATCGAGGAAAATGTTTAAAAACCGAGCGACAGCGAGGTTTTTAATTTCCGAGATTCTGTAAAACACTTCACAAACGTGCGTTGTATATTATTTCTTACGCGATGGTGTTTTCAAAATAATAAATAATAGTAAAATAATAACAAATTTCATGGAAATATTTGCGTTCATTATAGACAATTAACTAAACGAATTCCTCAGCAAGTCAAATTTATTACCCGATTTTGCTAGTTTACGGAATACATCTTTATTTTGACTATTTAATTAATGCATCAAATGGGAGAAAATTTTTCAATTAATTTTGTTTTACAACCAATCACAGTCGTGTTTCACCTCGGTATTTATCTACTTCTGTTTTACACATAAATGAAAGTTCCTCCATTTTAATATTCTGAACAGGCCAGAGCATTATTTTGCAGTGACTGACTCTCTAACCAATATGTTGAATGTAGCAAATAATGAACAGAATGAACTGATTCCTTCGAACTACACATCTGATAATTGTGTATTCAATAATTGTTTTTTTTAAATAATGATTTTATGAAGATGTTTCCTAAAAAAATAATTAATAACCTATAATGTTCGTTATAATATACCGTTTGATGTTTCATTATTTCTCCGCTAGGGTGCATTCCTACAATATTGCGATACAATTGGCAATAAATAATATGATCTAGTTGCAGTGGATTAATAAAAGAAGCATAAATAAATATTTCTCATTGGTTTTCAAACATCATCGTTTACATTAAATATATTAAATATTTTAAAATAACTATTTAAATAATGATTTGAGAGTAAACTGCTCAATTTTATTCCTTAAACAGTCCTAACAAATGCCACTCTTGCTTTCCATATCCTCTAGATAAATTGAAAATAACTCATGGCATTACTTATGATTATTTAACTCATGCCCAAAATGGGAGTCAATGGCCAATCACGTTTCAATAAATTTTATTTTAAAACCAATGACAGTCGTGTTTCACCTCACTCTTTACCGAATTCGCTTAACCATCTCCAGCTGGTTGTGTAACGAAAGCTCCTCTGTGTACACGCTGTTATATGAGCTGGACCTGCATCTATCTATCTATCTATCTATCTATCTATCTAGCGAGCGAGTAGCGAGCGACGAGGAGCGAGCGAGCGAGCGAGCGAGCGAGCGAGCGAGCGAGCGAGCGAGCGAGCGAGCGAGCGAGCGAGCGAGCGAGCGAGCGAGCGAGCGAGCGAGCGAGCGAGCGAGCGAGCGAGCGAGCGAGCGAGCGAGCGACGAGCGAGCGAGCGAGCGGAGCGAGCGAGCGAGCGAGCGAGCGAGCGAGCGAGCGAGCGAGCGAGCGAGCGAGCGAGCGAGCGAGCGAGCGAGCGAGCGAGAGGAGCGAGAGAGCGAGCGAGCGAGGCGAGCGAGCGAGCGAGCGAGCGAGCGAGCGGCGAGCGAGCGAGCGAGCGAGCGAGCGAGCGAGCGAGCGAGAGCGAGCTATCGATCTATCGATCTATCTATAATTATTATCTATCTATCTATCTATCTATCTATAGATCTCGAGCAGCGAGCGAGTATCTATCTATCTCTCTATCTATCTATCTATCTATCTATCTATCTATCTATCTATCTATCTATCTATCTATCTATCTACCTACCTATCTATCTATCTATCTATCTATCTATCTATCTATGTAACGGAATCTTTCAACGCGATTTTCACCCACTTAAAATCATTGGATCGACTTCAAACTTTGTATACCTGTAAAAGACCCGTGACAATACAATAATTTCATATTTTGTTTCTAAAATCATGGCCAGAATCATCAGAAAATCAAAAAAGTGTCTTTGTATCTATGTAACGGAATTTTTGAACACGCTTTTCACCCACTTAGAAACATTGCATCGACTTGAAACTTCGTATACTTGCAAACGACCCGTGACATTACAATATTTTCACATTTGTTTCTAAAATCCTGGCCAGAATCATTAGAAAACAAAAAAAAAGTGTATTTGTATCTAAGTAACGCAATCTTTGAACCCGATTTTCACCCACTTAGGAACATTGGATGGACGTGAAACTTTGTATACTTGTAAAGGACCCGTGACAATACAATAATTTCATATTTTGTTTCTAAAATCCTGGCCAGAATCATCAGAAAATCAAAAGAATGAAAATTGGTATAATAGGTTGCGGACTTGTCGACTTCTTAGTCAATCGTTGTAAGAGCTCAGTTGGTAGAGCGGTGAACTCTAGTGGTATATAATTTCAGTAATCCATAGGTCGCTAGTTCAAATCCGGCTGGGAGGTTTTTTTAGCTCATACTACAATAGTATCGAATTTAAAGATATTTACATTTTTATCTTATTCTGTAAAATATTAAAACTAAAATATAAATAATAGTTTTTAAAAACTAAAAAATAAATAATAGTTTTAAAAAACTAAAACAACACGCTTTATTAGAAAACCGAACTAAAAAAATGAAAAATAATTTTAATTTCCGACACGCTTGGGATAAATAATTTTACCATCAAAAGCGTGGGGTGTTCTTTATGATTTTTACATTTTCTCCTTAGAGACTTTACTTTTACCAATATCTGTTTATTCTGAAATATATTAATTGATAAAGAGCACCCCACGCTTTTGATGGTAAAATTATTTATCCCATGCGTATCGGAAATTAAAATTATTTTTCATTTTTTTAGTTCGGTTTTCTAAAAAAGCGTGTTGTTTTAGTTTTTTAAAACTATTATTTATTTACACGCTTTATATTAGTTTGACCTGTATATATCTATCTATATATCTATCTATGTAACGGAATTTTTCAATGCGATTTTCACCCATTTAAAATCATTGGATCGACTTGAAACTTTGTATACTTGTAAAGGACCCGTGACAATATAATAATTTCATATTTTGTTTCTAAAGTCCTGGTCAGAATCATCAGAAAATCAAAAAAATTAAAACTTGTATAATAGGTTGCGGACTTATAGACTTTTTAGTCAGTCGTTGTAAGAGCTCAGTTGGTAGAGCGGTGAATTCTAGTAGTATATAATTTCAGTAATCCATAGGTCGCTGGTTCAAATCCGGTCAGGAGGATTTTTTAGAAGAGTATTACTTTTAGTTCATACTAAAATAGTATCGAATTTAAAGATATTTACATTTGTATCTTATTCTGTAAAATATTAATACTAAAAAATAAAAAATAAATAATAGTTTAAAAAACTAAAACAACACGCTTTATTAGAAAACCGAACTAAAAAGTGAAAAATCATTTTAATTTCCAACACGCTTGGGATAAAATTGAAGTGGTCAACAAAAAAAAATCATCTCCAACACATCTAGAATAAAACTAGAGTTATCTACAAAAAGAAAATCATTTTACCATCAAAAGCGTGGGGGTGCTTTTTATGATTTTTACTTTTATTCTTAGAGACTTAATTTTACCAATATATGTTTATTATCATATATATTAATTGATATAGAGCACACCACGCTTTTGATGGTAAATGGCAACTCGCTGTGCGTAGCAGTTGGACGTTCCTGCTAGACTTAGAGCGGTGTGGAGTGACGCGGATATAGAGCAAACGACAGGTAGCGAGGATTATCCAGTCCATCAAGTCAGGAGTTTTACTACTTCCCTGTAGTTTAAATGAGAGATTTAGCGTTGGATTTTAGTGCCTAGCAGTTAAAAGCGGCAGATATTTTTTTTGGATACGGCCTTGGTACATCACAACGCTTCTCTGGGAGAAATTTCAAGGTAGGTTTCGGCATACAATGGTTAACAATTCCCTTTTACGTAAAAACTCAGAGGAAACTAATTTTTAAGTTCAGTTGTATTTCTGATACAATATTAAATTCGCCAGAAAGCTTGTTTGGCGCAGACATACTATTTTTAAGTAATTTCAGAAATGCTTATGTTTGATGTGACATAACAAGAGTAAGTTACTTGTAAGAGAACCTCAGATGTCTTTACATCGGTTTCAAAGAAACGTGCGCTTTTAATATTACAAGAATGTTCTTTATAACTTCACATGTTATTCATAGGTATCTCCTTGACTACCATACAACACTTAACACAGTGCATGGCTTCCATTTTTAAACAACCGACTTCATGTAATATTTACAGTTCAATATCATAACAAGTAACCTCCCTTATTTTCTTCTTCATGACACATAATTTTAAAAAATCTTAATCTAGAAACACCTTACTAATATATTTTTTATTCAATACCACGAGTTTGTTATTTCGAGATTTCTGGTTGTTATAAAATAGGAAACAAAGTCTAGATATGTTTAATTAGGTATTTAAATAGTCTTAAACAAGACAGGATAAAATAAGAAATGAATTCCTTTGGAGTCAAATGAATGTCACCATATCTGTTGTAAACCCTTAAATTAAAAATTTATCTTTTTGGATACATTGATTTAATTTATTTTATATTGTTTTTAGATCAATAGAAAAACGAACGATTAAAAATTATTTAAATTTATGTCAAATTACGCAATAATGTACAATAATAACTTACAGTTTTACATTAATTTATTTTCCTTGCGGTCCGGAACATTTAAATAACTGGCACGAGGAAATATCGTATTGACAATTTAAGGGTTAAGAGGATTGAAAATCAAACGCTTAAATGATATGGCCATGTACAAAGAATGGAAAATGAAAGATGACCAAAAAATATATACCAATGGTCACCCCCTGGAAGAAATAAACGTGGCAGACCAAGATGGAAATGGAAAACCTACGTCAGAACAATAATGGAGGATAGGAATTTGGAAGAGGGAGATTGGAATGATAGAGATAAATGGAAACTTGAAGACGGCAAACCTATAAGTGGGGGACAGCCGAAGAAGAAGAAGAAATAGTCTTAATATTATAGGAAATAAACCCTCATATTATAGGAAATATTAGTTTTAGTTTGGAGTTCTGATTCATGTAGTAACAATATACATAGTTAGGAAGTTGGTCCTGGAAACATCCAGAACAAAAATGTAGCCTTAGGCTGAAACAGTCAGGTTTTCACATTCCAAGTTACAGTCGATAGGAACCAATTGAAGTAGAAATAAAAGTAAGATAACGTTACGAAAATGATACGAGTAGTCAGGTCATGTGGCAGAATTTCAACCTACTACAGCAAACGTCTCTTTCTCTACCGAAGATTAGGTAATAACATAAGTTAGGCTAGTTTAATTCTGTATTTAAATATAAATTTGTTACTTATAGTTTTAAATATAGAATATTACAGTTGTTTAATTATTCATTTAATCATCTCAACTAACCTCAAATAATAAAGTCATCAGCCATACCGCTCGGCTAGCCCCAAATCCGTAGGTAAATCACACGCTATCTTACCGTCACAAGTAATACATGTTCCAAAGGTCCTTTAAGCTCAAAGAAAGCCCTTCAAAGCGTAACATTGGTATTCTCTCCTGGCATTAGCGTATTGTAAAAACTTCTGAGGTTGGGGCGTTTAGAAAGTGGAGTTAAGCTGCCCAATATTGTTACGCATTCTATAGCGGCGTTTGAATTGCGCAGGCGGGGCGAGAGTGGACGTCTGGCATTGGTCGGAGAGAATTTGCGTGTCGCCCAATCGTGAGTCAAAAGGCTCGCGCAAGCGTCAAAATGTCTAGGCCTCAGTGAGACGACTCTACCAACATCTCCGTCCTCTTTCGGGAAAGATCCGTGGTCAGAGGCTTCTACGGTTCGAAGTATCTCGAGCCTAAGCCTGGAAAGTTCCTCGCGCCTATAAAAGTAGCGAAGGCGAGACACAGACCAATCAGTCTTGGTATGACGGGGATACTAGTGTCTTGTGTTGTGTACGAAAAATTGCGGTGAACAGAGTCATCAGTGACTGTGAAAATAATTGTGACTGAGATAAACATTGAAAGAAGATTGATTGTAAGTGATAATTGTGAATCAAAAGTTTACTGATAATTTATGAAAGGAAATAAAGTGTGAGATTTTAAACGACATGAGTGTGTTCATTTACGCCAAAATAACGCAAAGGGAAAAAACCCGTGACAATATGACATGAATATGACGGTAATGATGCGCCTTAATCCTAAACTTAATCTAATGACGTGAGTATGATAATGATGGCCAGATGATGTTCGGGAACCGTTTGGGCCTTAAAGTTTCCAGACATTTATCTTAAAAGTGAGGAAAAACCCGGAAAAAATCTAACCCAGGAAATTTGTCCGGATCGGAAACCACTGCGTAACAAGGCAGTACGCTATCTCCAGACCATAGCGTTGGATCTTGCAAATAGTTGTATTCTTTAACAATTAATTCGATCCATAGTAATTCTGTCCGAGGGCAGGTCCTTCACTGCAATCATAGTATTTTCATGCTATGCTTAGCAGCTTTACTAGAGAATTATAGATGTAGTAGCTTCCCGTTGCTTTTCACACCGATGAAGGACGATGGGCGGATGATTTTCGGGGATCGTTGGGCCCTAAGCTTCCTGACATTTGTCTTACAGGTGAGGAAAAACTCCGAAAAAAACCCTCACTCAGGAGCCTGTCCCGAACGGAAATCGAACATGGGCCCACTGCTTGACAAGGCAGCACGCTACCTCGAGACTACAGCGGTGGACAAAACAATTATTTTTTTTTGTCAAGTACCGTAATATTAGGATTAATCAATATTTTAAATATTTTTTATCATCATCAGTCTGGAGATAAATTCTGATGAAACATCAAAATTCTAATTTGTTTTTATATATAGATATTTCCTTATAAAAAAAGGTTTAATTTGTGTATGATTTTATTGTCTTTCATGCAAAATGAGTAAACTTTAGATTACAAAAATACTCCAAAAAATGTTCATTGGCCTATAAATATTAGTTCGATTTATGGTTTATAATCTTACATACGTACAGACATCGTCTAAGTAAGGTATTATAATGTTTCAGCAGACTAGAAGGAAGAAATGACGTGGTTATATATGACCGATAGATTAGCAGAAATTTTTATTGTTTTTCCTTTTTCAAGAACAACTTTTCCAGAATATACCTCAAAATTCGCCAGCATTTATGGATAATGCCAATTCATTCTGAAGAAATACGTCAAGCGCCAAATTCAAATACGAAAAAAGAAGAAATGAAACAATGGATAAGAAGAAAATAATTTTGATGACAGAATGATAAAAAAGTCCCTCTACGAGGTACTGCAATTATACACACCAAAATTTAAAGTTTATATAATAGACGATATTGTTAAAATACATGGACATGAAGTTGTGCTCTCAATCTCTTATCATGTGAGTTCAACTCATATGGGCAGAAATAAAGTGTTCTGTCTGAAAGAATAACACGAATTCATAACGCAAACCCTTGTTTTTCTAGAGGCCATTGCATCCTTTACTGCCGAGATTTGGATCGTCACACTAAAGAAATGTAAGAGCATTACTGAGAATGTAATAATTTAATACACGATATATCCGATAGGGGCCCACAGCTGTAGTTTCAAGGTAGCGTGCTGTCTTGTCACGCAGCGGGCCAGGGTACAATTCCCGGTCGGGACAGGCTCCTCACCTGTAAGACAAATGTCAGGAAGCGTAGGGCCCAACGATTCCCGAAAATTATCCGGGCGTCAACATCATCCTTCACAGGTGTGGAAAGCAACGGGAAGCTACCACGCCTATAATTCCCTAGTAAAGCAGCAAAGCATAGCATGAAAATGATATGATGCAGTGAAAGACCTGTACACGGACAGAGTTACTACAGACAGACAGACAGGACGGACAGGACAGGACAGGATAGGACAGACAGGACAGATAGATAGATAGGTATCCGATAGGTTCATCATTAATATTGAAGGAGATGAACGGAATGACTCTGATGAAGATGATCCTCATGCAAGCATTTCAAATATCGTTTAAGGTAAGATTTTATATTTATTACTATGTCTACATTATTAATTATCCGTATTCCCAATAAATTACATGTTTAGCTATTTCTTGTTCTCCTTATACAGCTATAGTCTATGGCCTACACAATTTTGTGCATGGTTATTATAACCTTAAACTTATGCGAACTGAAACTATTTGTATAATGCAATTAGTTGTAAAACGTCCTATATCCAAACCAAGCCTTAGAAGGGGAGGTTGTATGGTTTGAAAGTATTGGCGGGATCTTCCCTTCCTTAGAAAAAAACAACAACTACAAACACATACACATCTTATTCTCCTTTCTGTACACAATACATAATTTATGTAAAGTGGCTTGCCGAAGTGGTGGGTAAATTGAAAATTGACTGCAATAACACCAAATATTCAACTAGCGCGGAACCCGAAGCATGAAATTTCATTGGGTAGCATTGGAATGTAACATAACATATTTCTCTTACTTACTTACTCACTGGCACTATCGAACCCGTAGGTTCATGGCCATACATCCCTATCCTGAGCTAATACTTTCCAATCATTCCCTGTATAATCTACTTCCCTCAAATCATAGTTAATGTTATTCTCCCACCTCATTCTTGGCCTACCAACTGGGCGTTTTCCCTCTGGCTTTCCTACAAGAAGCTTCCATGCAAGTCTTTCATTCCCCATACGTGCAACATGTCCTGCCCATCGCAGTCTACGAGACTTAACTGTTCTTATTATATCTGGCTTCCTATAAAGATCATGTATTCATTGTTATGTAGTCTTCTGTCTGTTCATCTCTCTTTGGTCCAAAAATTTGCCTAAGTACTTTATTCTCAAATACTTGTAATCTCCTTTCCTCCCTTAAAGTAAGAGTCCATGTTTCGCACCCATATAATATAACTGGTAGAATAATAGTTTTATATATTTTCAGTTTAACGTTTTTTGAAAGGAGTTGGGATATCAAGGGTCTCTGCAATGCATAATAGCACGCATTTCCAGAATTGAGCCTATGTTTAATTTCTTTATGCATCTCATTCCTATTTGTGATTATTGTTCCTAGGTATTTGAATTCAGCCACTTCCTCAAAATTTCCCTCATTTGTCATTAGCTGTCCATTTCCATTATATAATGAATTTCTACATGTGACTATATATATTTAGTTTTATTGATATTTACTTCCAGTCCTAATTTCTTAGTGTTACTCAATAGTGTGTGCGTGTTGGCCTTTAGTGTCTCCTCGCTATCGGCCAATAATACTACATCATCAGCATAAACTAACAGCTTATTAATACCATTCAGTTGTAAGCCTTCCTCATTCTCTAAAGATTTAATGGCATGCTCTAGTACAAAATTAAATAGTAGAGGAGATAGTGCATCTCCTTGCTTCAACCCATTCTGGATTTCAAAAGTGTCCGAAAACTATTTGCCTACACGCACTCTACTCTTTGTGCCATTTAGACACATTCGTATAAGTCTAACTAACTTTTTAGGAATTCCGAACTCCAGCAGGATACTATATAACTTCTCCCTCTTAATTGAATCATATGCTTTTTTGAAGTCTACATATAGTTGATGAACATATTTCTCTTCCAACATATATTAGATAATTTATTTTAATTACAGCCTTCGAAAACCTACTAAAAATATCAACGCACTATTCACAAATAAAAAAGATCACTTTGTTAAATAAACCAAGTGAAATTTTCAGCCTAGTTGATACTTACTTAATATTGGCTTTCCACTTTACAGCAGTTTGCCTTTGATTCCTGCTTTCCAGAGATTCCTATCTTCCCATTGTCCATCTTCCATACCCCTCTTCATCATGGCATCATATATTCCCTCATACCATGCTCTTCTACATCTCTCCCTCCTCCTTCTGCCTGGTACCATCCAATCTAGCATCTGTTTAGGCCACTGGTCTTCCGACATCCGTTGTACATGTCCATACCACTGTAGAGCTCTCTTTGTTATCCTATCGATAACAGTTTCTTGTGCATCCATTTCTTGTCTGATATATATTTCGAATATGTTGTAGCCTGGATATTCTCATAATTATCCGTAATCCATCCATTTCTGTCGCCAAGATTATTTTCTGCATCCTTTCATTTATTGTCCAGCTTTCTGATCCATTTGTAAGTATATTTTCTATTATTATCTGTATAATCTCTTCTTTTTTTTTTTTTTGTTTTTCTGGTCAAATTTCTATTCCATAAAAGACCATTCAGGGATAGTTGATGATCAGGTAATATTTAAATATGAAAAAATCGGTGCTTCAATCAATGGCTGCAGTATGCAGGTGTTGCAAAAGACACCGACAACGGAGGTAAGGTGGTATATTGAGATATATCGATCAGTTTTTAATAAGGTACCAGTGTCCGGAAATGATGCGTTTTCACACTACGAGTATCTAACATATCAAGAGTTCCGATAGTTGGATTTAAAGACTCAATACTTGACTATACTGTCAAAGTCACGTCAAGTTTTCAAAATATCCACCTCCTATCTCATTGCAGAGCGTACATCGGTGGTATGATGTAGTGATTGGCATGCACGTTCAAATACGTCTGGCCTCGTTTGAAATATTTCTATAGCAGCATGGATTCATACGTGACTGTACTGTCTGATAAACAGACTGTTTCATATCGCCCCAAAAAAAGTAGTCAAGAGGGTTAAGATCAGATGATCTCGGAGGCCATGGGACTGACCCCCCTCTTCCAATCCATCGACCTGGATACGCGGTATCCAAATGTCTCCTCACATTGGCATCGAAGTGAGCTGAAGCTCCGTCATGTTGTAGCCACATCCTTTTGCCACGTATTACAGGTTTCATACCTGTGAGGTGTTGTCAAGTAATGAGTCTTCAAATTCTTCGAACTAACACTGATCTTGAGACATAATTAACTAGTCATAGCGTGAAACCGCATCATTTTCGGACATTGGTACCTTATTAAAAATGATCAAAATATCTCAATATACTACCTCAACTCCGTTGTCGGTGTTTCTTTACAACACTCTGTATATGAACATACTATATGCACGCAGCTGCGTAGAGTGGCAAGTTAAGTCATACGGAAGATCAGAGGTTGGAATCCTGGTAGGGACACCATCATCAACAACAACAAGGATTAAGCCCAATGGCCTGTTCCGATCTCATTATAGGTCGAATTGGTCCTTCCATCTCTTCAATGGTCTTCCCAACAATCTTCTTCCTTTTGGTTTATAATTATACATTCTTCTTGGTATGCGCTATTCATTCGTTCGTAATACGTGCTGAAGGTAAGCATTTTGTTAGTATTTTATTCTTTCACAGAGATTAAATATATTAAGTTCTGTTCTTATAGCTTCGTTTTTATTTTTATCGGTCCTTTGGTATCCTGCTATTGCTCTCAACATCTTCACTTCTGCAGCCTCTATTTGCAGAAATGAAGATGTTGAGAGCAATAGCAGGATACCAAAGGACCGATAAAAAGAATGTAGGGACATTATTTATAAATTAGCCTAAAATATTCTGGCAGGATCATGGGTCAATCTCAGCCTCGAAAGGAAATGAACACTACAGTTACATTCAAGAGGTAAAAACAGTCTTTATTGCAAGGCTCACAACCCAGTTGACATCTCGAGCCGACCGTCTAGAAAAATGGGAATCTTAAGGGGGGCGATGGATGAAATTCCTCTTTTCTACATTTTTTGAGCTTGAGACTTAATTTTTTGTACCGCCATTCAGTGCATGATACATAATGATGTGCTTAAGTTTCACTTTTGTGAGACATTTATTAATGAGTTATTAAATATTATGTTCAAAAAAATTTGCATGTATTAAAATTTTACCCCAGTAGAACCCCAGTCCGCATTTCTTGACGGTTGTAGTTTTACGGTGAAAGATCGTCCAACTCTTTCGGACCAATCCGGTACTTATTTCGTCGATAAGGCCGAACGAAATCAAAAGTACCTTGCGTCGAAAAGAGTGACGATCTTTCACCGTCAAAATACAACCGTCCAAGAAATGCGAGACATGGGTTCTCACTGGAGCTAAAATTTTCCGGAGGTAGAATAGTCCCCCATTCGGATGCTACCGGGCGGGGACTAATTCAGGGAACCCATGCAAAAAAAGGCTCAAACACAGGGACATGTTCCTAGGAACATGGAATGTTCCAGAGAGCCTTCTATACAATAGCGCGGGCACTAGAGAAATTAACGCGGGGAAATTGGATTAAAATCGCCCTTGGATATAGTCGCTTTACAGGAAGTTAGGTGGCCAGGAGAAGGTAGTCAGGAATCAGGAAGCTTTGCATTATACTATGGGGGTGCAGAAAGACCTGCATTTGGAACGGGTTTTTTAGTCAGAAGGAGGATCCTATCCGCTATCCGAGATATTAAGTTTGTTAGTGATAGGATATCATACATAATTCTAAAGGGTAAACGACATGATTTTATAATTGTAAATGTACATGCCCCCACAGAAGATAAAGATGACAAGATCAAGGATGAGTTCTATGAACAATTAGAATGCTTATTTGATAGCCTTTCACGATATCATATGAAAATTGTCTTAGGAGATTTTAATGCAAAAGTGGGGCGGGAAGATATATTCAAACCAACAATAGGCAAATTCAGTCTTCATGAAGATAGTAACGACAACGGGGTTAGATTAGTCACATTTGCCACATCAAAGAATCTGATTGTTAAGAGCACAACATTTCAGCATAAGGATATTCATAAATACACCTGGACGTCCCCAGATGGAGAAACTCGGAACCAGATAGATCATGTATTAGTGGATAAACGCTGGCACAGTAGCATCATTGATGTTAGATCAGTTAGAGGGACAGACTGCAATTCAGATCATCATCTGGTCAGGGTGAAAATCAGACAACGGCTATCGCTTATGAGAGGAACAAACGCTAAAGATGATTCTGTAAAATATGAATTAAAAAACTTGAAAAATGATGAAATGCGGCAAGAATACCAAATCAAAATTGCTAATAGATTTGAAGTACTGGAATCTTCAGATGACAATGTGGCAAACGAAGAAGAAACTGATATAAATAAAGAATGGGAGGCTATAAGAGATACTATTAAATTGTCAGCATCAGAAAGCATTGGTTGTTTAAAAAAAGAGGCAAAACAAGAAATGGTTTGATGAGGAATGTGCCGACATTGTAAAGAAAAGAAAGCTAGCAAAAATGAAATGGTTACACGAGCCAAATGAGGTAAATTTAGAGCAATTGGGTAGTGTTAGACGGGAAACCACCAAGTTACTAAAGAGTAAAAAGAGGGAATATTTGAGAGAGAAGATTAATGATCTTGAAATGAATGCAAAAAATAGGAACATTAGAGAATTATATCAGGGAATTAGTATAGAGAAGAAAGGGTTTCAGGCTAGAACAAACATAATTCGGAATGAAAATGGGGATATGATTGCAGATTCCAAGAGTATATTAAATAGATGGAAAAGTTATTTTAATCAGCTATTAAATGTACATACAGAACAGGACATTGAGGAGGATAAGTTACAGACAGAGAAATGCTAGTCGCAGAGCCAAGTGCATTAGAGGTTGAAATGGCGATTGAAAAATTGAAGATGTATAAAGCATCAGGTTCAGATGAGATCCCAGCAGAACTGATAAAATCAGGGGGAGAAAAATTGATGGACAAGATACGCTGTTTGCTTAGTATGATTTGGGAAAAAGAAGCTCTTCCAGATGAATGGAAGGAATCAATTATCGTACCAATTTATAAGAAAGGAGATAAAACTGATTGCAACAACTATAGGGGCATCTCATTACTCTCAACTTCGTACAAAATTCTAACAAATATATTAGTAAGCAGACTTACTCCCTATATTGATGACATTCTAGGAGATCATCAATGTGCATTTAGAAGAAACAGGTCTACAACAGATCAGATTTTTAGTATAAGACAGATTTTAGAAAAGAATGGGAATATAATGGTACTGTACATCAACTATACGTAGACTTCCAAAAAGCATATGATTCAATTAAGAGGGAGAAGTTATATAGTATCCTGCTGGAGTTCGGAATTCCTAAAAAGTTAGTTAGACTTATACGAATGTGTCTAAATGGCTCAACGAGTAGGGTGCGTGTAGGCAAACAGTTTTCAGACACTTTTGAAATCCAGAATGGGTTGAAGCAAGGAGATGCACTATCTCCTCTACTATTTAATTTTGTACTAGAGCATGCCATTAAATCTTTAGAGAATGAGGAAGGCTTACAACTGAATGGTATTAATAAGCTGTTAGTTTATGCTGATGATGTAGTACTACTGGCCGATAGCGAGGAGATACTAAAGGCCAACACGCACACACTATTGAGTAACACTAAGAAATTAGGACTGGAAGTAAATATCAGTAAAACTAAATATATGGTCACACGTAGAAATACATTATATAATGGAAATGGACAGCTAATGACAAATGAGGGAAATTTTGAGGAATTGGCTGAATTCAAATAACCTAGGAACAATAATCACAAATAGGAATGAGATGCACAAAGAAATTAAACATAGGCTCAATTCTGGAAATGCATGCTATTATGCATTGCAAAGACTTTTGATGTCCCAACTCCTTTCAAAAAACGTTAAGCTGAAAATATATAAAACTATTATTCTACCAGTTATATTATATGGGTGCGAAACATGGACTCTTACTTTAAGGGAGGAAAGGAGATTACGAGTATTTGAGAATAAAGTTCTTAGGAAAATTTTTGGACCAAAGAGAGATGAACAAACAGGTGAATGGAGAAGACTACATAACAATGAACTACATGGTCTTTATAGGAAGCCAGATATAATAAGAACAGTTAAGTCCCATAGACTGCGATGGGCAGGACATGTTGCGCGTATGGGGAATGAAAGACGTGCATGGAAACTTCTTGTAGGAAAGCCAGAAGGAAAACGCCCAGTTGGTAGACCAAGAATGAGGTGGGAGAACAACATTAACTATGATTTGAGGGAAGTAGATTATACAGGGAATGATTGGAAAGCATTAGCTCAGGATAGGGATGTATGGAGAGCTTATGTCCGTGCGGCCATGAACCTACGGGTTCGATAGTGCCAGTGAGTAAGTGAGTAAGTATTATAATTAAATGGGTTCCACAATGTTTTAGTAAAATGTCTGATTTTTTACAAGGCCTCTCAAATATTTAAAAAAACATTATGCATTAGAATTCTTATAATGTGAATACAAAGGGAGAAAAAAAATGTGTAACTAATGCGTGAAATTACAACAAAAAAGAATAATTGCATGCATTTTATTTTGTATTTTATAAAATACAACTTCAATCATGAAACCTATGCACTACAACCTCCTAGGATAAAATTAGTGAATTCCATTCAATTCTGAATGTACAAAAATGCGCTGAAAATAAAAGTGTGGAAAAACAAGTTCAAAGATTTGCATGAAGTTTAAATACAATATGTAACATACAGGCCTAATCGGCACTTTAGGGCACTTAGAAGTGTCATAGACCTCTGAAACTTTGCCAACATATACATTAGAGTACATGCTACGTTTTAGTACAAAAAAACAAAAAATTCAAATTTTGATCTCAAATGGCAAATTTTTCATCCCATCACCCCCTTAATCTCCTACTACCCAAGGGCTTCCTGAGACCTATATGTGATCACTTCATATACGTTTCCTTCTATTTAGTTCTATCGGAGAAGCACAATAAACCCAGTAGGGCGCGGTTAAGGGAAGGATAGAGATGGAATAATATCTACGGCGCGGCGCAACAGACCTACAAACCGACTGTTGGCCTCACGTTCACATGTGTTAATAACAGAGGTAGATGATCATGTGGTTGGCATGTCGGATCCCTCAACTGTTAAAACTGAGTTTCTCAACCTGGAGTCACTACTTATTGTAGCTACGTAAATTCCTCAGGACGCTGGGTGGTACCGGTTCCATACTGGCCGAAATTCCATGATAAAATGTATTCCATGGGGACCAAGAAATTCGAGATCATCACATCAAAAAATAAATATTAATTTATCCTGACACACAAGGTATAAAATTAAAATAAACGTTTAAACTAAATCAATTATTATCCAACATCGTACAAACAATTATATTATGTATCATTTTATCCCTAAAAATACAAAAACAAATAATATTTAAAATACCAAACCGATTAGATCTGAACTAGAGCAGCCGTAACCACTCGGCTTCGGCACGGGACGATGGAATAATATACCCATCACAAAATACCAACTGTATGAACCAAACTCGCAGGTGTCTTTTTTAAAATATATACTTCAGTTCTGTATGAATTGTGTCATCGAGTTAGTCAGCACGGCCACAAACGTACGGGTTCGATAGAGCCTGTGAATTAGTTATTTAGTTAGTTATCTGTAAATCATCCTCTTCAATATCCTGTTCTGCATGTACATTTAATAGCTGATTAAAGTAATTTTTCCATATATTTAATATATTCCTGGAATCTTCAGACATGTCTCATTTACATTCTAGATTAAGTTTGTTCTATATAGAAACGCTTTTCTCTCTATCCTAATGTTCTGATATTATTCTCTGATATTATTTTTTGCATTCATCTCAAGATCATTAGTCATCTCTTTTAAATTTTCCTTTTCTTTTACTCTTCAATACTAACTTGAAATGTGTTCATAAAGTGAATGAAAATCGCCAAATCTATCTCTTTATACGTGGGATTGGACTATTTTCATTCGTATGTGTAAGAGTGAATAATTCAATTTCCTGGAATCTTACAGAGGGAAGGAAGCTGTCTTCTGCTTCTTCCTCTTTCATTTTTATCTCTCACACTCCACAAAACGCCTCTTTTTTCTTTTGTTAAAAACCTCCATTTAGGCATGTCAAAGCAATTTGAGGATTGGATGTGTGTGTGATTTATATTGTCCAGAGCTAGTGATATCAGTGCTCGCAGTTGGCTGCCTGATTTCTGGTGTTACTCATCCCTCCCTTTCTCACGACAAATGACTGCACTGCTTCACGTTTGTCAATAAAGCCGAAAGGAGGAAGTTATGTCCCGCCAAATGTCATTTATTTTGGATGAAGCCCAGCTGGTTGTGGTTTTGCGCAATAAATCAAGCTACGAATTACGACCTCCAACTACAAGAATTCCTGTATTAACTTTCTTTGAAACAAAGGGAGGTTTGGGTTTTAACAACCTCACTCATTGTGTAACTTACAAGTCAGGTTGGTATTTTTTTGTAGTTATGGACCACCCATATGTTCGAGAAACATGTAAACAATTTAACATATTATAAATTATGTTACTGCTGTTATGCATTACAGGGACTCTTGTCGACCCAACTCCTTTCAAAAAACATTAAACTGAAAATATATAAAACTGTTATTCGCCCAGTTATATGGATGCGAAACATGGGCTCTTACTTTAAGGGAGGAAAGATGATTACAAGTATTTGAGAGTATAGTTCTCAGGAAAATGTTTGGGCCAAAAAGAGATGAACAGACAGGTAAATGGAGAAAACTACATAATAGGAGCTAACATGGTACAGATAGGAAGCCAGATATAATATGAACAGTTGAGTCTCGTAGACTGCAATGTACAAGACATGTGACACGAATGGGGAATGAAAGAGATGCATGGAAGCTTCTTGTAGGAAAACCTAAGGGAAAACACCGAGTTGATAGACCAAGAATGAGGTGAAAGGATATCATTATCCATGATTTGAGGCAAGTAGGTCATGCAGGAGATATTGGAAAACATTGGCTCAGGATAGGGATGTATGGAGAGCTTATGTCCGCCCTGCCATAAACCTACGGTTTCAATAGTTCCAATGAGTTAGTTGGTTATAAATTATATTACTAGCTGCCCCGGCGAACGTCGTATCGCCTTTAAATATTTTTACGTTAATTTTTCCGATGTTTTAAAAGTTATCTGCTATTTGGGGTGGAAACAAATCCAACAAATCAAAGATCATAAAAATCGGTCCAGCCGTTCTTGAGTTATAAATAGTGTAACTAATCCGACTTTGTTATATATATAGAAGTCCTGCCACGCGTTGCTGTGGCTAAGGTATACGTTAAATTATGTTGTAGTAAACTAAGTGAGAAATCTAAATCAGAAAGTTTTTGTTTTACTCAATTTTTTAGTTCTGGTACGTTAACTACACCCGGTATAAATATGGGTGGTGGTTTATGTGGAAGTGGTTTTGTTGATTGAGATGAATTTATGTTGTCTGCATTCTCAGTATCATTCATGAGTGTATCATAAGGATTATATACACTTATTGATGGAATATTTTGAGGAGGCTCGCTGATTTCATTATACTTTCGTTTTTTTCTACGAACTTGTTGGCAGTTTGGATTCTCATCATCATCAAGATGTCTCTGTGTAGTATGTGGCAAGTCATCCACACAGCCTCCTGTGTAAATCTAAATAAATCCCTATCGGCAATAATAATCAGATAAAATTATAATATCATTTAATGAAGCAGTTACTGGACTTAGGTCATATTTATATTCAAATTGATCAGGGAAGCGAGTGGAACCTGATTATGTAGGCGCAAAGGTCATATAAAATGATCCAAAGAAGTCAGCATCAATGTAATTAAATTGCTAGTTATTAAGGAGGGTACTGTCAACTCAGGTAATGTAACCCTTTCTTTTGTTAAGACGGAAGTGGCTGACACATGATAATAACTTACTAATGACAAAATCCTTTGCTCGACAGATTGAGTAAAAATATCTTCTAAGCCTCCAGTTAACTGATTTATCGTGATAACCATAACCCATTAGCTAAATGTACAAGCGGGGGTTTTACCCTGACACAAACAACGCTAGCAAAAAAGTGTGGGAATATGGCAATTTTCTAGCGTCTGAAGCCTAGGAAAAAAACCCAAGCCTAAGAAAAAAAACCCAAGCCTAGCTAATGTTTGTGACCCGACTGTACGTGAAGCCAGCACGGAAAAAAAAGGTCCAACCTCTGAAGGCGTAAATCGCCAATGATTAATCCGTAACACCCCCGGGATCAAAATAGGAGGGCGCATTAACCAATTATATGTTTCGTTATATGTGCCTAAGCACTGACCTTAGGTCCACGAGATCGAGGTAGTGGGAGTAACTAATTTACCTATAGGCGAGAGAGGCTTCTCCTCGTCACTTCTCGTATATAATTTCATCAAGTCACTTCTCGTATAAAATTACATCAAGTCACTTCTCGTGTACGATCAAACAAAGTCATTTCTCAAAAACACTTCGTTCTGAAAGTTAAATAAAGTCACTTCATATATATACAATTACTTGCAGTTTATAAAAGATAAGAATAAACTACTTTTACCAGACATTCTCTACACATTAATTCTGCCCGACGAAGTCCTCGTGGAATCCCGAGATAAGACCTCAACTCTACCGATTACCAACCTGAGCAACCTAAGTTCTCACACATGGAGAACTCCTTCAGTATTCCTAGTGTCACTAAATCCAATCTTTACCTCTTTACCCAACAATAACCCTTCTCCAAGTAATACCATCTTGTGATATATTATATAATCTTTTCTTCATTTAATTGAGGCATGGAGATTCTTTCTATAATATTAGGCATATTATTATAACAGACTTACTTACAGTTCTGTTATTCCGTTCCTTAGGACCTTCATATGTTTTTAAATTGACATTATTCTTAAATGTAAGATTTATGTCACATAAGCCTATACCAGTTTGCGGAAATTCACTTGATATCTTATCATTCATGGTATCCAGAATTTATTCGCCATATTGTTGAATGTCCCTTCTCGGTCCAGTTAATTTTAAATTAAGTTGCTGCCTTTCAACCAGATTACTTAAAACTAATACTTACACACGAAATTAATATTATTATCAATAAATTGAAAATAAAATAAACACAAACACACTTAAATTTTGAAATAATCAATATTTGCAATTCAATTGAAATTCGCGGTTGCAACAAAAAGCACAGCCACCTGGTTAAATAATAAACCAATTACCTTACACGGCCATCTGTTAGAATCGTATGGAACTCACAGATAATTATAACTCTTTGTTAAATAATAAACAAATAATTTGCAATAAAAATAATGCGACTATAAATTTAGTTATAAACTTCCCTAAGTCTCAAGTTGGATCAAACTGCACACAGTGTGCAAAATTTTATTAAAATCAGTTGAGTTGTTTAGGATTCCATCGCGGACAAACAAATTACATGTAATTTTTATATATTAAGATATAAACAATATTCAACATGATGAATTTGAGCTACAATTGGATATTACTAAATTACATAGGCTATAGACTAAGAACATTATTACGAACTGTTGGTTTTGTTAGGGCTTAAAGGACCTTCGGGACTTGGAATTTTGGTAGCTTGAGGTTCTAGCCGAACATTAGTATGTGGATGTATTAGTTATAAAGGCATACGTGTTTTCGAACATAAATAAATTGATTCTTGATTTAAATTATTTTATTTCTGTAACTATAATGATTAAAATAACCCTAAGTATTCTAACCCTAAATAACTAATCTAAGCTTATATTAAGAAAACCTACATTCTAAATTTCTTGAGATTCGAGAGAGGGAGATGGGGGTTTATAAATCTACCCTAATTTACATTTTAATAATTACCTATCTAATAACTCTACACTTTGAAATATAGAATTAAAATATTTAAGATATTTGATTACATTTCTAACTGTCCTAAATTTTGATAAGAAAATAGTATGTAGACTTACCCATCAGCTACTGCTTCAACAGATAGACATGAGTCCCATATTTTGCAAGGGTTATATACTAAGCTTCTGACCTACAGGCACACTAACTGTACTACACATTCCTATAGTCTAAATGCAGAGATTTTACAGTTAACTTTCCAATCTTTGTTCCTGCCATAATCAAAATTCTGTTCTGAAATATAATATGTCTAATGGTTTATTTTTCAACAACTGTTTTTATTTGGAATAATTAAAATAATCTATGAAATAATTAAACATCTGTGTAAAATAATCTATGTATTCGTAACAAACATGATACATTTCCTGACTCTTTTTTACATTTACCCTTCAACATGTGTTCAAAAAGACAATATTGAATTATGACGTATTTTAAACAATGTTGCTTCTATCTTTATATATAAAGATGAATGTGAGTCTGTCTGTCTGTCCATTGTAGACTCAAAAACTACTTGACCGATTTGAATGGGGTTTTATTCATCATTTAGATTACACTGAGCAAGAAAAAAAACTTTTTTTTTGTCTCAGAAAGAAAAATATGTGATTCTGATAGTATTTTTTCTCCTGAATTCAAATATGATACCGGTTTTTCTCCATCACGTAAGGTTTCTGAGACACAGGAATTTATAATTTCAAACACTTCAATATGTTCTACATTCGTAACTACACAATATTCGAACATTCGGGACTCACCTATAAAATAAGAAATTGCGATTTTCTGCTATATTTCGCCTGTGGAGCATCCCTCTTGATGGTCCAACAATAATCGGCCAGCAAATTAGGATTCCATTTGGCTTGATATCTCTTTTCCATAGCTGAAATCTCCTTAGTTAGCGCATTTGGTTTTATTTTACAATGGACGAATGAACGAAAAGAACGTTTATTAAAAGAATAATTACTTAAATCCATTAATTGATATTGAAATAAAAAACTGTGGGTGATGGAGAAATTCCGAATACATATTTGAAAACACGATAAAAAAACTGCATTAAGTGCAACTATTGGTACTCATTAGACAAAAATCATGTTGACCAGTGTTATTTTTCTGGGACAACAAACGTATTAATATATTATCAATACGTACTATAGGGCCGGAACTAAAAAAAGGGCATCGGTGTACTAAAAAAGTAGCTTTTTGGGCATTTAAATGGATTACGCTGCCTAAACCATAAAAACGCCAAATTAATAAAATGTTAGATTTTTAAGCCATTTTTAGAAAATTTTGTGCATTTATTAGAATTTTCGAGTGCATCAAATTATGCAGTGGAAGGTATTAATTATTGCATTTGAACTGAATTTCTCAAAAATCTACAAAAAGTCAGCGATACAATATGAATATCTATTGTGGATAACTCGAATAACTATTTTTGTCTTTCAGTTCATTTATGTCAAGAAGATCGGGATAAGTAGATTCCTGGGCAACACTTGGCAATCAGCCCTAGACATCTAAAATAATACGACAAAAATGAATAATTATTTTTCTCTTTATTTATTCAACTAAACATCAAAACACATTTTATTTACTTATGCGTAGCAGCGCACCCCGGGTGTTAGCTAGTTACATTATATGAAATTCTAGTTTATTTTTTCCTTGACGGGCTCTCTAATCTCCATTTCTGTTTGGATATAATGAAATAAGTTGTGGCAGCTAGTGAATGCACTAAGATGACTATTTTCTGCAAACTGATGTATCAAGCTTTTGTAAACGTGTTTCCCATCGTTTATTCAAGAAGAACAAAAAAATAAATCCATAGTACGACAGCTACCAAGACACAAAGACAGCTTAAGAGTATGATGTTACTGGCTATAGTAGAAAAAGTACAGAGTTGCATGACTAATTTCAACTTCAGTTTCAATTCACTTAACCGGAATTAGCTATCAAGTATATATCATATCATATATCATAGCTACCTATCGTTCTGACGAGAGTGAGTGGTCTCCGATCCAAGATCCTACACTTTAAAAAAATGTCTGTGGTGTAGTCAGGAATCGAACAGAGATCTCTGACTTTCCAATCAGACATGCTAATCTTTTCACCTTAGAGATGTTCACAATCAAAAGGAATACATTGTTAAAACCTCCAAATATTTTGAATATACGAAGTACTTCTTCTCATTTCTTATTTTCAATTATACTTTTTCCATCATCATTTAAAGGCGCCATTAATGAAACGATTTTTGTCTTCACTTAGCTACTAATTTCTTACTTTCATTGTCCTTTCTTCTTGTTACAAGGATTAAACCTTATTGGTTCGTTCCGGCTCTAAGTACCATAGCTTCTATGTCCATCTCTTTCGTGGGTGTCCCCGATCTCTTTTTTTCCTCTTTTTGGTTGATAGTTTCAGACTTTTCCAAGGCAATCTGTTGGTATCCATTCTGTAGACACGTGTATACCATTTTCTCCTATACTCTTCTATTTTATCTGTCAGACTGAATATCTGTAGTTATTTAGTTCACTTCGTTTTTTATCCATGAAGGTATATCCTGCCACAGGATATATTTTAAAATTAAATTCCAAGAACTCACTTTAATTAATTTCTTAAAATTTTGTTTTAAAAAATATTCTAAAAATCTGTCTTTTTCTGTCTTCCTTACATTTATTGAGGGCCTAATAGTTCATCAAAAACTTGTGAGATAAAAGAAGATTACTTACTTGGACACTATTTCAATAAAGAAAGGGAGGAAGGCAATCACTGTCTTCTCAGTTAAAAAGAATAGCTCCCTTCCTCTAACGAAATTAATAAGGATAACTAAGTTTTAGTTTATTGAAACATTACAAAGTAATTATGTTTTTATTACTATTATGTGGAAGCGAATAATGAACATTAACATCATATCAAACTGAATCATCCGAAATGAGATTTTTCATATTTATATCAGGTTATAAATTACACTGGTCGACAAGGTTTTCTTCACAAGAAAATCTGTTTAGTGAATCTAGTGCATTTTTCATTCTGAATTCAGATATGTAGTCAGAATTTTTGCACCAGTCACAGTTTTTTTGTAACAGCTACTTTTTTAAAATTGATTTTAGCATTCTCTTTGACCTGTCATAGGAACCTTTACCTTATATGTAGCGATTTTATCCAAGCTGTATTTAAGGGCTGTCCCTGATGAGCACGGTGAGCGTTTTCATTAGCAAATTTCCACAATGGAAAAGAGGTACGAAGGCAAATGGAGTTTAATATGCTAGGTGACTACTGTAGGACCAAGAAGAGAGAAGTTCCAGATGCAAAATGTGCCCGAAAATGACTATCTACCACTTTGTAGGTAAGTCAGAATGAGTTAGAGTTAGATGGATTTTATTAAAAATTATAAATAATGTAAATGAAAATCACAGAAAACACTTGCCTGATAGGAAAAAACTAAAATGATATTTAAATTCAGGATGAAAAATACTTCTAAAATCTCATATTTTTATTCTTGTGAAAGAAAAAAGTTCATTTTTGTCGACCAGAATTAAATATAAGATCAATTACATCAATAGTTAAAAAATACAGAACAAACTGGAGATATATTATTCAACAATTCCAGACTTGAGGATATCGAAAGTTGCCATACCCTATAATCCAAAAGAAATATAGGCCGACCATTGAAGAGAAGGTATGAACAACTTTGAGACGGGACGGGCAGGAGGCCTAATATTTGAGGACGATGATGTAATTTCCCAAAAATGTTATAGTTGTTTCGTGTTGTATAAGAGTTTGAACATATTAATAAGGATATAAAAGCCACAAATTTTATTTCAACTTCATAATGTTAACCCTTAAATTGGCAATGTATCCTACAGGATACATTAATTGGTTTTATTTTTTTATTAGGAATATTCCACTATACAGTATTTCTCCTTCAACCCAAAGTGAATTGTCACCCAGAGGTTCCTGTCTAAACCATCTTCTTCCCTCAAATCTCTAGCTTCCATACTTCTCGGATTAAGTAGAAATATACTAGGACACACTACTGGAGTCAAGAATAAACCGGATTGAACGGGATGCTGTGTTAAGAATTGTATACGGACAAGAGGATGTGCTCGTATACACATTTCACAATATTTTAGAACAAGTATTTTTCATCTCTCCCTAGTTTAACAACTCCCTTTTTTTTAGATGCTTTTATATAGCTCACGCCTTCTGTCTTTTTTTATATTTAATATGTAATATTTCTTACGAAAAGGGGAAAGATGCAAGTAAAAAAATCTGTATATATATTAAAGGTATTAAATTCAATTTTTAAAACAAAAGTCTGGTATAAAACACTCCGGATGAATTATACCAAACACTTGGACTATCAAATATCCTCTATGGAAGCGAGACTTCGGTTCCGAAGTGAAAATATATGACCAGTTTAAGAGCTGCTGAAATGGGAGTACCTGTGACGAACTGCGCAATATACACTTCTCGGCCATAAGAAAAACGAGGCTATACTGCAAGATCCCAATGTTCAATCACTGGAGGAGAAACTTTCTACTGAGGGGATTATTCAATATCTTCATTTTGAGTGACAGCACTTAAAGACAACACGATGGTCTAGACATCGACAGAAACGTCTTCTGAATCCTCTCTAGTTGAAACCAAAATAGGTTAAACATTTACCTAATTCATGTCAAGAATACGACATATTTGAGAAGACTTATCATGTACTGGTTCATATAGTAAAATTTATTATAATAATGAATAGGATCTTCTTTGTGATAAAATTGTTTTACACATCTATATATAAAAATCAATCTTTGTTTGTTTGTTTGTTCGTATTCTATGCACGGCCATACCGTTGATCAGATTTTGATGGGATTTTTGCAAAATGTTCAGGAGATTCCCGGAATGAACATAGGCTATAAGAGAGTTGTGATATTCAACCCCTTCACCCCTGAAAATCACCCTTTGTAGTGAAAAACGTGAAATAAAGTCCCTATGTTGTTTGATGTCCCAACTCCTTTCAAAAAACGTTAAGCTGAAAATATATAAAACTATTGTTCTACCAGTTATATTATATGGGTGCGAAACATGGACTCTTACTTTAAGGGAGGAAAGGAGATTACGAGTATTTGAGAATAAAGTTCTTAGGAAAATTTTTGGACCAAAGAGAGATGAACAGACAGGTGAATGGAGAAGACTACATAACAATGAACTACATGGTCTTTATAGGAAGCCAGATATAATAAGAACAGTTAAGTCCCGTAGACTGCGATGGGCAGGACATGTTGCGCGTATGGGGAATGAAAGACGTGCATGGAAACTTCTTGTAGGAAAGCCAGAAGGAAAACGCCCAGTTGGTAGACCAAAAATGAGGTGGGAGAACAACATTAACTATGATTTGAGGGAAGTAGATTATACAGGGAATGATTGGAAAGCATTAGCTCAGGATAGGGATGTATGGAGAGCTTATGTCCGTGCGGCCATGAACCTACGGGTTCGGTAGTGCCAGTGAGTAAGTAAGAGTAAGTAAGTATGTTGACACTTAAATGGCTTACGCTGCATAAACCATAACAAATACACCAAATTAATGTACACAGAATTGAATATCTCACAAAACTCTTCAAAAAAAAGTCCGAGACAGCATATGTTTATAATTTACGGATAACTCACAATAACCATTTTTGTCTTTCATTAATACCAAGAAGATCGGGATAAGTAGATTCCCGACCAAGCGTGCTCTGCCATACTGTTCATCCGACTGAGACGGGCCTTTTTGAAAAAAATGTTCAGGAGATTCCGGGGATGAACATAGGCTATAAGAGAGTTGTAATACCCAACCCCTAAAAATCACCCTATGTAGTGAAAAATGTGAAATAAAGTCCCTTTTTTGACGCTTAAATGGCTTACGCTGCCTAACCCATAACAAATACACCAAATTAATGTAGGCCTACACCGAATTGAATATCTCGAAAAACTCTACAAAAAAAAGTCCATGGCAGCATATGTTTATCTTCTACGGATAACTCACAATAACCATTTTTGTCTTTCATTGATGACAAGAAGATCGGGATAAGCAGATTCCCGGGCAAGTATAACAGCTCACGGCTGATGGTAAAAGCACATTAACATTTATTTAGGAGTTGCAGCGCACGCCGGGTATTAGCTAGTAGTCAATAAAAATCCAAATCACCAAATAAAAAAGTTAAAAGAATTAACGCGTTTCAGTAGCGACGCTATCATTATCAATACTGATTTGTTTATTAAAGAAAAACTGACTAAAATGGGTGAACAAAATATCAGTTAAAATTCTGGTTACGTCACATGATGTGATTGATAATTTTAAATTATTCGTTGGCATCATCAACCCAATCCTCTTCTCTTTTAATTAAAGAAAAGAGGGCGCTGACTGGAATAGGGCCCCTGTCATTATTAATAATATTATCTTTGTTTGTATATAATTTATAATTTTGCAAATTTCGGTAAGACAAAAAACTATGGCATTTCAAGGGAAAATACCGATAAGAACTAAAATTGTTATTAACAACAACATAATAGAACAAGTTAATAACTTTACTTATTTTGGCTTCAAACTTTCCTACGACACATGTAATGACATAAAATTGGTCAAATTCCAAAAACTTAAAGGAACAATATAAAACACTCTTCTCCGAAAAGTACGCCCAGATACAATTTTAAAATTTTATAAAACAATGGCTCTTCCAATTCTACTTTATGGTTCTGAAACCTGGACTCTTACTACAGGTAAATTAAATAGGATAGTACCTGCAGAAATGAAGTTATTAAGACATTTAGCGGGTTATACGCTTTATGACCACATGCGTAATGAAGATATCCGCAAAGCTCTCAACACACCAGCAATAACAGAAACCATTCTAATATACTAAAATAATTGGCATAAACACCTCCTTAGAATGCCAAACAAGACTACCTCTGCAGCTATTGAACTACAGACTCACAGGACGAAGGGATCCAGGAAGACCTAAGAAGAGATGGATGGATTAATTTCTATCCTGAAGCGGAACAGACTAATGGCCTACTCCATGACTGCAATTGATGATGATGATCTTCGTTTTTATAAATTTCTAGACTCTCAAGGACGCCCAAGAATTTAAATTAATGACTGATCTAACTAGTCTGAGATTACTTTTATCTATAACATGACCATAATTAGAAATATGTTAAGCAACTCCAGACTTTTTTTTAAATTTGGTGATTTGGGTTTTTATGCCTATGTGTAATACAGTAAAATCTATTTTCTTTTATAATCTTGGTCACTTTCTTTAGACCACATATGTTTATTTCGATTTAATCTTTTGACCAGAAGTAGGTGTGTAATCATAAATTTGTAAACACAAAATCTTCATCAATGTATCTGTTCCATTATCTGAATTTACTGATCTCTCTTAGGTCTACTGATATTTCTTATTACTTCTGGAGTGTAGTTCAGGATCTTTTTAGATATTTTATCTGGGCCGCATTCTGGTCTCATGATAATATACTCCTTCCAGAGTATTAAAAATCTCATCCTGTCCGTCACCGTGGCGTAGTCGGTAGAGTCCCTACCTTCCACTCCGGCGACCCTGGTTCGATTCCTGGCGGGGTAAGGGATTTTTAAAATCTCAACCTTGGGACTGGGTGTATGTGGTGTCCAAGTTGTACCCATTGGGTTTAATTCCTCTAAAAAAAAAATCTCATCCTCACTTTTTTTAGCTGGTGATCACAATTTGTTCATCTGAAAATTATAGTTTGTCCAAGGTGATATCAATGGGTAAGTCCAAGATTACTACGTTCATCGAGTGTATGAACAAAATATATTTTTTTCATACAATTGTGAATGACTGAATACATTTTTGCCGAGTTGCCTATTAAAATTCGGCCGCCAGTATATTTAGTTAAAATATAATTTATTTATTTATTTATTCGAAATAATTTGATTCACTTGTTATTAAAATAAATTATAATCCAGTTCGCAGAAATCGATTTATAGAGCTTGAAAAGTTTTGGTTGCCATTGCACACTTGGCCGTAAACCTCCTTGCGGCTACAGCAGGCTGTGACACCAATCAGTAATAAAATGGCGGTAAGTACGTATTTATTGTTTTACATTGTTCCCTCGCAGTGGAAAGTAAAACCACTGCCCTTTATGTATACTGCGTATAATGTATATACAAAAATATATCCAAAAGGTAGTGTTAATATACATTATACGAAACAAATCACAGCATTTTAAATGAACTGAACATTTTTTTTTTACCTAGGCTTTCACGGCCGGAGTTATTATGATGCTCTTGTAGAAGATTTCTGGGCTGTTGGCCGTGGTCTTGAGGCTTGTAGTTCCCCTCAAGACCACGGCCAACAGCCCGGAAATCTTCTACAAGATCATCATAGAACTGAACTTTATTTGAAACAATATAAAACAATAAATACGTTTATTGCCGATTGGTGTCACAGCATGCTGTAGCCATGAGGAGGTTTACGGCCAAGTGTGCAATGGCAACCAAAACTTTTCAAGCTCTATACATCGATTTCGTCGAACTGGATTATAATTTATTTGAATAACAAGTAAATCAAATTATTTCGAATGAGTAAATAAATTATATTTTACTTAAACATACTGGCGGCCGAATTTTAATAGGCAACTCGGCAAAAATGTATTCAGTCAATCACAATTTTATGAAAAAAATATTTTTTTTTTCTGTACTGTACACTCGATGAACGTAGTAACCTTGCAGCCGGATCTCGGACTAGTGCTTTAATTGTTTTTGCCGTTCATTAATCTTCTTACCTACATACAAATGATATAATATTAAGGACATTGGGCAGCCTTCTTTCATTTCGTATATTAATTTCCTTGAATTTATGGAGGTTAAAATGTCTAATTCTCAATGTTGTTTCATTGTTTATACAGTATTATAAGGTCTGATTAAAATGTGACGTAAACATTAATTTATATCTTACTAGGGAACTGTCAACATTGCATTCCGAAACCTATCTTCAAATTTCTCCCAAATAAGCGTTATGATATACCAAGGCCGCGTCAAAAAATCTACCATTTTTAACTGTAAGACACTAAAATCCAGCGCCAAATATCTCAAACTACAGGGAAATAATACAACTCCTAAATTGGTGAAATGGATAACCCTGACAACCTGCCGCATGCTGTGTCCCGCCACAGACCTACCCTGACAACCTGCCCGCATGCCAAGTCCCGCCACACTACATTTCGCTTTACTCACGCAAGCAGTCCCGCTGCTTCGCGCAATGGGTTTGTCATTACTAGATTTTAGCTTCATTTTCTGTGCCTTGCAATTAAAAACAGCAGTTTTTTTTCGACACGGCCTCAGTAGTTCACAACGCTTCTCTGGGAGAATTTTCAAGGCACGTTTCGGCATGCAATGGTTGATAGTTCCCATGTTAATGTTATCCATAGCTTTCTCCTGTCGATGGTGTCAAATACGTCTAATATATATATATAAGAAAAGTAAATGTTTGAATTGGATTCGCCTGGTGGTGTAATGGATATCACACTGAGGTACAGACTCAGAGATCCGGGTTCGAATCCCGTCCAGGCATTTATTTTTCTTATCATACCATATATATATATATATATATATATATATATTGCAAATGCCCCAGGTTGTCTTTCGACATTCCTGGTGTTCTCTCCTGGCATGGAGTACATGTAACCCACTTCTGAGGTTAGGTTGCCTGAAAGGTGGGGTTACGTTGCCCCGATGATATGACGGGTGATGAAGACGATAGTGGTGAGCCAGGAGAGTCCCTAATCCTAAGCTTAATCTAAAATGAATATGAATGATGATGATTGCGATGGCCATATGATTTCGAGGACCGTTTGGGCCTTAAATTTTTCCTGACAGTTGTTTTACAGGTGAGAAAAACCCCCGATAAAAACCTCACGCAGAAAAACTGTCCCTACCGGGGATTGAACCCGGGCCCGCTGCGTCATAAGGCAGCACTCTACCTCGAGACCACAGCGGTGGACGACATCTAATATATAAAAATGAATGTTTGTACTTTGTGCGCGGCCATTCCGTTAATCCGATTGTGATGGGGCTTTTTGCAAAATGTTCAGGAGATTCCCGGGATGAACATAGGCTATAAGAGAGTTGTGATACTCAACTCCTACCCCTTAAAATCGCCCTTTGTAGTGGAAAACATGAAAAAAGTAGCTCTTTGGACACTTAAAAGGCTTGCGCTACCTAAACCATAACAAATAAACAAAATTAATGTACACAGAATTGAATATTTCAAAACGCTCTACAAAAAAGTCCCCGACAGCAGATGTTTATCTCGTACGGATAACTCACAATAACCATTTTTGTCTTTCATTAATGCCAAGAAGATCGAGACAAGTAGGTAGATTCGTGTGCAAGCATAGAAGCACATGGCGGGTATTCTTTTACGGATAACTCACAATAACGAATTTTGTCTTTTAGCTCAATTATGCCAAGAAGATCGAGATAAGTAGAATCCCGGGCAACGCCGGGTAATCAGCACGGGAATCTTAAAATAATTACGATATACATTTATAATTATTTTTCATTTTACTTATTCAACTAATCATAAGTAGTACATTAATTTCCGTGTTTTAGCTCACTTATGCCAAGAAGATAGGGATGAATAGATTCCCGGACAACGCCGGGTAAACAGCACGGGGTATATAAAAATAATTAGGATATAAATGTTTCCTTTTACGTATTCAACTAAACATAAAACGCATTAATTTTCGTACTTCAGCTCATTTATGGCAAGAATATCGGGATAAGTTGATTCCCGGGCAACGCCGGGTAATCAGCACGGGGTATCTAAAACATATCAATTTATAATTATTTTTCTTTCCAATTATTCAACTAAACATAAAAGGACATTGATTTTCATTTATTTAGGCGTAGCAGCGCACGCCGGGTATTGGCTAGTTCACGTAAACACTGCACAAATATGGTGAGGTTAAATTCACAATGTTTTTTTTTCTGTAAATTGGGATATTGAAAATATATGCCTACAGTAACCCATTCTGCTCTTTTACAAGGTAAACATAAAATACAACAATAAAAACAATCGTAAAGTTTAATCAAACTACCATAAAAATACCAACAATGGACTTCAATATTTTAGTGATGGCAGCGCAATTTTCTTGTCATTGTACTTTGAATGTTGTTTGTTAAAACCACTAAGGCTTGCTGATGTTTAGATGTTATGCAGTTTTACTTGATGATAATGGCACCTTACGGTATGTTTAAAATACCGTGGCTATTGTATGTTGTCTCGCCATTAATTCACCCTATTAAAGGTGGCTCTTGTCACAGTGGCTTCTGTAATACGTCATTCCATTAACAAGTTATGCAATAACATCTCTTCGTGTTTATGATTTGCACCCTCGTGTATTGTGGGTATAAAAATATCAGATTGTAAAAACTGATTTTTTTTATATCTTTATTTTATTTTTTTGCTCTAAAAATAAAATGTTCTTTCTTGTTTGATATTGATAATCCAAAATTCGCCTCCCATATAAAAGAACAGGGCCTGCCATTGTTTTATAAAATTATAATTTTAAGAAAGTAAAATCCAAGCAGCCGAAATGAAATGTTTGAGAACAGTAAAAGGGTGTACTGAAATGGACCAGATAATTCGTGAAGAATAGCAGATCTACTCCATAAAAGAAAATATACCTAACAACAAGAAACAGTGGAAATAGCATTTAGAAATAATGGAAGAGAGTAGATTACCAAAGAAAATCTTACATTATTTTCCGAGAGGAAGAAGAAATATCGGACGTCCATGGAGGAGATGATGTTAGTGAAGACGGAACAGGCGATCAATGTCTAAACCAGGAAGTGAGTAAGAAGCAAAATAACATTTTCTTTATATAATTAACATGTAACACACAATATTTTTCGGACACTTTTGAAATCCACAATGGGTTGAAGCAAGGAGATGCACTATCTCCTCTACTATTTAATTTTGTACTAGAACATGCCATTAAATCTTTAGAGAATGAGGAAGGCTCACAACTCAATGGTATTAATAAACTGTTAGTTTATGCTGATGATGTAGTATTATTGGCCGATAGCGAGGAGATACTAAAGTACAACACGCACACACTATTGAGTAGCACTTAGAAATTGGGACTGGAAGTAAATATCAATAAAACTAAATATATGGTCACACGTAGAAATTCATTATATAATGGAAATGGACAGTTAATGACAAATGAGGGAAATTTTGAGGAAGTGGCCGAATTCAAATACCTAGAAACAATAATCACAAATAGGAATGAGCTGCACAAAGAAATTAAACATAGGCTCAATTCTGGAAATGCGTGCTATTATGCCTTGCAGAGACTCTCGATGTCCCAATTCCTTTCAAAAAATGTTAAACTGAAAATATATAAAACTATTATTCTACCAGTTATATTATATGGGTGCGAAACATGGACTCTTACTTTAAGGGAGGAAAGGAGATTACAATTATTTGAGAATAAAGTACTTAGGAAAATTTTTGGACCAAAGATAGATGAACAGACAGGTGAATGGAGAAGACTACATAACAATGAACTACATGGTCTTTATAGGAAGCCAGATATAATATGAACAGTTAAGTCTCGTAGACTCCGATGGGCAGGACATGTTGCACGTATGGGGAATGAAAGACGTGCATGGAAGCTTCTTGTAGGAAAGCCAGAGGGAAAACGGCCAGATGGTAGACCAAGAATGAGTGGGAGAATAACATTAACTATGATTAGAGGGAAGTAGATTATACAGGGAATGATTGGAAAACATTAGCTCAGGATAGGGATGTATGGAGAAGTTATGTCCGCGCGGCCATGAATTTATGGGTTCGATAGTGCCAGTGAGTAAGTAAGTATAATAATAATAATAATAATAATAATAATAATAATAATAATAATAATAATAATAATAATAATAATAAGGTAAATGACAAACACCACTATGCTCATATACCCCTTCATATATATATATATATATATCCATCCATCCATATTAATTTTGTCCGAGGGCAGGTCTTTCATTGCAATCATAGCATTTTCATGCTATGCTTTGCAGCTTTACTAGGGAATTATAGGTGTGGTAGCTTCCCGTTGCTTTCCACACCGGTGAAGAATGATGTTGATGGCCGGATGATTTTCGGAGACCGTTGTGCCCTAAGCTTCCTGATATTTGTCTTAGAGGTGAGGAAAAATCCGGGAAAGAACTTCACCTAGGAGCTTGTCCCGCCCGGGAACCGAACCCGTTGCGTGACAAGGCAGCACGGTACCTCGAGACCACAGAGGTGTATATATATGTGTGTGTGTGTGTGTGTTGTGTGTGTATATATATATATATATATATATATATATATATATATATACACAAACACACTAGTCACATATATACTGTATATAGGACTATGTATGCATGTAAATGTGAATGTTAGTGACCTCGATACTTGCTGAAAGTATTAAAGAAGCTCTTGAAGTCCCTCATCCGATCTTCCCGGAGTTTTACGATATAAAATACACCAGTTACCCAATAGGCCTATACAAAATTTAGCTAAATAGAACCAATCTGAATTAAGGTGAAAATATATATTTTTAATTCCCATTAATAAATATGATCAGAGAAGCACGTATTTATTTAATCTAACTTTAACAGAAATAAAACTTTAGATAATAAAACTTTCTTTGTGATGGCGTAAGCACGAAGTTAGCGCACACGTAATATATTAAGTCAGTTAAGAAAGTTGAGAAAGTGAGGGCTGCATAATGCAAAATAAGCTCATCTATAAAGCAACAATAAATCTTCAAAGCGTCATGAAACATTACTTTAAAAAGTGCAGTTTCAAAAAAAAATCAAGCTATTTCTTCACATGATATAAGTAGTGTAAATATATGTACAAACCTAAAAAAAGTTTAAGTTAATTAAATCAAAGGAATGCATCTGGTTATAGAGGAGATGCAGACATGCGTTTTGGGAACTCAGTGTCCAACCGAAGTTATCAGTTGTTAAAGATGATTACATTTGTTTCTTATAATCCAGTATCAAAATGAAATAGGAGTGTCAAATAATAAGGAATATAATTGGATCTTAATAAGGTTTTGGAATAAACCCAACTATTAAGAATTAATCAGTCCTATTATAAATTCAGCTTTTATAAATTTCCCACAATTTATCAGAATTTTAGCAGATTCTTTAAAATATAAATAATAGTTGGTTTAAATCGAATTGCCAATCAAGTTCCCAAACCATCGCATACTAATAACACTGTTCGACAAGATTTTCTTCACAAGAAGTCTGATTAGTGAATCTAGTGAATTTTGTCATACTGAATTCAGATATGTAGTCAGAATTTTTCCATCAGGCACAGTTTTTTTGTGACAGCTACTTTTTTAAAATTGATTTTAGCATTCTCTTTGACCTCTCATAGCAACCTTTACCTTATATGTGGCGATTTTATTTAAGCTGTATTTAAGGGCTGTCTCTGATGAGCAATGTGAGCATTTTCATCAGCAAATTTCCACAATGGAAAAGAGGTACCAAGACAAGCGGAGTTCTAATATGCTGGCTCACTACTGTTGGACCAACAAGAGAGATGTTCCAGATGAAAAATATGCCCGAAAATCACTATCTACCACTTTCTAGGTAAGCCAGAATGAGTAAAGGTCGGTTTCACCAACAGGAGTAACTGTATTACGCCAGGTTAAGCAATATATTATGTATGGGGAAACCAGGCGTAATACAGTTAACTCTGTTGGTTAACCTGACCCTTAGAGTTAGATCGATTTTATTAAAAATTATAAAAAATGTAAATGAATATCACAGAAAATTCTTGCCTGATAGGAAAAAACTGAAATGACATTTAAATTCAGGATGAAAAATACTTCTAATATCTCATGTTTTTATTCTTGTGAAAGGAAAAAATGTTTATTTTTGTCGACCAGTGTAATTTTTACTACTGCAATAAGGGTTAAAAAGGTAAGATGCTAATATTAAGGTAATAATATGGTATCTCTATTTCATTTTTATACAGATGATTATAAGAATTAATACGTTTTCGTCAAATTGCTTGTTTGGACCTCCTCTGTACAACCACATACATTTCTTCGATTTAATTTATTTACTCCTTGCCGTAGCGTAGTGGTTAAGGCACTGCGCTACTAGCCGGAAGGTCGAGGGTTTAAGTCCCGGTGGGGTCAGGATTTTTAAACTGACCAAAACCTTCTGGCGGCACTATGGCCCTGGGGTCGACTCAGCCTCTAACGGAAACGAGTACCAGACGCTTGTTCTGGGATAAAGGCGGCCGTCACGCAGGGCTGACAACCCGGCTGACATCTAGTGCCGATTGTTCAGAAAAAGTGGGAGCCTTAATCTCCCACTACCCCAAGGGCCTCCTGAGGCCTGTAGTGGGAATACTTTACTTTTTACTTTGTACAGTACAGTTTACTATATCATACAGTATATTGCAGATTCGCAGGATTTTTTGAGGATGTAAAACCCAGAGTATGACTTCCTGTGAAAGGGAACTGAAGCTGTAGGTCCCGTGTGGTAGATTTACGGCACATAAAAGTACTTCAAGTCTGTAAAAATGAGGCCTGTGATAAAATTTGTCGATCATTTTACTCCCAGATTTTAAATGTGACGCTAATGACGGCAATGATCTTATCTGTTAAATAGCACCATTAAATAAAACAATCATATATATTTTATTCAATTTTATGGCAGAACTGTGTAATTTATCTTCGCAATTGATCATTACTTTTAAATAATAATTTGAAGTAATATCATGCAAGACATGGAGATGTAGCAACAGAGGCAGAAGGAGATAGTCGTTTAGCCTACACTCCAACAGACTTCAACTCCAGAAAAAAAATATTAATTTTAACTTCTTTACTTCATATGAGAATGAAGTGGGCCTCAGGGCGATTTTAGAAAAGAATAAATGAACCAATATAACCAATAGATCACATGTTGCCTCAGCTAGCTGACACTGTGTTGAAATATACCGAGTTCGCTACAGTAAGTAACATGTTGAGACTGAATATCCGTTTTAAATGTTTGATAGTTATACTTTAAATAGGTCAGACCCTAAAAGAAAGAGTAAATTGAGAAGTTTGAGCAACTGTTAGCTACAATCGCCCTATTCTCAAAATTACTCGTGCGATCAACAGCTGCAGCAGAAGGTATTCCACTTGGGAACAAGCCATTCTCTATTCCACTGATAAACCTCTTGCTTCTTTACTTTCCTTTCTTCACAACCATTTCACTTGCCATCTCGATTTACAGGCAAAGCACTTCCAGCCATCAAGAATATTATTTTCAATTACGATTTTTTTTATTTAATTTGGATAAAAGCGGAATTCTAGATTAAATATCGTACAAATGATAAAGGGAAATAAAACAATACGAAAAATCAAGTAATATTTTTACAGTGATTTAGTTATACAATATTGTACAGTAAGATAAATACTAACAAATTGTTATTGATACAAGAAAGCATATGTCAGTAAATACATTATTTAATGGAAATTGAGAGTTAAAGACAAATGAGGGAATTTTTAAAGAAGTGGCTAAATTCAAATACCTAGAAACAATAATTACTAATAGGAACGAAGTACACAAAAAGTTACACATAGGTTCAATTCTGGGAATGAATGTTATTAGCAATTTCAGGGAATCTTATCATCCCAACTTCTCTCAAAAGCATTAAATTGAAAATACGTAAAAGTGTTATGCTCCCAGTTCTATCCTACAGATGCGAAACATGGAATCTTACTTTAAGGGAGGAGAAACGTTTACGAGTATTCGAGAATAAAGTTCTTAGAAAATGTTTGAGTCCCGCGCCGTAGCCGAGCGGTTAAGGTAGGAAGCCTTGGCACAGAGCTACGGGACTTGCGCTCGTTCGAGTCTCCATGGGGGAAGAAATGTTCTCATGGTATTTCGGCCAGTATGGGACCGTTGCCCACCCAGCATCGTGAGGCAATTGGGTAGCTACAATAAGTAGCGGCTCCAGGTTGAGGAACCAGCTATGACGGCTGGGGGACTCGACATGCTAACCACATGTCACCCCTACACTGGCTGTTGATCATCTATCTCTGTGATTAACACATGTGGATGTGAAGGGCCAGCAGCCGGCTGGTAAAAGGGCAACCGCTGAAAAGTGGAAAGACCCTCAATCGGAAGAAAATGTTTGGACCAAAGAGAGATGAACAGACAGCAACATGATGTTTATGGGAAATAATATATAATAAGAAGACTTAAGTCTCGTAGGCTGCGATGGGCAGGACATGTGACACGAATGGGGAATAAAAGAGGGTCATGGAAACTCTTTGTAGGAAAACCAGAGGGAAAGCGCCCAGTAGAGGCAGGCCAAGAAAGAGGTTGAAGAACAACATTAACCGTGATTTGAGGAAAACCCTATCCAATCAATGTTAGTTTCTGTCTGCCAACCATCCTTCATTCTTCTGGTTTCCCTTCGAAAATTCTTTTTGCACTTCTTTGCTGCTCCATCTGCTACATATGTGCTACCCATTCCAGTCTCTTTTTTCTAATATTTCCTATCAGATATACATCCCTACATAATTTATTATTTCAATTCCTGGTTCGTTCTAATTATCCATGTATCTTGTTTCTGTAATGCTCCATATATCTTCCTTAGCATTTTCTTTTCCGTGCATTTAAGGGGGTGATGCTTGAAATTTCTATTTTCTACAGTTTTTAAGCTACGTACTTGATTTTTTGTACACACATTCATGCCATAATAGGTAATAGTATATTAAAGTTTCATAATCTTGTGCTTAAAGATTTTTTAATTATTGAAGAATATCCATTTAAAAATTTGCATATTCAAATTTTTAATAAGTCCCATAATTTTTAGTAACATTTTTGATTTTTTTTTCTACACGACCACTGACTCATTTAGAACAACATAATGCATTAACTTTTCTATATCATTATAATAAAGGAAGAAAACAAATATATACATCCTCTGGATATAAAAATGTTCGATTTTTTTAAATTACTACACATATTTTGTTTTTTATTTCAAAAACTACCACCGCTGTTTCAAAATCCATGCATAGAATTATTATGCCATAGTATGTGGGACATGCAGTTAAAAATTCGTGCTTCTATCATTAAATTTTTCAATGCTATTTTGATATGAATTTATTGAAATGCAATGCAAATGAAAGTGTGGAAAAGCCAATTTGAAAGTTTTCATGCAGTTAAATTAGAATGTAGCATATATGCCCTCCTACAGCCATTAGGGATACTTATGAGCGCCAGAGGACACTGAATCTTCGTCACTTACGTAGTATTTTTTAATACAAAAAAACAAAAAATGCTAAATTTGGCCGAAAATGTCGAATATTTCACCCATCATCCCCTTAATATGAACTTATATTTTTTTGATAATGTTAAAGTTTTAATTTTTGTTTCCCTACTTTTGTCCTTGACTTAAAAACTTATTTTAATGCAAAGAAGCATATATTGCCCATTGTAATCCTTGCTCGAATCTCTTCACTTAGTTAATTTTAGAGGTAATTAGAAAACACTGTAACTACATTATACTGTATATGATTAATGATATTCAAAACAAAACTCCACATGGTATCTCATTGATATTCATGTAATCTGGGACTGTGTATTTGATGAGGGAACTAATATTCCACAACACAGAGGATTTTAGATTTAAAGGGCAATTTAATATGTTAACCGAGTTTGTGATGAGCGAGTTGTGCAACTAATGCGAACACACAGTTTTATGTCATTAAATAGTGATGGCGTTAGAAAGGGCAGTTACATGATTGATTATTACTGGAATCAAGGCCGGCACAGCTGGACAAACATGTTATGAAGGCCTCATCCTATCTCAAAATTATATACTTGCAAAATCATAGTAAAAATGCACTATTACAAACGTTTTAAAACTTTTGAGACATCAATCGAAATACAATCAACTGTATGTAGAAGTTTATTCGGTAATAATCTTATGGATTACCACCTGATCATTCTCCGTCTCTACCGAATATAACATTTAGAGACGGCTCGGAACACACCCTGACAAATCTATGATTATGTTAGATTCTACTTAATCTTCTATAACGATATACAGTGATGCTAAATGTTAATTTCCTTCCATATTATCGGGTTACAACAACTCAATGATGAGTCAACCTCCGAGACAACATGAACATTTAAAACATAATACACCATTGATTCGTGCATACATACACACACACACACACACGCGCATATAGATAGACAGACAGAGAGACAGACAGACAGATAGATAGATCATCGGTTGATTAATGTCTTTGACATCGTCCGATTCCTAACAGCCAGTTTTGTATCCTGGTTGTAGATGTTTCTCCTTCAAATATAAACATATTCCCTGACTCCAGGTGGTTTTAGGTCTTCCTCTGCTTCGTCTTCCCTCAGGTTTCCATTCCAAAACAGATTTTGGTAGTCGATCCTCTTCCATTCGCTGGACATGTCCGTGCCATCTTAATTGCTGTGTTTTAATATAATCTAAAATAGTGTCTTCAATCTTCATTTTCTCCCTTATAACTGAGTTCCTAATTTTTTCTCTTCTTGAAATTCTTGCGGCCCTTCGTATAAAATCCATTTTCGTTGCCAAAAGGTACTTATTTTTTTTGTTGTTAATGACCAAAGTTCTGCTCCAAAGTAATGACGCTTTTAACAATTGTATGATACTTATTCATTTTATTTTTATTACTTATATTTTTATCCCAAAATATTCCATTGAGGCAAGCAATTGCAAATTTTCCTTTATAATTTCTATTTATTTCCTCTTCATAACTCCCATTTTTATTTATTTTTATTCCTAAATATGTGATCTACACACACACACACACACACACACACACACAATATATATATATGACATGAGTAGAAAAATAAATGCTTGAGTCCGAATTTGAATCCGATATCTCTAAGTTTATACGTTAGCACTCTAACCAACTGACCTACTCAGGAATCCTAACACAAACATTTATTTTTCTTTTATATATATTATTCTCAATTTACACGAGAGACAGCGGGATATCGTTCCAACTGCCATCTAGTGGCAACTATAATAAGTAAGCATTTTTAAAGATAATGTTTATATATATGTATATACATACACACACGCACACATTACATACATACGTAGTAAGCAAGGAGAATAGGATGTGAGTGCTTATGATAGCCAGATGGTATTCGAGGAATATTTATATTGGACCTCAAATTTTACTGACAAGGGAATTGTCAACCATTTCACACCAAAACCTACCTTGAAATTTCTTTCAGAGAAGCGGAGTAATGTACAAAATCCGTGTCAAAAAAATCTGTTTTAACTGAAAGCCACTAAAATCCAGCGCCAAATCTCTCATTTAAACTATAGGAAGTAATACAACTCGTGGATTTGTAAATTGGACAACTCTCACTATCTGCTGTCCGCGCCGCTTCCCGCCTCACTCCACTCTCCTCTTATTTCTGCAGGGAGACCTCGTGTTTTCTGTACACTGGGTTGTCATTGATTGATTTTAGCTTTGATTTCTGTGTCTTGCAGTTAAAAAGGCAGATTTTTTTATGGATACGGCCTTGATGCAAAACAAAGCATCTATGGGAGAAATTTCAAGACAGGTTTCGGAATCTAATGGACGACAGATCCTTTGTGAGAAAATAAATCGGAAAAACTTAAAACAAATAAAATAAAAAAATAAAAGAGGCAACAAAGTTATCCCTAGACTCAACGAATTAAAACTATTGTTACTCTTAGTTTGAAGAATAAGGTTTCAACTGTTGAGAGTTGGTAGCACTATCCTCAAGAGCGTTATAAAATCCTACTTGATCAATTAGTGCCTGTCGATTAAAGATCAGCTCAACACTTTCATATAATCACTCTCAATTAAGTGCGGGAGAAGCTTTCAGCAGATGACATGTAATTAAGTTGTTCAAATCACTAACTCGCTTTCAATCTACAGAGTTCTTCTCACACTAACCCCCTCATTTTCCCCCTTATTTAATCCACTACACACACGCTTATGTTTTAAAAATATTGGGACTAAATAATATGTAGGCAGTAAAGTTTAAACACCAATAAGACTATGATAAATACCATCATGTGTGTGTGTTGTCTAATGAATAAAATACTGTACTTGATTATATAAGTCTATTAGATGGCCCGACAAACTTCGTATCGCCTTTAACTATTTTTACGTTAATTTTTCCGTATGATTTTGTTGATTGAGATGAATTTATGTTGTCTGCATTCTCAGTATCATCCATAAGTGAAACATTATACACATTTATAGATGGAATATTTTGAGGAGGCTTGCTGATTTCATTACACTTTCGTTTTTTTCTACGAACTTGTTGGCAGTTTGGATTCTCATCATCATCAAGAAGTCTCTGTATAGTAATATCTTGTGATATATTATTGTCATCTTGTTTTTCATTTAATTGAGGCATGGAGATGTTTCTGTAATATTAGGCATATTATTATAACTAACAGTCTTACTTACAGTTCTGTTATTCCGTTCCTTAGGACCTCCATATGTTTTTAAATTGACATTCTTCTTAAATGTAAGATTTATGTCGCATAGGCCTATACCAATTTGCGGATATTCACTTAATATCTTACCATTCATGGTCTCTAGAACTGATTCGCCATATTGTTCAATGTCTCTTCTCGATCCAGTTAAATTGTAATTAAGTTGCTGTCTTTCAGCCAGATTACTTAAAAATAATACTTACACACGAAATTAATATTATTATCAATATATTAAAAATAAAATAAACACTAAACACACTTAAATTATGAAATAATCAATAATTGTAATTCAATTGAAATTCGCGGTTGCAACAAAAAGCACAGCCACCTGGTTAAATAATAAACCAATTACCTTACACCGTCATCTGTTAGAATCGTATGGAACTCACAGATAATTATAACTCTTTGTTACATAATAAACAAATAATTTGCAATAAAAAATAATGCGACTATAAATTTAGTTATAAACAACCGTAGGTCTCAAGTTGGATCAAACAGCACACAGTGTGCAAAATTTTATTAAAATAGGTTCAGTAGTTTAGGATTCCATCGCGGACAAACAACGTGACACGTAATTTTTACATACGTATTAAGATGTGTCGCGTCTTGATGTTTATGTTATCTATAATCACAGACACATCGAATTTGTTCCTATCAGCCCGTGAATATTAACGTTGAAATTCTTATTCCAAGTTTTATTATTTATAACTAACTAACCTACGTGAACTATAGTGGATGATAGGAATTTGGAAGAGGGAGATTGGAATGATAGAGATAAATGGAAACTGAAGACGATGCCGATTGAGGGTCTTTCCACTTTTTCAGCGGTTGCCCTTTTACCAGCCGGCTGCTGGCCCTTCACATCCACATGTGTCAATCACAGAGGTAGATGATCAACAGCCAGTGTAGGGGTGACATGTGGTTAGCATGTCGAGTCCCCCAGCCGTTATAGCTGGTTCCTCAACCTGGAGCCGCTACTTATTGTAGCTACCCAATTGCCTCACGATGCTGGGTGGGCACCGGTCCCATACTGGCCGAAATACCATGAGAAAATTTCTTGCCCCATGGAGACTCGAACCAGCGCAAGTCCCGTAGCTCTGCGCCAAGGCAAACCTATAAGTGGGGGAAAGCCGAAGAAGAAGAAGAGAACTAACTAACTGGACTTATCGAACCCGTACGTTCATGGCGCACGGACATACGCTCTCCATGCATCCCTATCCTTAGCTGTTTTCACATCATTCCCTGAATAATCTACTTCCCTCAAATCATGGTTAATGTTATTCTCCCACCTCATTCTTGGTCTACCAACTGGGCCTTTTCCCTCTGGTTTTCCTACAAGAAGTTTCCATGCACGTCTTTCATTCCCCATTCCTAAAATAGAAAATAATATACTGAGTTTAAGTACGAATCATAAATTACTACAGTGTGTTAAGGAATTATTATTGATTAATATATGTTTATGAATCTAAACAGGAAATATGATTCAATCTTTGTCTCTGATGGGCCCGGGCAAAGAATTATGAATAGCACTGATAGTTATGAACTGGATGCTACTATGAGTGTAACGGAACATATGAGTAAATCCTCTAAAGGCAGCGCACGCTATAAACAGTACAGTATTTCTGGCTCAACGCAAGAAGGACAGGTGACAGTTCTTTGCACTAGTTCAGCAAACAAAGTTACCTATATGATGTGTATCTTTTACTCGACATCATAAATTGGTAATAATGCTGAAGAGACACGTATTATTCAATCAAAATTATTGCAAGAATGACAAGTTGAAACCATAAAACACCATTCGTAGCGAGGGCAGTATTTATCAACGGACATAGCGGCGGTAGCTTTTAACAACGAATTTTTGGTTTAGTGACAAAAAATGTATGTTTTAATTTGATATTTGTCCATTTGGTTTGAATCGCTCTTTGTAAAAGATTCCTTCGCACGTGCCTGCAATAAAAAAAGTTGCTGATGCGTTAATAAAGGATAATAATTTTTCTAATATACTGACTGGATCCGCGAATAAAGAAATGTTTACCCGCGAATACAGGAACTGTGACGCAATATTTTAATCCGCGAATAAGGAAACCGTGAATATGGAGCTTTTAGTGTAAAGTGATCAAAACATTTTAATTGCTGATGTTAACCTAATGGAAATCCATGTAATTCGGTATGTTTCTCAATATTCAAATCAAAAATAAGACTTTTATTCAAAGGAGGTAATGAAAGATTTCAAAATATAACACGTAAAATCCTTCCTCATGTAGTAACACGTAGTTTTACTCATGTTTATTACTGTTTTTCCGAATCATTCTTGTTTCTGATCTTTATTGACGTCATAGTCTGTTTTAATGGCGATTGTACAAAGAGAATTGTTACTTTTAGTGGGTGAGAAAACAAACGCACACACACGAAATCTTCTTGAACACGTATACTTCTGTCATCTCCTTTGCCACATTCTCATTTCCGTTGTATTTGAAGCACACGCATGTATTTACCGTAAAATATTAAGTTATTCTTTATGTTGTTATTTCAGATTGGAAGGTCCAACATGTTATTCGCTAAATATGTAACACATTTGGTTACCAATAACATTGTAATCTAGTTTTATTGCGGTACCTCCTTAAGAACATAAATAGCAAGGTGACTTCATCAGTTTCTGTGTCTAAACTTGGCAGTGGTTTAATATTATTTTAAATATATATGACGAATAGAGGTATCTTTCTTCTGTATTTTTTTTTTAATTTCGCGGAATGAACATTAATTTTAGCACTTCTTTGCATAATATTACCAGCGCTGTCGCTTTAATTTTATTTCAGAGTTTCGTAAATAATACTTTTAAATTGCAAATAAATTGTATAAACTTATTAGGAATCTGAATAAATAAATAGACAATTCCTAGAATTATACTGAATTATTATTTGTATAAAGTTCTTAAGCGACAAATAAATTACTCACTTGCATATTTACATTTTTTTTCCATTGCTGTGGTCTCGAGGTAGCGTACTGTCTTGTCACGCAGAGTGCCCGGGTTCGATCCCCGGTCGGGACAAGCTTCCTGGGTGAGTTTTTTTCGGAGGTTTTCCTCACCTGAAAACAAATGTCAGGAAACTTTGGACCTTAAGGCCCAAAAGTTTCCCGAACACCATCTGGCCATCATTACCATTATCATATTAGCCGATGTGGAAAACAACGGGCAGACGCCTATAATTCCCTAGTATACCTGCAAGCATAGCATGAAAATGATATGACTGTAGTGAAATACCTGCCCATGGGCAGAACACAATAGAACAGAATTTACATTTTACCTTGTAAGAGTCCTATCTCTCCTGGATTCTTGAAGCTAGTACCAGGGATAATTTTTGTTTGTTTTAATTTTCGACGCGATAATTAGCAGAAAAATCGTAGGAATTCAATGCATATGTTTTAGAAAATTTGGTGCGGGACATTTTGGTGCAAAAAATTCATAAAGGTGCCAAAATGTGGTATTTTTCACTTTTCATTTAAGAAGATAAATTAATTTGAAAAAAATAAAACAAAGCTTGTCAAAGCGTTCAAAAGATGAAAAAAATTAGCCCTAAACAGAACTTTTTAGCGAAAAGTATAGGGTTTCCAGTATAAAACCGGACACTCTGCGGCTGGCAGAGTGAAATGCGGACGAGGAGAGAGCGCTGCCTGACGGGTGAAACCCCGTGAGGCGTGTCCGGTTTTATATTGGAAGCCCTGTATATATACTATACCGAATAACTTCAATATGGCGGCCGTACTAAATGAACGTGTAGAAAGTGCTCTGCAAATATTGGAAAACAGCCGAAAAAGGAGGATACCTCAAGATAGAATCAAAGGAAGACATCCTGAATGCGGTGAGTACATTGGAAAAATGTTTCACTGAAATGAAAAATATTATGAACGTAGAATACACTAAGAATAAAGATACGATGTTCTCGGGGAATGAGGTTAACGAAAAACAAGAAACCGTTCCGGCAGAGGGAAAAGACAGATGGGATCCGAGACAATCCAACGAATGCTACGGAACATGTGACGACACGTAGTGACACCATACAAGAATTAACAACCACCAGCACTCAGGACCTGACATCTAGCAGTAGAATTAGGAACTTCAACAACCCAACCCTGGATTACAACACAACACAAGATGCAATTACAAATAATATCACGCAAACCATACATCAAATGATGGAAGCACTAACAAACAATTTGAAGGGTCTAATACAAGAAGAAATTAAAAATACTCAGAAGGAAGAAACAAAACAACAACAGAAACATACTCACACAAATCCAAAGGCTGATCAGAACACAGGAAGCGAAATACATCTCCCATCGACAAGTGAGGTAGTGCAAGCATGCAAATGAGGAACCATGGAGACAAGTCACCCGCCGAAGAGGCAGACGACCTGCAAGACAACAACCAGCCATGACCGGTGCCGGACCGAGTGACGATGACTTACAAGCAGTGGACCAGATGGCCTGGCTCTTCGTGGGTAGACTGAAACCCCAAACAACCACTGGCACTATTAAAAATTTACTAGCAAATAAAGGAATTAAAGAAAATGTGACATGTGAAGAACTGCCAACTAAAGGAAGTACGAATATAAATCGAAAGTCTAAGCCATGGTTCAACAAAGAATGCTTATGAAGCCAGAAGAAAAGCCATTAACGCTATGCATAATGCAAGAACAACGGGATCAGCGGATGAGTCGGACTTATACGTTAGACTGAGGAGAGAGTACAAAATCAAGATAAAAGAATCACAGAGGCTATTCTGGGAGGAAGAGGAAAAACGGTTAATTGATATGGCCAAGCAAAGTCCATACAAAGCTCTTCAACCAAAGCAACCGAAATTCCCAAGATATATCCCAATGTAGGTATGGGAGAGACATTTAAGTTCAATCTTGTAAATTTTGCTTAGAGGCCATTTCATTCAGGATTAAAGATCTTTTACGAGCCTGAATTTCTTCAGACTCGGGATCCACGGCTTAAAGTCCCTCCCGGAGGACTTGCTCCTTGGATTTTTCCATCCTAAAAAAAATCCATCGACCCCGGCCGGATTTGAACCCGCGACCCTCGGGACCAGAGGCAAGGAGCATAACCACTAGTTCACCGCGGCCGATTAAACTATTTATAAGAATGTAAAAAAAATATTGTACAAAAAGTATACACAACGATTATGAGCCTAGTAAAACACAGGTAAAAAAATACACTTTTTCGTTGCTTTATCTTTTTTGCAAAAAGTTGAGTCAATATTGTCTGTTTAGGATTCTTTTTTTCTTCAGCGCTATAACGCCATTTTTTTCTTTTTTCCAAATTAATTTTTCTTCAGCCCTCAAGGATCCCCATCTAGAGGATATGTGGATGGCGACCACAAGGTGCCCAAGCTGAGCAAACATTGCTTCCATTTACTTGTGCTCTGCTCCTTACTTTTATCTTCAACCGATCTGGTATGTCTTCCTTTTCTGGTACCAGATCCCTCTTTCTACTTTCCTATCCAGTCTCCCTTGCTTGACCTCTTGTTTTCTTCGACCCTGATGGCATTAGAGTATTCGAGGCCGAAAGGTTCAGTTCTGTCTTTCCTATATATCTTTCTTTTAACCTCGTGGACACTCACCTTGAATGTCCACATAAGTTGCATGTTTAAATGCAGCTCCATTGCAACTTATGGTATAAGTATAAAATGGATTCGTGTCATCAGCTATGGCTGGACACATGTAATGAAGAAGAAGAATTTTTCTTCATGGTTGAAAAGTTTAAAAAAAACACATTTTGATACCTTTATGATTTTTTTGCACCTAATTGCCAAACAAAGATATTTTCGAAACCATGTGCAATTAATTACTACGATTTTTCCGCTAAATGTTATATTGAAAAGTGGCCACGGTTTTTTTAATGCGGTTGTAATTGCTAAATACCCCGGCCTATATGACTTTCTCTTCACACATATAAACTTGAAACACATTTTAAAAGTTATTTTTTATGAATATCGTTAAAAGTTCGCACTTATCGCAAAATTAGTCAATTTCGCTACAAATTGAACTTTTCGCTATAATTCGTAAAACTAATATTTATTATATTTATTAATAATAATTTTACTAACCCCAATCATATTATTCGTCTAGATACCTTCAAATCGCTATAAAAAAGTGTTGTCTTTTTATAGTTTATCGGAAAAAATACTGCTCAATTAATGAGAAATGTTATTCCATGGCCTTCAGAACTCTATCTGAACTCATTTGTCGAAAATTATTCAACCAGTTGTTCTGGTATGTATATATGTATTCAATGACCGGTTCTAAACGTAGTTCCTTCAAGGTATCGTCATTGCGTTTGGAATCCCATTTGATATATCCTGCTGTATATCTCATGAATCTCATTTCACTAGAAGTTATCCTACTCTCTTCTCCTTTCCTCAAAGTCCATGCCTCACTCTCATAGCAAAGTGCAGGTCTTGCTAAGGTTTTGTATAACCGTACTCTGGTATCTCTGGCCAAGGTTTCATTACTGAATATATAATTCCCATGATTTTATTAAATTAATAATTTTATTTGCTATGTAAATATTGCTATGCTATGTAAAATATGTTGAACCATTAAATACACTTTATCCACCGCTGTGGTCTCGAGGTAGCGTGCTGCCTTGTCACGAAGCGGGCCCGTTTCCGATCCCCGGTCGGGACAGTTTTTCTGGGTGAGGTTTTTATCGGGGTTTTCCCTCACCTGTAAGATAAATGTCAGGAAAACTTTGAGACCCAAAAGGTCCCCGAAATCATATGGCCATCATCATCATAATCATCCTTATTATCATCATCATCCTTCACTGGTGTGGAAAGCAACGGGAAGCTACCACACCTACAATTTCCTAGTAAAGCTGCAAAGCATTGCATGAAAATGCTATGATTGCAGTGAAAGACCTGCCCTCGGGCAGAATTACTATGGATAGAAATACACTTTTAGGTTTCCGATATCACTATTGTAGATACTTGTAGAACAATATTTTTTATTTCTATATTTCAATCTTATTTGTAGTTGCTTTAATATCTAGTATGTCAGATCCAGAATCTTCATTTTTTAGACGTAATTGCATATTATTCAGTTTTACATTCATTCTTATGAAGTTACTGAGTAAATCTCATTATCTCTGTAACTAAATGGACCTGGTAATGAAATTTTAACCAAATATGTTTTAAATTTAAGAGAGAAAAGAAAAAAAGATGGATACCGGCATCATTCCGATACGAGTCTAAAACGCTGCCGTCTGATCCAATTCCTTCAGTATTAAAAAATTGCTTCAAAATAATCAATAGAACATTTTTGATGTAGGAAAATAAGTACAACTCTGTTAAGAGAAAAAGTTAAATTTCTTATCGCAAAAGTTAGATATCTTGCTGTCCCAACAGTGAACTTGTGGCCCAGTTTTACGCTCTCATTCCAACAAGTTACACGTGCACCCAATGCACGCAACCCTCCATAACCAATTTTTAAAATTATACCCTCATTAACTTCATAGCCAATTACTTAAGGAAATTTTCAAACGTGAATCTCATTTAACTCTTCTCTTCTGTAAATTGGATTGTTTTTACTATATCCTGATGAAAGGCATAATTTCCTGAAAAAGAAATAGCATTAAAATACTGGTGTATGGAATATATTGTCTTAAAGGAGCAGTAATAATTACTGTACTTTAAAATACAAACCACTTTCTCTTAGAATTTCAGTATAGACCTATATCTCTACCAACATTAAAAAAACATGGGTGCAAGAAATACGAAATGGAATGAGAACGACAGGACCAGTGGAGATGAAAAATAAAACTTTAGGCACTAAAATATGTATAAACATTGAAAATCTCTATATAAATATCCATCCATAGTAATTCTGTCCCAGAGCAGGTCCTTCACTGCAATCACAGCAATGTCATGCTATGCTTTGCAGCTTTACTAGGGAATTGTAGGTGTGGTAGCTTCCCGTTGCTTTCCACACTGGTGAAGGATGATGGTGGTGATAATGATAAGGATGATGATGATGATGGACATATGATTTCGGGAACCGTTAGGGCTTAAAGTTTTCCTGACATTTATCTTACAGGTGAGGAAAACCCCGATAAAAACCTCACCCAGAAAAACTGCCCCGACCAGGGATCGAACCCGGGACCGCTGCGTGACAATGCAGCACGCTACCTCGAGACCACAGCGGTGGACTATATAAATATAAATAAATTATGGTAATAGATACATATAGACAAAAATGGAAGCAACACATAGACAGAATGAATGAAGATAGATTTCCAAAACAAATAAAATACAAACCTAAAGGCACCCGAGATGTGGGCAGACCTAGAAAGAGATGGGCTGAAGTCGGAACGGGTCAGCAGACCTAATCCATGAATGCAGATGATGATGATGAATAAATTATGGTTTAGGGAACATTCTTTAAGCAGTAAAAATACATATGATATCAGTTTAAAATAGTAATTTTTAATATCACAAGGACATATTCGGTGGTAATATAATTTATTGTTAGGCTATAGTCTAAAGACCTGCAATAAACAAAGCATTTTTTTTCTGCGTACTCTTCTCTCGCGGTGTCAACATAATTTACGGCGCAGATTAACATTCTTGTGGAGCGTCCAGGTACACGTTAATTGAAACAGGCGTGAGCACCTTCTAGTGCTGCACAAGAGATCTAATAAATTAACATAAGCCGCAGTTGCTTAAAATTAATAATAGGTGGTGGAGGGTCATTATAAATCAAACCAAAAATGTAATGCAGCATTCTACAATTGTTATGGTTTATCCCTAATGAAACTCTAAAACATCCAGTGCTTTCATAATTCAACAACAAAAGTTCAAATGTACCTGCGTCTGCCTGTAATCCGTTAACTAATCATTTAAACTGAATAATGAACCGGATTGAACGAAATGCGGTATAATGAATTGAGCTGGGCTCAAGAAAGAAAATTTATCCCCTTTACACATTTCTGAATCTATTTTTAAAATCCACAAATAGTGTATTAAATAATAATCGAACCAGGAACACCAAAGCTGACTACACGATTTAATGAACACTTTAAGGACTTCAGATATAACTAAGTAATTCACTGGCACTATCGAACCCGTAGGTTCATGGCCGCGCGGACATAAGCTCTCCATACATCCCTATCCTGAGCTAATGCTTTCCAATCATTACCTGTATAATCTACTTCTCTCAAATCACAGTTAATGTTATTCTCCCACCTCATTCTTGGTCTACCAACTGGACGTTTTCCTTCTGGTTTTCCTACAAGAAGCTTCCATGCAAGTCTTTCACTCCCCATACGTGCAACATGTCCTGCCCATCGCAGTCTACGAGACTTAACTGTTCTTATTATATCTGGCTTCCTATAAGGACCATTAAGTTCATTGTTGTGTAGTCTTCTCCATTCACTTGTCTGTTCATCTCTCTTTGGTCCAAAAATTTTCCTAAGTACTTTATTCTCAAATACTTGTAATCTCCTTTCCTCCCTTAAAGTAAGAGTCCACGTTTCGCACTCATACAATATAACTGGTAGAATAATAGTTTTATATATATTTTCAGTTTAACGTTTTTTTGAATGGAGTTGGGACATCAAGAGTCTCTGCAATGCATAATAGCATGCATTTCCAGAATTGAGCCTATGTTTAATTTCTCTGTGCATCTCATTCCTATTTGTGATTATTGTTCCTAGGTATTTGAATTCAGCCACTTCCTTAAAATTTCCCTCATTCGTCATTAGCTGTCCATTTCCATTATATAATGCATTTCTACGTGTGACCATATATTTAGTTTTAATGATATTTACTTCCAGACCTAATTTCTTAGTGTTACTCAATAGTGTGTGCGTGTTGTCCTTTAGTATCTCCTCGCTATCGACCAACGACTTCAGATATAATGAGGGTAAATCTAGTTTTGCAAAAAACATAGAAACAAGTCATCAGTTTAATACTATCAACAACATGTTATCGATTATTCATAAAGAAAATAACTTGAGAATCAATGTCCTTGAAGAAATCGAGATATTGAAGCCAAGAACACACGATTACTTAACATGAACACACCCAATGACCTGAACCCATTTTACAAAATTCTAACAAACAATAGTTAGTATGAATATGCAAGCAGAAGATGGAACATATGTTCCGAAAGACGTTTTTGATATTTTACAACATTATAAAGATGAGGACGGCTAAGATCTCAGGTACCTATTTTATATTTTAATTTATAGACTACATGTCACCAAAGAGTACATTTAATCTCAAACATTCCTTAAAGGTAGGCAATACTATTAACAAAAAAATAGGTTATCATGTTAAAGCTTTAAACCCATTTCTACTAATATCCAATCTAATCTATAATAACTAGAGATCCATGAAATTCGCGAGTTGCGATAACGCAAAATGCTCTAATTTTGTGATTTTCTTGTACCATTTGTTAACTCCACTTCCCATGACCTCTAAAAAAGCACTTATGAATCGCGAAATAACACCAAATCCTACGATAAGGCGAAATAACACCGAAATTTAAAATTTTTAACGAATTCTGGAGATTTTTTGGTTCTATTAGCAAAATTTTCATAATGCATTCTTAAACGCTGTTTTCGGATTCCATCTTCTTTTTAACCGTCATAGTGAAATTGAAGAAACTGTCATATGCAAGTGCCATTGAATCTGCTAAATTCTACGAAGGCTATGTTGTTCTCCAAGGCCTCATAAAAGAAGAGCTGAAACGACCAGAATGTACCCATGTAGACATTTGCAAAACAAGACATATCTTGAAGCGAACTGGTATCGAACTTCAAAGTGATAATGATAAGGATAATGATGATGGCCGGATGATTTTCGGGGACCGTTGGGCCCTAAGCTTCCTGACATTTGTCTTACAGGTGATGAAAAACTCCGAAAAAACCTCACCAAGGAAGCTTGTCCCGACCGAGGATCGAACCCGGGCTCGCTGCGTGACCTCGAGACCACAGCGGTGGACTAAAACATATAGATTTAAATAATTTTTTTCCAGATTTAGAATAAACGAGAGAAATCGCAGAACAGAAATGTATTAGGTTGTAAATGCAGACATCAAGATGAAGGGAAAGGGGAAAAACAAAAACAAAAGAAAAAAACTGAGCGACGTTCTGAAGAGGAACGTAAAGAACATGAAAGATTGAGAGCTTAAATGACGGAAGACTAATGACATTTCTTGCTTCATTATTATTGCTTACTACATATTTTCTTACTGCCACAGAAAAATTAGAACTTTGAAATTTCAGGGGTAATAAAAGTTCTTCTACATACGAATAATTAGACCAACTCTTGCAACTTTGTCATAACTTCCTATCGAGAAAGAGTTTGTACATCATTTGAATAGTATCGTTAAAATTTAATTATTTCTTATATGTATGTAATTATAGTGTATTGTCAAATATTTATTTGTATTTGTGCTGGTTGAGTGGAAGGGAAGGCCTTATGGCCTAAACTCTTCCAGAATAAACATTATTATTATTGTTATTATTATAATAATTATTATAATAATTATTATAATTATAATTATTATTATTATTATTATAATAATTATTATTATTATTATTATTATTATTATTATTATTATTATTATTATTATTATTATATTATTAAGTATTCTATACGTCATTCAATGTTAAAAAGCTAACAGAAGATATTTTTTATTTGTTTAATTAAAAATAGAATAATAGACTTAAAAGGTACAGTATGTTATGAAAGAAAATTCAGATTCAAACATGAAATGTCATAATTTATCCTAACCAAGTTCGATATGTCACTTTAAAGTTAAAAATACAAATATATATAATGTGACTCTACTCATGCTTTAATTTGTAAAAAATTTCTGTCGAACTCGTTTGAAGATAAATCTTAAATATAAAAATATACTATATTAGGGTTGTAAGGGGTAGTGACGTGTGTATAACCTCTCCTACCCAATTCTCATCCTCACCTTCTCGTGGTACAACCTGTTTTCACAAACGAGGCTCTGAGGACCGAGTCACGGCGGTATAACCGTTCCATCAGGTACTGAGTAAATGCGGTATCCTAATGTCTGTCCAGAGACTAAAAGGTAGCAGCCCTACCACTGGACTACTTAGCGTCGGGCCAGTAACCTGTCCTAAGGAACTTCAAAACTACTTTCAAGTCTCAACACGAAAAAAGCCAGAAGGAATTGAAATATGACGACCCACAGCAAAGAAATATGGTTAAAAGAAAACGGCACACTGATATTGTAAGATATGCAACCTGGAATGTCCGAAGCATCCATGAAAAAGAAGAGGAACTAGACAGTATATTTAAAAATAGAAACATTGATATTGCAGTAACTACAGAGACTAAGAAGAAACTTAAAGGAACGAAAGAAACACAAAATTATGTACAAATATATAGCGGTGTCGACAGGAAAACCCATGGACAAGCTGGAGTAACTAAATTCGTGAATGTACTATGATGATGATGATATACTATATTACGAATACAAGGATTATTTAACATAGATATTTTAATTATTTCATAATTATTTTAATTATTTCATAATTATTTTAATTATTCCACATAAAAACAGTTGGTGAAATATAAAGCATTTAGACATATTATATTTCAGGATAGAATTTTGATTATGGCAGGAACAAAGTTGCAACGTTAACTGTAAATCTCTGCATTTGGACTATAGGAATGTTGGTACAGTTAGTTATAGCTGTAGGTGCAGAAGCTTAGTATATAAACCTTGCAAAATATGGGACTCGTATCTGTTGAAGCAGTGAGATGATGGGTAAGTCTACATATAATTATTCTTAATAAAATTTGCCTAGGACAATTAGAAATGGAGTAAAATATCTTAAATAGTTTAATACTATATTTCAAGTGTAAGAGTTATTAGATAATTATTAGAATGCAAATTAGGGTAAATTCGTAAACCCACATCTCCCTCTCTCGAAACTCAAGAAAGTTAGAATGTAGGTTTTCTTAATATAAGCTTAGATTAGTTATTTAGGGTTAGAATACTTAGGGTTATTGTAATCATTATTCGCTAGAAATAAAATAGTTAAAATTAAGAATCCATTTATTTATGTTCAAAAACACGTATGTCTTTATAACTAATACATCCATATACTAACGCTCGGCTAGAACCTCATGCTACCAAAAATCCAAGTCCCGAAAGTCCTTTAAGCCCTAAGAAAGCCAACAATTCTTAACATACTACGTGATATTTTACTTTAAAAAAAAAAGAAAGTTTCGTTGTAGTCGCCGCCGCCGCCACCACCACCACCACCACCACCACCATCACCACCACCACCACCACCATGTCATCGACAAAGGCTAAATCTGCACTGATTTATTAAAATAGTTCCTTTGATATGTCCACCGCTGTGGCTCGAGATAGCGTGCTGCCTTATCACGCAGTGGGCCCGGGTTCGATCTCCGGTCGGGACAAATTTCTGGTTTTTCCTCATCTGTAAGACAAATGTCAGGAAACTAAGACCCAAACGGACCCCGAACATCATCTGGTTATCACTATCATCATTAAGATATTCATTAAATTTAGGATTAAGGACTCTCCTGGCTCAGCGTAACTCCGCCTTCCAGGCGCCCCAACCTCAAAAGTGGGTTACAAAAACGTCATGCCAGGAGAGAATACCTGAATGTCGAAATGACAACGCGGTAGCATTGAACAAAAAAATATTTTCAGTTACGCATCCCTTAAAGGTAGATACATATGTTGAAACATGTTTTCACAAGCAGCTTGAATATTTATGGAAATTTCATCCAGCATCAAGCATGCTTGTGCAAGGATGTTTGCACAAACATGATTGAATGGTAGACTGTACAAACCTTCTTCTTGTCTTGTAAGCCCATGTCTCCCTTAACAGAGATTTAGGCGGTCTCCCCTATAGGGAAGAATTTGAACCACACTAATTTAGTTACACTTGTTTAGTATAGATGTCATTTGACCCACGGCTTAAAGTACCTCTCGGTGGACTTGCTCCTTGGATTTTTCCATCCTAAAAAAATACATCGACCCCGGCTGGGTTTGAACCCGCGACCCTCGGGACCAGAGGCAAGGCGCATAACCACTAGTCCACCGCGGTCGATATCCAACTCGGTTAAAGAGCTTTGTTCATCCGAATCTGTCCAATACAATACAAGGACATATATCTAACACATGACGCTTACATATGCATTTACGGCCAAATAATTATTGTGTCCATGACCATAAATTCGCTGTTTACATCCATATCAGCTAGGTTTACTTCCAACGAAGTAATCCGAGATTGATTTTAATAACGAATTGCAGAAATTCTTATCTCAAATTAAAATGTCGGAAATTGTTTCACATTTTATTAAATTTTTGGAAGTAAATTTTGGTAAAACTGCACTTAAACTTACGTGAAATATTTTGTCCTATAGAACAACAGTGCGCATGCGCCAGAGTTTATAGAGCCAGCGACAACCCACCATCGAACCACATATCGATTATCATCCTCGATTACTATCGATATCGTACTAAAGTTTAAAAATCTTATGCTAGATGGCAGCATGTCGCTAAGAAATTTAAATGGCCAATCTTTGCAATAAATCCCCAAATCTATGTTAAAAAATATATACTAATAATATTAAGATCACCAAACGTTTGTTAAAAATTAGTGTACACTTACTTATCACTCCTAACGCCGATTCAACCAGCGATAACCCAAACAGCGTTAGAAAATTCATAGACCAAGTACTATACTCTGTGGAGATAACAGCAGTTAGAATCATAATATTGTTTGTGACTGTAATAATATAGTGATTTGCGTATTTAAATAAATACTTGAAAATTGTCTAATAACGTTATAAACATTGTTTGAAAAAAGTTTAAAATACTAAAAAATGTTAGTAAATACAGAAGAAGTGCTATAGTTTACAACAATAAACTGAAAAATCAAGCGTAAGTAGAAGTGCAGTTGAGCCTAAATTTTTATTTGGAGAAAAAATGGTTCCAAATGTTAAAAATCCTTTAAAAAAAGACACATCCTAGAAATAATTATGGATGTTTTTATTATGGCACTTTTCATATTCTACCAGTAAAAATGTTGAGGTAATTGGATAAGACGTGTTTGGTGCAATAGAAGAAATGTTCCGCAATGCGCTGCATAAAGTTATTCTTGTCAGCAAATATAGTGGCTTGCCCTGCCATTCTAGAATTTAAATGGGGCTTCTTATTTGGAATCCTACGCTCTTTGACACCACACGTCCGAATAAATAACATATTCAATAAATCCTCAACATTCAACACCTTAAGCATGTTACAAACTTCCACGTAAACAAAAAATAATACATTCATTTCAACAAGAATGTGTCATATAAGTTTATTTAATACCATGTCTCATTTTGGTAGGCTGGTTTACAATTTTACAAAAAAAGACCAAAAAGTGGAACATTTCAGTACTAACTCACTGGCACTAACGAACCCATAGGTCCAAACCCGCGCGTAGATAAGCTCTCCATACATCCCTATCCTGAGCTAAGGTTTTCCAATCATCCCCTGTATAATCTACTTCCCTCAAATCATGGTTAATATTATATCTCTCACCTCATTCTTGATCTACCAACTGGGCGTTTTACTTCTGGTTTTCCTACAAGTAGTTTCCATGCTCGTCTTTCATTCCCCATTCGTACCACATGGCCTGCCCATCGCAGTCTACGACACTTAACTCATCTTATTTTATCTGGTTTCCTATAAATATCATATATCTCACTGTTAGTAGGATTATCCGTTCATCTGTCTGTTCATCTTCCTTTGGTCCAAAAATGTTCGTAAAAACTTTATTCTCAAATACTCTCAATCATTTCTCCTCCCTTAAAGTGAAAGCCCATGTTTCACATCCATATAGGCCTACTATAACTGTGAGAATAACAGTTTTATATATTTTCAGTTTAACGTTTTGGAGAGAGGTTGGGACAAGAGTCCCTATAATTTAAAATAGCATGAATCTCCAGAATTGAGCCTATGTTTAATTTCTTTTTGCAATTCATTCCTATTTGTAATTATTATTTCCTAGTTATTTGAATTTTTAATTCAACCATCTCTTGAAAATTTCCCTCATTTGTAACTGTCCATTTGCATTGAGCCTTTGGCATGGGTTCCCTGAAGTAGTCCCCGCCCGGAGAACCGAATGTGGGACTATTTGACCTCCGGAAAATTTTACCCTTGTAGAACCCATGTCCGCATTTCTTGACAGTTGTATTTTTTACTGTGAAAGATCGTCACTTTTTCGACCAAGGTACTTTTTTTCGTCTGGCTTATCACCTTCAACCAGTCCGGCATGGATAATCCTATCGGCAGCAATGCTACCGCCGGCATAGCTCTCGGGATCATTTAAGCACGCAAGCCACTCCACCACGACAAGGTAAAGATAGCATTGAGGGGTTCATTTGCATTACATAATATATTTCTGTGTGTTAACACACATATTCAGTGTTATCGATGTTTACTTTCAGTCCCAACTTCTTAGTGTTACTCAACAGAGTGTGCGCGTTGGCCCTTAGTATGTCCTCGCTACATATACCATTGGCATAAAGTTACAGCTTATTAAATCCATTGAGTTGTATGCCTTCATAATTCTCTATAAATGTTATGGCATGCTCTAGTACAAAACTGAATAGTAAATGAGATAGTGCATCTTCTTGCTTTAGCCCATTGTGAATTTCAAGTATCCGAAAACTGTTTGTCTACGTTCACTCTACTCTTTGTGCCATTTAGATACATTCGAATATTTTTTTTAGGAATTCCGAACTCAAACAGGATACTATATAACTTCTCCCTCTAAATTGAATCGTATGTCTTTTTGAAGTCTACATACAATAGATGTACAGTGCCTTATATTTCCATTTCTTTTTTAAAAACTATTACTATATACAATAATATTCACAAAAACGGATGCCACTGTCTTTTTTAAAAACTATCACTATGCACAATAATATTCACAAAAACGGATGCCACTGTCACCAATCTATGAATAAACCATGTGGCAAACAATGTTAATACGGTATTTTATAAGTAAGTGAATTGAAAAATTATATGCACAAATCTTCCTTGCTTAATTTTCAGTATCACAACTCATACGTAAAATCTCATTTTAAATCCTTGCTAATTAAAAATGTAATGTTTCATATCCTGGTCATGATGCATTATGTAAATGACATATCATTGACTGAGAATGTATTATATAAAGTATTAAAATAAGCCAAAACTCGTAGTGATGATTTTTGTCCTTACATACAAAAAATATTGGAGAAAATATTTCTGATTGCTATTCGGATATATCTATCCAATTCTAAAATAAATATATATGCATATAATCGAAATTGGAGACGAAAGTTATAAAAGAGAGTTTCAACTCCCAGTACGTTGTCATTACGCGAGAACAATATCGTAAAAAAAGTGTACAAAATCGTCGAACTAACTGTTAACATTGATTGTGTTCTCAATGGCTATGTAATTCGGTCACCAATAAACCCACACACACGATGTCCTTTTACAAGCTTAAAAATAAAACTCTCCCATTTTCACACGATCCACTATTTACTACATCGTAACGATTTGATCGTGAAACCAAACATTAAAAGTATTACATTCTATAACAGTAATTTATCCTTTTTTTTCTATTTATTTTAATACGTTAAATGTCTACCTCAAAGTTTTACTTCAATGCAAGATTATTGATAATATCTGTAAAAAATAACAGAAATAATGAAGAAACAGTGCTTTACCTTTCCCAATACATTTTCTACACAAAATTTTTTTTAATATTTTTTAAATGTTTTTTAAATATTTTTTAAATGTTTTTTAAATACTTCTTTAATGTTTTTTTTAATATTTTTTAAATATTTTTTTAAATATCTTTTAAACACTTTTTTAATATTTTTTAAATTTTTTTAAATATTTTTAAATATTTTTAAATGTTTTTAAATATTTTAAAAATATTTTTTAAAAATACTTTTCTAAATATTTTCTACAGAAAGTCCTACATAATAACAGTGCGCATGCGTATGAGTTTATAGAGCTATCGCTAGGTGGAACCACATATCTTTGAAGTCCTACAGAAAGTTTATAGAGCTGTCGCTAGATGGCAGGACGTGCGGTAGGACCAACCTCCTCCTCCTTGTTCTTTCTTTTCAGGATTAGGTCAATGCGACCGGTACCGGTCTCAAATCTATTAGGAACAACCTTTGAAATAAATTTCCATACGTTTATTAGAAATGAATATACACTAACTTCTCCCTTTTTAACCTAACAAAATAAATTATTTGCATATTATTTACTGAAATGTACATTAATCTGATATACACTAGCCTAACAAGAATGGTGTATTTGAGTTGTTCAAGTGGCAACATTGGAAGAGGAGGGAAAATTAGCTATTATCTGCCCAACATAAAAAGCACACTTTAACATTTGACTTCCGAATATATTACTCCGCGCAGCACGTGTAAGAGTGCAGGCGAACTCTGCAAGCTGTTTGTTACAAGCCGAAAATTAATGTACTATATCGTTCACTACAGTGCCAGGATAATGCTCCATAAACTTACAAAATACATTCAACATCGTTTTTCACCGCTCTTTACAATTTCCCGTTATGCTTCTAAGAATTTTGATCACACATTTTATCACCGAGTTAACATAAACTACCCGACAGCCGCCATATTTGTAACCGACATTCAACTTCCTCTCAAGAATCGTTCAGTTTCAAACAAATGCGAATTTTTAGTTAGAGGAGCTTTCTTTAATATGGTAAATATAACACTGATAAATATTTCGTGAAACACGACTCTGATTGGTTGTAAAACAGAAATAATTGAAACGTGATTGGCCATTGACTCCCATTTGAGGCATGAGTTAAATGGTCAAGAAGAAGTAGCTGTCAAATGATCCTTAGGTTCGCGCCATATCATAGGGACTAAAATATATATGACGGGATCCTTTCAGGCAGTCGGTTAATACAGTTACACATTTGGCACAATAGATTTCAGGAGTCCATGTCTTATTCTGGTCTATTCTATTGTTACAATAACATTCATAAGCTCTTCTTATTAGAGGAGTAAACTCGCCACTGCGCTTTGAAATTCAGCTCACGACATACGTAACAGAAGTTGTTTCTATCATTAACACACTTTCGAGTCATGTTTCTTATACACTATACACTTTTACACACTCCTTATGATGCACTACTACTGGTAATACTACTATCACAATTCAATTAACAACGCAAGAGAGAACAGAATTAACTTATTTATTTTAAGAAAGCTTCTATTCATCTGCGAAGTTTACCTTACAATCACAGTTTTCTTGTGAATTCAAGGCAACATTCACCAAACGTTAAAAGTCAATTGTTGACACACTGAAATTATATATAAATCCAATATAATCCTCCTAATTAGAATGCTATATTCCACAAATGATAATACATAAGGAAAATTTTTCAAAATTTTAAAAAATGGTGGATGATGGAAAATTTCTACTTCATTTTTTAAATGAGCACAGGAAAAAAAAAACCAAAAATGTTTATGTAACAATGTAATTGCTGACCAGTGCTATTTAGTTTTAATAATAAAAACAACTGCAGTAATTATTCATTAATTTTTAATGATAAAAAACAAATGCAAGATACTAGAGTTTAATAATAAACAACAAAAGTAACAATTATTTACTTACTTTCAATAATATAAAACAGTTGCAATAATTATTCACTAACTTTTAATAATAGAAAACAATTAGAAAAAGTTATTTTCTAAAAAAAGACCAGCCTCATGGGCTAGTGGTCAGCGTTACTGACTACTGTTCATGAGGTCCCGGGTTCGATTCCCGGTCAGACCATAGGAATTTTTTTCTTAAAGGGAATTATTCCTGTCGTTGTCCATGGTCTGGAATTTAGGTTAAGTTTAGGTTAAGAACTCTCCTGGCGCTTCATTATAATTTATCATCCATCATACCATCGGGGTAACGTAACTCCGCCTTCCAGATGTCCGAAGCTAAAAAATGGATTACAATTCCGCCAATGCTTAGGAGAGAAAACAATAAATGTCATAAAAGACAACCTGATGCCATTAGGCATAAAAAACTTTTAATAATAAAAAACAATGCAAGAATAAATATTGACTACAGTTTAATAATAAATAACAAATGCAACAATTATTTGCTTACTTTTAATAATAAATAACAAATTTAACAATTATTTATTTATTTATAATTATTAAAAACAGTTGCAATAATTATTCTCTAACATTTAATAATAAAAAACAAATGTAAGCATTATTTACTACAGTTTAATAATAAATAACAAATGCAACAATTATTTGCTTACTTTTAATAATAAATAACAAATTTAACAATTATTTATTTATTTATAATTATTAAAAACAGTTGCAATAATTATTCTCTAACATTTAATAATAAAAAACAAATGTAAGCATTATTTACTACAGTTTAATAATAAATAACAAATGCAACAATTATTTGCTTACTTTTAATAATAAATAACAAATTTAACAATTATTTATTTATTTATAATTATTAAAAACAGTTGCAATAATTATTCTCTAACATTTAATAATAAAAAACAAATGCAAGCATTATTTACTACAGTTTAATAATAAATAACAAATACAACAATTATTTTCTTACTTTTATTTATAAAAATAGTTGGAAATGGCATTGTTGTAACTCGTGAATTCAAGGCAACAACACCAAACGTTACAAGTCAATTGTTGACACAATGAAATGAAATATAAATCTAACATAATCTTCCTTATCAGCATGTTGTTTGCCATAAATGCTAATAAACAAGGAAACAAATATTTTCAAAATAAAAAAATTATTGGATCATGGAAAATTTCTGACTTCATTTTTGGACTCAGCAGATGAAAATACATAACAAAATCCCAAAATTGTTTATGTAACAAAATAATCGTTGACCAGTGCAATTATTCATTATTCAGGTCAAAATGTTTGACTTTAATATAATATTATATATTCCTTTAGGGAACAGTTCTATTGAGGACGGAACGGGCCTACCAACTCAACCCTTGATACTAACACAAACCAGAAATCTCCGTGATGACTGAGGAAAGCAAGAAAAAAATCCAATTAACTAGATCAGATGCGAGGTTTTAGCCCGGGATCTTAACTAATTTCCATTCTATTATCTATATTCAGACTGGGAGTGAAGATTGCCCAAGCAATTCGACCTGAAAGAATCTTAACTAATTACTCATGATTAAAAAAGTAAGCATATTCCTCTTACACCTTAATTCAATGGCCAGAGTTTCTTTTAAATCCGTTGCTAATAAAATAGAGAATCTAATACATAAAAATGAATGTTTGTTTGTTGGTTTGTTTGTTTGTTTATTCGTTCGTATTTTATGCGCGGCCATACCGTTGATCCGATTGTGATGGGACTTCTTGCAAAATGTTCAGGAAATTCCCGGGATGAACATAGTCTATAAGAGAGTTGTGATACTCAACTCTTGCACCCTTAAATATCGCCCTTTGTAGCGGAAAACGTAAAAAAATTAGCTCTTTGGGCGCTTAAATGGCTTACGCTGCCTAAACCATACAAATACACAAAATTAATGTATATCTCAAATAGCTCTACAAAAAGTCCTCGACAGCATATGTTCATCTCTTACGGATAACTCACATTAACTATTTTTGTCTTTCATTGATGCCAAGAAGATCGAGACAAGTACGTAGATTCCTGTGCAAGCATAGCAGCACATGGCAAGTATTCTTTTACGGATAACTCACAATAACGAATTTTGTCTTTTAGCTCATTTATGCCAAGAAGATCGAGGTAAGTAGATTTTCAGGCAACACAGGGTAATCAGCACGGGGAATCTTAAAATAATTACGATATACATTTATAATTATTTTTCATTTTACATATTCAACTAATCATAAGAAATGCATTAATTTTTGTCTTTCAGCACATTTATGCCAAGAAGATCGGGATGAGTAGATTCCCGTACAACGTCGGGTAAACTAGCACGGGGTATCTAAAAATAATTACGATATAAATGTTTCCCTTTACCTATTTAACTAAACATAAAACACATTAATTTTCGTATTTTAGCTCATTTATGCCAAGAAGATCGGGATAAGTAGATTCACGGGCAACGCCGAGTAATCAGCACGGGGTATCTAAAAATATAGATTTATAATTATTTTTCCATTCACTTAATCAACTAAATACAAACGCACATTAAATTTAATTTATTTAGGTGTCGCAGCGCACGCCGGGTATTAGCTATTACTAAATAAATATCCGCTTGTAAACTTTTAGGTTGATACCCCAACCCAAAAATTTGGGGTCATGGAGATTAATAATAGGGGTTTCTTGAATTTTATACTAAGTATTAATGAAGGCCATAGGCCCCGGTGGACTAGTGATTATGCTCCTTGGCTTTGGTGCCGAGGGTGGTTGGTTCACACCAGGCCGGAGTCTATGGATCATTTTTAGGACGAAAAAATCCAAGGAGCAAGTCCTCCGGCAGGGACTTAAGGCCGTGGGATCCGAGTCTGAAGATTTTCAGGCTCGTAAAAGATCCTTAAGCCTGAATAAAAATACTTTAAAGCAAAATTTACCGACCTCAAAGTCCTAGTAATAACTTTGTTGCCTGCTAGATGTCTCATCGAGTCGGTATATTAACCGCATGACATCTAGGGGCAAGTAAGGTAACTAAATTAACTTGGTCTTGGTAACTCCTAACAAAGGAAAGATCATGATTCAACATTGGGCTACGCCATTACAGATTAGATAGAGATAAATAAAGGCTAAGTATTAAGATTATTGTAGACTATTTAACTCATGCCCCAAATGGCAGTCAATGACCAATCACATTTCAATGAATTTTGATTTACAACCAATCACAGTAGTTTTTCACCTCGATTTTATAACTTTCATTTTATTGCTTTCACTCCACGAAGTGGCTCCCAGATTGTATATATAGTGCACGAATGTAACCAGATTCTGCTTACGAGATGTAATAGAAAAACATTCGTGGTAATTGATTATACCATATAAAAAAATAAACCACTGTTTGCACTCTCTTAAACGTATTATTTCCCACGAATTGACGTTGCAGAAAAATATAAGGCATATTTACATCATAGGACATCAGAAAAAAATTAATAACCTGTAATGATGTGTTTCATTTTTTCTCCACTAGGGTGCATTCATACAATATTGCGATTCTATTTGGCAATAAATATGATCTGGTTGCAGTGATGAACAAATGAAACATAACGTTTCTCATTTGTTTTCAAACATCGCCGTTTACATTAAATATATAAATATTTTAAAATAACTATATTGAAATAATGATTTGTGAGTAAACAGCTTACTTTTATTCGTTAAATAGTTCAAACAAATGTCACTCTTGATTTCCAAATTCTCTAGATCAATTCACTCCTCACTTCGTGAGTCGTGAATTTATCGATAATTTGGAAATCGCTTGTGGCATTACTTATGATAAATTGAATAGCTTTTAATAAATTGCATAATTTGAATCTACTGTACTATGTAAAAAAAATGAAGAGAGCATTGCGAAACAATATCTGCCATTATAGTTAAGTCTGTGAATGAAAAGGTGAATACATATCAGCATTTACACACTTAACGCGGAAATGTGTGAATTAAATTGCTTACTTGTTACACTATTAAATATAAACTATTAGTCAGACTAAGCAAAATACCCTAACTTGTGTGGCTATCAGATTGTGTTCATACCACCACAACAATACATTCTGTTCACTCCACTGTAATGATACATAATCCCAAGTTCTCAGCTGGCTGGCAATAACAGCGATTAGTATAAACCAACTCACTAAAAGCAAACGGTCGTAAAGCTCAATGCATTAAACACTGTGTGCAAACATCACACATGCAAAAATGTATACATTTTAACAATATTTAAAGTTCTAAATGGGTTATATCAGAGAACATACAATTCTTTATTTATTTTTGTAATATTCAAATATATGCATATAGTATATTTATTAAATCGTTTTGATGTTCTCCAATTCCATGTGATATTTTTATGTAACTAACTCACTGGTTCATGGTAAGTTCATGGCCGCGCGGACATAAGCTCTCCACGCATCCCTATCCTCAGCTCATGTTATATAACCATCCTCTGTATAATCTACTTCCCTCAAATCATGATTAATGTTATCTCCTACCTCATTCTTGTGTCTTCCCTCTTCAGTGATCTTATAGAACAGTGTCAAATTCCTATCTTCGTTGTCCTCTCTCCTACGTACCTCTCCCTTCCTTCTTTATGCGCTGTGTGTTACTGAGCATCTTCCCCTCGCTAGTGAAGTCCTCAAATAAGCTGCGCAAGTGAATATCAGGGTCATCATCTATTTTGGTTTCGTCGAGTCAAGTCGATAGTAGCTCGAAGGAGCTGTTTGGTTTAATCAGTCCCATAAGCCAGGGTAGGGCCACCAGGACTATGTACCCTAGCCCTTGGCTGGACTGGATTGAGTGTTTGTATGTATGTATGTATGTATATTATTATTGCTATTGATTTTTCCTTTGATGACCGATTAATGTTATTTTCTCTTTCATAACTTATCTTTCAGTGGTCAAGAAAATAACCTTTTGTTATATTATTTGTATTTCACTTATCTGACTTATGACTCTAATTAAAGTTACATTATTTTTAGTTAACTTATGTTTACTAATTGCGTAGCTAGTCATGTTAGGTATTTATATTAATTCGAAAGCTTTCTCAAGCCAATTTAATTCCCTTTTTCCTTCTAGCTTCCACGATTATAATACTGATTAGTATACAGTACTATATGTTTAATAATTTACTAAGGAAAGATGAATTAATCCTTGCCTTATATGGGCCCGGGCAAAGGAATGTTGATTTAGGCACTCAATACTTTCAAACTCAAGGTAATTATAAAAATATTGGTACGATCACGCACGCACACGCGAGTGGTTGCAAAAATGCTAGCAGAACATGGTGCACTTGGCTATCAACTGGCAGTTTTCTCTCTGGCTTTCATAACAAGAAGCTTCCATGCCTCTCTTTCATTCCCCATTCGTGCCACATGTCTTGCCCATCTCAGTCTATGAGACTTAACTGTTCTTATCATATTTTGTTTCCTATAAAGATCGTGTAGCTCGGTATATGCAGTCTTCTCCATTCGCCTGTATGTTCACCTCTCTCTTGTGTCCAAAAATATTCCTAAGAACTTATTATCAAATACTCTTAATATTTTCTCCTCCCTTAAAGTAAGAGTTAATGTTTCGCATTCATATAATATCATTGGGAGACTAACCGTCTTCAATATTATCAGTTTAACTTTTTTTAGAGAAGTTGGGACGACAAAATCCCTGTAATGCATAATAACATGTATTCCCAAAATTTAGCCTATGTTTAATTTCTTCATGCACCTCATTTTTATTTGTAATTATAGTTCCTAGGTATTCGAATTCAGCCACTACTTCAAAATTTCCCCCATTTGTCATTAACTGTCCATTCCCATTATACAATGTATTTCTATGTGTAAACATATATTTCGTTTTATCAATGTTGACTTGCAGTCCTAATTTCTTAGTGTTATTCAATAGAGTGTGTGTGTGTTGGTCCGTAGTAGATATTTTATATAACTTTTCATAATACTGATAACTTTTTATTAGGAATATTCCACAATACAGTGTTTCTCCTTCAACCCAAAGTGGTTTGTCGCCAGAGGTTCCTGTCTAAAGCATCTTCTTCCCTCAAAACTCTCACTTCCATACTTCTCCTCACTTCATCCTTCCGTTGTTCTCTAGGTCTCCTTCTTCTACTACCTTTCCAATTACGGATTTTCTTTGGTATTCTCGCTTCTTCCATTCTTATGATGTGCTCATACCATTTCAAACGTTTTTCTTCCATTTTTTCTAATATGCCTTTTTTTCAACTTGCTTAATTTCCCTTATTGTGCTGTTTCCGACCTTATTCCATCTTTAAATTATTTTCGATCGCCTCCAAAAATCCATTTCTACTGCTAACAGCTTGTTGGCTTGTTTTCTACTTACTGTTGAGTTTCGGACCCATATAATAAAATGCTTTGTAACAGAACTTGAAATACAGTTTTCTTCGTTCTGTATATTATATTTCTATTCAGTATTATTAATATATTTCTATCAGTGCTTTGAAATAGAAATGTATTAATAATACTGCATCATATAGGTATTTTTTAAAATTAAACACCGTTGCTATTAGGCCATCCGAGGGCTAGGGAGTCTTTCCTTTCTTCCATTTCTTCTTTCCTTTATTTTCTTTTTCTTCTCCAGAAAAGCCTGACCAGAGGCTATAAGATGGCAACCCCATCACTGGTCTTGCCTTCCTTTGGCCAGCAACCAATCGAAGGGACTATTATTATGCTTTCAAGTCTTACATGAAAATTTCCCTCAAACGCTGGAGGGAAAATTTTCTATAGGATCGTAACAGGCCTTGGCCTAATACTTGGAAGGAAGAAGAAGAAGAAATAACGTATGAAAAAAGAACTTCAAAATGTGTATTTCCTTAAGTAGTAAACAATTTAAAAGTGTATAAACTATGCAAATATTAGTTTCCAGTATTTTAAAAAAATATATAAAAACTTACGAAACATCCTTACACAGCGGTGGATTGGAATAGGTTATGTCACTATTGCAGCGAGGTATGAAAACCCCCAGTTTTCCATCAGAAACTGATGTCGATTGTCTCGGAACAATGCACCATACCAGGAGAGGGACCTTCAACATCAGAAGAAGAGAGTCTTGCATATTTCATCAAAGGAATGTCGCTGGCACACAAGCTTTCAATGTCACTTATATTTTGTCATTGACATATAAGCTATCTATTTCACCAATATCTTCGCAATCTTTCAAAACTTTGCCAACTTTACCCACAATATTACAACCAGATTTTTTTCAACACATGTTTTAATTGATTTTATTAAACACAATGTGTACATTTAGAGTTTTCACCAGTCTTTTGTAATTTTGGTGAGAGGCTGAGTTCTGCTTTGGCATTTCATTAGGTGGTACCTGGAGCATGGCTCGTCGCAAAGCTTACATCTGCAGTCCTCCTTCGGGTCGTGGTATGACGGATTCTGACATATTTTCCAGTGGAAACCATGCGCGGCGAAGCGTGTGTATAGGTGGCGAAGTTGGAAGTTCGGTCCTTTCCACACATCGGTTTTCATCGTTTCTGTGTCCATTATTTCCATCGGTATTGCATTGGCTTTGTTTTGTCTCTCTTTGATGGCGTCTTTATATGCCTGGGTTTCTGGTACATTGAAGTAGGATTCATGTGCTATTATGTAGGCGTAGCTGTTTCTTGTGTACTTTGAGAGTGACAAGGCCCTCTTGAGATATCTGGCTTTGACATTCTCCAATTTCTTGAGGTTTTTCGCTGTTAGGTGAATCCAAATTATCTGAATACCGTATGTGGCCGCTGGTGTCAACACATGTTTTAAAGTCATATTTAATAGCTTATATTATGCACCTTCGCGTGATTTTTTGTCATGCATATCGTTAATCGCCTCTGTCAATGAGTTGGTTAACTTCCTATATTTTTACAGAATATCGCAAACAAGTTTGTTCACTCCTATTCTAATAATGGCCTAATTATCATTCTGTTTTTAGGGAAGTACGTTGAATTTAACAGAGACTCCTTGGTATCCATTGGCAACGACATGTAATTGCTCAACGTACTTCCCTAGGGAAGAAAAGTAATTGACTTAATTAATGATGTAAAATTACTTTTTTAAATTTATATTAGTCCTTAAATTTACTTTTTCACACCTATTTTTCGATTTTGCTGGTAATAGAAAATGAACCGCAACATTCACCGCTTCCTCTACATCAGAATTATTAATCATATATGTAATTAATATGCAGTCTAAAACTGTTATTTAAAATGTCTGCCACTAATTCAGACAACAATAAATAATTGCAGTTGTTTTATCACCATTCCCTTGCTAGTAAACAATTGAACTCTTCAAACTAAGATATAAATTCACACGAAATATAAAAATTAAACATAATTATTAGCATAGGGTCCACCGCTCTGGTATCGAGGTACGCGTGCTGCCTTGTCACGCAGCGGGCCCGGGTTCGATCCCCGGTCGGGGCAGTTTTTCTGGATGAGGTTTCCATCGGGGTTTTTCCTCACCTCTAAGACAAATGTCAGGAAAACTTTAAGGCCCAAACGGTCCCCGAAACCATACGGCCATCATCATCATCCTCGTCATTATCATCAACACCATCATCATCCTTCACCGGTGTGGAAAGCAACGGGAAGCTACCACACCTACAATTCCCCAGTAAAACTGCAAGCATAGCATGAAAATGCTATGATTACAGTGAAGGACCTGCCTTCGGGCAGAATTACTATGGATGGATTAGTAGAGGAGTGAACAAAATTATATACGCAATTCGGGAAGTAAGTACATTACTAGTCTCGGACTTATTTGCTAGCTCTCGCTAAAGCTCGGGCTGAAACACGTCTTTGTCCAGTAATGTATTGCGTACATAACTAAAAATTTACAGATAATTACCTAAGTAAGCTCTGATTAATTTCAAATGATGAAGCCTCGTCATTATTTTGTTCATCTGCTATTGATTTAAAATGTCTATTAGTAGTGCCGTTTTTACCGGCAAAACACTAAAAAACAGTGCCAAAGCTCCCATTTAAACTATGGAAAAGTACCGGTAATGCATGTGCATGTGTTAATCACAGCGGCAGACGATCATTCTGCCAGTGTAGGGGAGACGTTGTCAGCATGTCAGGTCCACCAGCCGTAATAGCTGATTTTCTCAACATGGAGCCGCTACTTATTGTAGCTACTCAAATTCTTCACGATGCTGGGTACTAATTTAGAATACTGTCATCCCATCATCAGTTACACTCCAACATAAATATATACACTGTATTTGTATCATTATGGTCTAATACGATTTAAAACTAACAATGTCTAATATAATATAAAATGATGTGTTATTTATGGTCCAATTTCGACCACCTGGCGAACAATCGTTATTAAAAATATGCAAGTTACATAAAATATTATAAAATTATGCTTTTGTATCAAAACATACAAATTCATAAACAGTCCACTGCTGTGGTCTAGAGGTAGCGTGCTGCCTTATCACGCAGCGGGCCCGGGTTTGATCCCCGGTCGGGACAAGTTTCCTGGGTGAGGTTTTCAGGGTTTTTCCTCACCTGTAAGATAAATGTCAGGAAACTTTAAGGCCCAAACGGTTTCCGAACACCATCTGGCCATCATTATCATCAATATCATATTCGCCTAATTAGCTTAAGTTTAGTTTAAGGCCTCTCCTGGCGCATCATTACCATCATCATCAACTCTCATATAATTGGGGCAGCGTAACCCCGACCTCCAGATGCTCCAGCCTCAGAAGTGGATTACAAATACGCCATTCTATTACCCGTTCAAGGAGTAAGTGCAGTTGTTGACGGAGGGCAGTGCAGTCGTGTTTATGCAGGAATAGACCACGTGACACTGCTATCTATGAGTGCAGAGGAGAATGGGACGTGGGACGCTGACAGTATACACTGTCTTATATGACATCACGTGTAGTAACAAACAGAGATTCGTAATTCTTCCGCCTGCAGAGATATTTTGAATGACTAATAGGAGAGAACACCAGGAATGTCGAAATGACAACTGGGGCATTTGCAAAAAAAAATCATAAACAAATTTCCGTGTCACGATTAGTTTTTTTTTTTTTGCAGCTTCTAACAAAGAAGCTATCAGAATCCTCTCATCGGTACATAGATACCCGAAGCTTAAAGGGTATATCCATGCTCTATATGAAATCCGTGTACTAAAACTTAGCCGTGTCATATAACTAGAAGTACCAGAACATGTTGGAACAAATACGGATAATTACATGGGACATAGATGAAGGGAGTGTGCAACCCTAACGGCGAACTTTGTGTACTGCTCTAATACTACTGGTGGCAAAAAGTATGCGTAGCCCAATTTAGGGTCCTCGGCAGCCAAATTATTAGTCAGTATCAGTATGGGGTTTAGTCACTTAATTCACGCACATTTAGCGACGTTTGTGCGTAGCCGAAAGTCGATGCAGATAGAGTCGAAATGAGGTAGCATATTACCTACCTAGACCAGGGTATCGGAAAAAACACTCTCAGGATAAGTAGAGACAAAATGTGATAGCAACTCTTTATACAAAACTCAATTAAAACTGTGAAGATACGAATCAATAATCATTTTCGAAACATTTCTTGAATCGTTAATCTTGCTACAGTCATATTAATAATATAATCAATATTATTATTATTATTATTATTATTATTATTATTATTATTATTATTATTATTATTATTACCCGGAACGAAGTATAGAAACGTCAGAAATGAGGTTTTCGAGGAGTATGGATGGGGATAAAATGACATATAGAAAACGAAATGAAAATATACGAAGAGAACTAAATATTTTCAAACTATTAGATAGATTAGCTCAATATAGAGATGAATGCATGGACCACATCAATAGAATGGATAACAATAGAATTCCGAAATAGATTTTTCATTACAAACCAGTGGGACCAAGAAATGTGGGAAAGCCTAGTAAAAGATGGACAGACCAATTCTAACATGAGATCGGAACAGACCTTAAGGTCTAATCCTTGATGCTGATTATTATTATTATTATTATTATTATTATTATTATTATTATTATTATTATTATTATTATTATTATTATTATTATTATTACTGATAAAGACATCAAGATAATAATGATTTCACTATTCGTTAGATTGTTCTATATTTCTTTGCGATTACTTCCCATATGTTTATTATGAAATATTAGGATTTTTATAGGAATGAAATAATCATCTTCGAAATTACGAAATTTATTGCTTATTCAAATCTTTAGTCAGATTTTTTTAATTAATTATTTTCTCTTACCTGAAAAAAAAATTGTCCAAGTTAAGATGTTTTAAACTCCACACATAAGTTAGGCCAAGATATAATGTGTATATCAAGGATAATAAAAGATAGAGTAGAGTTGGGTGAATATGTGATAGTGTTTATTTATTTATTTATTTTTTAATTTCCTAAATAAATAACTTAATCATTACATAGGTTCAGATTTTTGTTCATATCAGACATTCTGTTCTTCCCGAACTCACAAAATAAATTATTAATTGTTTTATGTTATTAAAAAACATCACGGAATAACCACCTTCACAAAGTCTCATATAATTACCCCATATTTGAAGTATTAAAACTTAAGAAACATCATCTTATATTTGTAAACTTACGGTTATCACTTGAGTAAGTTTGGTTAAAATGATTTTTAAAAAATATTATAAAGTGTTCAAATAAAATATTGCAGCATAAAACGTATTAAGGATTAATTTTCTAATTTAAAATAAGTATTTTTTTATTTCATTACGTGAGAACACATACTTCAGAAAATAGGTTCCATTGATAAACTTATTTTCCAGACTCTAATCACAATGGAATTACTGTTTTCCAAAGTTTTGGTCGCAGCTGCTGTAGCCATCACAACAAGTTTTTCTAAGCCTGTAACGCTAACCGGCAATGGCAACAGCAGCGTTTGGAAATAATAATTTCATTATACCAAAGTCTGACGTCAGAAATCCTATATCCTTTTAATTATCCAGCAGTTTGTGTTTTGTAAGGAGAGGCAAGGATATGGGGTACTCAAATTGGGATGGTGTTTTACATATAGGCCTATGTATACTCCCATAAAAGTATGCAATTGGTTAAAGCACTGAGCGAATTAGCCATTGTTGAGAAAAAGCATCCCAAAGTTTATGTCAAACTTTATATTATATAAGTTAACCATTCGAACGAGGTAAGCGGCTAGTGCGAAGTGGTCACGCCCTCGCCCGCCTTATATTATGGAGGCAATGGGTTCCAGACCGACAATTTTTAATTTATTTTAATTTTTTTAATTAACACAGTTAACATTGCTTATAATTTTCTTTTGTTTAACGCTACCACATTGTCATTTCGACATTCTGGTATTCTCTGCTGGCATGGCGTTAATGTAACCCACTTCTGAGGTTGGGGCGCCTTGAAGGCGGAGTTACGCTGATAGGTCATGATGATGGTAATGATTTATAATAATTATTTCTATTACAATTTTAAAATGATTAACGGACAAATTTTATTTATTTTATGTTTATTTTAATACAATTTTTTAATATTAAAAATGATGGGTCTAGAACCCATTACCCCCAAAATATAAAGTGTGCGGATTACCACCACAAATATGGATTAATAATTATTGAATTTGTTAATAATTCATATATGTATACGAATATTACTATTGATTTATTATTATTTTTTTTATTATTATTATATTAGTATTATTATTATCATTATTATTATTATTATTATTATTATTATTATTATTATTATTATTATTATTATTATTATTAACATAACAAACTGGAAGCTGCAAACACGGAAGACCACACGGCGGAGATAGAAATATCGGAACGGCGAAAATGGCGGAAGTGGCAACCCAATCTCTGGGGATAAAATAAGAGACCCAGCTCGGGGAAACGAGAATGGAAGTCCTCAACAGCAGAAGGCGGAAGAGGCAACCCTCCTTGTGGGGATAAGACACAAGGAAGCAAGTCCAAAGGCTTTAAGGAGGCAGCCCCTCCAAAGGACTAACCCTGCAGAACGTTAGTAGCGTACTCAGGGGACACTTCAAAATACTTACAAACTCCAAAGTGAAAGCCGGACTGTTCAACGGATAACGACAAACGCAAAGCATAAGGATAAAAGTTTTGGAATTCAAGGCCAAATTAAAGCAGCGACATGGAATGTCAGAGGAATGCATCATAAAGAAACCGAACTGGAAAGAAAATTAAAAGAGATATAGCAGTGATAGCAGAAACAAAAAAGAAACAAAGAGGAAGTCAAGATCTAAGTAATTATATAATGTTTTATTGTGGAGTTGAAATAACAGAAAGAGCTCAAGAAGGAGTAGCAATATTAGTAAGCACAAGATTAAGGAAAATAATAACTGCATACGAATGGATAAATCAGAGAATAATGAAAATAACATGCAAAATACCAAAAGGAAATCTTACTGTAATAGGAATCTACGCACCAGAGGAAGGCAGAAAACAAGAAATAACAGAATTTTACCAACAACTACAAAAGATAATAGACCAAACAAACAGAAATGATTACTTAATCATAGCAGGAGATGCAAATGCACGTATAGGAAAAACACCAATTACAAATGTAACGGGAAACAATGGAGAAGAAACGCTAAATTATAATGGGAAAATGTTATTAAATTTCGCATGCTTTAACCAATTGAGAATAACGAACAATTACTTCAGACATAAGGAAATACATAAATATACGAGAAGTGAGAGAGGATCATGCTCTATAATAGATTACATTATGTATTCACGTAGACATTCACTGCCGGAGTTGCTATGATGATCCTGATGAAGATTTTCGGGCTGTAGGCTGTGTTTAATAAAGGAATTTGGAGGGGATTAAAAAGTAAAATTCCTGCAGGAGGAAAAAGGGATCCAATGTCAATAGTAGGAGAGAGACTTCTATGAAAGAAGGCTCAAAAAATTAAAGAATAAAATACTTCTGAAATAATGAATAGAAATTTGCAATTATTGACAATTGCAAGTCAGATATATTCCAACTTAAATTCTACCCCCCTTAAAGATAAAACTTTACAAGAAATTTAAAGCCAACCGGAACCTTTATAAATATTATAATATTAATACCTATACTGTAGGAACATTTTATAAGGCTTATTCGCCTGTTTATAAAAAACATCGCTTCATGACATAATATGAAGTATTACCTGCCCTATGATTTAATTAAATGGCCGCGGTACGTGGTCATGAGGCTTGTAGTTCCCCGACGTTTCGTCAGAGACTGCGCCTGGCATCCTCAAGAGTCTCAAGACAACTCTTCAGGATGCCAGGCGCAGTCTCTGGCGAAACGTCGGGGAACTACAAGCCTCACGACCACGGCCTACAGCCCGAAAATCTTCATCAAGACCATCATAGATTACATTATGTTTAATCAAAAAATAAAAAATCTAGTCAGAGACACAAGAGTCTTCAGAGGAAGCGATATCCATAGTGATCATTGATTAGTAAAATATATATACAAAAGAAATGGTATAGAAATTGGAATAAAGAATTAAAGAAGAAGGAAGAAAACAAACAAGAAATTTATAAAATAAAATTGTTAGAAGAAGAATCGATACAAGATTTATACAAAAGGAGGCTAAAGGATTATACAAATTCGGAAGAGCCAAAAAAGGAAATTGAAGAAGAAGGGAATAGTATAAAAGGACTCATACATAAGACAGTAAAAGAAGTATTAGGAACAAAGAAAGTAGGAGGAAGAAACAAAGGACTACAAAATGGGATCCCGCAATCCAGAAATACTTCTGAAATAATAAATAGAAATTTAAGAGATAAAAAGGAGGCCTACTTAAAATACTTAAACAACAAGAATGACCAAAACAGAATAGAATATAATAGAACAAGAGCATTAGTAAAAAAGGATGACAGAAAATTAAATAGAGAACATTGGGATAGCAGAAATGGAACACAATTTACACGGAAGACATGACAAAGTATATAAATTTATAAGAAGCTTAATTCTGAAGTAAAAGACAAAACAAATCTGCTAACTATACAAGATATAGAATTAGAAAATTATTATGAAGACCTGTGGACGGACAAACAAAATACTCTCGTAGAAACAAATGGACAATATGCAGACGTAGATGGATTAGAGATGCAAGAAATGATAGAAATATTAAAGAAATGTAAAAATAATAAAGCATGCTGGATAGGCAATATAAACATAGAATTAAAAAATGTCCCAAAGAGTTTTCAATGAAGATTATTAAAATTATATAACAAGTGCTGGAAACAAAATACAATACCAGAAGAATGGAAAATTGGAAAAATAATCTCAATATTTAAAAAAGGCGATAAAACAAAGCCAGAAAACTATAGATGCATAAGCTTACTATGTGTAGCATACAAAATATATACAAAAATGATCAACCAAAGATTATCAACTATAGTAGATGCAATAATATCAGAAGAGCAGACAGCTTTTAGGAAAGGAAGAAGCTGCACAGACAACATATTCACTTTAAAACAAATAATAGAAAAGCGAATAGAATTCAACTTAGAGATGCACATCCTCTTTATAGATTACTAGCGTACCCGGCAGACGTTGTCCTGCCCGAACGTTCAATTCTCATGTCATGGGCGGACGATAAAAATATGTTACTTTTTTACCATAAAATTCAGAAATTAGGACATAATTAGATATTATTAAATAAGTTCGCAGAAAACCTCTTGTGGCTCAAGAAGTGTGAATGATGACGTCACATAGTCATGAACATTAGAATTGTAAACTCCTTTGAAGATAAGCTAAGAACCGTCATATAACAATTATATTAGAGTGAGAAAAAAAAAAGATAAATTGATGAGAGTGAGCCAAAACAGTTTTTTTTTTCCCCCAGCTAGATTTCATTTCTGACCCATACTAGCCGACATTCCATAAGAATTTTTCCCCCATAGAGACTCGAACCAGCGTAAGTCCCGTAGTTCTGCGCCAATACTTCTTGCCTTAACCACTCGGCTACGGCGCGAGACTCCTGCACTCAATAAAAGACAAAAATTGTAAGAGATAAGGGACTCTTGGTATCAATGAAAGACAAAAATGGTTTTTTGTGAGTTATCCGTAAGAGATAAACATATGCTTTCGCGGACTTTTTTGTAGAGCTTTTTGAAATATTCAATTCTGTGTACATTAATTTTGTGTATTTCTTATGGTTTAGGCAGCGTAAGCCATTTAAGCGTCCAAAGAGCTACTTTTTTCACGTTTTCCACTACAAAGGGCGAATTTTAAGGGTGTAGGAGTTGAGTATCATAATCCTCTTATAGCCTATGTTCATCCCGGGAATCTCCTGAACATTTTGCAAAAAAACCCCATCACAATCGGATCAACGGTATGGCCGCGCATAAAGTACGAACAAACGAATATACAAACAAACATTAATTTATATATTGGGACAAAATCTGGTTGGATGATAAAAGTGATGGTTGCTTATCACAGGATGTGGGTTTAATACAAGAATTTATTATAAGGAATCCTCGGAATGTGAGAATTTCATGCTCGCGGTCTAGTCAGGTTGGGTTCGGTGAGCGATCAAGGAAAACTTATCTCAGGGAATAACGCAAGGGAGATTAACGTGATACGTTAATATGAAATCACTGGAGGCTGCCGTGGAGTTAACACAGTTGACTACTTTATTTTCCTAGGTATATACACTGGTCGGCCCTCCGACTGTTTTGTAGAGCTCCAAAGCACAATGTAGGAGATGATCTAGCAATGTGCCCTGATTGAAGTAAGGCTAACCACTAACTGATGTGTGCACTGTTTGAAGTAAAGCCAACAACTAACTGATGTGTGCACTGTTTGAAGTAAGGCCAACAACTAACTGATGTGTGCACTGTTTGAAGTAAGGCCAACAACTAACTGATCTATTAGGCTGACGAGCAAGTGTGCCCTGTTAGATGTAGGGCTAGCTAACAACTCTGATCTATTAGGCTGAGGGCCAGCAACTAACTGATGTGCGATTCTCTTCGCGAATAATTTATTTGGGTATTAGGTATTTTGTGATCCCGCCCACACGTGCTTTGGACCTCCTTACAAATTAACCAATTTTACACGTTTTGGGGCTGGTTTACGCCCATTCTCCATTACTGAGGGATGTTCAGACCTTCCATATATTTTTCTTATGTTGGTAGAATAATTATATTTATTTTCGTATAACGACTTGCTAATGTCACGTCTCCGATAAAGACGTCACCTGTCATGTCAATATCTTATTGTGTGAAATGTCACCTGTTAGGTTGGGGATTTATGTCGATTTTGACAGGTACCTACCTTGCCGAGTCTTTTGTTACAAAGGGACAGTTCTGATTCTTTTCCCCATTGTATTCGGCACGCTGCCACTGGAAAACCCATGCGTTATACCTGCCTTGCCTGAGTAATAACTTTATGATAAATTTAATTTATTAAGCTGTATATCAAAATCGTATATTGTTCTAGTTATCAATTTATTTCTATTTCTATTATACTAAAAATTGTTCCCTGATTATTTTGAATATAAACTCGGTATAATTTGGATTGTTATTACCCTTTTTATATTTTGGCCTATGTTATATTTGATTAGGATACCTTTTTTATTATTAGATACTAGGAAACAATGCCTAGACCTAATATCGGTACAATATATAAGATAAGAAGACCTTTGATAAAGTGTCTAGACCAAATTATGGAACATATTAAGTGGAAAATGAATTCCACTACACTTGATAGCAGTAATTAAGAAAATTATGAGAAAACAAAAATAAATCAAAGGGAACCAATACATATAACAGGAGGAGTTAGACAAGGTTGTCCACTATCAACCACTCTTTTTAACATTTATTTTGACGACTTGATAAGATCATGGAAGCAAATGACGACTGGGGGAATTAACTTAGGAAATATGGTATTAAAAACAGTAGCCTTTGCAGATGATCAGATTTCAAAAGCAAAAACAGAATAACTACAAAGAATGCTGTATATACTAAATGAAACATCAAAAATATACAACATGGAAATATCATCAGAAAAATAAAAAACAATGGCCTTCAAGGGCGCTCATCCAGTTCGAAATGAGATCTTCTTGTATCTTGTAAGCCCATGTTTCCCTTAACAGAGATTTAGGCGCTCTCCCCTATAGGGAAGAATTTGAACCATACTAATTTAGTTACACTTGTTTTCGTATATATGTCCTTTGAGTGGTCCGTGGTCAGCGTTCTGCCTCATACTGACGTCTAGGAAACCAAGGTAGTACTAGGACGGGAAAATTCGATAAATTTTGCTTAGAGGCCTTTCATTCAGGCTTAAGGATCTTTTACGAGCCTGAAAATCTTCAGACTCGGGACCCACGGCTTAAAGTCCCTCCCGGAGGACTTGCTCCTAGGATTTTTCCGTCCTAAAAATCCATCGACCCCGGCCGGGTTTGAATCCGCGACCCTTGGGACCAGAGGCAAAGAGCATAACCACTAGTCCACCGCGGCCGATTCGGACAAAGATAATATTAGAAAATAAACCAATAGAACAAGTGGTAAGATATAATTTCCTAGCTTGCGAAATATCACACACAGCGGAAACAGATATAAATAACAAAGTAAGTAAGTTTAATTTATATAACAGGAACACAAAAAAGAACTTAGAAAAAATAAAGCCAGGAAAGGCAATGGTGGTGCCTATTATTGCTTATGGATCCGAAACATGGACAGTGACAAGACAACAATCTGCCAGAATACAAGCTGCTGAAATGAGATTCCTCAGACCAATAGCAGGATATCAAAGAACAGACAAATAACATAACACAGAAATAAGACAACTAACAATAGAGGAATTAAACTCAATAATAGAGAAATACAGAACAAACTGGAAAGAACACTTGGCAAGGATGTCTGAGAATAGAATACCAAAAGCAGCATACAGCTATTCACCACGAAGAAGAAGAAGTTTGGGAAGACCAAAGAAAAGATGGAAACAGCCGCAATTTGGAGCCAGAACAAGCTAGTAAATAAGCCCAAACCGTGATGAAGAATAAGAAGAAGAAGAAGAAGATTAACATAACAAGTAGTCCGCGGAGTGGTTTTAACAATTCCATACTTTTATGGAGTACTATATAGGCTATATGTAAACCCCATCCCAATTTGAGTACTGCAAACCATTAACATCTCATTGTTAGTAAGAACGGTTATTTTTAAACAAAACTTTATCTTCGAATATCTAGAATTTTTTAGGAAAAACATTAAACTTTATTTTGAATTGGGGCTGATAATATCATCCCGAAGTTACAGAATCGGAAGATAAAACACAAAGGACTCCAAATTCAAGTTGGAAGTGTTCCAATGTAATAAGCATCAGTGGAGCGATTCAGCACAGGATAACAGTAACCCACAATAATCCCAATTACTAACTCTACTAGCCTCTATATTCTTTGTTGAGAAGCCACATTTTCCCCTTTACGTGTCATACGCCGTAAGCATCAGTGTTATCGCTTTCTTGAATTTATAAAATGATTTTCCAATTACACTTTTTGAACTAAATTTCTCTTAAACTTCATAAAATGAACTTTTTTGCGCGATATTGCGTTCTGTCGTTCTTACAGCAATGGCGACCATGATTCAAAGTTCAATTTCCTAAATTTCGGGATTGCTAACCTAAATAATTGCACTGTAATATTATATATTATCTACCTCGTGCGGGAAGCAAAACCACTGCCCTTTATGTATACTACGTACAATGTATATACAAAAATATATCCAAAAGGCAGTATTAATATACATTATACGAAACAAATCACTACATATTAAATGAATTGAACTTCATTTGAAACAATAAAAAACAATAAATTCGTGCTTGCTGTCATTTTATGACTGATTGGTGTCACGGCCTGCTGTAGTCTCAACTGAACTATTTTCGGCATTTACCGTATAAAGATTGGCCACACTATTAACGTTACTCAGTTGTTTATAATGAACGCAAATATTTCCAACAAAGATTTTTTTTGCTATTATTTAATTATTTTGAAAACACTATCGCCCAAAAAATAATGTAAAACGCACGTTTGTGAAGTGTTTTACAGTATCTCGGAAATTAAACACCTCGCTATCGCTCGGTTTTTAATCATATCCTCGCTTCTGTAAAAACCACTTCCTAACCTCTCATTGTAATATACTATGTATTACGGTGTTATTCTAATACAAAGATTAAATATCGAATTTACTATGGGAACATGGGAATATGCAGTTTTCTGAAAATAAAAAGTGTTAAGTTTATAAAGCTATATATTTACAGTGAAACAGCTTGTCACAGTTATATCTTAATAAAAAAAACTTGTATCAAGGCCTAGATATGAGGAGCCTAGATTTTACCTAGCTTTCACCAGTTTGAGATTATATGTCAGTAGCAACAGACGACGCAAGAAGGTCGCTGATGTCAGAAGCAAAACAATAACAGTAACTCTTATCCTTTTGCTGAAGATGGAAGTCGGTTTCCGAAACGTTTAAAAAAATAACCTAGTTGAGAACGACGGCACCTGCCAGGTATTTATTTTAATATTTTAGTTTGAAATTTAGAATTAATCTTATTTATGATTTTAAGGCTTTGTTCTAGTCTTCATAGCTAATTCACTGGCACTAACGAATTCATAGTTTTATGGCCGCGCTGATTAAGCTATCCATACATCCCTAACCGGAGCTGACGTTTTCCAATCATCCCTTGTATAATCATGGTTAATGGTATTATCACACCTCATCATTGATCCACCTGATGGGCGGTTTCCTACAAAAACTTTCCATGCCCCTGTATCATATCCCCTTCGTACTACATGTCAGAGAGAACAACATGTGTTGTGGTATTTTGTGTTTAGCTGAAAAGGCACGTTTCGGACACGACTCCCTATACTAAACGCAATCGTGTTAGTCCCCACTATATGTTCTCAAAGTTTGTAATTGGAATTTAGTTACATCCCGTATGTTCAGTAAATTTAAAATTAGTAAAATTATTCAAACGTAGTTCTTAGGAAGATGTTTTGGGCCAAAAAGAGATGAACAGACGGTGAATGGAAAAAAAACTACGTAATAGTGAGCTACATGATATGTATAGGAAGCCGGATATAATAAGAACAGTTAAGTCTCGTAGGCTGCAATGGAGAGCACATGTGGAACGTATGGGGGATGAAAGGCATGCATGTAAACTTCTGGTAGGAAAATCAGAGGAAAACGCCCAGTTGCTAGACCAATAATGAGGTGGGAGTATAACATTATCCATAATTTGATGGAAATAAATTATACAGGGGATGATTTAAAAACATTAGCTCAGGATAGGGATGTATGAAGAGCTTACATCCGCGCGGCCATAAACTAAGGGTTCAATAGAGCCAGTGAGTTAGTTATTGAAACGTAAACAGATTGAGGATTGACAATTTCATGGAAGATTAATGTTGGCAGTGCTGGAAGGAATGGTTGTTGTTTCTCTACATCCTATCGAGAAAAATACCTTCTCAAGAGGCTATATGTGAAGAACTCTCGGGTTAAGTGAGCAAAAGAATGAGTCTTTACCCTTAAAGGAACAGTAAAGTACACAAACTCATTAGTTTAGCTGTGGAAAAGTTCAGAATTCTCTCTGAATAATACAAAGGTTTTCCAGAGATCCCCGAGGAATTGCTCAATGCTTCTTATTGATCGATTAAAGCCCTCCTTTTGTAGTACTGCTCTTCTGGCGCTCAGAAACTATCTCACAAATAAATATCTTAACTCAATATCGACTACTCCCACAATAAGAGTAGATTGGATTGGATTATTTAACCCATGGCCCAATGACCAATCACATTTCAATGATTTTTTATTTACAACAAAAGTACATCATATTAAAGAAAGCTCCTCCTTTTTAACATTCTGAATAGTTCATAGCATTATTTTGCAGTTACTGGCACTCTAAGAAACTCGGCTATCAGATTGTATATAAAGTGGATGAATGTCAGCAGATAACGCATGCGGGAGATAATATAAACACGTTTGTAGCAATTGATTATACCAAAAAAAATCACTGTTCGCACTTTCTTAAACGAATTATTTTCGAGGAAATGACGTTGCAGAAAAATTGAATTGACATATTTACATAATATGATATCATAAATTAATTAATACCTATAATGTTGGTTACAAATTTCTCCACTAGGGTGAATTCTTACAATATTGCGATCCTTTGACAATAAATAATACAATCTGGTTTCAGTGATGAACAAAAGAAGCAAATGAAGCGTACCAATCGTTTCTCATTTGTTTTCAAATATCGCCGTTTACATTAAATATATAAATATTTTAAATAACTATAGTTAAATAATTATTTGTGAGTAAACAGCTTAATTCTATTCGTTAAATAGTCCTAAGAAATGCCACTCTTGACTTCCAAATTCTCATAAGTAATGCCACGAATGATTTCCAAATTATCGATAAATTCACGACTCACGAAGTGAGGAGTGAATTTATTTAGAGAATTTGGAAATCAAGAGTGGCATTTGTTAGGACTATTTAACGAATAAAATTAAGCTCCTCACTAAAAAATAATTATTTGGATATAGTTACCGGTGTTTTAAAACATTTAAAACATAGTTAAGGTAAACGGCGATGTTTGAAAACAAATTAGAAATGTGAGGTTATGTATGTATATTCACTGCAACTCGATCATATTATTTATTGCCAAATAGGATCGCAATATTGTAAGAATGCACTCTAGTGGAGAAATAACGAAACACATCAAACTATTATAATCAACATTATAGGTTAATCATTTATATTTTGAATAAACAACTCGGTAAAATCTCTGAATGTGATTCATTATTTGCTATATTCAATGTACTTGTTGGAGAAAAATAATGGTCTAACCTATTCAGAATATTAAAAAAGGAGGAGCTTTCTTTATCACAAAAGCAGGAGCTGATAAAGAGAAATCGATAAAGAGCGAGGTGAAACACGACTGTCATTGGTGTAAAACAGAATTTATTGAAACGTGATTGGTCATTGACTACCATTTGTGACATGAGTTAAATAGTCTAGATAAATTGGAAATCACTCGTGGCATTACTTATGAAAAACGTATGGGCTCTGGTTCTCAATGTCCGTAACACGGCAACCTTGTACAAATCCACTGAATTATGTGATTACTAAAATTGTTTCATTTTCATTCTTCTTCTTAATAAGGCGCTACCGCTTAAATTGGAGAATGCTTTGGCCTTCTCAACGAGTTCTTTCCACACTTTTATATCCTCGATACATTTGTTCCATTTTTTTATCTTAGTCAATTTTATATAATTTGCATCATCTTCCCATATTTTTTTTTTGGGTCGTCCAATATATCATCATCTTCTTTAACGGATTAGGTATTTGCCTATTCCGATCTCACATCTGTTCAGCCCAGCGATTTATCATATGACATTGCTGAGAAAGATCTTTTTACGTGGTGGGTTTCCAGCCCGATGCACAACCCCCAACATGGAGTACCAGAGGTTTTCTGTTGGGATCCCTTTCCCTTAGAAGGTTGCCTACTCCTCCGCTGACGAGAGTTCTCTTCCCAGGTTTATTGTCAGAATTTCCCTTCTCTTACACCCTTACCAATGTTTTTCCCATGGGACTCGAACCAGGGCAAGTCCCTTAGATCTGCGCCACCAAGGCTTCTTCCCTTAACCACTCGGCTATGGCGCGGGACACATGGAACTAAGGGCTTTGCTTTATTTATGAAGGAAGCCATATTCAGGACTTTTACGCGCCGAAAAGTCCACAGACCTGTCAGAGTTTGAACCCGCAAACTCGGAATCAAAGGCAAGCATTAATCTACCGGGCCTACGATTTATTTGCAGAAAAAAGAAACTAAAGTGACATAAATGAGCAAACTTTTAAATCGAGTGCTACGGTATAACAAATAGTGTAAGTAAAGTAAACCCTTTTTGTCAAAATTACAGATGAAACCTCTCTTTCCAATGAAGAGAGATTGAGTAAGCTTCAACCATACAGTAGAGGTCACTCTGAACAGCGGTCTGGTGTAGGCCTAAACAAGAGCAGGATTCAGTCTTCCGCGAAATCGGGATCCAGATAAGGAGGTCGAGTGTCTACCCCCTACGGCGCTACGGAGCCGCCACTAAATATTGTAGACTATGTTAATATTTAATAATATAAGTTGCGGATTGACTGTTCGAAACATTTGGAGTGAATTGTAACTAATGTAAAGTCATCATCACCATAGTCCATTCATGAATTTAGACCATTAGTTAAGTCCACCGCTGTGGTCTCGAGGTAGCGTGCTGCCTTGTCACGCACCGGCCCGGGTTTGATTCCCGATCGGGACAGGCTCCTGGGTGAAGTTTTTTTTTGGGTTTTTCCTCACCTGTAAGACGAATGTCAGGAAACTTAGGACCCAACGGTCCCCGAAAAGCATCCATAGCATGAAAATGCTATGATTGCAGTGAAAGACCTGCCCTCGGGTAGAATTACTATAGAATAGAAGTTGGTCTGTTTCGGTCTCAATAGAAACATCATCCAAAAGTCTTTTGAGTGGACGTCCTGCAGGTTGATAGCTTAACATTTGCTTGGGTATAAACATTCAACTCTGCCGAGTATCGAACTCGGGCCCGCGAGTGCCCTTTGCACCAATCTGTGTAAAGTGGTTATTCTAAAGTATTGCTGAAATCAGATGTTACAGAAAACTATTCTAACCCCTTCCCTGTGTAATCATATACAATGGCCGCATCAATCATAGAATAATATCGTGTTTACGAAGGAATATTCATATCTAGTCATGATGGTCGCAATGCCTGGTCGAGGGATGAGATGAAATAAAGACCCTATTATTAAATGACTGTAATAAGCAATAATGTCTGTTGATCAGAACTGTCGCACCATCACAAGGGCAAATTAAATAGAACGAAGTGGATGACATGAGATTGGTGTGACCGAGACGCGAAATCGGGATCCAGATATGGAGGTCGAGTGTCTAACCACTTGCGCTACGGAGCCACTACTAAATATTGTACATTGTGTTAATTTATTTTTGTATTAATTTAGTTTATAAGGTAAATGGTACAAATTCCAATGAAAATGTCTTTATCAACTTCTTAAATTACTTGAATCCACCTCACTCGTTAATTTATTAGTAACCTCAAAGTCTATTATGATAGGCTCTGCTAGCAGAAGATGCAGTGACACTGAGGAACATGCTGATGGAGCTAAATGATATGTGCGAGGATTATGGGATGAAGATAAATATAAATAAGACAAAGGCCATGATTATAGGAAAGAAGCCAGGGAAGATAAACATGAGGATTCAGGATGAGGCCATTGAGCAGGTGGATAGCTTTGAACCGAAAGTACGATTTTCGGTTCGCTACTGTAGTGCCGTTATCCTCCCTGGACAGTAAAATTCGTGAACTATGCCAATATCCTTTCTCTATGCATCTACCCCTACTCTCCTTTCTTCCTCTCCTGTTGCGTTGTTTGTGATGCGCATCTCCCCTTCTGCCTCGGAACGCTCAAATACGCAATGCACATCAAGAACATTATCATTCGATCGGAACTTTGAGTTGAGACAACGTCGTCTGGAGCCGCGAGCGGCGTGGTTTAAGTTTTGGTCCTGAGGACCGGGGAAAGACTACCCTGGCTTGGACCGTGGTATGAATATTGTTTGAGGTATGATATAGTTATGTGATGTTAAAGATTATTATTTATTTTCTTTTTGTTGAATGATCAAGTATTTACATTTGTTATATTTTTCATCCACTTCAGACGTCTTGTTTATATTAAACATCATTTTCATATTTATCCTGGTTAATGTTCAAGTTATTTATGTGCATGTTGCTGTTTGATATTCCTGTACTGAAACTTACTTATTTAGGAGATCATTCTAGCTTCCTTTATTTTCCGTCTAGCTTTCATGATTAATAACAATAATGATACATTCAATTTAAAGTACTCTAGTGTCTTGAGATCTATTGATTTATGTTTAAGTGTTTAGGAAAGAAAGATGAATCAATCTTTGCCTCTTATGGGCCCGGGCAAAGGCTTTTGATTAATAACCTTGGATGTAATGAACTCTACACTAATATATGCAACGGAAACAAAAGACGATACACGGCGGCGCAGAGCGTGGTTATATACACCGCACAGCTTCAAATACTTGTGTTGTACTATCAGTAGTAACATGAACTGCGGTCAAGAAGTAAAGCAGAGGATAGCAATAGCAAAAGAAGCTTTCAACAAGAAGAGAAGCATTTTCTGCCGACATTTGGCAAAAGAATTACGGAAGAGGCTAATGAAGTGCTTTGTGTGGAGTGTAGCATTGTATGGTGCAGAGACTTGGACATTACGACAGAATGAGGGAAAGCGACTGGAAGCTTTTGAGTTGTGGATATGGAGAACAATGGAACGTATAAAATGGACAGACAAAGTAAGAAATAAAGATGTGCTAGACATAGTGGATGAAAGAAGAACAATACTGGAACTCATAAAGAAGAGGAAAAGAAATTGGATTGGCCACTGGCTAAGAAGAAACTGCCTGCTGAAGGATGCCCTAGAAGGAATGGTCAACGGAAAGAAAGTTAGAGGCAGAAAAAGGCATCAGATGATAGACAATATTAAAATAAATGGTCTGTATGGAGGTACAAAAAAGGAAAGCTGAGTTAAGGAAAGAGTGGAGAATGCCGAGTTTGCAGTGAAAGACCCGCTCTTGAGCAGAACATTATGAATGAAATTGGTTATAAGCTATTATATTCTCCTTATTTTGAATGTTTTATCTTTTACCATTTCTCATTATATATTTAATCTTTCTTTAACTTAAAACTGATAAATTGTTTATGTTCAATAAGCCTATTTCTCGTAACAGTAGAATGAATTTCACAGAGTTAAGACCCTTTATATTCTGCAGCAATGTAAAGTTTTTTTTAGGAACGGATTATATAGCAGAAAAGTATATTTCGAAAGCTGGTGTTTACAGATTGTTTTCAATTACTACTAAACCGATTGTATTTAAATTTATCTTGGATATGAAGCAAAACAGAGGGTTACATTTTTAATGTTACATGCTTTATAAAATAAACTCCCATAAATTGAATAAAACGTACACTTCACAGAATGAAAGATCTTTCTAAAATAAGTTTATGAGGAGAAATTGTAAAATAGAAAAAAAAAACTCCGTGCTTTTCCCGACAGAATAATCCAATATTGTTTCTCTACAGGAGCACAATGTTCTTCTCTTTATAAAAAGTTATATACTTAACTTCAACAACCTACTCAAATTTTGTAATCCTAAAAATTAAAGCTAAGTACTGTCATTATCATTAGTAATGCCACGAGTGATTTCCAAATTATCGATAATTTCACGACTCACGAAGTGAGGAGTGAATTTATCTAGAGAATTGGAAATCAAGAGTGGCATTTGTTAGGACTATTTAACGAATAAAATTAACCTGTTTACTCACAACTCATTATTTAACTATAGTTATTTTTAAATATTTATATATTTAATGTAAACGTCGATGTTTGAAAACAAATGAGAAACGATTGGTACGCTTCATTTGCTTCTTTTGTCCATCACTACAACCAGATCATATTATTTATTGCCAAAGGATCACAATGGTGTAAGAATGCACCCTAGTGGAGAAATTTATAACCAACGTTATAGGTATTAATTAATTTTTGATGTCCTATTGTAAATATGTCAATTATATTTTTCTGCAATGTCATTTCCTGGAAAATAATTCGTTTAAGAAAGTGCAAACAGTGGTTTCTTTTTTTTTTTTTTTTTTTGATGGTATAATCAATTGCTACAAAATGTTTTTATATTATCTCCTGCATGCGCTATCTGCTGACATTCATGCAATATATATATGTGTGTACAATCTGGTAGCCGTATTTCTTAGAGAGTCAATCACTGCAAAATAATGCAATGATCTATTCAGAATGTTAAAAAGGGGGGAGCTTTCTTTAATATGACAAACTTTTGTCGATAAATTTGAGGCGAAACATGACTGTGATTGGTTGTAAATAAAAAATCATTGAAATGGGATTGGTCATTGACTCCCATTTGGGGCATGAGTTAAATAGTCAACATTCCGATTGAGGATCTTTCCACTTTTCAGCGGTTGCCCTTTTACCAGCCGGCTGCTGGCCCTTCACATCCACATGTGTCAATCACAGAGGTAGTTGATCAACAGCCAGTGTAGGGGTGACATGTGGTTAGCATGTCGAGTCCCCCAGCCGTTATAGCTGGTTCCTCAACCTGGAGCCGCTACTTATTGTAGCTACCCAATTGCCTCACGATGCTGGGTGGGCACCGGTCCCATACTGGCCGAAATATCATGAGAAAATGTCTTCCCCCATGGAGACTCGAACCAGCGCAAGTCCCGTAGCTCTGCGTCAAGGCTTCCTACCTTAACCACTCGGCTACGGCGCGGTCAACATAAATTTCTAATTTCTATAGACCATATCACAAGAACCGGTTAGAACGTATGAAAGGAAACAGCTGTACGGATAAAATTAAAATAATTCTGCTAAATTGTAATTAATTGCTATAAAATATCCATCCATTTAGAGTAATTCTTACCGAGGACATGTCTTTCACTGCAATCATAGAACTTTCATGCTACGCTTTGCAGCTTTACTACGGAATTAGAGGTGTGGTAGCTTCCCGTTGCTTTCCACACCGGTGAAGGATGATTATGATAAGGATGATGATGGCCGGATGATTTTTGGGGACCATTGAGCCCTAAGCTTCCCGATAAAAAAAAACCTCACCCAGAAGCCTGTCCCGACTGGGAATCAAACCCGGGCCCGCTGCGTGACAAGGCAGCACGCTACTTCGACACCACAGTGGTGGACTGCTATAAGATACAGATGTTCAAATTGTATCAATATGTTGTGATTTTCCTATCTTGAACACGCAAAGATATTAAAACTTATTGATAATTTAAACGGAAACTGGTGTTTTATACATCGGCAACATTTGTTTAAATTTATGTTCAGGTAGCTCTGAACGAAGTACTCTCGCATCTATATTCTGGTCTGTATTCTTATTGGAGTCTTGGTAAAAAATGGAACGAGCGAAACTCTTTTTTTATTAACATTAATTTATGGTTAATTCATCCAGTTATTTTGATTAAAAGACTACGTTAATGAATTACCTATTCACTGTATGGCAGCAGTACGCCGTTTTCATGTTATTTCATAGCTTTTTAACTAAATAACGTAGATTAGATGATAAGAAGCATACGGCTCTATCCGTATAAATATCTCCTACTTTTTATTTTTTATGAGATTACTGTGATGTCAGTTTCAATATTTTTTAATGTTTTTAGCATCATAAATAAAAATAAATAATGACTGCTATGTTGACTAGCATAATGGCCGTCAGATATATAGCCTACATATTGCTAATAGTGTGCAGTAGTCTTGGATATCCGAGGAACAATGCTCGAGTCTTATATCTGTATTGTGCCTAAGCAGAGTTCTTTCACAACCATATTGCAAAAATCAGTGTTAACCCTGTTTGTGTGTTCGTTTTTTTTTGTCGGGTATGAATAAAAATGAAATAAAAAAGTATAATAGAAATTTAATAACTAACTCACTGGCTCTATCGAACCCGTAGGTCCATGGCCGCGCGTACTTAAGCTCTCCATACATCCCTATCCTGAGCTAATTTTTTTCCAATCATCCCCTGCATCATACACTTCCCTCAAATCATGCATAATGTTATTCTCCCACCTTATTCTTGATTTCCTACAAGAAGCTTCATGCATGTCCTTCACCCTCAATACGTGCCACATGTCCTGCTCATCGCAGTCTACGAGACTTAACTGTTCTTATCATACCTGGCATCCTACACATATCATGTAGATCGCTATTATGTAGTTTTCTGCATCCACTTGTCTGTTAATCCCTTTTTTCTGAGAACTTTATTTTCAAATACTCGTAATATTCTTTCCTCCCTTAAAGTAAGGGTCCATGTTTCGCATCCATATAATATAACAGGGAGAATAACTGTTTTATATATTTTTTCAGTTTAATATTTTTTTCAAAGAGTAGATAAATTTGGATCCAAATCATAAACTTAAAATAAAGGGAAACATTGTTTAAAAGAAAACGCAGACTAAAAAAGGAAGAAAATATGACAAAACTTGGTATCTTGAGAAAAATGTCTCGTTTTGTTATCGCGTATAATTGGATATATGCTTAACATTTCCAACCTGTCCCTAGTATAACTACAATGTTACTACATGGAACAGATTGAAAGTGGAATTTCATGTTAAAACCCCTAGTGGCATGATTGTCAAATATATCTCTAATAAAGATCAAATGTACCCCACCAAATTATATGTTTTAATACAAATCAATCCACATGGCATTAGGAGTTTGTATGTACAAATTTCATAATGCACGCGACTAAAAATAATTTATTTTTTATGATGATCTTGAAGAAGATTTTCGGGCTATAGGCCGTGGTCGTGAGGCTTGTAGTTCCCCGACGTTTCGCCAGAGACTGCGTCTGGCATCCTGAAGCCTCACGACCACGGCCTACAGCCCGAAAATCTTCTTCAAGATCATCATAGCAACTCCGGGCGTGAAAGTCTACGTGAATACAATTTATGTTTTCTTGATATTTTGACGATATTCAATTTAGCTCGATTACTGTCAATCTAACAATTCACACAATTTGTCTCAAACATAGTTTGATCGTTTTTATTATTGTTATAAGAAAAGATCAAGTGGCATGAACCATTTGCATCCAGGTAATACAGCGGACTAAGTTTATTATCGCCCGCAAATAAGTTATCCTTCAAACAGATTTTACAGTCACCTGCCTACTTCGGGGGTTTCCCTCTGGTTTTCCTACAAGGAATTTCCATGTCCCTCTTTCATTCCCCATTCATGCCACATGCCTTGCAATCGCAGTCTACAAGACTTAACTCTTCTTATTAGATCTTTATAAAATAGCCAATCGGCCGCAGTGGACTAGTGGTTATGCTCCTTGCCTCTGGTCCCGAGGGTCGCGAGTTCTAACCCGGCCGGGGTCGATGCATTTTTTTAGGATGGAAAAATCCAAGGGGCAAGTCCTCCGGGAGGGACTTTAAGCCGTGGGTCCCGAGTCTGAAGATTTTCAGGCTCGTAAAAAATCCTTAAGCCTGAATGAAAAGGCATCTAAGCAAAATTTACCGAATTTTCCCGTCCTAGTACTATCTTGGTTTCCTAGATGTCAGTATGAGTCGGAACGCTGACCACGGACCACTCAAAATGACAACTATACAAAAACAAGTGTAACTAAATTAGTATGGTTCAAATTCTTCCCTGTAGGGGGAGAGCGCCTAAATCTCTGTTAAGGGAAACATGGGCTTACTAGACAAGATATAATAGCCAATTCGACATATTGTTTTTTTATTCAGAAAATTGTCGCTATGAAAAATGTATTATATAGATTGTTTTATTTCACTTAATGCAGAGAATATCACATTACAATTTACGCACTAATGCCCACACATCTGTGTTAAGAGAACAGAAAAATAAAATATGCCAAACATAATGAGATTACGAACGCTACACTTCACAATTTCAAAACAAATAAAAACGAATACAAATGAAGACGTCTTTCCAAGTAGGAATACATTTATAAAACTCCAGGAGTTGGTGCTGCTGTTCTCTAATCCGTTTTATATCTTAAGGAGTATGGGATTATCAAACACAGTGCAAGTTCTTTTTTTTTTATTTGTTGTTTGCAGAACTTTCTCTATACTGTAGCACTTTAGCAAGAAATGTGTAACTTGGGTTTTCACTGATTCTACTGAATTATAACAACTCGCAAGAAACAAACAATGCATTGACTAAGCTACAATTCATTCTGCTCGCTGAAGAGTATTAAATATAACTAAAATAATTTTATTTTTTTAATCACATTTACAAAAATGAGACTACAAAAATTATACTGTAGTTTATCATACTGTAATAGTAAAGAATTGTTTGAGGGATTAAGCAATAAACTATGGAATTGTCTAAACTCACAATTAAAAATAAAATTCACAATATAAAATAAAATTCACGAACGCCGAGAGTTAGTGCTGGAACCATTAATTTCAGTATATTGGCTTTCTCCTGAAAGATTGATACCAATCAATGTTTGTATCTTAAACAATTTATAGAGCTATTTACTATCACTAAGATAACTTGCATTATGCGTAAATATATCATCATCATCATCATAGTACATTCACGAATTTAGGCCATTTGTTGACCTGTTTCGGCCTCAAGAGAAACACCATCCAGAAGTCTTTTGAGTGGACGTCCTGGTCTTCTTCTTCCTGCAGGTTGATATCTTAACATTAGTTTGGGCATTCTGTGATCTTCCATTCGATGAACATGTTGTATCCATCTTGACTTATAATCAGAAATTTTGTTTTCTAAAGATTCCATGTGTAATTCTTCTAAGATGTCTTCATTTTTTTTGTGATCTAGTAGTGTGTATCCTGCAGTCTTCCGAAGATATCTCATTTCAGCAGATCTAAGTCTCTGTATATCCTTCTGTTTCAACGTGCGTAAATATATAACTGTATTAATAACTGGTGCCAAAACAAAAATTTGATGATAATGGAAATGATATGTGGCCGTTTCTTTAATAGCCTACTGGTATTTCTAAATGTCAATATACAGAAACGGCTGTTCTTAATATTATACAGAAAGTTTTTAATACCACTCATATATCATCATCATCATCATCCGGTATCATGGCAGCTGCCGCCGTCTTCCGGAAACCAAACGCCATCCTCTCTGTCCATCCATTGATCTTCTTCCAATCCTCTGATATTCATAGCTGCTTGTACCCCTTCTATCCAAGTTTTCTTCGGTCTTCCTCTCTTCCCCCTTTCCATTGAGATCCATTCCATAATAATTTTAGGCAATCTTTGCTCTGGCATTCTTTTGACATGGCCATACCACAGTAATATTTTATTTTCTATAATGTCTATGATGTCCGGCTTCTCTTGTACACCCACAATTTCTTTTATTTCTTTATTTCGTATTCTATCCATTCTAGATTTTCCAGCTGATCTTTTTAAAACATCCATTTCTGTACTTAAAATTATTTTCATTTCCCTGGTAGGAATTTGCCAGAATTCACCACCATATGTTAAAATGCTCTGAATTATGGTTTGATATATTTGTAATTTTCTATTTTTTGTAATATTCTTGCTCCACCAAACAGAGTTTAAAGCATTTATTGCTTGTTTTGTTTGTACGATTCTATTTTTAATTTCCACCCTGTTATCACATGAATGGTCTAATTTTGTTCCTAAATAAGTGCATTCAATACTAGGTTTTAGTTCTTCTCCATTGTTGAAATATATATTTTCCATTTCTTCTCCTATACACAGATATTTAGTTTTCTCTATATTTATATTAAGTCCCCATTTTTCATATTTTTCTTTTAGTTTTTTTGCCAATATATATATATATATATATATATATATATAATATGCTTTGTTTACTTTTTCAAATATTAAATATATTTATGTTGAGGTAATATTTAGCAATAATATTTGCACTAATGACTTCCAATTATGAAGGAAAGGAGGGTCGTAAGTTAAGCTTACCAGCCTCAAAATAATAGTTTTAATATGAGAATATCTTATTACCGAAATTTTAGTTAGTAATTATATATATATATAATACAATACTTATGAACTGAGACGAGTAGAAAGGGATGTAAGTGATTTTTTAGTAAAAAAGAGTTTGATGCATAATTACATTCTTGAAGCATAATTTTATTTATTGGGTCTCGGTCTGGGCGACGGGTTTTTCTCTTCAAATATGATTTGTCCTTCGATGGGAGGTGTTGGATTAATAATAAAATCGTCAATAGAAGCCCTACTGGCTATAAAGTAGTGTTAAATTCCCAATAAATGTCTTCTTAACCAAGAAGCCGCCATTTGCAAAGATAGTGCCCTCAGGGGTCCTCATCTAGGGGATATGTGGATGGCGACCACAAGGTGCCCAAGCTGTGCAAAACATTTCTTCCACTTACTTGTGTTTCGCACTCTTTTAACTTTACTATCTAACCTCTCTTGGTTAACTCTTGTTTTTTTTTGACGCCGACGCTATTAGGGTATCCGAGGGCTAGGGAGTCTTTCCTTTCTTCCATTTCTTCTTTCCTTTATTTTCTTTTCTTCTCCAGAAAAGCCTGACCAGAGGCTATAAGATGGCAGCCCCATCACTGGTCTTGCCTTCCTTTGGCCAGCAACCAATCGAAGGGACTATTATTATGCTTTCAAGTCTTATACGAGAATTTCCCTCAAACGCTGGAGGGAAAATTTTCTATAGGATCGTAACAGGCCTTGGCCTAATACTTGGAAGGAAGAAGAAGCATGGGGATGTAAGTGTATGCGATAAGAGTAAATAAATAATTAATTATTGTTTTAATTTTCAATTACCTATGATTTTCTTACACAATTTCAATTTTAGACATATTTTTACAATTACGCCCATTACTTCTAACCGTCTCAAATAGTACAAATTGTTTCATATATGAATATATGATATAGTCCCGAAAATTCTTTAAATAGAGGTGATTATGTCGAACTGTTGTATGAAAAGGCAGAGATGCATTCCGAACTAAAAGCCCATTTAAATTTACAAAAGTTTTTTTTTTCAGGACTTTCGAGTGACATTCAACATGACATAATATATACAATTAAATAATTCATGGTTCGAGATATTAACTAACTAACTCACTCGCTCTATCGAACCTGTAGGTTCATGGCCGCGCGGACATAATCTCTCCATATATCCCTATCGTGAACTAATGTTTTCCAATCATTTCCTGTATAATCTACTTCCCTCAAATCATAGTTAATGTTATTCTCCCGCCTTATTTTTGGTCTACCAACTGGGCGTTTTCCCTCTGGTTTTCTTACAAGAAGCTTCCAAGCATATCTTTCATCCCCAATTTGTACCACATGCCCTGTCCATCGCAATCTTTCTTACTTACTTATTTACTCACTGGCACTATCGAACCCGTAGGTTCATGGCCGCACGGACATAAGCTCTCCATACATCCCTATCCTGAGTTAATGCTTTCCAATCATTCCCTGTATAATCTACTTCCCTCAAATCATAGTTAATGTTGTTCTCCCACCTCATTCTTGGTCTACCAACTGGGCGTTTTCTCTCTGGCTTTCCTACAAGAAGTTTCCATGCACATCTTTCATTCCTCATACGCGCAACATGTCCTGCCCATCGCAGTCTACGAGACTTAACTGTTCTTATTATATCTGGCTTCCTATAAAGACCATGTAGTTCACTGTTATGTAGTCTATTCCATTCACCTGTCTGTTCATCTCTCTTTGGTCCAAAAATTTTCGTCCATCGCATTCTACGAGACTTAACTATTCTTATTATATCTGACTTCCTATACACATCATGTAGCTCACTATTGTGCAGTTTTCTCCATTCACCTGTCTGTTCATCTCTTTTCGGCTAAACAATTTTATTAAGAACTTTATTCTTAAATACTCGTAATATTATTTTCTCCCGTAAAGTAGAGTCCATATTTATCTAATTCCCGCGTTAATATCTATAGCGCTCCGCTATTATATAAAGTCCTAACATTCTATGTTCCTAGGAACATGTCCCTGTGTTTGAGCCTTTGGCATGGATTCCCTGAAGCAGTCCCCGCCCGGAGAACCGAATGGTGGACTATTTTACCTCCCGAGAAAATACCCTGGAACCCATGTCCGCATTTCTCGATGGTTGTATTTTTATGGTGAAAGATGATTCGAGAAATTAAGAAAGTAATTTAGCCTCTTTTGTCGCTATCATCCTAATTGTCAAGACAGGTATCAGTAGGCCTATATAGTCACAATTATCGACAATAATGCGGGATGTGAAGAATAGCGGCAGTGTTGAGGAAATATACGTGGGTTTCAGGAACATAACCGAGAGCTCCTCCATAAAAACTCAATCTCAACATTTCTTGTTTTTAATATTTTAGCAGAATGTTATTGTGAGAAAAAGTTAGTTGCACAGACTTATGATGGAGCAGCTGTTATGGAAGATTCACAAAACGGAGTTCAAATTGGATGCGCGAAATGCATCCCCAAGCACTATTTGTGCATCGCTATGCTCATAAACTGAACTTGGTTCTGTCATAATCTGCAAGTTACATAAAATAATGCAAAGCATTCTTCTCACTTTCACAAGTACATTCTTGAAGAGGACAGAAGTACTAGGTACGGAAATAAGAATTCGATTTTTGAAGATGAAATTACAACAGCATGGAAACTGTACATGAAAACAAAATCGAAATACATAATTTATTTAAGCACATGAATGAAAATTCTGAAGAGGGATCCAGACACAATGATTTCAGGTTTAAATCTACTTTACTTCCTTCACTTCCTTATTTTATTTTCCTCAATTTTTCTTTATTTAGATATACTCTTTCAAGTCCAACAAAAAAAATTGATACAATTTCAGCATAAAGAGTAATAATAATAATAATTATTAATTATTATTATTATTATTATTATCATTATTTATTTATTTATTTATTCTGGCATAGTTAGGGCTATAAGGCCCTCTATTCACCCAATCAGCACAAATTACAAGTACATATTTGAAAATATAAAAAAGTAAAGTGATCCCACAACAGGCCCGGAGACCCTTGGGATAGTAGGAGGTTAAGGCTCCCACTTTTTCTAGACAATCGGCACTTTATGTCAGCCGGGTTGTCAGTCCTGCGTGACGGCCGCCTTTACCCCCAGAACAAGTGTCTGGTACTCATTTCCGTTAGAGGCTGAGTCGACCCCAGGGCCATAGTGCCGCCAGAGGGTTTGGGTCAGTTTAAAAATCCTGACCCCAACGGGACTTGAACCCTCGACCTTCCGGCTTGTAGCTCAGTGCCTTAACCACTACGCTACGAAATATAGATTATATATATATATATATATAAGTATACACTATACTAATTATAAAGAATTAAAAATATATAAATGTTGCAATGGAAATTTCATGTACAAACAACATTTTATACGATAATAATAATAATAATAATAATAATACTTACGATAATAATAATAATGATAATAATTAATAATAATAATTTATTATTATTATTATTATTATTATTATTATTATTATTATTATTATTATTATTATTATTATTATTATTATTATTGTATAAATATGATACATTATACGAGAAACACCAATTAATATATATGTACCTTACACTAGGTAAAATGGAAATAAAGAGGTAGGAAAATACATCAAATGATAGACAATATTAAAATTAATGATTTATATGCAGATACAAAAAGGAAGGCTGAGTAAAGGAAAAAGTGAAGAATGTTGAGTTTGCAGTGAAAGACTGCTCTTGGGCAGAACACAATGAATGAACACTTGGTAATTATGAAGTCGAGGTTAGATCAAATATAAATTAAAGAAAAAGAGTACTGGTATCTATAATTTCACTGACCATCTTATTAGAGAATATTTTTAACTTTATATAGTAATGTCTAATATAAATCACGATTTACAGTGAGAATATTTTTATTCTATATGGAGTAAAATTGAAATCGCCATGTCTCATTTAGATCATGTATTATAGTTTGTAAAGAAAATTAAATTAGATACTGCTTCATTTGTACATAGGAAATTATTATATCGAAGACTGTTTTTTTAATCATTAATGTCATTAAATCTTACATTAGTCACAGAATCAGTGTTATTACAAAATTAAAATTCCTCTCCCTTTTTTAATTGCAGACATTTTAATAACTTTAAAAAGCAGAATAATTGACAGTAACTGTAAATCGAATTTGAATATTTACTTACTTACTCACTGGCACTATCGAACCCGTAGGTTCATGGCCGCACGGACATTAGCTCTCCACACATCCCTATCCTGAGCTAATGCTTTCCAATCATTCCCTGTATAATTTACTTCCCTCAAATCATAGTTAATGTTATTCTCCCACCTCATTCTTGGTCTACCAATTGGGCGTTTTCTCTCTGGCTTTCCTACAAGAAGCTTCCATGCAAGTCTTTCATTCCCCATACGCGCAACACGTCCTGCCCATCGCAGTCTACGAGACTTAACTCTTCTTATTATATCTGGCTTCCTATAAAGACCATTTAGTTCACTGTTATGTAGTCTTTTCCATTCACCTGTCTGTTCATCTCTCTTTGGTCCAAAAATTTTCCTAAGTACTTTATTCTCAAATACACGCAATCTCCTCTCCTCCCTTAAAGTAAGAGTCCATGTTTCGCACCCATATAACTGGTAGAATAACAGTTTTATATATTTTCAGTTTAACGTTTTTTGAAAGGAGTTGGGACATCAAGAGTCTCTGCAATGCATAATAGCACGCATTTCCAGAATTATTTAATTACATAAAAATAAACTTGGGCTGTTAGTCATGTTAAAAGAATGACAAGATAATTTATTTTTTATCTAATAATTCAATACGGCGCCTTTTTTAATCAGCTTTGATTTTAATCTCCTTTCGTTATCATTCTAATTTAGGCCTGTGTTGTATATTGATGTTATATCACAGTTTCATCTTGGCTAATATTTCATATTCTACAATAAATGATCTAGCGTAGAATTACACTGAGAGTTTTCTTGTGATATTCTTGCGCTGAGAAACTTACACTGTTGCTGCGAGTTTGCAAGGGTTCTGCAATATGTCACTGCCGGGTGTGTGGTCTAGTTTGGTTTCCCCCATGAATTTACTGTCCGAACCACGACTCCAACAAAATTAACGGTGTGCACAGTCATTTGCTTTAAAAAGAGGAAAAATAAGTTGAATGAGTCTGCAATTACTCTTAACAGGCTGTGCTCTGTCTAGAATAACAAGAAGAGTGTTATTTCGTAACTAGACCTCGGATTTTAAACGTTATTTCTATTTTTTTCCTGAAGGACTAAATATAATCCGATGACGTAAGTAGAAGTTATATGAAAATTTATACCACCTGGAAGAGTTTAACTGTGCCTAAAAATGCATATCTTACCCGTTAGGGCTACTTATTTTTGAACCTGAAGATTTAATTTTTCCTCAAAATAAATATGTTTATGTTTGTAAGCCCATGTTTCCCTTAACAGAGATTTAGGCGCTCTCCCCTACAGGGAAGAATTTGAACCATACTAATTTAGTTATGCTTGTTTTCGTATAGATGCCATTTTTGGGTGGTCCGTGGTCAGCTTTCCGCCTCATACTGACATCTAGGAAACCAAGGTAGTACTAGGACGGGAAAATTCGGTAAATTTTGCTTAGAGACCTTTTCATTCAGGCTTAAGGAATTTTTACGAGCCTGAACATTCAATAAACTGGAGTAATAACTTTATAATATAAACATCCCTGAGTTACCATATTCTACCCTGAGCGAACCGGCAAACCTTCCACCTCTGATGGTCTGAGTTTGCGACTCACCCTTTTGAGGTTCGGAGTCAGGCGGGATTTTCTCGGGGCTTCTCCAGTTTTCCTCTGCCAAAAAGTTAATTCACCACTTTTCCATATTTGTCCATTTTATTTCACCTACTCCTGGTATGGTACGAAAGACTTGTTTAACCAGCATCCCTGTAAATCGCAGACCTCTAATAATATGGATTTCATATCATCTCATCCCTCGATCTGTCATTAAGCAGGACACAGATAGATGGTTTATTTTACTATTATAGATTGTTGGTATAAAATAAGAGTCACGGTCCGGTAGATCGCTTAACACATTTCGGTTCAAATTTATCAAGTTGTATTCATAAATTTTGTCTTAAGATTTTGACTGTTTAAATCATATTTTTAAAGTGAAATTCAGTAACAATTTTCAGAATAATTAGTTAATATTGGAAACTTTAAGTTGTTTATAATAGTTCAGATAAGTTAATAAGTCCACCGCTGTGGTCTCGAGGTAGCGTGCTTCTTTGTCACGCAGCGGGCATGGATTCGATTCCCGGACAGGCTCCTGGGTGAGGTTTTTTTTCGGGGTTTTTCCTCGCCTGTAAGACAAATGTCAGGAAGCTTAGGGCCCAACAGTCCCCGAAAAATCATCCTCATCATTATCATCATCATCATTCACCGGTGTGGAAAGCAACGGGAAGCTACCACATCTATAATTCCCTAGTAAAAGCTGCAAAGCATAGCATGAAAATGCTATGATTGCAGTGAAAGACCTGCCCTCGAGCAGAATTACTATGGATGGATGGATGGATGGATGTTAATAAATGTTAAAGGTCGCCGTTATATAAAATTCTGCTTCACTTTCCTCTTAGTGAATTTGTGATTACAGTACTTTATTACGAGTTATGTATAATATCACATAACACAATATCTATAAAAGAGTTTGCAATTGTAAAGTACTCAAGATTGCATGGCTTTAATCTCACCGTTTTTCTTGTTTTCTAATGCGTGTTTCCTTTCTCAGTCACACTGGTTTTATTATCCCTTTTTCGACATTTTTTTTTATATTTACTCGACACTTTGTTATTTTTTTAAGTTATAGTTACCATTTTATTATAGATATTATTTATTATTTATATCTATTTATTATAGATACCATATTCATTATAGATACGATAAAATTATAAACTTAATCTTTATAAAAAAATCAGACCCTGAATAAATATTAAAGTGCTGTCATTAAGTGCTCAGAGCTAAAACCAAGCCACCCTGGTTTATCTTCATATGGACAATGGAACTACATTTTTCCTTGTACCATACAAGGCATTCTATATTTGGACGGAGTTATGCAACAACCGGCTATCCGAGAAAATTGCGTTTAAAGTTTGTTTTTACATTTTTAACTCTAGCAAGAGCTATGTAATTATTTCTGACTTGATAATCACTTATATGATAATATTGTACAGTATACAGGCCTACTGATTCGGACTGGATGAGTATGTGGGGGTTGCGAAACCCAAAACCACGCTGACTGCTACCTTTGTACTTATCATTTGAACACAACCACGCATCTACTACCATTTGTGGGTAAGTAAACCACACTACTGCTACCATTTACGACGTTAGAAAAGCAAACCACGCTCAGCGTAACACTTGTCCGGGATCGAGTTTTGTTAATGCTGTATTTATTAATGTGATCGTGATATTCAAAGATGTTATCGGTAAGAAAGCAGTCTGCCTCGGGCCCATGAAAGGCAGCTATTAATTCATCTTTCTTTCCCTGATGAACATACATACAAATATAGATTCTGATTACTAAATGCATACAGTGAGTGATTTTGTTACAGGATAGTGAGCAACTACTATACTTGAATAATAACAAAGGGGCGTTGTATAAAAGATAAGCTTTTAATATAAACAAGTTGAATTTTAAAATAAATAATAAATTAATAACATAAGATGATTCTCGATCAATCAATCAAGCATAGCTTGTAGAAATAACTGAACAAATAACGTACCAGACATAATGCCACACTCACACCGATGTCCAAGCTTTTAGGAATCACTTCTTCCGTACATAGCTGGACTAACTCAAAATCGACCTCTTCTCGGTCTTAATCAACTTGTCTATACATAGACCACCATATTAACTTCCCAACTGCATGGTGAGTTAGAATTGGATTCAACTCTGGATTCAACTCTTGAATCCGCTTTTAAGTAACTAAACGCCGCTTGCTAGGCTGATCGAATGATGATGTTCGGTAAGAGTACAATGCATATAAAGGTTCACAAGTAGAGGGGATATGCGCTGTAGAGATGCGCGGCAGAAAGGATGAAAAGGGAAGGGGTAGCCACACGGAAAAGAGGACATTGGCATATTTCATAAATGTTCTGTAGTAGGGAGGAGAACAAAGATACCATACTGAACCGCAGAAAGGCACTTTCGGTTCAAGTAAAAACAATTTATATTTATTTTAACGGTCAATGTTTCAATATTGCACTTAGACGTAATGAGAATGATATCATAACCGTTCTGCATCAATCAGTAAAGCGCCACAAGAGGGCGTTTGCCCTCATCATCATCATTATCATCAACAACAACAACGATTAAGCCCAATGGCCTGTTCCGATCTCATTATAGGTCGAATTGGTACTTCCATCTCTTCAATGGTCTTCCCAACATTCTTCTCCCTTTTGGTTTATAATTATACATTCTTCTTGGTATGTGCTGTTCATTCATTCGTAATACGTGCTGAAGATAAGAATTTTGATAATATTTTATTCTTTCGCAGAGATTAAATATATTAAGTTCTGTTCTTATATCTTCGTTTTTCTTTTTATCGGTCCTTTGGTATCCTGCTATTGCTCTCTTGATGAATATTAGTACGGGATATTTTATTATGTATCAATCAACTTTTATAAGATTCATGATATGTTCCATTGAGGTATTATTCAAAATTAAAATATAAAATCATGGAATATTCACCTGAAAGGTCCGTCTCCTCAACTTAATTAATTATTTAACTGTAGCGCTTTCGGGACTTGTCCCATCATCGGCAGGATTCAAAACTCTGAATCCTGCCGATGATGGGACAAGTCCCGAAAGCGCTACAGTTAAATAATTAATTAAATTGAGGAGACGGACCTTTCAGGTGAATATTCCATAATTTTACATTTTAATTAGCTATGTATCAATCAGCCAAGCGTCAAGGTAATGCGTATACACTGTTGAAGCCAATACAGGAGTTGCATTACTTCCCTATAGTTTAAATGAGAGATTTGGCGCTTGATTTTAGTGTCTTACAGTTAAAAAGGCAGACTTTTTTTGACTCGGTCTTTGTACATCACAACGCCAACGTTTCTCTGAGAGAAACTTCAAGGTTTTCAACATGCAATGGTTGGCAGTTACCTTGTAAGCAAAATTTGTCGGGCCTATCACCCCAAGTTTGAATTGCATCACTAATGTTTGATCTGTTATACTGGTTTCGGCCTTAGTTTATATTGTAATGTAAACAGAATCACGTCATTAAGTATGATTTCATTGGCCACATGAAGCTAATGACATCGTTGTCCAGCGGCATAGATGAAAACATAGTTCCCTGATCAATCTACATTTTATATAATACTAGCGTATCCGGCAGACGTCCTGCCCGAACGTTCAATTCTCATGTCATGGGCGGACGATAAAAATATGTTACTTTTTTACCATAAAATTCAGCAATTAGGACATAATTAGATATTATTAAATAAGTTCGCAAAAAAAACTCTTACAACCTTCTGTTTTGGTTCAAGAAGTATGAATGATGACGTCACACAGTCATGAACATTAGAATTGTACCCTCCTTTGCAGATAAGTTAAGAACCGTCATATAACAATTATTTTAGAGTGAAAAAAAAAGATAAATTGATGAGAGTGAGTTAAAACAGTTTTTCTTTTTTTTCCCAGCCAGATTTCATTTCTGACACACCGATCACCGTGCACCGGTCCCCATACTGGCCGACATTCCATGAGAAAAATTTCTTCCCCTTTAGAGACTCGAACCAGCGTAAGTCCTGTAGTTCTGCGCCAAGACTTCTTGCCTTAACCACTCGGCTATGGCGCGAGATTCTCTGTAGGCCTATCAATGAAAGACACAAAATGGTTTTTGTGAGTTATCCGTAAGAGATAAACATATGCTGTCGTGGACTTTTTTGTAGAGCTTTTTGAGATATTCAATTTTGTGTACATTAATTTGTGTATTTCTCATGGTTTAGGCAGCGTAAGCCATTTAAGCGTCCATAGAGCTACTTTTTTCACATTTTCTACTACAAAGGGCGATTTTTAAGGGTATGCATGTAAGTTGTATCACAACTCTCTTATAGCCTATGTTCATCCCGAGAACCTCCTGAACATTTTGCAAAAAGCCCCATCACAATCGGATCAACGGTATGGCCGCGCATAAAGTACGAACAAACAAACAAACATTAATTTTTATATATAAGATAACTACTATGTATGAACAAAATTATGGCAAAAATAATAATAATAAAGTAATAAAACACAATATAACATATGAAAAAATGGCAATGGTGAGCAGTAAGTATAAATTTATATGAATGTATATCCATTCATAATAATTCTGCCCGAAGGCAGGTCTTTCACTGCAATCATAGCATTTTCAATAAAACCTCACCCAGAAAAACTGCCCCGGCCGGGGATCGAACCCGGGCCCGCTGCGAGACAAGGCAGCATGCTACCTCGAGATCACAGTGGTGGACTAAATTTATATAAATTTAAATATAACACCATTTCGCGCATGTCAGTTGACGAGAGGGAATTCAGTTATTCCAATATGGCCGCTCGTGTTGAATACGTTAAACGTCAGATGGCGCGTAAAATAGTACCATCGCTCTATCAATAACAGATGCCTGCGGAAGGATACATTTTGTAACTTTGTTTACAGTACAACAAACTAAGGCCGAATACGGTATAGAAAGCGACATTAGATAAAATGTTAATTAACTATGCCCTTTCCACTCCTGGTCACATTAATTTTAAAACAACGAACGCTTTGCGAAGATTTTCTGCACTGTGTATGTTTTGCAGCACACATTAGCATCAGATTATATTACTCTATGGTGCAATGTTTGTTTTAATGATAAATATGGAGAAGGAGAAATATTCTGGATTGTACAGCTTCATTACATAGGAATTTCTACCTGCGCTGCGCTCTAACCGAAGTTATAAAATTTGCACACTTTATTAAGCCGTTACTCATGTAACTGGTAGAAATTACAGTGTCGTGTTGTACGCGCCGAATGCTAATTCCAATTCTACTGTATAACCCAACATTACAAACATTTTTATTGTAATATGCATGTAAGAACAATTATTTCAATTAAAGAGTTTACAACATATGGTTCATGACATTCTTCAAATAATTTTCTATTTTGGATATTATCAACTTCTCACTATAACAGTAATACTATTTTTAGAATGTTTTGTCTACAGCAGGGGTCACCAATTAGATTTCATGGAGGTCCATGTTCAAAGTAGTAAATTAAGTCGAGGTCCGGAACCACTATTCTTTATACATGCCAATATGTTATCATCATCATCATCATGCCAGGTATTAGTCCTAGAAGAACTGTTACGGCCTGAGAAAGCGGTTTTCGTGTCATCTTTTCATAGGTCGACCAAGTGACCGTTTCCCATTTGGACAGTAGTTCATTATTGCCTTGGGGATCCTGGATCTAGCCATTCTTGAGACATGTTCCTTCCAGTTTAGCTGATATCTGGAGATGTAGTCCAGTATTGCCAATATTGTATCAAGTAATTAATATTATGAAAAATTATTTAAATTATGTTATGGGATGAATTGCACAAATTAAACAAAACTATCACGTAATACTAAAAGGATGCAGTACAGTAGTACACAGTTAACTAACTAACTAACTAACTCAATGGCACTATCGAACCCGTAGGTTCATGGCCGCGCGGACATAAGCTCTCTGAGCCTTTGGCATGGGTTCCCTGAAGTAGTCCCCGTCCGGAGAACCGAATGGGGGACTATTTGACCTCCGGAAAATTTTATCCCAGTGGAACCCATGTCCACATTTCTTGACGGTTGTATTTTTACAATGAAAGATAGTCACGCTTTCGACCAAGGTACTTTTTTCGTCTGGCTTATCTTCGATCAGTCCGGCATGGGTAATCCTATCGGCAGCAATGCTACTGCCGGCATAGCTCTCGGGATCATTTAAGCACGCAAGCCACTCCACTACGACAAGGTAAAGATGCCATGGAGGGACAGTAGTACACAGTTATTAATTCTAATAACTATTAATAAGTTTATGATAAACTAATGATTTATTTTAGGAAGTAATATTTTGAGGTTAATTTTAATCAAGTTTTTTTGAGTCTGTAATCATCTGACCTCAATTTAATGTCTGTCCAAGATGAAGATGATGTAGAAGATTATATCGAAACATGTTCGAGAACATCACATTGAGGTAAGATGATTACAGACTAAAAAAAAACTTGATTATGATAAACTATTTAACCATACATCATTAAGTGTAACTAGTGACTTTTTAGATGTAACAATCTGTCTTTTTAAATTAGAACTTTTGTATTATTGCAACGGTTTGGTTACAAATCAAACACACCGGTAAAGCTCCACGGCGACATGGTAACATTAAGCAACATAAATCAGTTCATTCTGATAAAAAAACTATTTTCAGAATCTACTTTTCTTCTTTTTTATTTTCCATATATAACGTCACCAAACACCCTCTGTCACAAACCACGAAATACAAACAATTTCAATAATGATTCACATAAATTAATTGAAAGCAAAAGGAAGTCGGTTATGTGCCCCATAGATATGCGTGCTCAACCATACGCAGTATTGTCAACCGAGCAAAAAATAATACTATCATGACATGACATTTAGTACAACTGGTTTTATTCGACGTTTAACCGGGTTTAAAAATTTGTATTCATTCGATATTTAATCGGTCCGGAAACAAAGCCCCAGGATCCGGACCACGGTCCGCCAATTGATGATCCCTGGTCTATAGGTTTTTTCACGTCTAGAAAATAGCATTGTTCTTATGGAACAATTCTTTCTAATAAACATGTCCTTTTATGCGAGATTGATTTATTGGTTATTTCATTTTAAAAAAATTATTTAAGTTAAATAATTTCTTCATAACTTTGCCAAGGAAATGGGTGTCCGATTTATGAAAAAATGTAATTATGAAGAGTATAAATATCACATAATTATTTAATAAAGTTACGGGGTTCAACTTAATTATTGAAACAGCGGCTGTTGAAACAGTGCCATTGAAACAAGCCCTTTCAAACGAAACTTGTTTTGATACGTACAACAGTGATAAAAAAAAGAGACACGCGTAGTTTAGAATGTTCTGAGGCTATTGGCATTTCTTCAATCACAATCTATATCATTCCAAACGTTAATATTGTTCTTTTACTAACCACATTAGAATGATCACGAAGATTTAGTAGCAATAGTGAAGATAATTGTGCCATAAAATTATGTTGCCGCTGTACATATGCTAGGAGGAGAAGGTGGAAATATATTTCCATCTCTGTCACTCAGCCTGCGGCGTCAAGTCGCAACAGCGTTCTCATAAGAGCAATACTATTTTCTAGGCATGAAAACCCCTATACCGGTTTATTAATTTTGCAAAAAAAGGTAAAAAGGATATTAAAATTAATTAAATCATGAATCCACCTATATTTTCACATCTATTCTTTCCTGTAACTATTTGCTCAGTATAAAAGCTGATTTATTCTTTCCCGATTCAAAACTTATTCTAAACTGGGAATTTTTCAAATTGTCTACTCTCATGATCATGACAAATTGAACAATGCATCATGGACCCTGTAGTAAATCATACTTGCCAGTGAGTAATCATTTCAAAGATACTTTAGTTTGACTATTTAACTCATGCCACAAATGCTAGTCAATGACCAATCACGTTTCAATTAATCTTGTTTTACAACCAATGACAGTCGTGTTTCACCTCGCTCTTTATATATTTCTCTTTATCAGCTCCTGCTTTTGCGATAAAGAATGCTCCTCCTTTTTAATGTTCTGAACAGGTCAAAGCATTATTTTTCTCCAACAAATACATTGAATATAGCAAATAATGAAAATATTCCTTGATTTACTGAATTGTTTACTAAAAAATAAATGAATAACCTGTAATGTTGATTATGATATATAGTTTGATGTGTTTCATTATTTCTCCACTTGGGTGCACTCTTACAATATTGCGATCTTATTTGGCAATAAATAATATGATCAAGCAGCAGTGAATGAACATAACCTCACATTTCTGATTGTTTTCAAACATCGCCGTTTACATTAAATATATAAATATTTTAAAATAACTATAGTTAAAAAATGAGTTGTGAGTAAACAGCTTAATTTTATTCGTTAAATAGTCCTAACAAATGCCACTTCGTGAGTCGTGAATTTATCGATAATTTGGAAATCACTCGTGGCATTACTTATGAAAAACGGAACAAATTCTGTATAACCATGCACGTTGATAATAGCATTAAAATATTAATAATGGATCTCCAAATACCATATTAATTACAATATTAACCACAATTCAATGATAAAAAGTCGTTGCTGGAGACAACAAATATACCAAGGATAGCACACGAAATTTGTAACAAAAGAAGTTCGATTAAAAATATAATTACTTAGGATATTAGTCCTGTTTCAAAGGATGTGTGTCTCTTGTCAAAAAATAACTTTTAAATATCCCTTATTAACTTATGATTGTTTTTGAGAGTTTGTAATCATATAAAATTAAATTTGAAGAGAAAAATTATACGCTCAGACCGGGACTTGAACCCGGGACCCTTGGTTCTCTAGACCAAGTGCTCTACCAACTGAGCTACCTGAGCAAGTACCGATCTAAACGCAAATCTTTCTCTATATATAAAAAAAAAATATATATATATATAAATATATAAAATTAAGTTAGATCACATTAATTCTGAAATTGAACAAGCTTACAGAAAACTCCCGATTAATCAGGATAAGTTTAATAAATTTAATTTAATTTGCTCATAAAAGGAAAATCATGGACAATAAATAAATACGCTTCATCTGCTTATTTTGTTTATCACTGCAATCAGATCATATTATTTATTGTCAAAGGAACGCAATATTGTAAGAATGATCTCTAGTGGAGAAAAAATGAAACACATCAAACTGTATATTAATTCATTTCTGATGTCGTATGATGTAAATATGACAATTATATTTTTCTGGATTATTGCCTGGGGAAAAATACATTTAAGAAAGTCCAAACAGTGGTTTCTTTTTTTTTTTTTTTTTGTGGTATAATCAATTACTACAAATGTTTTTATATTAACTCCTGCAAGCGCTATGTGTTGACATTCATGCTCTATATATACAATCTGGTAGCCGTATTTCTTACAGAGTCAGTCACTGCAAAAATAATGCTATGCCTATTCAGAGTGTTTAAAAGGAGGTGCTTTCTTTATTATGATAAACTTTAGTTGGTAAATTTTAGGCGAAACACGACTGTGATTGGTTGTAAATAAAAAATAATTGAAATGTAATTGGTCATTTACTCCCATTTGGGGCATGAGTTAAATAGTCAAAAGAAAGACACCATCGCCTAATTATTTATGACGCCGCTTCATCAGACTATCCGACACACATAATCTTGACACTCGATCCCAACAGCACATTGTCCTTTATATCCCTCCTCATCACACTGTATATTATTCACTATCTTTTACGGTCTCTCTTGCCAAAACATGGAATTCCCTTCCGTCCTTATGTCAGAGACTGTCAAACTATAACATCCTTCAAAAACAAACTAAAGAATTATTTAATAACAAACTAACTTATACACCTCACTGATACTATTCTTTTAACAATTAGGCCTAATAAATAAAATTATTTATGAAAATAATATTAAAATTAACAAATATTTTCATTTGTATTGTTTTAAATATTGTATAATCGTAAAATTAGTTTTCTGTATCTCATTATTTTTCTTTGTTTTTTATATACATTAGACAGGGACAATTTAATATGTTTTGCTTGTATACTATTTATTATTAGTTTTAGTCTTAATTTTAACTAACATTAATTGGTTGCATTACAGATCGTAATATAATAGATATTATATTTTTGATCAAATTTTTATTTAGTATTTAATATCAGAGGTAATTGAGATTGTTATATTCTGATGTAATGTATGTTTGTCTTGGTGAGTGGAAGAGAAGGCTACGTGGCCTTAACTCCACCAGGCTAAATAAATCTAAATCTAAATCTAAATCTAAATCTAAAAAAATAAAAATATTCTGTAAACCTACAAAATCGGACCATCAAGAGTGGAGTTTATCTTGAATCTAAAACTTGAAAATTGCTGGCTCTCACATTATGTTTCCTCGAAATCAAAACTGAATGCATACGATTGAATTAACAAAATAAAGACATATTCCGTAAACCAGCGAATTTCTGTCAATAGATTCGACTGGTTGAGGAATTCGTTTAATTCACTCAGCTATGTGTGAAGGACTCTCTTGTCCGTTAACAGGTCACGTATTCGTCATAATCAGGATACCGCACCGTATTGAAGTGTACTAACTACAAACACAATCTTTAAAAATATTTTTTCGTCGTACTTACAGCAATGGCGACCATGACTGAAAGTTCAACTTCCTACATTTCGGTGTTGCCAACCTAAATAACGATATTGTAATAAAATAACTATAGGCCTACTGCAATATCATATATTACTAACCGCGTGTTTGAAATAAAACCACTGCCTTCTAAGTTATACTACATACAATGTATATACAAAAAATATCAAAAAGGTAGTGTTAAGATACATTATACGAAACAAATTATTGCACTTTTAATGAACTGAACTTTATTTGAAACAACATAAAACAATGAATATATACTTCCGCCATTTTATCACTAATAAGAACTTATTGTCTCACGGCCCCCTGTACTTTCAACTAATAACCATTGTCCACACTATTACAGTTAATCAGTTGTTTATAATGAACGCAAATATTTCCAACAAATATGTTATTATTTTACTATTATTTATTACTTTGAAAACACCATCGCGCAAAAAAATAATATATAACGCACGTTTGTGAAGCGTTTTAAACATTTTCTTCGATTGTGTAAAAATCATTTCCCAATCTCGCATTGTAATATACTATTAAGTTTTATTATGAAGTAAGTCCATTTAAATACAAGTTGGAATCTGTATGAAAACTTTATAATTATTGTGTTCTAGGGAACACGACACAAACTGTATTGGGTCAGAATGCTTTTCATTGACAAAATAGCACATCACAACAGATCAGATAGAACATTAATTGACATATTACAAAGCAAGTAACTTGATTGACATAGCTACCCTTCACATGCAATTTACATAAAACACAGAGAGATATAAAAACAGGTAATAGATAATATTGTTAAACCTAAGCAAGTTATACTAAATATTACAATATTACAATACATTCTAGTTTATTGATACTAAACTTAAATAATCACAAGTTTATGGGGGCACGCCGTAGCATAGTGGTTAAGGTACTGAGCTACAAGCCGGAGGGTCGAGGGTTCAAGTCCCGTTGGGGTCAGGATTTTTAAACTGACCCAAACCCTCTGGCGGCACTATGGCCCTGGGGTCGACTCAGCCTCTAACGGAAATGAGTACCAGACGCTTGTTCAGGGGTAAAGGCGGCCGTCACGCAGGGCTGACAACCCGGCTGACATGAAATGCCGATTGTCTAGAAAAAGTGGGAGCCTTAACCTCCTACTACCCCAAAGGGCCTCCGGGCCTGTTGTGGGATCGCTTTACTTATATTTAGTTATAGAAAATAGTCATTATTTAGAGCCCTTTTGTACTTGATATATATTTTTTTTCCATGCAGATAATTTTCATCCCGGGGTTTTAACTATCGATTGTAGCAACATAAAAACAATTATGAAAACGAAGTTAGTACCACAGCTACTTTTATATTTTTACGTGAAAATTGTAGAACAAAACAAAACAAAACAAAAAATCGATAGTAATGGCTATAAAACCTAGATTTGGTTAATTTTTTTAAACTGACTTTATAGGCCTATAGATGTATTTCAGGTATAATTAATTTTATTTTTAACATTTTATATTGTAACCTCTACGATGGTTCGAAATGACTTCTAAAATTGACTGATATACTTAATAAGTCCACCGCTGTGGTCACGAGGTAGCGTGCTGCCTTGTCACTCAACGGGCCCGGGTTCGATTCCCGGTCGGGACAGGCTCCTGGGTGAGGTATTTTTCGGGGTTTTTCCTCGCCTGTAAGACAAATGTCAGGAAGCTTAGGGCCCAACGGTCCCCGAAAATCATCCGGCCATCATCATCATCCTTACCATTATCATCATCCTTCATCGGTGTGGAAAGCAACGGGAAGCTACCACACCTGTAATTCCGTAGTAAAGCTGCAAAGCATAGCATGGAAATGTTATGATTGCAGTGAAAGACCTGCCTTCGGACAGTATTACTTTGGATGGACTTAATAATAATAATAATGATAATGATAATGATAATGATAATGATAATGATAATGATAATAATAATAATAATAATAACAATAATAACACTGAATTCTATACTATAATGAAGTAACACAATGTAAATTAACACAATGTAAATATTTGACGATTTCAAAATAAAATTGTGATACTCGGTTCTTTATTAGTTCCCTGCATTTTCCTCGGATTTAAACCGATTAATTACTGTACAATGAAAGAGTATTTCAATTGTGATAAACATATAATTCACGTAAATTCATGTAAGGAGAGAGAAAATATTTTTATCGCACAAGTTAAGGCCTTGGGTCTGTCACATAGAAGCAGGGAGGAGGATCTCTTAAAACAAGTATTAGACAGATAGTATTTCAGTAATTAGCTTCAATTGATCTGTCGTTTAGCAGTATGTCAGGACTGCCGCCGTAATACAGAACAGAAAATATTAAGACAACGCACGAACAAACACACACCTAATATGGAGATTTAAAAACCGCTACACTGTCGATAATGGAATCCATGGCGCCAGTGATGGTGAAGATTCTAATGACTACGGCCGAAAAACATAATTGATCTAAAAACTTGATTAATTGATTGATTGGCTAAATGATCATATTGATATTTGATCCTTCTACAAACCAGTTTTGCCCTCTAGATATTTTGAGTGGCTACATTCTTCGTTGAGGAAATGCCATTATTTTATCATCTCTGTAGATAACCGTAGGTCTAATATGACGGTGTGGTTACGAAATATAATACTCACTATAGCGAAATCAGTAAAATTCATGGAAACATATTGTCTCTCTAACATCAAACTGTAAAGTTGTCTACAGCTACAATAAGCTCGGATATCTGAGAATTAATTCGAAAGTCTAACTTCTCTATTGTAATATGGAACTTGTGGAAATAGATCCTAAATGAATTACTGAACTTAGCAACGAAGTTATCCGGCAAATTGCTAAGTGAAAACAGAAAAAAGTGTTTTAAGAGGTAGTTCAATTTGCATTTTACTATTATTAATTATTATTATTATTATTATTATTATTATTATAAGAATGCTGTCATAAGAGAAAAAAATGAATGTTGGTTATTCAATAGTAGATTATATACGATATAAGCAATTAAATTGGTATAGGCATGTACGACGAATGCAAGAAGAAAGATTACCCAGGAAAACACTGGAATGGTGTCCACCTGGAAGAAGGAGGAGAGGAAAACCTTGAAACTCGTGGATGCAGGAAATAAGAACTGGAATGAGAGCAAGAGAACTGGAGGACGTGGATTGGATGGAGAGAGACGAGTGGAGAAGAAAAATAAAACTTTAGGCACAGAAAGAAGTGTAAACATTAAAATTCTGTACATAAATAAATTTATTATTATTATTATCATTATTATTATTATTACTATTATTATTATTATTATTATTACTATTATTATTATTATTATTATTATTATTATTATTATTATTATTATTATTATTATTATTATTATTATTATTATTATTATTATTATTATTATTATTATTATAAGAATGCTGTCATAAGAGAAAAAAATGAATATTGGTTATTCAATAGTAGATTATATACGATATAAGCAATTAAATTGGTATAGGCACGTACTACGAATGCAAGAAGAAAGATTACCCAGGAAAACACTGGAATGGTGTCCACCTGGAAGAAGGAGGAGAGGAAAACCTTGAAACTCGTGGATCAGGAAATAAGAACTGGAATGAGAGCAAGAGAACTGGAGGACGTGGATTGGATGGAGAGAGACGAGTGGAGAAGGAAATTAAAAATTTAGGCACAGAAAGAAGTGTAAACATTAAAATTCTGTACATAAATAAATTTATTATTATTATTATTATTATTATTATTATTATTATTATTATTATTATTATTATTATTATTATTATTATTATTATTAGCAGTAGTAGTAGTAGTACTAGAATATATCAGGGAATTAGAATAGGAAAGAAAGGATTTCAGGCTAGAACAAACATAATTAGGAATGAAAATGGGGATATGATTGTAGATTCCAGGAGTATATTAAATAGATGGAAAAGTTACTTTAATCAGCTGTCAAATGTACATACAGAATAGGACATTGAAGAGGATAATTTACAGACAGCAAAAATGTTAAGCGCAGAACCAAGTGCATTAGAGGTTGAAATGGCGATAGAAAAATTGAAGCTGTATAAAACATCAGGTTCAGATGAGATCCCAGTAGAACTGATAAAATCAGGGGAAGAATAAAATTGAAGGACAAGATACGCCAGTTTGCTTAATATGATTTGGGGAAAAGAAGCTCTCCCAGATGAATGGAAAGAATCGATTATCGTACCAATTTATAAGAATGGAGATAAAACTGATTGCAACAACTATAGGGGCATCTCATTACTTTCAACTTCGTACAAAATTCTAACAAATATATTAGTAAGCAGACTTACTCCCTATATTGATGATATTCTAGGAGATCATCAATGTGCATTTAGAAGAAACAGGTCTACAACAGATCACATTTTTAGCTTAAGACAAATTTTAGGAAAGAAATGGGAATATAAATGGTGCTATATATCAACTATACGTAGACTTCAAAAAGGCATACGATTCAATTAAGAGGGAGAAGTTATATAGTATCCTGCTAGAGTTCGGAATCCCTAAAAAGTTAGTTATACTTATACGAATGTGTCTAAATGTCACAAAGAGTAGGGTGCGTGTAGGCAAACAGTTTTCGGACACTTTTGAAATCCAGAATGGGTTGAAGCAAGGAGATGTACTATCTCCTTTACCGTTTAATTTTGTACTAGAGCATGCCATCGAATCTTTAGAGGATGAAGAAGGCCTACAACTCAATTGTATTAATAAGCTATTAGTTTATGCTGATGATGTAATACTATTGGCCGATAGCGAGGAGATACTAAAGGACAACACGCAACACACTACTGAGTAACACTAAGAAATTGGGACTGGAAGTAAATATCAATAAAAGTAAATATATGGTCACATAAAAATACATTATATTATGGAAATGGACAGCTAATGACAAATGGGGAAAATTTTGAAGAAGTGGCTGAATCCAAATACCTAGGAACAATAAACACATACAGGATTGAGATGCACAAGGAAATTAAACATAGGCTAAATTCTGGAAATGCGTGCTATTATGCTTTTACAGAGACTATTGACGTCTCAACGCCTTTGAAAAAAACTTAAACTGAAAATATATAAAACAGTTGTTCTCCCAGTTATATTATATGGATGCGAAACATGGACTCTTACTTTAAGGGAGGAAAGGAGATTACAAGTATTTGAGAATAAAGGTCTTAGGAAAATGTTTGGACCAAAGAGAGATTAACAGACAGGTGAATGAAGAAGATACATAACTGTGAACTAGACCTACATGGTCTTTATAGGAAGCCAGATATAATGAGCACAGTTAAGTCTCGTAGACTGCAGGACATGTGGCACGAATGAAAGACGTGCATGGAAGCTACTTGTAGGAAAACCAGAGGGAAAACGCCCAGTTGGTTGGCCAATAATGAGGTGGGAGAATATCGTTAACTATCAAAATAGTGAAGAGCTCGACGCAATTGTTTCCTTATTCTATTTTATTTAAATTATTTTCGGTAATATCTATCTAGTAATTCTGACCGAGGTCAGGTCTTTCACTGCAATCATAGCATTTGCATGCTATGCTTTGCAGCATTACTAGGGAATTATAGGTGTAGTAACTTTCCACACCGGTGAATGTTGATGATGTTAATGATAAGGATGATGATGATGATGATGATGATGGCCGGGTGATTTTCGGGGACCGTTGGTCCCTAAGCTTCCTAACATTTGTTTTACAGGTGAGGAAAAACCCCGAAAAAAACCTCACCCAGGACCCTATCCCGACCGGGAATCGAACCCGGGCCCGCTGCGTGACAAGGCAGCACGCAATCTCGAGACCACAGCAGTGGACTCAGGTAATATGGGGACCACTATATTACAAATATAATTATACTACATTATCTTACGAAATGTGAAAAGCAACGGGAAGCTACCACACCTACAACTCCCTAGTAAAGCTGCAAGCATAGCATGAAAATGCTATGATTGCAGTGAAGGACCTGCCTTCTGGCAGAATTACAATGGATGGATATTAAAACAATACAAAAACGGTATCACAATATTTTAAAACATTAAAATGCCAATTAATATTATAATTATTATTATTATTTACTCAGAGAACTGTTAATTGGAATATTACAGAGACACTTCTTTTTACATTTTGACGAATTGTGCAGAAAGTTATAGATATTTTCGATCAAAATTGTAATGCTACATTCACGTATAAAAGATAATTTAAGACCCGAAAACGTCTCTACAACGATTACAGACTTAATAACTGTGAAAAAAAAAACTTTTTTTCGTCGTTTTTATTTGTTTATTTATTTACAAAGAGTTGTGAACCGATTTTATCTGGTCATGGTTAATTTTTTTCATATTTTTGAGCACTATAATGTGTTTTTTTAATTATTTTTTCTTCATAGTTCAAAAGTAAAAAAAAAAAAAAATTCGCATCTTTATGAAGTTTATGAACCTAGTTGCCCCACACCGATTTTTTCCAAAACATATGCATTGAATTCTTACGATTTTTCTGCTAATTATTGGGTTAGAAAGTGGCCAGGGTCTTTTTAATACTTTGATTATCCTGACCTAATAAATAACATTGGTTTAAAGTAAGCATAGAACACTATACAACGATTCAATTATCTATGTGGCACAATTAAACGCACTTTATTGAATAAGACTAGAAAAGAAACTATTTTGAAGTTTTACAAAGTATTGGCAGTTCCATCTCTTATCTATGGATGTGAAACCTTGACATTAACAAAGGCAGATAGTAAACAATTTTTTTATTTTTTTATTTATAATGACTATTTAACTCATGCCCCAAATGGGAGTCAATGACCAATCACGTTTCAATGATTTCTGTTTTACAACCAATCAGAGTCGTGTTTCACGAAATATTTATCAGTGTTAGGATTATCATATATTAAACAAAGCTCCTCCTTTTTAATATTCTGAACAGGTCTGACCGTTATTTTGCAGTGACTGAGCCTATAACAAATACGGCTACCAGATTGTATATAATAGTGCTTACATGTCAACATTTGTAGCAATTGATTATACCACCAAAAAAAGAAACCACTGTTTGCACTTTCTTAAATGTATTTTTTCCCAGGTAATAATCGAGAAAAATATAATTGTCATATTTACATCATACGACATCAAAAATGAATTAATATACAGATTGATGTGTTTTCATTTTTTCTCCACTAGAGAGCATTCTTACAATATTGCGTTCCTTTGGCAATAAATAGTATGATCTGGTTGCAGTGATAAACAAAAGAAGCAGTAGAAGCGTACCTATCGTTTCTCATTTGTTTTCAAACATCGCCGTTTACATTAAATATATAAATATTTTAAAATAACTATAGTTAAATAATGATTTGTGAGTAAACAGCTTAATTTTATTCGTTAAATAGTCCTAACAAATGCCACTCTTGATTTCCAAATTCTCTAGATAAATTCACTCCTCACTTCGTGAGTCGTGAATTTATCGATAATTTGGAAATCACTCGTGGCATTACTTATGATAAATTACTGCATGCTCCATTGCATGGCGCAATACTACATGCATGTTGTAGCAGTCACATCTTTTGTCTGCACTATTTTAGTCTATATTATGTTTTTATTTTATTAGAGAGTCAAAGTCTAAACTATTTACAAATTTCTGAAAATGTTTCAAGTATTTGGTGACTAGTTCACTTTTATTTGTTGGCCACGTTCCGCCTGCCCTAGTAATATTTGTTTCTTTCCTATTACTGTTTAGCACTTCGCATTCATACAAAATGTGATCGACTGTCTGTGCGTTTCTTCTGTTGCAGATGAATCTTTGTAGATATGCACCGATTTTGCCGTGTCCTGTGGTTAGAACTGTGATGTTGTGTGTAAGGGTGATGTTTGACTTTAATCTATGCTGTACACTAGGGAAGAATGATTTTGTAATAGCACCTTTTGTTGTAGTTTGCCACTCTGTTGCCCATTTCTCTACACTATTGTCCATTAGAGCTCTTTTGACCGCACTCACTGGTGTTCTGCTGAATGCGATTTCTTCTTCGCTGCTACTTGCTGCTTGTTTGGCCAGACTGTCCGCCATTTCATTGCCTTCGTTTCCGTCGTGGGCTTTCACCCAAGTGAAGTGAAGTTCCCAATCTTGCTGCTGTAGATGCGTCGTAATCTTTCTAATTCCGTCAATCAGGCTGTTGTGCTTCTTGTTGTTACTTAGTAGGTCGAGGGTTATCTTACTGTCGGTGTGAATAGCGGCTGATTTTGATATTCCGCTGGTGTCAGTTTCTTCTAATTTTTCCAAAGCTTTCAGGATGGCAAATTGCTCTGCTTGATTGTTTGGGCACTTGTTGTGTAAATAGAGGCTGCTGAAATGAAGATGTTAAGAGCAATAGCAGGATACCAAAGGACCGATAAAATAAAAAACGAAGATATAAGAACATAACTTAATATATTTAATCTCTGTGAAAGGATAAAATATTATCAAAATGCTTATCTTCAGCACGTATTACGAATGAATGAACAGCGCATACCAAGAAGAATGTATAATTATAAACCAAAAGGGAGAAGAATGTTGGGAAGACCATTGAAGAGATGGAAGGACCAATTCGACCTATAATAAGATCGGAACAGGCCATTGGGCTTAATCCTTGTTGTTGATGATGATGATGAAGTAAGCACAGAAAAACGAAGTGCATGGTGATGCGTCATGATCGATATACAGAGTGTAACAAAACTCAACGGCAAAAATTCAGGAATGGATTCCTCATATTAAGAGAAGAAAAAAAGTCTAGAACTTTTAAGAATGTTATTAAACCACTGAAAATCGATATAATACTCACTTTCTTAGCTCATTGTAAACCACTGAAAACATGTCCCATCATACTGTAAACACTGAAAACGGACTTCAAACAAAGCGATCACTTACGGCTAAATAACCTAAACAACGCGGGAAATCATTTGTAGGTGCTAACAAGTATTTAGGTGGACTATTTAACTCATGTCGCAAATGGTAGTCAATTTTTACACGCTTTATATTAGCTTGACCTGTATCTATCTGTCTATCTATCTATCTATCTATGTAACGGAATCTTTCAACGCGATTTTCGCCCACTTAAAATCATTGGATCGACTTGCTTGACGTGCTTGAAACTTTGTCTAACTTGTAGACGGCACGGCGTAACAATACAATATCTTCATATGTATTTTTTAAAATCTTGGACCATAATCATCAGAAAATCAAAACACGTGGTTGTGTATCAATGTCACGGAATCTTTCAACGCCGATTTTCGTCCATCTTAGCAAACATTGGATCGACTTGAAACTTTGTATACTTGTAGAGGACCCGTGACAATACAACAATTGCATATTTATTTTTTAAAATCCTGGGCATAATCATCAGAAAAATTCAAAAAAAGTGTTTTTGTATCAATGTAACGGAATCTTTCAACGCGATTTTCACCCACTTAGAAACATTGGATCGGCTTGAAACTTTGTATACGTGTAGAGAACCCGTGACAATACAATAATTTCATATTTTGTTTCTAAAATCCTGGCCAGAATCACCAGAAAAAAAAATGAAAACTGGTAGAATAGGTTGCGGACTTATCGACTTTTTATTCAATCGTTGTAAGAGCTCAGTTGGTAGAGCGGTGAACTGTAGTGGTATATAATTTCAGTAATCCTTAGGTCGCTGGTTGAAATCCGGCTGGGAGGATTTTTTTAGAAGAGTATTACTTTCAGCTCATACTACAATAGTATCGAATTTAAAGATATTTAAATTTTTATCTTATTCTGTAAAATATTAAAACTAAAAAATAAAAAATAAATAATAGTTTTAAAAAACTAAAAGAACACGCTTTATTAGAAAACTAAAAAATGAAAAATAATTTTAATTTCCAATACGCTTGGGATAAAATAAAGTGGTCAACAAAAAAATCATCTCCAACACATGTAGAATAAAATTAGAGTTATCAACAAAAAGAAAATAATTTTACCATCAAAAGCGTGGGGTGCTTTTTATGATTTTTACATTTCCTTCTTAGAGAGCTTACTTTTACCAATATCTGTTTATTATCAAATATATTAATTGATATAGAGCACCCCACGCTTTTGATGGTAAAATTATTTTCTTTTTGTTGATAACTCTAATTTTATTCTACATGTGTTGGAGATGATTTTTTTGTTGACCACTTTATTTTATCCCAAGCGTATTGGAAATTAAAATTATTTTTCATTTTTTAGTTTTCTAATAAAGCGTGTTCTTTTAGTTTTTTAAAACTATTATTTATTACACGCTTTATATTAGCTTGACATGTATCTATCTAGCTATCTATCTATGTAATGGAATCTTCCAACGCGATTTTCACCCACTTAAAATCATTGGATCGACTTGAAACTTTGTATACTTGTAAAAGACCAGTGACAATACAATAATTTCATATTTTGTTTCTAAAATCATGGCCAGAATCATCAGAAAATCAAAAAAAGTGTCTTTGTATCTACATAACGGAATTTTTGAACACGATTTTCACCCACTTAGAAACATTGGATCGACTTGAAACTTTGTATACGTATAAAGGACCCGTGACAATACAATATTTTCATATTTGTTTCTAAACTCCTGGCCAGAATCATCAGAAAATCAAAAAAGTGTCTTTGTATCTATGTAACGGAATCTTTAAACTCGATTTTCACCCACTTAGAAACATTGGTTTGACTTGAAACTTTGTATACTTGTAAAGAACCCGTGACAATACAATAATTTCATATTTTATTTCTACAATCCTGGCCAGAATCATCAGAAAAAAAAATGAAAACTGGTATAATAGGTTGCGAACTTGTCGACTTTTTAGTCAATCGTTGTAAGAGCCCAGTTGGTAGACCGGTGAACTCTTAGTGGTATATAATTTCAGTAATCCATAGGTCGCTGGTTCAAATTCGGCTGGGAGGATTTTTTTAGAAGAGTATTACTTTCAGCTCATACTAGAATAGTATCGAATTTAAAGGCATTTACATTTTTATCTTATTGTGTAAAATATTAAAACTAAAAAATAAAAAATAAATAATAGTTTTAAAAAACTCAAACAACACGCTTTATTAGAAAACCGAACTAAAAAAATGGAAAATAATTTTAATTTTCAACACGCTTGGGATAAATAATTTTACCATCAAAAGCGTGGGGTGCTTTTTATGATTTTATGATTTTTACATTTTCTTCTTAGAGACTTTACTTTTATTATCAAATATATTAATTGATAAAGAGCACCCCACGCTTATGACAATCATTTAAACTAAATATAAAAAATAAATAATAGTTTTAAAAAACTAAAACAACACGCTTTAATATAAAACCGAACTAAAATAGAAAAAATAATTTTAATTTTCAACACGCTTGGGATAAAATTAAAGTGGTGAACAAAAAAATCATCTCCAACACATCTAAAATAAAACTAGAGTTATCTACAAAAAAATAATTTTGCCATCAAAAGCGTGGGGTGCTCTATATCAATTATTATATTATTTGATAATAAACAGATATTGGTAAAAGCAAAGTCTCTAAGAAGAAAACGTAAAAACCATAAAAAGCACCCCACGCTTTTGATGGTAAAATTATTTTTATATATAACTCTAGTTTTATTCTAGATGTGTTGGAGATGATTTTTTTTTTTGTTGACCACTTTAATTTTATCCCAAGCGTGTTGGAAAATAAATTAGTTTTCATTTTTAGTTCGGTTTTCTAATAAAGCGTATTGTTTTAGTTTTTTAAACTATTATTCATTATATAACAATTAATATAGTGAGAAGCGTAGAAGGCGCATCTCATCTTTCATTATGACTTCATAACGAAGTATTATGCGGCTATATTGCGTAATGTTATTTTGTTTCAAGCTGTCTTCTGCATCTGCACAGTATGCTGTCAAATGACTTAGACAATTGCATGCTGAGTTTCGTGAATGTTTGCTAGCCTCATAGATGCTGCATCTGTATAAACGCTATGTGTTTGCCTCTATCTAAGGCGTCTGAGAAGACTTTCTATATAACTAACTACCTCACTGGCACTATCGAACCCGTATATTCATGGCCGCGAGGAGCTAATGTTTTCCAATCATTCCCTGTGTAATCTATTTCCCTCAAATCATAGTTAATGTTATTCTCCCACCTCATTCTTGGTCCACCAACTGGGCGTTTTCCCTCTGGTTTTCCTACAAGAAATTTCCATGCACGTCTTTCATTCCCCATTCGTGCCACATGTCCTGCCCATCGCAGTCTATGAGACTTAACTGTTCTTATTATATCTGGCTTCCTATAAAGACCATGTAGTTCACTGTTATGTAGTCTTCTCCATTCATCTAACTGTTCATCTCTCTTTTGTCCAAAAATTTTCCTAAGAACTTTATTCTCAAATACTCACAATCTCCTTTCCACCCTTAAAGTAAGAGTCCAGGTTTCGCATCCATATAATATAACTGGTAGAATAGCAGTTTTTTTTTTGTATTTTCAGTTTAACGTTTTTTTTTTAAGAAGTTGGGACGTCAAGAGACTCTGTAATGCATAGTAGGACGTATATCCAGAATTGAGCCATGTTCAATTTCTTTGTGTATCTCATTCCTATTTGTGATTATTGTTCCTAGGTATTTGATATCAGTCACTTCCTCAAAATTTCCCTCACCTGTCATTAGCTGTCCATTTCCGTTATATAATGTATTTCTATGTGTGACCATATATATTTAGTTTTATTGATGTTTACTTCCAGTCTATATTTTTCTTAGTGTTATTAGGCTTTCTATATATTCTTCAGTAATTTTAGACCACTTCTGTGATCGTGGATACTTTGCACCACACTTAAGAAGTCAGAATTCATTATATGTAAAAAGTAGGCCTATGTTCCGACGGGATGATGAAATCCAGCGATCTGCATACGACATATAGCCCTAGTTCGCAGTTATACAAATAATAATAAACTGGCCAATTTAGATTTTAACATCCTGTCAGGAATTATTGCTTTAAAACTAGAAATTTTGCGTAGATGTGTGATTAGTAATGTTTTGAACACCTAAATACAGAGAGTTTCAAATTTAAATCCCCCTCTTATTTGAATGGCATATACACGTTAAAAATTCTTGATACGCTCTTTAGTTTTATTGAAGTGGTTAGTTCAGATGGTAACAATGAAACTCATCCAGAAAAATCCTAGGGGCCGTCTGAACATTTTTCTTCCCTAGTCTTCAAGGGAAAATCTTTCATCATTTCAAAATTAATTAAAATCAATGTTAAGGAACAAACCGCACAAATGTAAATAAATACAAGGTTGCTGCCATTCAATCAACGGTCTTGGATGTGATATGACTAAGGTGTTAAAAAATATAAACCTATAGAAGAAATATATTCTAGAAATGTTTTAATACGTGTTGATATAGAAATATGATTATTATTAATTTTATACTTGCAACTTGTATCAGGTTTGTCATAAAATACTGAGTTCATGACGTAAGAGATGAAAAAGTGGTAAGATTGCTTAAGTTAGTAAATAAATAAAAAAACGCGTGCGACTAAAGTGAAATATTGGGAGATAGAATATAAGAGATTAGCTAATACCCGGTGTGCGCTGATACTCCTAAATAAATGTTAATGTGTTTTTATCACCAGCCTTGAGCTACTGTGCTTGCCTGGGAATCAGCTTATCCCGATCCTCTTGGCATCAATGAAAGACAAAAATGGTTATTGTGAGTTATCCGTAAAAGATAAACACATGCTGTCCCGGACTTTTTTGTAGAGTTTTTTTGAGATATTTAATCCGTGTACAATAATTTGGTGTATTTGTTATGGTTTAGGCAGCGTAAGCCATTTAAGCGTCAAAATAGGGACTTTATTTCACGTTTTTCACTACAAAGAGTGATTTTTAGGGGTGAAGAGGTTGAGTATTACAACTCTCTTATAGCCTATGTTCATCCCCGGAATCTCCTGAACATTTTTTCAAAAAGCCGCGTCACAATCGGATGAACGGTATGGCAGAGCACGCTTGCCTGGGAATCTACTTATCCCGATCTTCTTGGAATCAATGAAAGACAAAAATAGTTATTGTGAGTTATCCGTAAAAGATAAACAAATGCTAGAGTTTTTTGAGATATTCAATTCTGTGTACATTAATTTGGTGCATAAGTTATGGTTTAGGCAGCGTAAGCCATTTAAGCGTCAAAATAGGGACTTGAAATCAAGTTTTTCGCTACAAAGGGTGATTTTTAGGAGTAAAGGGGTTGAGTATTACAACTCCCTTATAGCCTATGTTCATCCCGGGAATCTCCTGAACATTTTGCAAAAAAACCCATCAAAATCGGATCAATGGTATGGCAGTGCATAGAATATGAACAAACAAACATTCATGTTTATATATTAGATGACTAAACCCTTCCCTTTCTCTTGTACGTATTTTGGACAAAAAATGTCAGAATTAAGATAAGCGTGATGTCATCACAGGAAATATTTATTGTTTTATCCACTTTGGATAACTTATTAAAGAACAATTGAAAAATGTTTTAAGTACACAGCTAGCAATAAAACGTGTGAGCCGGTCACAAATTAATATATTTTGCGCATGCTCGGATCACAGATTAACACAGTATACAGGGTGGACCGCTCGAATGGACCTAATTTCAATTGCTTGTTACTGGCAAACGGTTGAAGATAGAAACTTAAAACAACGTTCATATTACAGAAAAACTCACCAAGTTTCGAATCCTGTCGGTAGATGGCACAAAGATACGTTTCTCGTTCTTAGATTTAATTGTTTGTGAAAATGGCGACTCCGCAGATGAAAGCGCAAGCTGTTTTGTGGTATGCGGAGTTTAAATCAATCATTAGAGTTCAAAGGGAGTTCCGGCGTGTGTTTAACCGTGATGCTCCAACTGCTAGAAGCATAAAGTGGTGGCGTGATACATTATTAGCTACAGGATCTGTGTTGAAGAAGCATGGTGGTGGTCGCAGAGCATCCGATGAAATGGTAGCAAATGTTCAAGCCGCATTTGAGCGAAGCCCCCGGAAGTCATTAAGAAGAGCTTCGCGGGAACTTCAAATACCAAAATCGACATTACAACGGATTGTCCACAAACGCCTCAAACTGCACGCATATAAAGTGCAGTTAGTGCAACGTCTGGAGCCGAATGGCATGCCGAAGCGAGTGGAATTCGCCAATACGATGCTGGACCGTCTCGGCGCTGATCCTGACTTCATGACCAAGATTTTCTTCTCGGACGAAGCCACTTTCCATTTGTCAGGCAAGGTAAACCGGCATAATGTGCGGATCTGGGGATCGGAGAATCCTCACGCTATTCAAGAGCATGTTCGTGATAGTCCGAAGATGAATGTTTGGTGCAGTTTGTCACATAATAAGGTCATTGGACCGTTTTTTTCTTCGCCGAGAAAACTGTTCGTGGTACCACATATCTTGACATGCTGGAGCAGTTCTTCTTTGCACAAATTGAACAACTGCAGCCTAACATCGTTTTCCAGCAAGATGGTGCTCCTCCCCACTGGTCCAATGAAGTTCGTACGATTTTGGACAACATTTTCCCTGGCCGTTGGATTGGTAGGGGAGGACCAATCGCGTGGCCCCCGAGATTCTCCCGATTTAACACCACTGGATTTCTTTCTCTGGGGCTATGTCAAAGATAAAGTTTACACCACCCCAGTCAAAGACCTTCGTGATCTTCGTGAGCGCATCATAGAGGCTATTGAGAACATTCCAGAAGACATACTCCAACGTACTTGGCAAGAAATTGTTCATCGCTTTGATATCGTCACAGTGACTGCTGGGGCTCATATAGAGATGTGGTGATCTGGATATCAAAACTTGGTGAGTTTTTCTGTAATATGAACGTTGTTTTAAGTTTCTATCTTCAACCGTTTGCCAGTAACAAGCAATTGAAATTAGGTCCATTCGAGCGGTCCACCCTGTATTATTGGTTTAAGTGATTGTATCTAGTTTAATGAATAAAATACAATATCCTAGATATAAGACCGATAAACATACATTGGGGAGATGTTTTGAGAATATAAATAAAATGGCGCGATTTGTGCATCGGCAACGCTGTTTGTTTTGACCTAGCTCTGAAATGCATATCTCCGACTTAGTTCCTGACTTGTGTTCTCTGTTTAGCGTTAGATGCAAAAACGGAACAAATGTCACCTGACGAAACAAAATGTAAGTCGCTGTAAAAATATGTTACCTGTTGCCCGAATCTTAGAACGAAAACATTTGAATGTTTGACAATTCTATGCCAACGTGCCATTTGTAAATATTCGATCGGAGAGCAAGTGACTGCCAGCGTCTTGTTGGGCAATGCGATAACACACGTTCCCGATAGAGGCAAATGCCAACATGTTTACTCGCATATAAGGGCAATTTAGGATATGAAAATGGGCCAGTTAGAGTACACAATATTAAATTAGCATTCACTTGTTTGTTAGCAAGTTTTTGTGTTACGTTGGTTATACTACCTGAGCTATGACTAATACACATATTTTACATTGTAAATATGACGATTTTAGGTTACTTTGAACTCAACTTTTCACATGATTTTAAGACATTTCTCACTTTTTTAAAAAAATCAACATCTATTTTTTCTTTCTGCAACAATAAATTATGTTTTTTTTTGTTTTTTATTTGAATTTATGCATGTGGCACAGTTGCATATAATTCCCTAATGTTTTATTGATAAATCGATACGTTATTAATAACATATAAGCATTCGAATTAGGACACTGACACTGCCATTTATGTTATTGCACTTAGCCGATTTTTCCGTTACTTCGTTGATAGCTTTCATAGACTGTGGGAGTAAGAGCGAGGAGGCATGCAAGATACTCGTATATTCCTTATCTCTTCCGTGAATAAACATTGATGCCAGATCCAAGACAATTTAATGTCCCTCAGTATACTGTATTGTAAATATTTCAGAGACTTCCAAACATGAATGCAACTTAAAACTTCCAAAAGCAGAAAGTATAAAAAGAAGTATGGTATATATTAGCAAAATTGTGCAGAAAGCGCCCTTCTGAACTAATTGGAACTGGTGAATGATTCACTTAAGTTATGTTTCTTTGCATAATATGTAGGTTAGAGTAGCGGAATTTATATAGAATGGCAAGGCATACAAGTGAATTTTTCAATAAGGTGAATCAGTTCAAACTAGTTTAGGAAGACGTTTTCTACATAATTACCCAGATTACTTATCGAATCATTAGTAACATAACTGTCACTATTGAACCCGTAGGTTCATGGCCGTGCGGACATAAGCTCTCCATACATCCCTACCCTGAGCCAAAGTTTTCCAAGCATTCCCTGTATAATCTACTTCCCTCAAATCATTGTTAACGTTATTTCCCGCCTTATTCTTGATCTACCAACTGGGCGTTTTCACTCTGGTTTTCCTACAAGAAGCTTCCATGCAAGTCTTTCATTCCCTGTTCGTGCCCCTGTCCCGTCCAGTCTACGAGACCTAACTGTTCTTATTATTTCTGGCTTCCTATAAAGACCATGTAGTTCACTGTTGAGTGGTCTTATCCATTCGCCTGTCTACTCATCTGTCGTTTGTCCAAAAATGCTCATAATCTCCTTTCCTCCCTTAAAGTAAGAATCCATGTTTTACATCCACATAGCTGGTAAATTAACAGTTTTACATATTTTCAGTTTAACGTTTTTTGAAAGGAGTTGGGATGACAAGAGTTCCTGTAATGCATAGTAGCATGCATTTCCATAATTGAGCCTATGTTTAATTTCTTTGTGTATTTATTCCTATTTGTGATTATTGTTCCTAGGTATTTGAATTCGGCCACTTCTTCAAAATTTCCATAAGTCATTAACTGTCCATTTCCTACATACTGTATAATGTACTTCTATGTGCGACCATATATTTAGTTTTATTGATTTTTCTTCCAGTCTCAATTTCTTACTGTTATTCAATAGTGTGTGCGTGTTGGCCCTTAGTATCTCCTCGCTATCGTCCAGTAGCCCTACTACATCATCAGCATAAACTAACAGAATCATTAGTAACAAACCGTAGTTAAGTAAGAGAGCAAGTTATGAAATCTACTTTTATGGTTTATGATGCGAATCCTCAATAAATCACTTCTTTTAATTCATATTTCATAAGTGACTCACATGATATTGTGTTTTCAACAGCGTATCCAAAATTAACAGCTGGAAAGCCGATTTTAATAACAATTGCGCCTATGACATGACCCTATAATATTATACAGCATAACGATTATATTACTAGGTAAACTATTAATAAAACCAGTGATTACCGGTGAGAGATTACTTCCAGAATGTTCCTGAACTACCCAATTCCACCTTTCCCCCTCTCCAAAATTCTAGCTCGTAAATGCATTGTCTCATAACTAAGACTCGGAAGTTGAGGAAATGTCCTTTTTATTTTATATCTAAATACGAGGCTCAACATAATAGGCCTATCAATACCTTTTGGGCCATTTTAAGCCTGAAAATTGTAGGTTTTATTTGTTCTCCTACGACGTTATTTGGTTTGTCCTTTTTTTTTTGCTTTTTTTAAGGTCTTAACGTTTTTTATTGTCTCATAATTAGGATTCGGAAGTTGAGGAAATGCCCTTTTTATTTTATATCTAAAGACGAGGCTCAACATAATAGGCCTATCAATACTTTTTGGGCCATTTTAAGCCAGAAAATTGTGGGTTCTGTTTGTTCTTCTACGACGTTATTTGGTTTATTTGCCCTTTTTTTTGAGGTCTTAACTTTTTTTTTTTTGCTACCTTACGTTATTTAGACTACATTTATACCATCTGTATAATTTTAAAAAATATGCAGAATCTAGTCTCAGTTCCAAAGTATTTAAAAAACACTACCTAAAGACTTTTCACATTACAGACACTTTTGTTCCACGGGAAACTATTAAACCCTCAAAAAATATCGCGTTATTTTTAACCACTACCTACTGATCGCCTGAATTATTGTATTTCGATTTCAAATGTTCTAATAAGTTCTCACTTTGTGAAAATTACCTCGAGCAGAGGGTGAAGGCAGCGAGGTTGTCTTTATCCACTGTTAATAACTGCAACGTCATTTTTCAAGTTTTTTTAGATCTTTTGTAGGATATCTTTAGGTCTTTTTAAAGGTATTTTATAGGTCAACTTCCAAGCACTATTCATAACTAGGGCTGAAAAACAATAGCGGTATCAGTATAGTAACTTATTTATATACATATTGTTTACAAAATGTGTCTTTGTCGAGCGTCTCCACTGCCTGCTCGGAGCGGAGAGTGTGTATATTCGACTCTCCTCAGTAATAGACCTGTTTACGTGACGTGTGGTTGTATCGCAATGCCGAAACAAAAATTGTGCAAAGATGAGTCCATTCCTATACGAAGTGGACTTTACTAGAAATCTGTCCCGAGTAGCGTATGCCAACGTGCAGTTTGTAAACATTAGCGGTCTAAGTACGATGCAGCCTAGCCTATGACGAATACTTTTTTTTTTCAGCCTACTCATAACACTGTGTAACTAAACGCGCGAAATATTATTTTAAAAAATTCGATCAAGACTCCTCGAATTCTTCATATCAGGGTTTCCTAATTTCAACTACCTAGTTTTCAACAGAATGCTTCTCATTCACAATAGTAGAGCTGTGCGGTGCAATATAGTCAATAAGCTTATACAGAACTTATTCTGTATAAGCTTATTGACTATATTGCACCGCACAGCTCTCGTTATTTTTCGTTGCGGACATCATATGATAACTTCATATGAGTTAATTAACTACATTTATGTATAATTTTTCAATAGATCGTGAATATAAGTTTCATTCATAAGGATGAAAATCTTATTATAAGTAACATTCATAGTCGGATGTCAGTTATTCAAGTTGGAATTATCATTAAAATTTTAATTAAATTGTTTGTAAATACTTACTGTGGATTGTAACACAGGTGTCAGAATTCTGGTAACAACAATCATATAAAATGTCGAATTATTGATGCAAAATATATGATTACCGATCTGTAGTCCGAAGAAAGCACTGTGCTATAAATAACGAGAAAAATAAACTATAAGAGTGGGAATAGAATAACCTAATATACACTACATTAACAGTACTGAACGCGTCCTCAGTCTATGGGTAGAGCAGGATAGCAAACTCACGGAATATGAAATTACGCTGGATCTATAGGCCTATCATACAGGTGAGAAAAAAAAAAACATGAAAATATTTTCAAAATTTGGCAATTTATTATAATTTAATTCCGTGCATAGTGTGTGAACTTAAAAATCTAACAACCATAATATATTACACATACTGGAATTATTCAACTCACATTAGGTTGGCAGCGCTAGTTGTAATGAAAACTAATCAAAATATACCGTAGTACGTTGCCAGTTCTAACATACAGTAGCCACGTATCTGCGCTACAATAGATATTAAAGAGTTTTGATTAAACAATTTGTGTAATTATTTTATAATCTTAGAAATTTCCCCATTCTTCCCTAAAGTTACAATAATTTTTCACACAAATATTTTTTATGCTTAATCATGGCAGTAAATAACTTACAAAATCACGCCCGAAAAAAAAACTGACATCTAAGATGTATATATTTTTTTATTATTCGTTTATAATAATTTGGCCTATTAAAGGATTATGAAAATGTAATATGTACATTTGCAATTTAAATACGCTAGAAGAACACTAAATGCAAGATGACAATTATTAAAAACACTAAAAATATAAGGTATGACACATACCGTAATATGGGTAAGTTGTCAGGTTACGTTCCCTACACCCTCTCTATCTTGTAGTGAGGAGGCTTGCCGCTTAAATGACCCCGAGGGCTAAGCAAGGCGGTAAGTATTCCTTCCGAAAGGGTTATCCATGCCTGACAGGTCAACGGCGACGATAAGCCAGAAGAAAAAAAAAGTATCTTGGTCGAAAGGCAAAGATCTTTCACAGTAAAAATACAACCGTCAAGGAAAGCGGACATGGATTCCACTGGGGTAAAATTCTCCGGAGATGTCACCCATTCGAATCTCGGACGGGAGGCGAGAATTACTTCAGGGAATACATGGCAAAGTCTCAAACATAGGGATACGTTCCTAGAAACATGGAACGCTAGGACATTAGAAACATTAACATGGTAATTAGATAAATATCCCTCGGATTAGTCGCTTTGCTGAAAGTACATGGCCAGGAGAAGATATGAAACAGGAAGCTTTACATTATACTATGGGAATACAATAAGTCCAGAGGAACATGGAAATTTCCTGTAGGAAAACCAAAAGGAAAGCACCCAGTTGATGGGCCAAAACGGGTGGGAGAATAACATTAACTATGATTTGAGAGAGGTAAATTATATAGGGGATTGGAAAATGCTGGCTTAGGATAGGGATGTATGGAAAGCTTATGTCCGTGCTGCCATGAACCTGCCAGTGCCAGTTAGTTACCAGATTGGGTTAGATTAATTTACATTGGATAAAGTTAAATTCTTCTTCTTCTTTAGTAGGTGATTACAACCTCATTGAAGTTTTGGCCTCCTCAACAATCTTTCTCCACCTAGATCTATTCTGGATACAGATTGGCCAATTTCCAATTTTCATCTCAAATATATCTTTTATCATCATCCTGCCATCTCTTTTGGGCGTCCAGCTGTTCTGGTGCATATTGGAAAGTTAAATTAGACTAATTAAAATAGGGTTACTGTGGCCAAACTGTGTTAAGGATTCTTGGCTACAGGACACAAGTTGGGAGACCTTATGGGGGGAATTTTTCTCATGGAATTTCAGCCAGTGTATGGAACTGCTATCTTACAAATTTTGGTACCTACAATAACTAGCAGCTCCATCATTTACATCATCATCTTCTCATCTATTTTTTTTTTTTTGGCTCATCCAATATATATAGGGATTAATGGCTTCCATTTGTAGATCTTTTTTACCATCCTTTCATCATCCATTCTATATATATATATATATATATATATATATATATATATATATATATGCGTGTGTCAAATACAGCTTAATCTTTGTGCTTTAATGAAGTTAATTATATTTCTGTTTTAGATAATTCTATTTATTTTTTCATTTGTTCGAATTGCCCATGATCCGTCCTGATTCCTTATTACTTCAAAGATTTTTCTTATTACTTTTCTTTCAAAGACTAAAAGCTTTTGCTTTTCTGCTTCTTTAAGTGTCCAAGTTTCACTAGAATAAGTTACAACTGGTCTTATAACTATAAAGTTTAGTTTAAGTTCAGAGTTTTTAGAGATTAGTAATGGTAAATTTGCATAAAAAGTTTTGTTACCAAGTGCTACTCGAAAACAAGCTAGTATTAAAAAATAGAATCCTAGAATGAATATTTGTCCCAATGAGGGACAAGAATGGAAAAATGGAGAGTGCTTCACAATGAGTTCCATAACATTGTTATCCTAATATTATCAGCCTACAAGATTGAAAAATCAGGTAGCTTGAATGACAGACAGTAGAAATTCTTTGAAAATTTGTATTGGGAAGCCCTTTGACCTAAGGATAGATGGGAAGATAATATTGAAATGGATTTTAGGGAAATGGATATTGAAGATATGAACTGGATTGAGTTGACTGAGGATAAGGATCACTGGAGGGTCTTAGGGAAAGCGGCATGGATGTAGAACCCATTCTTGGCATAGATTCATTTTTTTAACTCCAAGCATGACAGGCCTAGAATGCCCTTGGCCTACCAGCCGGCTGCTAGCCTCACGTCCACATGTGTTAATCATAAAGGTAGATGATCATAAGCCAGTGTAGGGGTGAGATGTGATCAGCATGTCGGATCCCCCAGCCGTTATAGCTGGTCTTCTCAACCTGGAGCTGCTACTTATTGTAGCTACCCAAATTCCTCATGATGCTGGGTGGATACCGGTTCCATACTGGCCGAAATTCCTTGAGAAAATTTCTTCCCCCATAGGAACTTGAACCAGCGCGAGTCCCTTAGATCTGCACCACTCGGCTACAGAACAGGATTCATTACATTTTCTAATTAAAAACTGTACTTTTCCTGGCATGCAAATTTAATCTTGGTCTCAGTAAGTTCAATTTAGGCTCAGGCCTGATGAATACATAACTTCTCTCCAACATCTATACTTACTTATTTATTTTCTTCTTTTTATGAGCTTCCAACCCTAACCATCATGCTGATTTAACAATGTCTTCTATAAATTTCTAATGTTGCTTGCTGCCTTTGTTTACTGGTTATTAAGAATTATTGTAATAACTTACTTTACTTGTTAATTACTCTCTCAGAGGATTTGAAACAGAAAAGACCAGCAGATTGCAATTTAGTGTTTCAACTTCTAAATTCAAGATTACAGGGGGTAAAACAATAAATGTCACAAAGTAGGAAAATAGAGTCAACCCTGACATTGGGTGAAATTGTTTGAACTGCTCATTTGGGGGTAATAAAATTCGAAAAACATGGAATGTTCCAGTGAAATCAATGATTCAAGTTTTGCTATGAGGGGGAAAAAATATTAAAATGAAAATTTCTCAATTATTAGCTTTTGTGACATTCCTTGTTTTTTTCCCCGGTTTTTGATTAGTACTTTACAAGCATAACTGAATCAAACATTTTTATATCTCACCTCATAAAAATAAGTATTTCTCACCGACTAGTTTTGGAGACACCACCTTCATCATCTAAACTTGGAGTTATAGAAATACAAATTTTTATAAGATAAGGATGTAAAATTATTTTATTGTATTGTGCAATGTTAATAATTTGCCTTATACAATTTTTTATTAAATTTAGAAGCAGTTTAGATGATACTCATATATATATTAAATCTGTATAGGCATTATTTTAATATAGTTATGTCCAATTCTTACTTTGGCACTAAAAAGTTCTAAAAATTTAAATTTTACACTTGAGAGCTTTTGTAACTGCTATTGTCAAGTCCAAAATCTGAGATACCGTAGTTTTTGACTATGTCACAACTAATGCTGAAAAGTAATTCAGACTTAAGTGGAACACAATATCTATAAAAATTCTCTAATTATTATTATTCCTTCAGAATCCTGATTATAAATCTTTTCCTAAAACGTACATAGTGTTCAAAATAAATATTAAATATACCACTACATGATTAATGGATAATGTTAATAAATAGGTTTGGTCTTGAACCAATTGAGATGGAGCAAATATGCTTTGAAACATATGAGGTAAGAAGCATATAGACCAAACTTATTTATTAAGTAAAACTTCATAAATTATGAGTCATTGTGTTACTTCCCTACGGGATAGAACTGATATGGGAGAAACTATCGACCAGCGATTTGGAGAGGTTAGAAAATGTAAAACCAAGATTCATCGAAAAGGCATTAGGTGCAAGCAAATACACACCAAACAGAATGGCCTATATGCTAGCCAGAGAAACCTTCTTCCTAGAGGACCTGAGGCAAAGGATACTACTGCCAGCAACGGAGCCATATAAGAAAGTCATCGAAAAAAAGAAACAGAGAGAAAAAGAGATCGACAAAGATTTCTACGCCTCAGATGCCATGGTAAACAGAGAATGGACTGGAAGTAACCAACCACAAAGGCACAGAATCATAGGTTTAGCAACACATGGATATCATCACAAAATGTGCAAAAATACAAAATTCCACCAACCGAGTGATTCGTGTGAATGCAAGATATGCGACCAAAAGTGTGAGCGATACCATTACAAAAAATGCAGAATATGGACAGGATCACTGAACGAACTCATAAAAGACAAATCATAAACTTATAACTTAATGCTCTTTCGAGTGCCTCTTACAATTTATTATTGTGTTACTTCCTATTGCATTTTCAAAAAAAAAAATGGATAAAGTTGTTGCCTTTGAGGCATTGGACCCAATTTTTTATTGTATTTGCTGATTTAGGTTATTTTTAACTGTAAGGAAAATTACAGGAAATTCAAGCCTTTATTTCCTCGAAAAATCACCAACCTCATAATTATTGAACATATTCATATGTAATAAATTGAGTTAGATTTAACAACTCACCTCATAATTGTAGATTTCTTCTATCAACTTAAAATTGAAATTGAAAATGATACGAGGGCGGATCGGAAAGTAACGCACATTAATTTTTTTCTGCCTTGGTATTGCAGCTAGAATGTTGAAATTTCACAAATATAGTTTGAAGTTTTCACTACAGATGGTATTTTTTTCTCAGGTGCACCTCTTGCGAGAGAAGCTTGAACTATGCAACAAAGATGGCGCGCATGCTACAGTCGTCCACCTGTGAGGAACAGAGAAGTGTTGTTCGATTTTTGTGGGCCAAAGGGCATAAACCCAGTGAAATTCACAGGGACATGCGTGGCGTGTATGGGGATGATTGTATGGACCGTAGCAATGTCTCCAGGTGGTGCACATTCTTCCAAGAGGGACGCGTGAACCTTAGTGATTCGCCATGCTCCGGCCGGCCGACAACAGCAGCAATCCCGCAGAATGTCAGAGGCATTGAGGCGGCAATTCTGAACGACCGGCGTGTGCAACTGCGAGCCTTATCGCAGAAGTTCAACATTTCCTATGGTGCGATGTATGATATTGTTCATGAAAATTTGAAATTCTGTAAAGTTAGTGCTCGCTGGGTGCCTAAGAACCTGACAGACGACCACAAGGGCCAGCGAATGATGGCCACTAAGGTTCACGCGTCCCTCTTGGAAGAATGTGCACCACCAGGAGACATTGCTACGGTCCATACAATCATCCCCATACACGCCACGCATGTCCCTGTGAATTTCACTGGGTTTATGCCCTTTGGCCCACAAAAATCGAACAACACTTCTCTGTTCCTCACAGGTGGACGACTGTAGCATGCGCGCCATCTTTGTTGCATAGTTCAAGCTTCTCTCGCAAGAGGTGCACCTGAGAAAAAAAAATACCATCTGTAGTGAAAAACTTCAAACTATATCTCTGTGAAATTTCAACATTCTAGCTGCAATACCAAGGCAGAAAAAAATTATTGTGCGTTACTTTCCGATCCGCCCTCGTACAAAGATGTATCAAAACTAGTCTTCAAGAAATCTACAATTATGAGGTGAGTTGTTAAATCTAACTCAATTTATTAATTAATATAAACCTCATAGTGTCACTTCCTTTAAACATTAATGAAAATATTCACATGTGCTTCAATAAGAGGATATTTGAGAAATGAGGCCACAAGATAAACTATACAAAACAATAGCTGTTCCAACATTAACATATGGGTTTGAGACTTGGCCTTTAATGACCTCTGATAAACATAAAAGTGAGACAATAGAAATGAGATTTAAGAGATCAAAAGTGAAGTCAAGATATCAGAGATGAATTAAAAATATATAATATATACGAGAGAATATACAAAAATAAATGTACATGGTTTGAACATGTATAAAGAATGCCAAATAATCATTTATCAAAATAGATGCTTCATTATAAACCTGAAGGCCGAAGAAATGTAGGAAGACCAAAACGACATTGGAAGGGCGACCTGTAGCATATTGTTCATCGGGGAGCAGAATGGGTCAACAGGCCCATACCTTGAAGATGATGATGATGAAAATATTCATACAACAGAGGCATCTACTACAGTTTGTTTATGAGTTGCATTATGATGACCCACAAGCTTTTGCATATAATATAGAAGTATGAACCTGGCAGCTCATAAACACTTTCAAGCCTTCGGACTTATGCTTTCTAGCTTGAAAAAGAGGATGAGAATGTAATCATAACAAAAGAGTACTGTATGCGATGGGACAAATATTTATTATTTTATTTATATTTATACTATCCGTCCACTACTGTGATCTCGAGATAGCATGCTGCCTTGTCACACAACAGGCTCGGGTTTGATTCCCGGTTGGGACAAGTTTCCTGGGTGATGGTTTTTTTCGGGGTTTTTCCTCACCTGAAAGACAAATGTTAGGAAAATTTATATTTGAAGAGAAAAATTTTTGCCCAGACCGAGACTCGAACCCGGGACCTTTGGCTTTCTAGGCCCATGCTCTACCTTCTGAGCTACCGGGGCGAGTTCCGATCTAGATGCAAATTTCTCTCTTATATACGTTGTAATTCTCAGCACCAAATGCTATGAAGCCTTTGCTTCTATCTTTGCAAATGACGGCTTCTTAGTTAAGAAGACGTTTATCGGGAAATTAAACACTCCTTTATAAAGCCAGTAGGGCTTCAATTGATGATTTAATTATTAATTTAACACTTCTCACTGAATAATTTATCCTTCAGTGAGAAGTGTTAAATTAATAAAAAAACATCAAATGTTAGGAAACTTTAAGGCCCAAACAGTCCCCAAACATCATCTGGCCATCATTATCATCATTAACATATCCATTAAGTTTAGGATTAAGGCCTCTCCTGGCGCATCATTACCATCATTATCACCTATCATATTTCATCAGGGCAGCTTAACTCCGCCTTCCAGGCGCCCCAACCTCAGAAGTGGGTTACAATAATGCAATGCCAGGAGAGAATACCAGAATGTCGAAATGACAAGTGGTGGCATTGAATAAAAAAAAATATTTATACTATCCTATGCCATCAAGCTTCCTTATGTATCTTTTTATAGATCTTACAAGGGAACTGTCAACTACTGCATGGCAAAACCTACGAGGGCGGATCGGAAAGTAACGCACAATAATTTTTTTCTGCCTTGGTATTGCAGCTAGAATGTTGAAATTTCACAGAGATATAGTTTGAAGTTTTCACTACAGATGGTATTTTTTCTCAGGTGCACCTCTTGCGAGAGAAGCTTGAACTATGCAACAAAGATGGCGCGCATGCTACAGTTGTCCACCTGTGAGGAACAGAGAAGTGTTGTTCGATTTTTGTGGGCCAAAGGGCATAAACCAGTGAAATTCACAGGGACATGCGTGGCGTGTATGGGGATGATTGTATGGACCGTTAGTGCTCGCTGGGTGACTAAGAACCTGACAGACGACCACAAGGGCCAGCGAATGATGGCAAGCTTGGACCACTTAACTCGGTACACCGCACAAGGACATGACTTTCTGGAAGGATTCGTCACAGGTGATGAGTCGTGGGTGTACCACTACACGCCCGAAACAAAGCAGGCATCAGCAGTGCGCAGATGGCTACACTCCAACCAAACGGACTTCTACGAACAGGGCATATTGAAACTGGTAACACGATGGGAAAAATGTGTTGAGAAAGTTGGTGACTATGTCGAAAAGTAGGTAAAAGATGTAAGTTCATTTGTGATTTTTTTCCTTTTTTTTACTATTAAACTTTTTAAAAAAATTATTGTGCGTTACTTTCCGATCCGATCCGTCCCTCACAGGTGGACGACTGTAGCATGCGCACCATCTTTGTTGCATAGTTCAAGCTTCTCTCGCAAGAGGTGCACCTGAGAAAAAAATACCATCTGTAGTGAAAACTTCAAACTATATCTCTGTGAAATTTCAACATTCTAGCTGCAATACCAAGGCAGAAAAAAATTATTGTGCATTACTTTCCGATCCGCCCTCGTATCTTGAAATTTCTTCCATAGAAGAGTTGTGATGTACCAAGGCCACGTCCAAAATTATCTGACAACTTTAACTATAAGGCATTAAAATTCAGCACCAAATCTCTCATTAAAACTATAGGGAAGTAATACAACTCCATTATTGGTAGATCGGATAACCCTGTCATCTGCTCCACATCCTGCCTCTTATTCAAGCAGGGAGTCCATCTGCTCCATGCAGTGGGTTGCCATTGTTGGATTCTGGCTTCGATTTTTGTGCCTTCCAGTTAAAAACGGCAGAAATATTTTGGACATGACCTTGGTACATCACAATGCTTCTCTGGAATAATTGGTATGTTTTGATATGCAATGGTTGACAGTTCCCTTGTTATATTTATAAGTGCATGACAGGTTTTATATTTGAAAAGAAAATTTATACACTCAGACTGGGGCTTGAACCCAGGACCTTTCACACTCTAGGCAAATGCATACATCCCTATCCAGAGCCAATGTTTTCCAATCATCCCCTGTATAATCTACTTACCTCAAATCATAGTTAATGTTATTCTCCCACCTCATTCTTGGTCTACCAACTGGGCGTTTTCCCTCTGGTTTTCCTACAAGAAGTTTCCATGCTCGTCTTTCATTCCCTATTCGTGCCACATGTCCTGCCCATTGCAGTCTACGAGACTTAACTGTTCGCATTATATCTGGCTTCCTATAAAGACCATGTAATTCACTCTTATGCAGACTTCTCCATTCAACTGTCTGTTCATCTCTCTTTGCTCCAAAAATTTTCTTAAGAACTTTATTCTCAAATACTCATAATCTTCTTTCCTCCCTTAAAGTAAGAGTCCATGTTTCACATTCATATAATGTAACTGGTAGAATAATAGTTTTATATATTTTCAGTTTAACGTTTTTTGAAAGGAGTTGGGAAGTCAAGAGTCTCTGTAATGCATAATAGCATGCATTTTCAGAATTGAGCCTATGTTTAATTTTCTTGCGCATCTCATTCCTGTTTGTGATTATTGTTCCTAGATATTTGAATTCTACCAACTCCTCAAAATTTCCCTCATTTGTCACCAGCTGTCCATTTCCATTATATAATGTACTTCTATGTGTGACCATATATTTAGTTTTATTGATATTTACTTCCAGTCCCAATTTCTTAGTGTTACTCACTAGTGTGTGCATGTTGGCCTTTAGTATCTCCTTGCTATGGCTATTCTACATCATCAGCATAAACTAACAGCTTATTAATACCATGAGTTGTAGGCCTTCTTCACCCTCTAAAGATTTGTTGGCATGCTCTGGTACAAAATTAAATAGTAGAGGAGATAGTGCATCTCCCTGCTTCAACTCATTGTGGAGTTCAAAAGTATCTGAAAACTGTTTATCTACATGCACCCGACTCTTTGTGCCATTTAGACACATTCCTATAAGTCTAACTAATTTTTTAGGAATTCCAAACTCTAGCAGGATACTATATAACTTCACCCTCTTAATTGAATCATATGCCTTTTTGAAGTCTGTGTATAGTTGATGTACAGTACCATTATATTCCCATTTCTTTTCTAAAATCTGTCTTAAGCTAAGTCCTTAAACCTAAACTTAATCTAAATCCAGACCATGTGAAACCACAGGAATGATTTCCTTTAAGAAAAAATGCTCGTTGTCTGACTGGGAATCAAATCCAGGACCTATGAACTGTAGTCAGAAGCTCTGACCACTAGCCCATGAGGCTAGTTCAAAACAACATTATGAGTACAAGGAGATTAGAGTATTCTTTGTAGTCATGTACTAAATACATCTTAATAATAAAGTTGAACTCTTGTAAAGTTCGTGTAGAAGGAAAACATCAAATTATGGAGAGAAGGTGGTGCAGGTTCATGATAGTTGAAGCTTAACTTTAAATAGATATGTTACATGAAGAAAAGAAATAACTGTTTGTGATTTATTTGACCTCAGTATAATTTTCATATATAAAACATTTGGATAATTCCATATTCACTATTTTACGACTGGAACAAATTGTAGATTTGTATTTGGAATCAGGTACCTATAAAATAAATAATAAATGTGAATGTAAAATGTTGTCATTATGTATCCAATAAAAAAAAACACACTCCATGCATTTAATAATATTTCCGATTGAGGGTCTTTCCACTTTTCAGTGGTTGCCCTTTTAACAGCCGGCTGCTGGCCCTTCACATCCACATGTGTCAATCACAGAGGTAGATGATCAACAGCCAGTGTAGGGGTGACATGTGGTTAGCATGTCGAGTCCCCCAGCCGTTATAGCTGGTTCCTCAACCTGGAGCCGCTACTTATTGTAGCTACCCAAATTGCCTCACGATGCTGGGTGGGCACCGGCCCCATACTGGCCGAAATACCATGAGAAAATTTCTTCCCCCATGGAGACTCGAACCAGCGCAAGTCCCGTAGCTCTGCGCCAAGGCTTTCTACCTTAACCGCTCGGCTACAGGACCATATTTTTGTAAAAACTTCAAGTTTTCCTTTTGAAACCAGTCCTGAGATTTAAAAAAATATAAGGTGAGGTGTAAAATATGATTCATTTAATCATTACTAAATAAAACCTCATACAGTTACTTCCTAAATATATCAAATAACTACTGTATCCATCCATCCATAGTAGTTCTGTCCAAAGGCAGGTCTTTCACTGCAATCATAGCATTTTCATGCTATTCTTTGCAGTTTTACTAGGGAATTATAGGTGTAGTAGCTTCCCGTTGCTTTCCACACCGGTGAAGGATGATAATGATGATGATGGCCGGATGATTTTCGGGGACCTTTGGGCCCTAAGCATCCTGACATTTGTCTTACAGGTGAGGAAAAACCCCAAAAAAACCTCACCCAGGAGCCTGTCCCAACCAGGAATCGAACCCGGGCCTGCTGCATGACAAGGCTGCAATGCTACCCCCACTGTATTTACCTGAATATAAGACAGCCTCTAATTTAAGTCACCCCCCCCCCCAATTATGAACAAGCCTTGAAGATGTTTTTTTATTATTAATTTAACACTTCTCACTAAAGGATAAATTATATTCGAAGAGAAAAATTATGTGCTCAGATTGGGGTTTGAACCCAGGACCTTTGGTTTTCTACGCGAATGCTCTACCACTGAGCTCTGAGCTACCCGAGAAACTCCAATCTAAACGCAAATTTTTCTCTTATACACTGTTAATTCCCAATCGCCGAATGCTATGAGCATTTGCTCGATCACACAAATGGTGGCTTCTTGTTTAATAAGACATTTATTGGGAATTTAAACTTTATAAAGCAATTAGGCTTCTTTTCATATATTTATTATCAATTTAACACTTCTCACTGAAGGATAAATTATATTTGAAGAGAAAAATTATACTCTCAGACTGGGATTTGAACCCAAGACCTTTGGCTTTCTAGGTCAATGCTCTACCACTGAGCTACCTGAGAAACCCCAATCTAATTCCCAATAATGTCTTCTTAAGCAAGAAGCCGCCATTTGCATGATCAAGCAAATGCTCATAGCATTCAGTGATTGGGAATTAACAGTGTATGAGAGAAAAATTTGTATTTAGATTGGAGTTTCTCAGGTAGCTCAGTGGTAGAGCATTGGCCTAGAACGCCAAAGATCCTGGGTTCAAACCCAAGTCTGAGCGTACAATTTTTCTCTTCAAATATAATTTATCCTTCAGTGAGAAGTGTTAAATTAATAATAAAAACATCAAAAGAAGCCCTACTGGCTTTATAAAGTAAAGTTTAAATTTCCAATAAATGTCTTCTTAAACAAGAAGCTGCCATTTACGTGATCGAGCAAATGCTCATAGCATTCGGAGATTGGGAATTAACAGTGTATAAGAGAAAAATTTGCATTTAGATTGGAGTTTCTCAGGTAGCTCAGTGGTAAAGCATTGGCCTAGAAAGCCAAAGGTCGTGAGTTCAAACCCAAGTCTGAGTGTATAATTTTTCTCTTTAAATATAAGCTTTTAAGAATTAAGATATTTGGTCTACGTATTCCTACCTACAGACCAAATATCTTAATTGTTAAATAAAACTCTTAATAATTAAAGAATTAAATTAATATTTTTAATACCTCACCTCATATCCTTTATTCTTTTAGACTGCAGTTTCGGAGCTATATCTCCATTCATCTCTTCGACCGATGTTATGTCTTTTTTTGGTGATTTTCTTCTTCCTTCTGAAGAAGAAGGAAGAAGAAGAAAACCTTAATATAACAAATTTGGGAATCTTTACATTATGAGGTTTTCTTAATAAGAATCAAATAAATCGTGAATCCTTCTTACCTCATATTGAAAAATAGTGGGGTCACATTATATGTTTTTACAGCTTAAGTTAATAAACTTAAGCCACCTCAACTTGTTTGGATGAGTACCTTCTTCTTGTAAGCCCATGTTTTCCCTTAACACAGATTTAGGCGCTCTCCCCCCTACAGTGAAGAATTTGAACCATACTAATTTAGTTACACTTGTTTTCATATAGATGTCATTGAAGTGGTCCATGGTCAGCGTTCCACCTCATACTGACATCTAGGAAACCATCTAGGATGGGAAAATTCGGTAAATTTTGCTTAGAGGCCTTTCATTCAGGCTTAAGGATCTTTTATGAGCCTGAAAATCTTCAGACTCAGGACCCACAGCTTAAAGTCCATCCCGGAGGACTTGCTCCTTGGATTTTTCCATCCTAAAAAAATCCATCGACACCGGCCGGGTTTGAACCCGCGACCCTCGGGACCAGAGGCAAGGAGCCGAACCACTAGTCCACCGCGGCCAAATGGAGTACCTATGAGGTCAAATCTTTAATACCTGGAACTCTGGAAAAAGCACTACAATATATCCTGACTACTCCTCATCTTTGGACTCTAGCAGCTGGAATATACTACAAACATCGGGCGCTATATCCATCTTTTGTAAAATGAAGAACAGTGTAGTGGAACTTCGTGTTGTCAGCAAATAGCTGGATACACTAAGATAGAATAGTTGTTACCTCATATCTATGTTTTTTTAACACAGAACTGCAGTATCAGGAAAAAAAATCATTCCCAGCTCATGATTGGAATGATGTTTATTCCCGATAGTTCTCTGTTAAAAAAACATGGATGTATGAGGTAAGAAGAATTCACGATTCATTTGATTCTTATTAAGAAGAAAACCACCAAGAAACAACATAACATCAGTCGAAGAGAGGTGGATGATGGAGATATAGCTCTGAAACTGCAGTCTAGAAGAATAAAGGATATGAGGTGAGCCAATTAAAAATATTAATTTAATTCTTAAATTAAACCTCATAGTGTTTTTTTTTCCCCTGTGAAAGTTAAATAAAACCTCTTAATGTTACTTCCTATTGCACTTTTTAAATAAAAGCTATTAAGAATTTTTCTCTCTCGCTTACTCAAAAACTTTTTGTTTCAACTTCTGATATCTCTCATTCCTTGGTCCATTAAATGATTTTTGGAATGAATTAGCATTTCTTAGTTTTTCTTTAATTCATTGCCACTTATGAATCTTAACTTCGAAGACACTAAATTTTCTCCCCATTACACAGTTGTTCATGACTTCTGCCTTAACAACTAAGTTGCAAAAATATATTCATATTAATGATTCCAGTATCAAACTATTCAATTATAAAGACACAGTTTTCATAGATTTTATACAATGTCATACATTTTGCAGTTCATGTTTGTATTGGAGTACAATAAACTAGTTGTAACCATTTAGTAGTAGGCACCACATATGGTGGTTATGTCACTCATAGGCCTCGAATACTCTAATACCATCAGGGTCGAAAGAAACAAGAGGTCAGTCAAGGGAGACTGGATAGGAAAGTTGAAACAGGGAATTGGTATAGGGAGAAGAAGTAATACCAATTCGGTCAAAAAAAGAAAAACTCACCAAGCTGACCAGTGCTTATTGGTGAGTAGCCCTTCCCTTTCGTTCATCATGCATAAGCATGATTACTAACAGCTGCACCACGAGAAGGTGAGGGATTGGACTCCAGGTTACTGTCCAGGTCGGTTCCTTTAAGCCTTCGATGGGAGGAATTAAAGGGTCTCCTCCCTGTTAAAGACAGTAGCCTTTCCTTTCACTCTATCAAAAGAATTATCTCAAATAAATATATCAATAAACTTAGAGAAGAATACACCACCAAAACATCTGGAAAGGAATGGGAAAATCTACAAGCTTATGACATTACTACATTACAAAGAAAATCTGCAGTAGCAACATTCAGACTGCTAACGGGACATGACTGCTTGAATAAACACCTACACAGACTTGGCATAACAGATTCACCTAAATGCCCTTTTTGCAATTTAAATGAAGATATGGAAAGAAACCATCTCCTCCGTTGTCCAGCTTTTGTAGAAGAGACCAGCCTTTCTGCTAAATATTGGAGTGCAAGAGAGCGAATGATTTCATTATCAAGTGCTCAACATTAGATACCAACCAACCAACCAACATTTTGCAGTTTTATTTTTTAAGACAGAAGTCGATAAATTTCTCTGTCTCACCTGTTCTGTTATGATGTTTCTGTTTCCTCCTTGTTCTTATGATAAAATGATTGTTTGCATTCAGGATAGCCTTTATCATAATAAAAACTCTGGATTTGACCATACTCAGCAATCAAATTTATTTTTACCTGGAACAGAATATTATTATCAGGGTTTTAATAATACAATCAATGGTAAAGAGAAAAATTTTTGCCTGAAGCAGGAATCAAACCCCGAACCTTTAGCTTTCCGTGCTAACACTCTGTCCACTGAGATAATTCAGGCTTCCTTCCCATCCAAGCATAAATCTTTCCTTTACCTCACTCTACTGGTCCCATATTCAAATGCAATGAATCATCATTCACAAATATACAATGAATGGCTTCTACATTGAGAAAACACGAAGGGACTCCACACAGTTATAGCATTATTTATTAAATTAATATTGAGAAGCTAAAGCTATAACTATGATAGAAATATTAAAAAAAGAGGAGCTTTCTTTATGACAAAAGCAAGAGGTGGTTAAGAAAATTCGGTAAAGAATGGAGGTGAAACATGACTGTCACTGGTTGTAAAACAAAATTCATTAAAACGTGATTGGTCATTAACTTACATTTGGGGCATGAGTTAAATATTCAATAATAGTAGTAGTAATAACAACAATAATAAAATAACAACGTAACATAACAAGACAACAACATAGCACAACAACATCACAACATCACAACAACAACAACAATAATAATAATAATAATAATAATAATAATAATTTCTGATTATAAGTCAAGATGGATGCAACATGTTCATCGAATGGAAGATCACAGGATACACAAACAAATGTTAAGATATCAACCTGCAGGAAGAAGAAGACCAGGACGTCCACTCAAAAGACTTCTGGACAGTGTTTCTCTTGAGTCCGAAGCAGGTCAACAAATGACCTAAATTCGTGAATGTACTATGATGATAATGATGATGATGATAATAATAATAATAATAATAAATATTACAAATATTTAATATAGTACCTTGTCCTGATTTCTCACTCTCATGGTTTTCTTTAGATGGTTTTCCCAAGATGGAAGCTTTGTGTAAAATACTGGATGTTTCTTCTTCTTTAAAACTACTTTGTCATTCATTGCATACTGAAAAAAATCAATACAGCACAATCTTATAAAAAGTACAATGATGAAAGAAATTTGAACCATTACAAAGTAACAGTAAAGAAAATACAACGGAAATAGTACATTAGTAGAATGCCATCAATTGACAAGTAGGACCAGACTAGTCCCCTAAGAATCATCATCTTATGAAATTTATTGAATTTCATATTTAAATTTTAAAAATTTTCTCAAGTTAAGTCTCACAGGCTGCGATGGGCAGGACATGTGGCACGTACAGGGGATAAAAGAGGTGCATGGAAACTTCTGGTATGAAAACCAGAGAGAAAACAACTAGTTGGTAGACCAAGAATGAGGTGGGAGAATAAAATTATCCATGATTTGAGGGAAGTAGATTATACAGGGGATGATTGGAAAACATTAACTCAGGATAAGGATGTATGGAGAGCTTATGTCCATGTGACCATGAACCTATGGTTTCAACAGAGCCAGTGAGTTAGTTAGTTCTCAAGACAATAACAAACATAAATCTGTATTTCGATCGCTCAGCATCTGCAGAGTTGGACTCGACTAGCCTGCAGGAACCAATTGTCTTACCCTGGATAGGTATTCCTTGTTAAGACTTTAATAAGGTCAGGCAATCTATGGTACACAACTTTCACGTCTCTATTCTTCTTACAGAGAATATTTAGTATGTTGTTTTTGTATATTATTTTGTAAATATTTAGGATGTGACATCAGCTATGGGTATGATAAAGATATTGAACACAAAACACATCAGTTTCAAGCTATTTGTGGTACAATAAATAGAACATTGAATAATAAAGCCCATAAACAAACAAAATTAAAATTTTATAAAACAATGGCTGTCCCTGTCCTTTTGTATGGGAGTGAATCTTGGATTACCACTACCAAACAAGAAAGTAAAATCCAAGCAGCCGAAATGAAATTTTTAAGAAGAGTAAAAGGCTGCACTAGAATGGACCAGATAAGAAACGAGGATATCCGTGAAGAACTGCAGATCTACTCCATAAAAGAATAGATAATTAACAACAAGATACAGTGGAAAGAACATGTAGAAAGAATGGAAGAAAGTAGATTACCAAATAAAATCTTCCATTATTTTCCAAGAGGAAGAAGAGATGTCGGACGTCCTCAGAAGAGATGGTCTTAGATCTATTAGTGAAGACGGAACAGGCAACTCTTGCCTAAACCAGGAAGTGAAGAAGAAGAAGATTAGTGGAGTATTACAACAAGTGTGCTTGTGAAGTGTAATATGGATTAAATCAACATTGTGTTTTTTTTGGCAAATTTATTTATGGGTTGTTTAGGGTCGTGTCTATGAACGCATTAGACTGCAAAAGTCGTTCTCAGCTTGTACTCTGCTGAGAAAGTTGCATCCGAAGACGTTTTTGCATACTCAAAAATCTGTTCATGCGATGATAATTGTCGAAATTCCTAAGCTACCTGGTGAGGTGACTTTGCAGAGAACGAATCGTGAGCAACCCAATGGGAACCGATGTACTTTGAAACCTTGCTGCTTACCCTGCTGCTTTATCCAAGATGTCAGATCTTGAAGACTTCGATCATGTTTTTGGTATATGCGGAGAAGAGGAATTTGATAGAGTCTACCAAAGAATTCAACTGGAAGAACAGGAGAATCGGCATAATATCGTGCGATGCAGACGTCGTACATGGTTTTATTTGCGGGACGCAAGCGTAAATGCGTTCCTCTAGCAGACGAAAATAACAAAAGTGGGTTTATCGCTGAGAATTCTGAGTAATTTCTTGCCAATATAATGAAAAAAAAAACTACTTTCATGCATGACCAGTCAGCGACTTGCTAATTCGAACTTTGCATGTTCTCACGGAAAACTCAGCTCACCAGAGACTAATGTATTTGCATGTAACCCTTACAGTGTCATATCACCGATGCTTATCCCTGGATGTTTAAATGTTCGTATAGATATGTGGATGATATTTTCTCTGTGATAAATTCTAAATATATTGAAGATGCATTGAAATTACTGAACCTTCAAGATGAATCTATAAAATTTACTATGGAATTAGAAAAGAATAACCAAATCCCATTTTTGGACCTCTACATAATAAGGAATGAACTACAAGAAAAAATTAAATTCAATATATACTAATACAGAGAATTATATAAAGTCTTCAGGTTTCAATCATATTGCGCATAATCATGCAATTTTCAACAGTTTGATATATAGATTATTAAATGTTCCATTAAATGAAAAAGATTTTAAGTAAGAATACAATCACATTTTGAATATAGCCAATTTAAATGGTTTTGGAAAAGAAATAATTATAAATAAATTAAAGAAATTTAGACAACAAAAAAGTTTAAAAGAATACACTACCCTGCTATCTGATTCAAAGAAAGGAAAACAATTTAAGAAAATTACTTATCATCCTGAAATACATAACAGATTTAAAAAAAAATCAAGAAATTCAATATTACATTGGCACCGATAAATAAATTTAGCCTTGGTAATCTATTAATGACAAATAAGAAATTGAACACCCCAGATAGCAAAAAACTTGGAATTTATCAAATTAATTGTAAGGACTGCAATAAAGTATACATAGGAAAAACAAAAAGGAATTTGCACACACGCACAAAGGAACACTTTAGAAATATTAAAAATGATGAAATTGAAAAATCAGCTATTGCAGCACATAGTTTGTTGGAGAATCATAAAATTGAATAAATAATAGTAAAAAACTAAAACAACATGCTTTATTAGAAAACTGAACTAAAAAATGAAAAATTTTAATTTCCCACACACTTGGGATAAAATTAAAGTGATATAATATGATCCATTATGGTGGTTGGTTGGTATCTAATGTCGAGCACTTGATAATGAAATCATTCGCTCTCTTGCACTCCAATATTTAGCAGAAAGGCTGGTCTCTTCTACAAAAGCTGGACAACGGAGGAGATGGTTTCTTTCCATATCTTCATTTAAATTGCAAAAAGGGCATTTAGGTGAATCTGTTATGCCAATTCTGTGTAGGTGTTTATTCAAGCAGTCATGTCCCGTTAGCAGTCTGAATGTTGCTACTGCAGATTTTCTTTGTAATGTAGTAATGTCATAAGCTTGTAGATTTTCCCATTCCTTTCCAGATGTTTTGGTGGTGTATTCTTCTCTAAGTTTATTGATGTATTTATTTGAGATAATTCTTTTGATAGAGTGAAAGGAAACTGGAGCAGAAGTTGGGTTTGAAACAATTTTGCTACCCTTCTTGGCTAGAAAATCGGCTATTTCATTGCCTGTCACTCCACAATGGGCCGGAATCCATTGAAGTACAACTTTTTTATGTAGACGGGATAAATGTTTTATCATTTTGTGACATTCGATAATTTTGATGCTTTTGGGTGTTGTGTCCCGTGTTATAGCAAGAATGGCTGCTTTGGAGTCACATAGAATTACAACTTTTGTAAATTTTTGGATGTGATATAAAAGATTTTGTAAACTTAAGAAAATTGCTAGAATTTTGCCATCAAAGTTTGTTGAATTTGTGTTTATTAGTTTACGATAAAAGGAAAAAAAGTGGACATACTGCACCAGCACCAGTGCCACCATCATTTGGTAGGCTGGAGCCATCTGTAAAAATATGTATCCATTCAGGAGCTGGGTATCTTAGATTTATCATTTCCAGTGACATTTGTTTTAAAATATATGGAGGAGTTTCAGATTTCTTGATGTCTTCTGTTAAATGAAGGTTATATTCGATTTCCAAAAATTCTAGAGGGTTGTTTCTCATCTGCATATTTTCTTTTGAATGTGGAAGTTGCAATTTCTGTTTGATTTCTTGTACAATGCTTAGGAAGCTTTGCTGAGATTTTAAAACATACTTGTGGTTTTCTTTGGGTCCAGTTATTATGGGGTAGCCTTAAAAATTTTCATACTGTGTGACTGCTGTTTTCTCAATTTCAGATGCTATGTTTGGGTTATTTGTTAAGATTTGCATGGCAGTGATTGGTGTTGTTTTAACGGCTCCTGTTATCAGACGGAGGATTTGGTTCTGCAATTTATTACGTTTTTCCACTTTAGTAGTTACTAGGATTTCTTCACAATATTGAAGTACAGGTTTTATGTACATTTGGTAGAAGGTGTTTAGGGTTTGTGTGTTGCAACCCCACTTTTTCCCTGCTAATCGTTTTAATAATGGTAACCTTGTTTCTATCTTTGTACATATATTCTCCATGTGTTTCTTCCACGTTAATTTTGTGTCCAGAGTTATTCCTAAATATTTTGCTTCATGTGTTTGAGTTAATAATTCACCCTCCAATTTCAGAGTGATGGGTAGTGGTTCCTTTCTTAATGTAAATAGTTGATAATTTGTTTTCTGTATATTTATCTTCATCAAGTTCTGGGATGTCCAATTCTCTAACTGTATTAGTGATTGATATGATAGATATGATCCATTATTGGAACTGTGTTAAAATAACAGTATTGGAAAATGTTAAATAAAATTAAAGTGCTCAACAAAAAAATAATCTCCAACACATCTAGAATAAAACTAGAGTTATCTACAAAAAAATATAATTTTACCATCAAACGCGTGGGCTGCTCTATATCAATTAATATATTTAATAATAAACAGATATTGGTAAAAGTAAAGTCTCTAAGAAGAAAACGTAAAAACCATAAAAAGCATCCCACGCTTTTGATGGTAAAATTATTTTTTGTTTTTTGTTTCAAGTCCCGTTGGGGTCAGAATTTTTAAACTGACCTAAACCCTCTGGCGGCACTATGGCCCTGGGGTCGACTCAGCCTCTAACGGAAATGAGTACCAGACGCTTGTTCTGGGGGTAAAGGCGGCCGTCACGCAGGGCTGACAACCCGGCTGACATAAAAGTGCCGATTGTCTAGAAAAAGTGGGAGCCTTAACCTCCTACTACCCCAAGGGCCTCCGGGCCTGTTGTGGGATCACTTTACTTTAGATAACTGTAGTTTTATTCTGGATGTGTTGGAGATGATTTGTCGTTGACCACTTTAATTTTATACCAAGCGTGTTGGAAAATAAATTATTTTTCATTTTTTAGTTCGGTTTTCTAATAAAGCGTGTCTTTTTAGTTTTTTAAACTATTATTTATTTTTTAGTTTGGTTTTCTAATAAAGCGTGTTGTTTTAGTTTTTTAAAACTATTATTTATTTTTTTAATTTTTAGTTTAATTGATTGGCATAAACCGGAATCCCATGAAAATTTAACTGCTTACAACATATTTAGTGTCTAGGCACGAATATATTTATTTATTTTTTAAAATTATTATTATCTAACATTATTATAATATTTTTTAATATTTTAATATAGATAAATAGTTACGATTAATCATATCCTCATATTTTTTCGATAAATTACAATGTAGTAAGTTTACAAAATTGTCATTAATATTTTACAGAATAAGATAAAAATGTAAATCTCTATAAATTCGATACTATTGTAGTATGAGCTAAAAGTAATACTCTTCTAAAAAAATTATCCGGGCCGGATTTGAATCAGCGACCTATGGATTACTGAAATTATATACCACTACAGTCCACCGCTCTACCAACTGAGCTATGAGAGGATATAATATTAATTTCTTACAACGATGGACTAAAAAGTTGACAAGTCCACAACCTATTATATATTATTTATAAATTATTGTATTGTCATTGGTACTTTACAAGTATACAAAGTTTCAAGTCGATCCAATGTTTTTAAGTGGATGAAAATTGTGTTGAAAGATTCCGTTAGAAAGATACAGGTCAAGCTAATATAAAACGTGTAAAAAGAGGCCCAACTTTTAAACCTTTAGAATTGACAATTTGGGAGAAGATATATATTCAGAAGAATAAATTTAGATCCATAAATTTCGAGATTCCTGACGAACGTGACCTCATCTTGAAGTTCATCAAATCAACACTAATTGGCAACGTTATTGATGGAGATTCCAACGAAAATCCGGTAGTCATAATATTGATTGAAAATGAGAGAGAGGGTTCTCTTGAAAACTAGTTCCCGTGTTTAAAAAGCAACATAAAATATCAGGTCACATGTAAAAAATGACTCATTAATTTACGAATTGTGTTTTTTTTAAACGACCATAAGAGGTAAGGATACACAGACCAAATATCTTAATTATCAACATTGTGAGTTTTATGCTGTTTAGTAAATAACTTAAATATGGAGACAAATGTCTAAAGTTGCACTTTTGTCCATGGTTGTCCATTTTATTGTAGTTAAAAAAAAAGTAAGTACAATGAATCGTAGATTACTGAGTCATTTTTTAACATCTTACCTCATATTTTATGTTTCTTCAAACATGGGACTAGTCTTCGAGAAAAAGATCTCTCTGATCTTACCTCATATTTTATGTTTTCTCTCGAAAACTAGTTCTCGTGTTTGAAGAAACATAAAATATGAGGTATTGTATTGTAAGCCTATGTTTTCCCTTTACAGAGATTTAGGCGCTCTCCCCCTACAGGGAAGAATTTGAACCATATTAATTTAGTTACACTTGTTTTCGTATAGATGCCATTTTTAAGTGGTCCATGGTCAGCGTTCTGCCTCATACTGACATCTAGGAAACCAAGGTAGTACTAGGACGGGAAAATTCGGTAAATTTTGCTTAGAGGCCTTTTTATTCAGGCTTAAGGATTTTTTTACAAGCCTGAAAATCTTCAGAGTCGGGACCCACGGCTTAAAGTCCCTTCCGGAGGACTTGCTCCTTGGATTTTTCCATCCTAAAAAATCCATCGACCCCGGCTGGGTTTGAACCCTCGACCCTCTCGGGACCAGAGGCAAGGAGCATAACCACTAGTCCACCGCGGCCGACAAAAATATGAGGTAAGATGTTAAAAAATGACTCATTAATTTACGAATTAAGAACCTCATAATGTTATTTTGCATATTTAACTATGAATAAGTACAATGAAATTTAAATGAATAATAAAATCGTCAATAGAAGCCCTATTGGCTTTATAAAGTAGTGTTAAATTCCCAATACATGTCTTCTTAACTAAGAAGCTGCCATTTGCAAAGATAGAAGCTACGGTTTCAAGCATTTGGCACGAGGGAATTACAATGTATATAAGAGAAAAATTTGCGTCTAGATCGCAACTCGCCTCGGTAGCTCAGTTGGTAGATCACTTGGCCTGGAAAGCCAAGGGTCCCGGGTTCGAATCTCGGTCTGGGCGAAAATTTTTCTCTTCAAATATAAGTACAATGAAGCTGAAAGTGATCTCTAGAATTTAAAGGAAAATAGATGAGGGGAATTTAACGAAAGTCAATGAGAAATGGACAGCTTTTTATTAAAGACTTAGGGTCAGTTTCACCAACAGAGGTAACTGTATTACGCCAGTTTTCCTCATATATAATACATAGCTTAAACTCGCATAATACAGTTACCTCTGTTGGTGAAACCGACCCTAAGCATAAAACTACACTATGAAAATAAGGAATAATAAACACAATTCACATGACTTAATTATAAGATCACTCTGTGATTTCTGGATGTAAAACAAGAGACACACTTGCAAATTAGTTTTAGAGAATCATTAAAAATTCAAAAATTTACCTGTGTATAATTCATAACTTCATTAGGTACAATCTTTTTTTTTGTACGACAAACTGAAGGGGAAGCCAATAAAGTAGGAAAATCATCATTCTCTTTTCTGAATTCAACGACGTGCAGCTTCTTCTCTTCAGCTAGCATTTGGTGTGTTTTCTGCAAATATGACATTCTATTAACATTTACTTATTTAAGATTTAAAATAAAGTTCTTTACACCTCACCAGTCTTCTAATTAAACTGGTTTCAAAACCTAGGCAGTTTCATCATCAGTAGGGAGCAGATTTTTATGTTCTAGAAGTTAAGATTGCAGCATAGTATAATGAGAAGTTAGGCTTATGGCTGTCTTTTGTTTTGGTTCCACACACAAACAGTTGAATAGTAAATTAATATTGGGAAGTAAACATTATAAGGTTATATCATTAATAGTGAGTGGAGAACATATTTTTAACGACTCACCTCATATAATTTCAAATTTCTTTGATACCGGCGGTTTCAGACAATATCTTGTCCCTCTTCAGTCATGGCTTCCACTGATGAAATTCTCTGGTTGTTAATTTCTCTAAGGATATCACCTCTTGTGCTGCCATCTTTGGTTAACTTTTTATCCACCCGGAATATCGAAGTTTATAGATCGATATTTATTCTTCTGAATGAATATCTTTTCCCAAATTGTCAATTCCAATGTTATCCAATTGTTTCAAAAGTTTTGCCTCTTTTTCAATGTTATGATGTTCTAGCAAAGTATGTGCAGCAATTGCTGATTTTTCAATTTCACAATTTTTAATATTTCTAAAATGTTCTTTAGTGCGTGTTTCCAAATTCCTTTTTGTTTTTCCTATTTATACTTTGCTACAATCATTACAATTTATTTGATAAATTCCAGATTTCTTACGGTCTGGGATGTTGATTTTTTATTGGTACTTAGAAGTTTTTCCAGATATTCCAGTGGATAAAAATTTAATTACAAAGTTTATAATCCCAACCAAAGATGGCAGCACAAGAAGTGATCTCCTTAGAGAAATCAACAACCAGAGAATTTCATCAATGGAAGCCATGACTGAAGAGGGACAAAATATTGTCTAAAACCACCGGAATCAAAGAAATTTGAAATTATATGAGGTGAGTCATTAAAAATATGATCTCCACTCACTATTAATTAGTTGAATAGTATAATGAGAAGTAAGACTTTTGACTGTCTTTCATCTTATTTCAAACACAAACAGTTGAATAATATATACTATCTGCATTGCAATCTTACATTTTATTACATAAAAATCCGTTCCCTAATCATCAGTAATTTCATAACCGATGTTCTGTCATCCAGGAGAACTGCTACTTACCCCAGTTCCCCTAGACAACAGAACATCGGTCGCGAAAATACTGATGATAAAATTGCTTAAGTTTTAATTAAAAAATGGATATGAAGTGAGGTGTAAAGAATTTTATTTTAAATTTTAAATTAAACCTCACAGTGATATTTCCTACAATAGTTCAACTTACTTATTTATTTTCTTACACTTCTAAACACATTTTTCCTGGCATAACCTGTTCACCAAAATATGAAACTCACTTAAGTTTCTCATTTCACTCACAAGTGATACAATAGAATAAATCCTACCACTGTTACAGTATTTATAGTGAATGATACAGTAGATAATTAACAAAATATGTGCATTTAGTCCCTTGATCCAAAATTAGATCCCTCTGGAAAATTTAATTTTCAAATTTAAAACAGAGAATCAATGTTAAAATTTTTGAGTCAGTTAAGCATCTTATATACTTTTAATAATAATGTTTGAACACCGTTGAAGTTAAAATTGTTGTTGTTGTTTTCTAATGGCGAGATTTGACGCTTAAGTCATTTTCTCTCTGGCTTCCCAGTACAAGCGAACAAGGTCCTTAGAGTGTTGTGCAGTTGGATTTAAAGCTGGACAGACTAGAAGGTGGTGTTTGTCCATGATCAGGTCCGGGTCTTTGCATATGACACATCTGTCGGATTGGAAAACGTTTATTCTGTGGAGGTGATGAGCCAGGCAGTCGTGTCCTGACATCAGTCTGAATTTTGCTACTGCTTCTTTGCGGCCTTTATATTTTATTTCTGTGTATAGCTCATCAATTTTTTCCCATGATTTCCCTCTGGCTGTTGCAGTGTTTTCTTTCATGTTTTCCATTTGGAATGCTTTCTTAATTTCTTCGATCTTTCTGTGTAGGTTCGAATTGGGGTGGGTTGTTATCTGTATTTTGGTACCCTTTTTGGCAAGTCCAATTGTTTCAATTATAAAAATTGTTGTACCTTACATAACACAGCCATCCTCAACTATAACATTTTCTGCTATAATTTTCATTATATTATTAAAATTCAAAGCATTTCGAAGACATGCTTCATCTTCAGGAATTTATGCACAAAATATACAGTAAAACTTGTTCAAAGCAGAATCGCATGGGACCAATTTTTTTTCCACATTAGACAAAATTCCACATTATAGAAAAAAATAAAAAAATTATTAACCAATCTTAGATTATAGAGTATCATATAATGTCTTTTATCGTACCATGGATTAATTGTAGTTCTGCTGCCATTGAAAAGTGAAGTATGGTATATACGAGCAATATCGATGGTAATATGCTAAAAAACAGTCCGTTTCATCAGCATTAAAAATGTCTCTTAGGCCGGTATCCTGAAATTAAAGTATCCAGTTTCGGTTTCCACTCACTATCTATACTTTCGTCCACATCCTTTGATTCCCCGCAAATTTCATTCCACACTATATTGTGTCGTCTTTTAAAACTACACAGCCAACCTGAAGATGCCTTGAAATCGTTATTCTCTACGGATGTAGCAACAGTTACAGCTTGACTTTGGAGTATCTTTCCAGAATTTCGGAGATTTTTTGATCGTGCACTTGTAAAACACTCCCACACTACTTCCTTGATTTCTTCATTTATTTTATTTATTAATTTTGCTTTCCTCTTCGTTTGATCATTTCTTTGCACCGATTTATTAATTATTTTTTCCTTGTGTTTTAAAATCTCATAAACTTGGGTTTTTCCACATTTAAATTTAGTCATTATTTGCGTACTGAGAGTTTGTTTTTCTTTATCTTCAATCACTTTCAGTTTTTATGTAATGACAATGATACATATGATTTAGCCATCTTTTTTCCGGAAATTCAGAAAGATACGTACACAATCGGTCTAAGATCTTAAACTAGTTTTAGATTTTACAGTGCACTGGTTATTTGTAAGACAGATGTCACACACCAAATATTTGTTAAACGAACCTGTATTTCGCATAACGGGTGTGCAAGTGAGGCTGAAAGAAAATGCCAGATACAGGTAGAAAATCTACTTCACCTGGCAGCAGAAATCATCTCTTATTGTTATTTCGTCTAATGGGAATTCAATGAAGTGAAAACTAATTTATTTCTCTCTCTCCTTCCACCTTATAAACATTTTTTTTTCATTAATTGTGTAGATATATCCTTCTGTTTCTGCAGATTCCACTTTATACAAAATAAATACATGTAATATTATTATTATTTTGCCAGGACCAATAAATTTGTTTACATTGGACAGATTTCTGCATTATTCACGTTCCAAATTGAAGAAGTAAATTGCTGTCCCAAGTTGTGGCGACGTTTTGAAGCAGTAATTCTCTTCATGCCCGATGTTGTAACATTTTGAAGGATTGGTGTCCCAAAAAGAATTACTGGTTCAGGTTGGGTTTGATTTTCGGTAGAGCTGGATTCTCTTCTCAAGGTCGGAAGTTGGTACACTGGATAGGAAAACACTTTAAAAATCACTAATAACTGATTCTTGTAGAAATAATTAAAAAAATTATTCACTTTGTAGGTTACCAGCAGATTAAGTAAATTTAAGTGGTATTATTCTTCACTATCAATTAAAATATATTCTTTTCTTGTCTGGAATCAATTACTCTTGTATTAAATATTACATTTTATCTTGAGAACTCTTCTTGCTTCTATCTTTGAGGAAAGTTATATGCAGAATGATTAGTGTAATTCTTTTATAATTTAAAGAACATTATTATATCACATGATGGTAATTTAAATTCTATTGGTTAATAGTCCATTAAATACAAGGTTTAAATTTGATTTGTTAAATCAAAAAGTTAATTGTTTTAACATCCAATCAGAGTTTAGTTTACTTTCATTTAAAAATATGAAGTAAAGCAGGTGTTCTTATTACAGTTATAACAGAAAGCTTTATAATTGTGACAACAATGACTTAAAACAATTTTAAAAGCATTATTTACAAAAACTGTTATGTAGTACAATTTCTTTAATTGTTACTGAGACATTTTTTATTCAACAATGAACAACAATGAATTATTTAGATGTTTTTCTTTATTTAAGTTATATTTAAATATTAAAAGAATTTTAAAATACAAAATTATTAACTTTAACTTTCATATTTATTATGATATTAAAATCCTGCTTTAAAATTAAAACAAGTTTTACTGAATAAATAATTTCAGTATCAAGAAAATTTGTGAAGAAGGAGCATGTCTTCGAAAAGCTTTGAATTTTAATAATATAATGAAGATTATAACAGAAAATATTATAGTTGAGGTCGACTGTGTTATATAAGGTACAAACATTTTTATAATTAAAATTAAACATCTTAACTTATAATATAGTAGAATTCTTGAGCGTGTGTGTTTTAGAATGCCTACATTCTATTATCAGATCTTTCAGAAAGAGCTACTAAATTATGATGTAAGATGTTTAAATTACTATAAAATTTATTAAAAACCTCGTAGTGTTACTTCCTATTGAAATATTAATTAACATTTTATGTAAACTTACAACAAAACAAAGCAATATTAAGAAAGGAATATGTCTCACAATAAATTAAGAATCCATTTAGTAAGAAAAAATGTAAATATATATTTTTCAAATTTAATTGTATATATTATATTCATGAAAATAAAAATTGGAATATTTTTATTTACTATTGTTCTGGGAGAATAGAAATCCAAAATCCAGAGCATTAGCAACTACATATTTCCAATTTTTTATTTTATTGAATATAATATTGTTATTATCTAACCTCCCTTGGTTAACTCTTGTTTTTTCGACCCCGACGCTATTAGGGCATCCGAGGGCTAGGGAGTCCTTCCTTTCTTCCATTTCTTCTTTCCTTTATTTTCTTTTCTTCTCCAGAAAGCCTGACCGAGGCTATAAGATGGCAGCCCCATCACTGGTCTTGCCTTCCTTTGGCCAGCAACCAATCGAAGGGACTATTATTATGCTTTCAAGTCTTATATGAGAATTTCCCATAAGGGAAAATTTTCTATAGGATCGTAACAGGCATTGGCCTAATACTTGAAAGGAAGAAGAAGATAATTTAAATCTTAAATTAAACTTCAAAGTGATTTTTTCCTATAAAAGTTCAACCATAACTAAATTAGCTTGGTTAAGAAACTCCTGCAATGGAGTATCCATGTCCCTATGTGGCACGTATGAAGTATATACATAAATACATAATCTTGTTTTTAATCAACCTACACTGTCAGAATCAACAACAATTCTAACTGCTCTTCGCGCTTCAGAGCTAACATGCCACAATATTTATCTTATAATTCTATTCTATTTTCGGGTTTTTACAGCTGCTGCTGCTGTCTTCCCGTGCCAAACCTCCAAAGCCTATGATTTTGGACATCTTCGATGCTGAGCCCTCTAGCTTGCATTACTGTCTTCATGTTTTCCTAACATGTTAACTTTGGTCTCCCTCCTTTCTTCTTTCTGTTCGGATGCCATTCATATAGTTGCTTTGGGCATCGCTCATCTTCCATTCTTAAACATGTCCTAACCAATTTAATTCCTTCTCCTCAATTCTTTCAATTATGCTTTCTTCTGCTTTCATTATGTTTCTAATTTCCTTATTTGTGACATGTTCTAATTTAGACTTTCTGGCACTTCTGCATAAATAATCCATTTCTAGAGCTATTAGTATATTCTTGTAGTACTTATTGATTGTCCATACCTCACTTCCATACATTGCAACAGATTCCACCAATGTTGGTTGGTTGGTTGGTATCTAATGTCGAGCACTTGATAATGAAATCATTCGCTCTTTTGCACTCCAATATTTAGCAGAAAGGCTGGTCTCTTCTACAAAAGCTGGACAACGGAGGATATGCTGTCTTTCCAAATCTTCATTTAAACTGCAAAAAGTCCATTTAGGCGAATCTGTTATGCCAAGTCTGTGTAGGTGTTTATTCAGGCAGTCATGTCCCGTTAGCAGTCTGAATATTGCTACTGCAGATTTTCTTTGTAATGTAGTAATGTCATAAGCTTGTGGATTCCACCAATGTTTTACCAATATATTTTTTTGTTTATATATTAAATTTGGGAATTTTTAACATTATGAGGTTCAATTAATAATAATTAAATGAATCGTGATTTTTTCTTACCTCATACATCTATGTTTTTTTAAACACAGCACTGCAGTATCGGCGACACTTTGTCGTCATTGTCAGCTGTTTTCACAACTGTCAATTTTTTCTCCTTTTTGCCGGTAATTATCCAGACTGCCATCTGGTGTTATTTTGAATGAATCATTTCCTAAACTGCTATCTGTTGTATTTTTGAAGAACTTTGTAATCAAGCTTGGTTCTTCCGGAATCTCAAAGTTCATAGTTCTAGCATGGTTTTTTTGAATATATATTTTTTCCCAAACTGTTAAATCCAAAGGTTTAGATAGATGTTTTAAAAGTTTTGCTTCTTTTTCAATCCTATGATGCTCTAATAAACTATGTGCTGCTATAGCTGATTTTTCAATTTCTCCATTCTTTATGTTTCTGAAGTGCTCTTTTTTACGAGTTTCCAAGTTCCTTTTCGTTTTTCCTATATATATCTTGTTGCAATCTTTGCAATCAATTTGATAAATCCCAGATTTTTTGTTGTCTGGGGTATTACATTTATTATTAATTAACAGCAGATTACCCAATTGGAGATAATGTTATATTAAAATTTCTGAAAATTTTTTGAAACTTATTATGAACTTCAGGATAGTAAGTGAATTTTTTGAATTTTACATCTTTCTTGGGACCATGATGTAAGGTGGTGTATTCCTGTAACCTTTTTTGTTGTTTGAATTTCTTTAATTTATTCTTTATAATGTCTTCATCGAAACCATTTATTTTAGCAACATGAACAATATGATTATATTCCTTGTCAAAATCTTCTACATTAAGTGGAATATTAAGAAGATTTTGACAAGGAATATAATCATATTGTTCATGTTGCTAAAATAAATGGTTTCGATGAAGACATTATAAAGAATAAATTAAAGAAATTCAAACAACAAAAAAGGTTACAGGAATACACCACCTTACATCATGGTCCCAAGAAAGATGTAAAATTCAAAAAATTCACTTACTATCCTGAAGTTCATAATAAGTTTCAAAAAAATTTAAGAAATTTTAATATAACATTAGCTCCAATTAACAAATTCAGCCTGGGTAATCTGCTGTTAATTAATAATAAATGTAATACCCCAGACAACAAAAAATCTGGGATTTATCAAATTGATTGCAAAGATTGCAACAAGATATATATAGGAAAAACAAAAAGGAAGTTGGAAACTCGTAAAAAAGAGCACTTCAGAAACATAAAGAATGGAGAAATTGAAAAATCAGCTATAGCAGCACATAATTTATTAGAGGATCATAGGATTGAAAAAGAAGCAAAACTTTTAAAACATCTATCTAAACCTTTGGATTTAACAGTTTGGGAAAAAATATATATTCAAAAAAACCATACTAGAACTATGAACTTTGAGATTCCGGAAGAACCAAGCTTGATTACAAAGTTCTTCAAAAATACAACAGATAGCAGTTTAGGAAATGATTCATTCAAAATAACACCAGATGGCAGTTTGAAGAGGAATTCCTTCAAAAGAACACCAGATGGCAGTCTGGATAATTACTGGCAAAAAGGAGAAAAAATTGACAGTCGTGAAAACAGCTGACGATGACGACAAAGTGTCGCCGATACTGCAGTGCTGTGTTTAAAAAAACATAGATGTATGAGGTAAGAAAAAATCACGATTCATTTAATTATTATATTTTTTTCTGTCTTTCCAAATATGCTTATCCCACCATATGGAATTTAACGATGATATTATTTTGCTACTCAATTCAATTCTACGTTTTATGTTCTCTTTGCCTATACCTTCAATGTTATCCATAATTATTCCCAAATATTTAGTTTGTTTCACTTGCTTTATTTGGATTCCTTCTTCCAATATTAAATTCTCTCTTTCATTGCTATTTATTGCCAGATATTCTGTTTTTTGTAAATTTACTGTTACTTATAATTAAAAATTAAAATATTTATTTGTAAATACAATAGGAAGTAACATTATGAGGTTTTACTTAATAATAAGTTTGGTATGTTTAATTCTTACCTCATATGTTGTTTCTGTTAAGACATGTTTCAAGGCATGTTAGCCTCATCTTCAATAGTTAAAAACTTATTAAAATATTTAATTCTTACCTGCTGTAGCAATCCAATGAAGAAAGCTTTGACAATATGTTGTAAATTCGTTGGGCCTTCAATTTTTGCATACAAGTTCTTGATACCAATAACTTCACATATAGTTCTGATTGCTCGATGACAAACCAAACCATACCCTTCTGGTTTTTTCTCAACAAAAATTTTTGTTTTTCCAAATTGGCAGAAGAAATCATGATAAACTAAAAAAAAAATAATAAATTATAATAAAATTAATGAATTAGGAAATCTCTGCTACAACATTCAACCTTTCTCTCTTCTTTTACGGAGGGTTGTTTCCGATCTCTGAGAACAATTTGCCAAGTAGATTGTGACGGAGTGTGAGTCATCAGGACAGAAGCGTGCGAGGTGATCAAACCAGTCAGTGTGCTGCTTCTGTTGCACTCGCATGTGTGCTGTTCTCATAATGCCTAAGCAGATAGACCGTTTTGGGAAGGGTATATTACTGCCCTTTCCAACGCTAATTATAGTTATTCTGCGATTATTGAGGCCTGCAAAAAAACGTAATTTTGTGGTGTCAAAGTGTGGAATTAGCTCAGTGCTTAATAAAAAGGGAAAGGATCGCTTGAGATTAATTCCAAAAGGGGAAAAAAAAAAACAGGCAAATCCATGACCTGCTACTATCCGCACCCCAGATGTAATCAGAAAGGTCAAGGCCCTTATCTCTGGTGGTAACCCTGCCATACAAAGGGTGATTGCAAATAGATTGGGAATATCCCTTAAAACGTAAACACCATAATAAACAAAGATTTAAACATGGAGAAGCGTCACAAAAGCAGGGTTCATAAATTATTGTCACGTCTCATTGCCAAACGCCGACCAACAGCAGGAAACTCTATGAAAAGCACCTGGCAGGAGAAAAATGGAAATTTTTGGTCACACTTGATGAAGCATATCTTTATCTAGGAGACTGCAACAAACCCCAGGCAATTTACTATAGAGAAAGGGGTGAAAATAATTCAAAAGTGGTATGCCGAATGCAGAGAAAGTTTCTCTCCAAGGGATTTATGGTCATCGCAGGATATTGCTACAATTGAAAACTGACCATTCGTAGATTCGCTAAAAAGGCCAAAATCAACTCCCAGTACTACCAGGAAGAAGTTCTCACCCCAATTTACCGAACCAAAATCCGAGCTCTATGGTACAGACAAAAACCAAGTCTGGGTGCACCAAGACAAGGCCTCCAGTCAAACTTCAGGTTCAACCCTGATGTTCCTGGAGAGAATGGAGCAGGAAACTGGAATACATGCTGTTCCATTCAGCAACATCCCAGTGAAGTCTCCTGATGCATCACTGATGGACTTTTGTGCCTTTGGACTCTTCAAAAGGGCACTGGGAAACAGGCGTCCTTGAACAATAGATGGTCTCTGGAAAGCTTGTAAAGAGGAGTGGGAACTTCTAGACATCGCTGTGCTGCGTAAGAGACTTCTGCAGTGGAAACTCTGATGCCGAGCCATAGCTCGGGTGAAGGGCCATCAAATAGAGCATGATCGATGATGGAGACACTGCTTTTCTTATGGTAAAACTTAAAAATCATTTGTTATCAGAGATCAGAAACAACCTTCCGTATACTTTCATACATCTTTTCATACTTTCTTAATTCTAATTTCTTGATTTCATATGAAGCAACTTGAATCAAACATTCATTGATAATCATAATCAATGGTAAAGAGAAAAAATTTTGTCTGAATCGGGAATCGAACCCCGAACCTTCAGCTTTGCATGCTGATGCTCTGACCACTAAGCTAATCCAGGCTTCTTCCCGCTCAAGTTCAAATTCTCTTCTTAACTTACATGACCTCAGTCCAAATTAGCTCACTTGTCAGAGCCTCAGCATATAAAGCTAAATGTTCAGGGTTCTATTCCCAACTCAGACAGAATTTTTTCTCTTTACCATTGATTATAATAACTTAGATCATCAGCATCAAGGATTTGACCTGCTGGTCTGTTCCAATCTCATGTTAGAATTGGTCTATCCATCTTTTACTGGGTCTTCCAACATTTCTTCATCCTAGTGGTTTGTAATGAAGAGTCTGTTTCGGAATTCTATTGTTATCCATTCTATTGATGTGTTCCATTCATTCATCTCTGTATTGTGTAATTCTATCTAATAGTCTGAATATATTCAGTTCACTTCGTATATCCTCACTTCACCTTTGATTCATTATTGTATAGCCAGCCACACTCCTCAGAAAACTCATTTTCATATTTCAAGAGCACGCTATAGCATAGTTGGTTAAGGGAATATGTTACAAGCAGAAGGTTGGAGGTTTGAATCCTGGTGGCGTCAGGATTACTAAACTGGCAACACCCTGATCCGGGGTCAACTCAGCCTCTAATCAAAAAGAGTACCAAATGCTTGTTCTGGGGGTAACGGTGGCCATATAATTCAGGGCTGAAATCTGGTTGACATCTCATGTCGATTGTATCCTACTACCCTAAGGGTTTTTATTTTTATTCTACAGGATCTTTTTGAGTAACTTCTTTCCCTAACAGAACTTAAAAATATAAATTTTACTTACTCGTATGATTATTGTATATTTCAATGTACATTAATTTTTGACCAGATCGGTTCTTTGCTTGTCTCAATGCAGTTTTTGAATCTATTGCTTTTCCAAGAGCAAATCCTGCAGTGCCATTTTTATTTCCAGTTACAACAAACACGCTCATTTGTCTTCTTCTTCCTACATTTCCTTTCATGTTGAATACACTTTTAAACTGTAAATACACAAATTAATATTGGTAGCCTTTATAAAAAATAATGAGAAATCACAAAATGATATAAAAAAATAATTGGAATCTTTATACCTCAACTCTTAAAATAAGATTTTCTCACCTGGATATGGTTTGGAGACCATCCTTTCCATTCTCAACTAAATTCTGGCTGTTCAAAATGAGCTGTTAACATCATCGTGCCCATTAAATTACTAAAAACATTTGGAAAGATCAAAATAATCAGAATACAAAAAAGATTTACATTCATAAGGATGAAAATAGAATTAAGAATTTAGAAGCAAGATTTGATCTTGAATAAATCATATTTAAAGAGAAAAATTATACGCTCAGACCGGGACTTGAACCTGGGACCCTTGGTTTTCTAGTCCAAGTGCTCTACCATTTGAGCTACCTGAGCAAGTTGATCTTGAAGTTCATTCATCCCCACTAGGGGCATGAGGAAAGCTAATGTTGACAGCTCATTTCAAACAGTCAAAATTTAAGGTTTTATTATAAATGTAACATTTCTCACTGAATGACAAATTATATTTGAAGAGAAAAATTATACGCTCAACTGAGCTACTGGAGCAAGTACCGATCTAAACGCAAATCTTTCTCTATATACGTTCAAGTCCCGGTCTGAGCATATAATTTTTCTCTTCAAATAAGAAAAATATATTTTTAATAGTGAGTGGAGAACATATTTTTAACGACTCACCTCATATAATTTCAAATTTCTTTGATACCGGCGGTTTCAGACAATATCTTGTCCCTCTTCAGTCATGGCTTCCACTGATGAAATTCTCTAGTTGTTGATTTCTCCAAGGACATCACCTCTTGTGCTGCCATCTTTGGTTGGGATTATAAACTTTGTAATTAAATTTTTATCCATCGGAATATCGAAGTTCGATATGAACTTGGAGAAATCAACAACCAGAGAATTTCATCAGTGGAAGCCATGACTGAAGAGGGACAAGATATTGTCTAAAACCGCCGGTATCATAGAAATTTGAAATTATATGAGGTGAGTCGTTAAAAATATGCTCTCCACTCACTATTAATGATATAACCTCATAATGTTTACTTCCCAATATTAATTTAAATATGAGAAAAATATATGCCTAGACCTGACTTTGAACCCAGGCCTTTAGCTTTATATGATAATGCTCTACTGTCTAAGCTTTCCTAGGCCTCCAATCCAAATGCAAATCTTTCTCTTATACATTTCAATTCCAGAGAGTGCCAAAGGCTATGAACCATTGCTCGACTCAGGCCAATGACGGTTACTTATTTAAATAAGAAGTGTGTCAAGCAACGGTTCGTAGCCTTTGGCACTCTCGGGAATTAAAATGTATAAGAGAAAGATTTGCATTTGGATTGGAGGCCTAGATAGCTCAGACGGTAGAGTATTAACACATAAACCTAAATGTCCTGGGTTCAAACCCCAGTCTAAGCATATATTCTTTTCTTCAAATATAGTCGAAATTTAATTCAGTATACAGACATAGTCTCTAAAATACATCCATGTAAGATGGCCATATTTTTTTGAGATAGGTTTGAAGTTTGCAATTCATAATTTTTAATTTATGCAATTAATACTACTGTATTTTATGGACTCTAAGACACATTTTTTTTCCTTTGAAAAATTGCCTCCAAAATTTAGGTGTGTCTTATACTTGAAATTATAAAATATAATATAAATAAAATATAAAAATGTAAAGTGTTTGATTTAAAATTCCCCCCAATCTTAAAAATGGCCATATATTCGATGCCACAGAAAACTTATCTCTATCTGGCAAATTATGGATTAACGGAGTATGGGAGAGAAGGAAAGGTGAATTTTTTTAAGAAGAGTTCTCTTCTTGTGCTACATCATTTTAGTAGTTATTTGAAAAATTCTGTGAAAGAGAAATTGAGACAGGGAAATTCAGAGGTTGCTATTATTCTGGGACATACTTCACAATTGCAACCTCTTGATGTCTCGATAAATAAACAATTTAAATTGTATATGAAAGACGAATGGAACAAATGGATAATGGATGAAACCCAATATAATTCATGCTGAAGGGAGCTTTAAAACAACCTACAATCAAAAAAGTGTGTCAATGGATAAAACAGTCGTGGTCTAGAGTGAGAGAATCTTTAAAAAAGTGTGGCATAAGTAATGCTGTCGATGGCAGTGAAAACCATCTTATATATGAAGAGGATGACGATGAAGAAGAAGAAGAAGAAATTTCGGATGACGATTTTCAGGAATTTTAAAGGTCAGTTCAATTTTATATACCAAGATTTTTTTTAGTCTGGCTTTGCAATCTAAATAATAAAAAATAGTACATTTTTTTTAAATTCCTTAAAAATGAAGGTGCGTCTTATAGTCCATAGCATCTTATAGTCTGTAAAATATGGAAGTAGATTTAAAAATATATGTGTGTTCCAATGCCATCCACAGCATATTCTTTTATTCAGATGCCACATACTAGGCAGAGAGATGGGGTTCATAAGGTCTATTTTCAATGCACCACTTTGGCAACCATGTTGAAAAAATCCAAGGTGCAAGTCCTCCGGGAGGGACTTTAAGCCATGGGTCCCGAGTCTGAAGATTTTCAGGCTTGTAAAAGATCCTTAAGCCTGAATGAAAAGGCCTCTAAGCAAAATTTACCGAATTTTCCCGTCCTAGTACTACTTGGTTTCCTAGATGTCAGTATGAGGCAGAACGCTGACCACGGACCACTCAAATGACATCTATATGAAAACAAGTGTAACTAAATTAGTATGGTTCAAATTCTTCCCTGTAGGGGGTGAGCGCCTAAATCTCTGCTAAGGGAAACATGGGCTTACAAGGTACAAGAAGAAGTTATATAGATGATGTGCACTTGTATCGTGTACAGAGAGAAGTGTAGGATGAATTATGTTTAAGCGTGTCGTATGAGGGATGATGATGATGAAGTGAAAGCACATGCTGGCATATAGCTTACTTCTGTCAAAAAACACCAACAGAACAATCAAGTTTAACATCCCATCCAATGAAAGAATAGTTATACCACATGCCTTTTCAACATATATACTGCAAAGGGATGTGAATTTTATCCAGGCAGTTGGTGTACAATGTAGTGTTTAAAAGTTGTTCAACAGCATCCCTCCTAGCCCTGAGTTTAAAAATTTTAGAATTAAAATTCCAACCTCGACAGGAATCAAACTACTTGGACTGCTAGTCAAGAAGCAGGCATGCTAACGCTTGAGCTAGTATGGTGGATGAGTAATAAATAGATGAAAAAAACTGAATTTAATAACTTAGGGTCGAATGTTTGAACGCATTAGACAGTAAAAGGCGTTCTCTGCTGATAAAGTTTTATTCAAACACATTTTTCTTACTCAGAAATCTATTCACGCGGTAATAATTGTAAAGCTACCTGACAAGGTACCTTAAGATCGTAGCTCAAGATATAAACTTGTGTGAAAATCTCGAAGGGAACCGATGTAGTTTGAAACTTATCCAAGATGTCGGACCTTGAAGACTTCGATCATGTTTTCGGTATACGTGGAGAAGAGGAATTTGATAGAGTCTACCAAAGAATTCAACTGGAAGAACAGAAGAATCGGCGTAATATTGCGCGTCACAGACGTGTTTGTATACGGTATTATTTGCGGGATGCAAGCATAAATGCATTCCTCTATAGCAGACGAAAATAACGGAAGTGGTTTTATCGCTGAGAATTCTGGGTAATTCGTTGCCAATATTACGAAAACGTCAACATTCATGCATGACCGGTTAAGGCGGCCGTTAATTCGATCTCAGCTCACCAGTGATTGGAAGTAATTTGAGTAGAGAGTAATGTATTTGCATACGACCCTTAGTGTTTTTATTATTAATTTAACACATCTCATTGAAAAATAAATTGAATAAAATTTTTCTCTTCAAAGTTAATTTAATAACTTAGTGTCTGATGAAAGTAATTAAAATTTATTTCTGATATTTTTAATTAATTTCAAAAGTATGCACAGTTCTGAATTTTTTTAAATAAATACTTAATTGAAGGAAATGATATCTGAGAAAATTGGAATTTAGCATATATTAGCTCAATTATAAGAAAGTAAATAAGAGATTATGTCAAAATTAATTATAGAGGAATAAGTATAACAAGTATAAGTATTATATTTGAAGAGAAAAATTTTCGCCTAGACCGGGACTCGAACCCGGGACCCTTGGCGAAAATTTTTCTCTTCAAATATAATTTATCCTTCTATGAGAAGTGTTAAATTAATAATAAAAATCGTCAATAGAAGCCCTACTGGCTATAAAGTAGTGTTAAATTCCCAATAAATGTCTTCTTAACTAAGAAGCCGCCATTTGCAAAGATAGAAGCTATGGTTTCAAGCATTTGGCGCGAGGGAATTACAACGTACATAAGAGAAAAATTTGTGTCTAGATCGTAACTCGCCTCGGTAGCTCAGTTGGTAGAGCACTTGGCCCGGAAAGCCAAGGGTCCCAGGTTCGAGTCCCGGTCTAGGCGAAAATTTTTCTCTTCAAATATAATTTATCCTTCTATGAGAAGTGTTAAATTAATAATAAAAATCGTCAAGTATAAGTATTACTTATTTTAGGAATTCTCACTATGAGGTATATTCATTAAGGTAGAATATTTTTATCACTCACCTCATATTTTCTTCTTATTTGATTATAAACTAGTTTCGGAACATAGTTTCTGTTCCATCCTCAGTATCGTCACGAACGTTGTTCTGTCGTCTTGAAGAGCTGTCCTTCTCTCCTTCCATTGGCTGACTGAAAAACCTCGAAACCAGGTCATTCTCACCGGGAATTTCAAAGTTCATTAATTTCTTCTTTTTGCTCTTTTCAATGTAGATCTTTTCCCAAACAGTAAGTTCCTTAGGTTTTTCTATTTGTTTTAATAATTTAGCTTCTTTCTCGATAAGATGTTTTTCAGACCATGCATGGGCAGCCACTGAAGATTTTTCTACTTCCCCTTTCTTGACATTCCTGAGATGTTCTTTCACTCTAGTTTTCAAATTTCTTTTAGTTTTTCCTATGTAGAATTTCTCACAGTCTTCACATTTAATTTGATAAATCCCTGATTTGTTTTCTTCTTTAATTTTCTCATTCTTATTAGGTCTAATCAGTCTACTGATGCTGTAGTCATTTTTTGGTGCTAACCTTATGTTGAAATCTTTAAAAAATTTTTGAAACTTGTGGTGTTTTAATGGATGATATGTGAATTTTCTAAATTTTACATTATCTTCTTTAACTTTTAGAAGAGTGCTTTGATTAATAAATTTTTGTCTTTTGAACTTGTTTATTTTTTTGAGTATCATTTTTATTGCAAAACCATTTTTCGTGGCTACGTTGATTATGTGTTCTTTTTCTTTTTCATAATTTTCTTTATTCATTAGCATGTTCACTAATCTATGTGTCAAACTATTGAAAACTGCTTCTTTGTGAGCTATGTGATTGAAACCTAAAGCTTTTATGTAGTTATCTATATGTGTCTTCTTTCTGTAAATTCCAAATTCTATCTTATTTTCTTCATTCCTTTTTAAGTTGAGATAAGTTCGTGACGATACTGAGGATGGAATAGAAACTATGTTCCAAAACTAGTTTATAATCAAATAAGAAGAACAATATGAGGTGAGTGATAAAAATATTCTACCTTAAAGTATAAGTATGGTCGGATACTAAAAAAAAATATTGAAAAGGAGTTGGAAGAAATAGAAGAACAAAGTGGATTCCATGCTAGAAGATCATGTATTGACAAAATTCTTGTGCTGCAGCAAGTATTAGAAAAGAGAAAATCCAAGAATCTATCAACTTACTTGGTATTTGTAAATCTGGAGAAAGCTTATGAGTTATTTGAAATATTGACGAAGATTGATCTTAATGAGACCTATGTTAAGGTCATTTGGAAGTTATGAGAATGCAAAGATTGTGTTTAAACAGGGAAACATTATTTCAGAATTGTTTTTTATTATAGAGAGCCTTAAACAGGGCTGCAGCTTATTCCCTACATTATTTAAAACATAACCAGGAAAAGCTTAATGAATGAAGGAAGAAAATCTCAGTTGGAGGATTCTTGTTTGATGATGCTTTTATAAGCAGATGATCAAGTAATTGTAGCTAGTGAAGAATATGATGATGATTATATGCTGAGGAAATTACAGGAGGAATATAAATATATGGTCACACATAGAAATACATTAAGGGTCGAATGTTTGAATGCATCAGACAGTAAAAGGCATTCTCTGCTGAGAAAGTTTTAACCAAATACATTTTGCTTACTCAGAAATCTATTCATGCGATAATAATTGTAAGCTACCTGATGAGGTACCTTAAGATCATAGCTCAAGATAGAAACTTATCGTGAAAATCCCGAAGGGAACCGATGTAGTTTGAAACCTTTGCAGCTTTATCCAAGATGTCGGACCTTGAAGACTTCTATCATGTTTTCGGTATACGCGGAGAAGAGGAATTTGATAGAGTCTACCAAAGAATTCAACTGGAAGAACAGGAGAATCGTCGTAATATTGCACGATGCAGACGTCGTTGTATTGTTTGCGGGACGCAAGCATAAATGCATTCCTCTATAGCAGACAAAAATAACGGAAGTGGTTTTATCGCTGAGAATTCTGGGTAATTCGTTGCCAATATTATGAAAACGTCAACTTTCATGCATGACCGGTAAGTCGGCCGTTAATTCGATCTCAGCAATTGCTCACGGTGAGTCAGCTCACCAGTGATTGGAAGTAATTTGAGTAGAGACTAATGTATTTGCATGCAGCCCTAAGTAATGGAAATGGACAGTTAATGACAAATGAGGCAAATTTTGAGGAAGTGGCTGAATTCGAATACCTAGGGACAATAATCACAAATATGAATGAGATGCACAAAGAAATTAAATATATGCTCAATTCTGGAAATGCGTGCTATTATGCATTACAGAGACTCTTGACTCCCAACTCTTTCAAAAAATGTTAAACTGAAAGTATATAAAACTATTATTCTACCAGTTAAATTATGTAGATGCGAAACATCTTAAGGGTGGAAAGGAAATTATGAGTATTTGAGAATAAAGTTCTTAGGAAAATTTTTGGACCAAAGAGAGATGAACAGACAGGTGAATGGAGAAGACTATTAAACAGTGAACTACATTGTCTTTATAGGAAGCCAGATATAATATGAACAGTTAAGTCTCGTACACTGTGATAGGCAGGACACGAGGCATGAATGTGTAATGAAAAACATGCATGGAAGCTTCTTGAAGGAAAACCAGAGGGAAAACGCACAGTTGGTAGACCAAGAATGAGGTGGGAGAATAACATAAACTATGATTTGGGGGAAGTACATTATACAGGAATGATTGGAAAACATTAGCTCAGGATAGGGATGTATGGAGAGCTTACGTTCGCGCAGCCGCGAACCTGTAAGTTTGATAGTGTTAGTGAGTTGGTTATATAAGAAATGGAGTCTCAATATTAACATGGTGAAAAACTATCTGAGAGAAGGAGACAAGAAGATTAGAATTGTGTATTCAGAATATCAAGGAATGTTATAAATTATTAAATCAGGCTATTTTTACCTAAGATGAGATGAGATGAAAGGTGATAGGAAATGAATTATGTACATTTAGAAAATCAAGGAATGCAATGAATTAAGTATCTGGGAAGCATCAAATGTCCCGCGCCGTAGCCGAGCGGTTAAGGTAGGAAGCCTTGGCGCAGAGCTACGGGACTTGCGCTGGTTCGAGTCTCCATGGGGGAAGAAATTTTCTCATGGTATTTTCGGCCAGTATGGGACCGGTGCCCACCCAGCACCGTGAGGCAATTGGGTAGCTACAATAAGTAGCGGCTCCAGGTTGAGGAACCAGCTATAACGGCTGGGGGACTCGACATGCTAACCACATGTCACCCCTGCACTGGCTGTTGATCATCTACCTCTGTGATTGACACATGTGGATGTGAAGGGCCGGCAGCCAGCTGGTAAAAGGGCAACCGCTGAAAAGTGGAAAGACCCTCAATCGGGAAGCATCAAATGAGCAGAGGGAACAACCCGGAAGGACAAACACAATTGAGTACAACAAGGGAAGAAAGCTATTTATCCAGTTTAGACCATCTTCTAAAATTGGTATGATATTAAATCCCACAATCCGTTTTGAGACACATAGTGGCCGACTGAGGAAGTTGACTCTGAAAAGAAAGCCATATATGAGCCAACAGTTGACTAGTACAAAGATAAATACCAATTAGATAGTATAACTGTCACAGGATTGATGGATGATCGGGGCAATAGGTACTATACCAGAGCTAAATTTTGGAATTTCACAGATTTGGACAGAGTGTATCTTTCTAAAATTGCCATCGCTGCCTCAAGATATCAGGGATTGCCGCACACTTGGTACCTTTAAGTCACGCTTATACAGTTACCTGTTGTCTAATAATTAATTTTTCTCTATTTATTTAATTTTACACTATGTCATTAATCTTTTTTTCGTTTTATTTATATATCTTGTACATATTATATATTTAATTTGTTAAATTTAGAGTAAATCAAAATATATTATAAATATTAATTGTATTGTATTCATAACTTGTAATCGTTTATATATATATATTGTAATTTAGATTTAAGACTATTTTTTTGTTTGTATTTTTTTTAAACCTGGTTGAGTGGTAGACAAGGCCTTAAGGCCTTAACTCTGCCAGGTAAAATAAAGCTATTATTATTATTATTATTATTGCTGCCATTAGAGGACCAATTTCAATTTTAAGACACCATCTTTACTAAAATTTCTACTTTATAGAATATACTTCAATTACAATTTGAAATTTTTTAATGTATTTACAAAATGTATTTCATCAATTTCGAAAATTAATTGTCTGATCACTTTGTCCTTGTGGCAATCCCCTAATGAGGAAAGATTTATATAATAAAAAGAGCTGAAGATGATACATAAAAATGTATTGGAACTAGTCTTTGAGAAATCTACAATTATGAGGTGAAGTGCTAAATTCTAACTTAATAAATAAACCTCATAGTGTCACTTCCTTTAAATATTAATGAAAAGCTATTTATCTTTTAAATAAGGTATTATGATCAAATAGAATGAACATTAATACAAAGATATATTATTTATTTTAGAAAGTAATATTTTGAGAATCTTTTTATCAAGTTTTTTTTTTTTTTAGTCTAGAAATATTTCTAACTCCGCCATGGCCAGTCCAAAGCCCGGATGAGAAAGGAGTAGGGGGAAGAGTAACAACCTCGTTAAAAAACCAGGGTTCAGTTGGCTCCGACTGATAGTACTCTGTAAGGGCCCCTAGCCAGGGTTACGGTGAAGACCTCAAACGGCAGAGTCGGCGCAGAAGGAGTCCTTCATCACGGCGGATCTGGCACAAGAGGCAACCCTATCTCTAAGGGAAATAGAGAAATGCTGCCTTGTGGTAAAGAGGGATCTTCAAAGGCTATGGGAGGAAAACCCAGACAGAAATTTTCCTGGTCCTCCAGGTTGGGGGTTTATGCTGTGGGCCAGCTCCTCATATATTAAAAAAAAAACATAAAATGCTAAAAGACCAAATCAGTTAAAGCCAGACAGAAAAAAGCACAAAAGACAAAAGCAACAAAAACAGACATTGAATACAGGCACGTGGAATGTACGAGGAATAAAAATTGAGGAGAAGGAATTAAAGTGGTTAGGACATGTTTTTAAGAATGGAAGATGAGCGATGGCCGAAGCAACTATATGAATGGCATCCGACCAGAAAGAAGAAAAAAGGGACACCAAAGTTAACATGGAAGAAAAACATGAAGACAAGCTAGAAGGCTAAGCATCGAAGATACCCAAGATCGTAGGCTTTGGAGGTTTGGCACAGGAAGACAGCAGCAGCTGTAAAAGCCCAAAGATAGATAGATAGAAATATTTCTAGACTAAAAAAAACTTGACAAAGATATATATGAGGATATATAGCGCTGGTGGTGGAACTAACATTATTGTATGGGTCTGAGTGTTGGCAACTAAAAGGGTAATTGAGACAATGAAAATAGACTACTAAGGAAAGCATGTGGGATCTATAAATTGTAATATATACCAAATGCAGTAATTCAAAGACGAACTGGAAGGATTTTTACATGTGCTAAGAGGACAGAAAATAGGCAATTATTAAGATATGTCATATGAAAAGGATGGAAGAGGATAGATGGCCAAAAAAGAGCTTTGATTTATAATACAGGGAACAGAATGAGAAGAGAAAGACCTGAACACAATGGAGAGATGGAATTAGAATGACTATGCTCGACAGGACAATTGAAGAAGATGAATGGAATGTCAGAGAGAATGGCGATCAAAATGCAGGATGTAACAAAGGAATTAAATAATATGGGCTTCATCTCATCTCATCCCACGATCTGTCTTTATGCCGGATATGAGCAGATGGTTCTTACTTCAACTTTCGCAGAAGTAAAACATGAGAATTCATATCAAAGCTTCTGTCAGATCACATAATCCGCAGAACACAAATTCTTCATTTACAATATAGTTAAAATTAAATATAAGAAATCAACCATCACCTAATGTTGCTACTTTTTCCAGAACAAAACTGAAATAAAGAATTGTCTTCAAAATAAACATAAGTTTATGTCATATTTGAAGAGAAAAATTTTATGCTCAGACTTGGGCTCGAACCCAGCACCTTTGGCTTTCTGGGCCAATGCTCTACCAACTGAGCTATCCAAACGAGTTCCAATCTAAACGCAAATTTCTCTCTTATATACGTTAATTCCCATGCATGAAATGCTATGAAACCATCGTTTCTATCTTTTGCAAATGGCGGCTTCTATATTATGAAGACATTTATTTGGGAATTTTTATATTACATTATAGTCCACCGCTGTGGTCTTGAGGTAGCGTGCTGCCTTGTCATGCAGCTGGCCCGGGTTCGATCCCCGCTTGGGACAGTTTTTCTGGGTGAGGTTTTTATCGGGGTTTTTCCTCACCTGTAAGACAAATGTCAGAAAAACTTTAAGGCCCAAACGGTCCCCGAAATCATATGGCCATCATCATCACCCTTATCATTATCATCATCATCATCATCATCATCATCATCCTTCACCGGTGTGGAAAGCAATGGGAAGCTACCACACCTACAATTCCCTAGTAAAGCTGGAAGCATAGCATGAAAATGCTATGATTGTAGTGAAGGACCTGCCTTCGAGCAGAATTACTATGGATGGGTATTACATTATAATACCAGTACGATTTTTTATTATGTCTTTATTATTCATTTCATACATCTCAATGATGGATAAATCATATTTGAAGAGAAAAATTTTATGCTCAGACCGGGGATCGAACCCAGGACCTTTGGATTTCTGGGCCAATGCTCTACCGACTGAGCTATCCGAGCGAGTTCCGATTTCTCTTCAAATATAATTTATCCATCATTGAGATGTATGAAATGAATAATAAAATTTATGTAATAACATTTCAGAACCTTTGAGAACTTTATAATTATATTAGTAAGTCTACAAATAAAATACTGATTTTTATGGTATTTCTTAAACATGGGGATGACTTACAACTTATTTAAAAATTCTGGATCAGTTAAGGTATACCTAAATACTTAAAAAAAAACTTTATTTTATAAATAATGTCTAAAGTAGAACTATACCTACCTCTAACACCTTTGTATCAAAACCATCAAAAGTGTCTGAAATAAAGAAATGTTTCAAATTAGTTTATATAAAATATATAAGAATTAAATGAATCGTGATTTCTTCTTACCTCATACTTCTATGTATTTTTAAACACAGCACTACAGTACTACAGTATCAGCGACCATTGTCACCACCTCAGCTGTCGTGAAAATAGCTGAGGATGGTGACAATGGTCACTGATACTGCAGTGCTGTGTTTAAAAAAACACAGAAGTATGAGGTAAGAAGAAATCACAATTCATTTAATTCTTATGAATTAAACCTCATAATGGTAAAAATTCCCAAAGTTATTATATAAATTATATAAAATATTACAGTATTAATGAGTCATACATCATCTCACCACATACATTCCATGTTTTTCACAGCACAGGACCACGGTTTGACACTCGCACAAAAGAACACTAGAAATATTAAAAATTGTGAAATTTAGAAATTAGTGATTGCAGCTTATAGTTTGCTAGAGAATCATAAAATTTAAAAAGAAACTTCTTCTTCTTCTTCCTTCCAAGTATTAGGCCAAGGCCTGTTACGATCCTATAGAAAATTTTCCCTCCAGCGTTTCATAGGACGGCCCAGTGATCTTCGTCACAAAAAGAAACTAAACTTTTAAAACATTTGGTGAAGCCTTTGGAATTAACAGTTTGGGAAAAGATATACATTCAGAAGGACGTAGATTCATGAATTTTGAAATTCCTGGCAAGCAAGATTTAATCTTAAAGTTCATCAAATTAACACCAGATGGCAGTTTAGAAGATGATGATGAAGGCAAAAATTCAAGGCTGAAGATAGGAACAAGTATTCCTGAACCAAACACCTGTGCTGTGAAATATATGGAGTATATGAGGTGAGATGATGTACGGCGCATTTTAATTTTATTAATTTGAAAGTCTCATAATGTTAATTCCTATCATAAGAGTTATAAAATACTATAGTATATTAAATTAAAAATACAAAAATACCATTCATTTCTGAGATAATATACATAAATTTTGGAATATATTAAACAGTACCAACTAAATTGGAAACACTATCTTGAAAGAATGAGTTCAAATCGGATCCCCAAAGCTGTTTATAATTATATACCAAGAGGACGAATATCTCTGGGCCGTCCTATGAAACGCTGGAGGGAAAATTTTCTATAGGTTCGTAACAGGCCTTGGCCTAATACTTGGAAGGAAGAAGAAGAATGTCCATCGCTTTGGTCTCGAGATAGCATGCTGCCTTGTCACGCAGTGGGCCCGGGTTCGATTCCTGGTCTGGGCAGTTTTTCTGGGTGAGGTTTTTATCGAGGTTTTTCCTCACCTGTAAGACAAACGTCAGGAAAACTTTAAGGCCCAAATGGTCCCCGAAATCATATGGCCACCATCATCATCATCCTTATCATTATCAACATCATCCTTCACCGGTGTGGAAAGCAACGGGAAGCTACCACACCTACAATTCCCTAGTAAAGCTGCAAAGCATAGCATGAAAATGCTATGATTGCAGTGAAAGACCTGCCCTCGGGCAGAATTACTATGGATGGATGGATATATAAGAATGTCCTATTTAAAGTAAACAAAAATGAGGTGAGTGATAAAAATTCTACCTTAATGAATATACCTCATAGTGAGAATTCCTAAAATAAGTAAAAATTATACCTTATTGTTGGTGTATAAGTCTTTTCTGTCTTCAAAATAAGACTATTTTCATACAATGAAGTAAACCTAGACCTATATGTGTATCATTATGTCTCATAGCCACTTTCATTTACTTTTTTTCTTTTTAAACATTTCAGGAGGATGTTCAGGCATTGCAATAGTGCTACATCATTATGGACAAAAAGCTACATGGAATAAGTGAAGAGAGAAGGCAGAAAAGTATAAATGCATTTCAGTTTTTTTCATCACTATTTAGTTTCTTTGTGTTTAAATTATCAAGTCACACATTTCAATCTTTTATTAATCTTGAAAAGTCAACATTAATTATTAATAACACTGGTCAACATGATTTTTGTCTCATGAGTCCCAATAGTTTTAATATTTGAGTTTGTATTCTTTAATATTCTTACCTCATATGTTTATTCTGTTGGATGATTGTTTCAAAGCTATTGCTCCATCTTCAGCTTGTTCACAAACTGGTTTTTTCTTTTCTTCAAGTTGTCAGCCCTGGATCTGTGTTCCAAAGAACTTTGTAATGAGGCTCCTTTCTCCAAGAATTTCAGAGTTCATAATTTTCTCCTTGTTCTTCTGTATATAGATTTTTTCCCATATAGTGAGTTCATTGGTATTTTCTAACTGTTTTAATAATTTTGTATTTATATCTATTTTGTGTTTCTCTGTGCAAACATGAGCTGCTATTGCAGATTTTTCCACTTCTCCCTTTTTTTATATTTCTTATGTGTTCTTGCCCTGCGCCGTAGCCGAGTGGTTAAGGTAGGAAGCCTTGGCGCAGAGCTACGGGACTTGCGCTGGTTCGAGTCTCCATGGGGGAAGAAATTTCCCATGGTATTTCGGCCAGTATGGGACCGGTGCCCACCCAGCATCGTGAGGCAATTGGGTAGCTACAATAAGTAGCGGCTCCAGGTTGAGGAACCAGCTATAACGGCTGGGGGACTCGACATGCTAACCACATGTCACCCCTACACTGGCTGTTGATCATCTACCTCTGTGATTGACACATGTGGATGTGAAGGGCCAGCAGCCGGTTGGTAAAAGGGCAACCGCTGAAAAGTCGAAATACCCTCAATCGGGAATGTGTTCTTTAGTTCTAATGTTTAAATTTCTCTTTGTTTTCCCTATGTATACTTTATCACAATCTGCACATTTTATTTGATATATTCCTGATTTTTTATTATCTTCAATTTTTTCATTTTTGTTGGTTTTCATAAGTTTTTTTAAACTATAATCATTCTTTGGTACCAATATGATGTTGAATTTCCCAATTTTTTTTTTTTGGAATTTATTGTGTGCCCACGGGTGACATGTAAATTTCTTGTATCTCCTTTTCTTTGGCTTTTCTATCTGAAGAGTGCTTTCATTTTTCAATTTCTGTTTTTTGTACTTATAAATTTTTTTGTGAATAATTTTTTCCTCAAAACCATTTTCTTTTGCTACCTCAATTATGTGTTCTTTCTCTATTTCAAAATTTTCATCGTTTATAGGTATATTTACCAATCTATGTACTAGGCTGTTGAAGACTGCCATTTTTTGTGAATTATGGTTGAAACCTGTTGATTTGATGTAGTTATCTATGTGTTTTTTCCTATAAATGCTGAATTCTATTTCCTTTTTTTCCTCATTTCTGTTTAATTTTAGATCTAAAAATGGTAATTGTTTGTTCACCTCTAATTTTATTGTTTTCTTCTGCAAATTTAAAAGTTTTAAAGCATCTTCTATGTGTTTTTCTTTAACTATAGCAATAACATCATCAACATATCTACCCCAAAATTTGAACATCAGCGGATGTGCTTAGTTATTTTACTTTCAAAATCACTCATAAATAAATTAGCCAAAAAAGGAGATAATGGGTTACCCACTGATAGTCTGGACACAATAAATTCCAAAAAATTTTTGGGAAATTCAACATCAAATTAGCACCAAAGAATGATTATAGTTTTAAAAAAAACTTATGAAAACCAACAAAAATGAAAAAATTGAAGATAATAAAAAATCAGGAATATATCAAATAAAATGTGCAGATTGTGATAAAGTATACATAGGGAAAACAAAGAGAAATTTAAACATTAGAACTAAAGAACACATAAGAAATGTAAAAAAGGGAGAAGTGGAAAAATCTGCAGTAGCAGCTCATGTTTGGACAGAGAAACACAAAATAGATATAAATACAAAATTATTAAAACAGTTAGAAAATACCAATGAACTCATAATATGGGAAACAATCTATATACAGAAGAACAAGGAGAAAATTATGAACTCTGAAATTCTTGGAGAAGGGAGCCTCATTACTATGTTCTTTGGAACACAGATCCAGGGCCGATAACTTGAAGAAAAGAAAAAAACCAGTATGTGAACAAGCTGAAGATGGAGCAATAGCTTTAACATGATCAATATTTAATTTTAGGAAGTTATATTTTGAGGTTATTTTAATTATATTATTTTTGGTCTGGACATCTTACCTCAATATTAATGTTGATTTGTTCTTGGACATGTTTCAAAACAATTCTGTTTTATCGTCAGCTTTCCCAGACTCAGATTTTTATTTGATCAGGAGGTTCATCGGTCCACCAACAGAGGGAGTAAGAAGCAGTTCAAACGACATAACATCAGTCGGCAAGAAATTACTGAAGATGAAGCCACCTAGGCTTTGAAACAGGTATAATTAGAAGACTAGATATGAGGTGAGGTATAAAGAATTATAATTTAAATCTTCAATGACATATGAATTACAAGTAATCCCAATACATTATGGATCACGTCATGTTTCTACTCCTATGGACCTATGGGTCATCTAATACCACATTCTATATCTTTTACTTTTCTAACTATCTCCAATCAAGTCCTTTCTCTATTATCTCTTTCCTAGCATAATTTTCTCCCTTCTTAATAAATATCACGCTTACCTTCACCTACTGGATCTGGAGGACCTATACTTCGTCCAGGCATTTTGGTTCCAGACCAACCACGTTCCAATGGACTTATTTTGAGAGGTCGAAATGCTCCCATTTCATTGCGTAGTTTTATTAACTTTGCTTCTCGTTCTGGATCTTCTGGAAGTTGCTGCTGTTTCACCAATTCTCTGCCTCGCAATACAGGAACAGTCAGCCCAGGCCATAGAATGTTTGCTTTCCCTTTAAAATGTTCAGATAAGTAAAATTTTATAGACAATTATAATAAACATTTATGTATGAACTTAAAATTACAGAAGAATATGGATTGAAGATATCTACAGAGAAAACAAAAATTATGGCATTTCAAGGTGTAGATCCTGTCAAAAGTAAAATTGAACTGGACAATAAAATTTTGGAGCTGGTAAATAATTTTACATATCTAGGATGCAATATCTCATATGAAGAAGAAAAAGATGTAAATGCAAAAATATCTAAATTTTTAAGAATTTTAGGGTCAATAAATTCCATCTTCAAGCCACAGTTAGTCCAAAAACATTCAAGACTAGAAGTGTATAAAACACTGGCTCTTCCAACTCTTATGTATGGTAGCGAAGTATGGATGTTGAAACAGAAGGATATACAGAGACTTAGATCTGCTGAAATGAGATACCTTCGGAGGACTGTAGGATACACATTACTAGATCACAAAAAAAATGAAGACATCTTAGAAGAATTACACATGGAACCTTTAGAAAACAAAATTTCTGATTATAAGTCAAGATGGATGCAACATGTTCATCGAATGGAAGATCACATGATACCCAAACAAATGTTAAGATATCAACCTGCAGGAAGAAGACCAGGACGTCCACTCAAAAGACTTTTGGATAGTGTTTCTCTTGAGACCGAAACAGGTCAACAAATGACCTAAATTCGTGAATGTACTATGATGATCATCATGATTTATGTTAAATGCATCTCTTTGCTTCAACCCATTGTGGATTTCAAAAGTATACACGTGCCCTAGTCTTTGTGCCATTTAGACACATTCATTTAAGTCTAACTAAATCAGTTTCATAAATTAATTATGAGGTGAGATATGCTTCATTTTATTAATTAATTAGTTTATGTGACAGCTTATCCAGCTTAGCATAAAGGATGTTAAATGAAAATTCACAGCTACTTGTCTAGAGATTTGTATCTTAGAGATAGAATATGAAATAAAGAAATAAGGGAAATAATGGGTGTACAAGAGGAGCTGGACATTATAGACATTATAGAAAAAAAAAAAGATTACAGTAGTCGTATGGCCATGTGAAAAGAATGCTACATCAAAGATTGCCTAAAATTGTTATGGAATGGATCCCAATAGAAAGGAGGAAGAGAGGAAGGCCGAAGAAAACTTGGATAGAAGGGGTACAAGCAGCTATGAATATCAGAGGATTGGAGGAAAATCAATGGATGGACAGAGAGGAATGGCATTTGGTTTCCGGAAGACGGCGGCAGCTGCCATGATACCTGATGATGATGATGATGATGATAAATGCAAAAATTTATAGTGATCCTATCTTATTCCAAAAATGCATATTTTATGAGAGGGAACCCACATCTGAAAATATGTGGTTTAACTGCCTTGAGACATGTTAAAATTTTAAAATGCATACCTGATAAGACAGTCGGCCTCAACTATACTAACTTCTGTTGTAAAATGTCATCACACTATTAAAATCTAGGTCTTTCAAAGAGCATGCCTCATCTTCAGGATTTCTCATGATACTGAAATTATTTGTATATTTCATATAGAGGGTTTTGTTTTTGGCTGTGTTCTCATTCAGCATGTTGATATTTTTTCCCTCCTTGATAATTTAAATTTCTTTGAGGATATTGATTCTGTGTGTGTTGTTCTCTTTGTGGATTACTGATATTGTCTCTTCATCCAAATATGTTAATGTATAAGAATCAAATGAATCGTGAATTCTTCTTACCTCATACTTCTATGTTTTCTAAACACAACACCGTATCGGCGACCGTCGTCAGCTGTTTTCACGACTGTAAATTTTTTCTTTTGCCGGTAACTATCCAAACTGCCATCTGGTGTTTTTTTGAAGGAGTCATTTTCTAAACTGCCATCTGTTGTATTTTTGAAGAACTTTGTAATCATGCTTGGTTTGTCCAGAATCTCGAAGTTCATGGTTCTAGTATGGTTTTTTTGAATATATATTTTCCCAAACTGTTAAATCCAAAGGTTTAAATAGATGTTTCAAAAGTTTTGCTTCTTTTTCAATTCTATGATTCTCTAATAAACTATGAGCTGCTATAGCTGATTTTTCAATTTCTCCATTCTTTATGTTTCTAAAGTGTTCTTTTTTACGAGTTTCCAAGTTCCTTTTTGTTTTTCCTATATATATCCTATTGCAATCTTTGCAATCAATTTGATAAATTTGACCATGAACTTCGAGATTCTGGATGAACCAAGCTTGATTACAAAGTTCTTAAAAAATACAACAGATGGCAGTTTAGAAAATGACTCCTTCAAAAGAACACCAGATGGCAGTTTGGATAATTACTGGCAAAAGAAAAAAATTGACAGTCGTGAAGACAGGTGACGATGGTCACCGATACTGTGGTGCTGTATTTAAAAAAAACATAGAAGTATGAGATAAGAAGAATTCACGATCCATTTGATTCTTATCAATAAAACCTCATAATGTTAAAAATTCCCAAATTTATCATAATAAATGTTAATGCATATCCAAGAGGGCAAATGAATTTACTCTTTCCAGTATTCAAATTTATACACATTTTGCTACATACAGAGTATTTTCCATGAAAAGCATTTACTTTTGTTTTCTCTGTATTCATATTCACACTATACTTGATGACTATTTCTTCTTCTTCTTCTTCTTCTTCCTTCCAAGTATTAGGCCAAGGCCTGTTACGATCCTATAGAAAATTTTCCCTCCAGCATTTCATAGGACGGCCCAGTGATCTTCGTCCTCTTGGTATATAATTATAAATAGCTTTGGGGATCCGATTTGAACTCATTCTTTCAAGATGGTGTTTCCAATTTAGTTGGTGCTGTTTAATATATTCCAAAATTGGCGTAGTCTTCAATTCTTTTAAGATATCGGTGTTCCTTTTCTGATCCCATCTGGTGTAACCCGCTGTTCTGCGCATGAATCTCATTTCACAAGCCGTTATTCTGCTTTCATGTTGTTTTCTTAGTGTCCATGCTTCACTACCATAGGTCAACACTGGTCTAGCCAAAGTGTTATATAAACGTAATCTGGTGTTTTTTTGTACAAGGGATGGTTTCATAACTTGATTAATAATTCCTAAACTTTTATTATAACTAGTAACTTTTTCAGGGATATCCTTTTCATCCCAGATACTTACTTACTTACTTACTCACTGGCACTATCGAACCCGTAGGTTCATGGCCGCACGGACATAAGCTCTCCATACATCCCTATCCTGAGCTAATGCTTTCCAATCATTCCCTGTATAATCTGCTTCCCTCAAATCATAGTTAATGTTGTTCTCCCACCTCATTCTTGGTCTACCAACTGGGCGTTTTCCTTCTGGCTTTCCTACAAGAAGTTTCCATGCAAGTCTTTCATTCCCCATACGCGCAACATGTCCTGCCCATCGCAGTCTATGGGACTTAACTGTTCTTATTATATCTGGCTTCCTATAAAGACCATGTAGTTCATTGTTATGTAGTCTTCTCCATTCACCTGTCTGTTCATCTCTCTTTGGTCCAAAAATTTTCCTAAGAACTTTATTCTCAAATACTCGTAATCTCCTTTCCTCCCTTAAAGTAAGAGTCCATGTTTCGCACCCATATAATATAACTGGTAGAATAATAGTTTTATATATTTTCAGCTTAACATTTTTTGAAAGGAGTTGGGACATCAAAAGTCTCTGCAATGCATAATAGCATGCATTTCCAGAATTGAGCCTATGTTTAATTTCTTTGTGCATCTCATTCCTATTTGTGATTATTGTTTCTAGGTATTTGAATTCAGCCACTTCCTCAAAATTTCCCTCATTTGTCATTAGCTGTCCACTTCCATTATATAATGTATTTCTACGTGTGACCATATATTTAGTTTTACTGATATTTACTTTCAGTCCTAATTTCTTAGTGTTACTCAATAGTGTGTGCGTGTTGGCCTTTAGTATCTCCTCGCTATCGGCCAGTAGTACTACATCATCAGCATAAACTAACAGCTTATTAATACCATTCAGTTGTAAGCCTTCCTCATTCTCTAAAGATTTAATGGCATGCTCTAGTACAAAATTAAATAATAGAGGAGATAGTGCATCTCCTTGCTTCAACCCATTCTGGATTTCAAAAGTGTCTGAAAACTGTTTGCCTACACGCACCCTACTCGTTGAGCCATTTAGACACATTCGTATAAGTCTAACTAACTTTTTAGGAATTCCGAACTCCAGCAGGATACTATATAACTTCTCCCTCTTAATTGAATCATATGCTTTTTGGAAGTCTACGTATAGTTGATGTACAGTACCATTATATTCCCATTTCTTTTCTAAAATCTGTCTTATACTAAAAATCTGATCTGTTGTAGACCTGTTTCTTCTAAAGATAGAGAGATAATATCCAAGATATTTAATTGATTAGATCTCTCTAAAATTTTATTCTGGAGACAGATTTTACTTTGTATGGGGTCCTTCCCATGAAATGCCATAATTTTAGTTTTGTTAATTGATATTTTCCATATTAAATTTGGCACCTATTTTTTGTAAATTATAAATTGATCATTGCAAATCATTTTCGAAAAGTGCCAGAAGAGCTAAATCGTCTGCAAAAAGAATAACATCGAGTTTGAGGTTCCTATTGATGGGTATATATCCTCGTTGTGTTTTCCTCCATTCATTTATTAATTTATTCATGTATATAATGAAAAGCACCGGTGAAAGTCCACATCCCTGTCTTACTCCAGTGTTGATCTTTTCCCAAGAAGATAATTTGCCATCTTGTTTAACAGAGATTTCATTATCTTTATAGATGTTGAAGATATTAGTAATATATTGTTGTGGAACGTTATCATCAGCTAAAATTTGTAGTAATATATTTCTGTCTACTTTGTCAAAAGCCTTTATGAAGTCAACGAAGGCGATATGAGTTCTATATTGAATTCCTTGTGCTTTTCTAATAGTAGTTTTAGAGTAAAGAATCCATCTGTACAAGATCTACCCTTTCTGAATCCATTCTGCTCTTCTCCAATTATATTTTCATAAATTTTCCTCAATTTATTCTTAACTATATTAGCATAAATTTTATATCCAGAGTTCAACAAGCTAATCCACGATAGTTATCTTTGATTTGGCGACTTCCTTTTTTGAAGATTGGTATTACAATGGATTTGTTCCAGCTTTGTGGTGGTTCTTGTCCTTCCCATATCATATTAAGGAGAATAAGAAATCTGTCTAAAAAATTTTTAGTTGAAAATTTAAATAATTCTTGATTAATGTGGTCTTCTCCGGGAGCTTTGTTACTTTTTAATGATTTAACAACATCAGTTAATTCATCTATAGAAATTTGTTCCAAAGCAGTGTTATTAGAGATTGGTATTTGTAATAAATCATCCTTTTGTGTCCATAAATGATGAAAGTAGGTAAGCCAAGATTCTTTAGATATACAATTTAAATGTGCATTTTCTCTTGAATCATTATTTAGATTTTTTAAAACTTTATATATTTTTGGTTGAGGCCTAGTGATATCATTTTCCAAAAATGAGACAAATTGTTCCCAGCTTTGTCTATGTTTTTTGCGAACTTCCATTTTAGCTATGGCTCTCTTCCTATGATACTCTACTTTATCTTCATCTTTTTTTGTAGACAGAAATTTTTTGTATGCTTCACGTTTATCATCAATTACTATTTCTTTGAAAGTAAAATAGCTATTAATGTTTATGTTACCTTAAATGAATTTAATCTAACAGCTAGAAATTACCAAATGCATGTAGAGAATTAGATAATGATGGGAAAATTATAATGTTGGTTTTAGGGGCCAAAATTGAGTGAGGGGACTTACATAATTGTCATAAGTAATGCCACGAGTGATTCCCAATTTATCTAGAGAATTTGGAAATCAAGAGTAGCATTTGTTAGGACTATTTAATGAATAAAATTAAGCTGTTTACTCACAAATCATTATTTAAATATAGTTATTTTAAAATATTTATATATTTAATGTAAACGGCGATGTTTGAAAACAAATGAGAAACGATTGGTACGCTTAATTTGTTCATCACTGCAACCAGATCATATTATTTATTGCCAAAGGAACGCAATATTGTAAGAATGCACTCTAGTGGAGAAAAAATGAAACACATCAAACTGTATTAATTCATTTCTGATGTCCTACGATGTAAATATGACAATTATATTTTTCTGGAATGTTATTACCTGGGAAAAAATACATTTAAGAAAGTGCAAACAGTGGTTTCTTTTTTTGGTGGTATAATCATTTGCTACAAATGTTTTTATATTAACTCCTGCATGCATTACGTGTTGAGAGTCATGCACTATATATAAAATCTGGTAGCCATATTTCTTGGTGAGTCAGTCACTGCAAAATAATGCTATGACCTATCCAGAATGTTAAAAAGGAAGTGCTTTCTTTATTAAGATAAACTTTAGTTAGTAAATTCTAGACGAAACACGACTGTGATTGGTGGTAAATAAAAAATCAATGAAATGTGATTGGTCATTGACTCCCATTTGCGGCATGAGTTGAATAGTCCAAATAAATATGATTTTCTCTCTCACCTCTAAGATCATTGACTTGAGCTCAGAAAAGAAGACATAAAATAGAATATGAAATATTGTTAAATGTAATTTAAAAATAAATTCACTATAAAGGAATAATACTGATGAAGAATCCTTACCAACACCAATTACTTGACCCCTATTCAAATTTTTAGCCATCTTCTTTCCAATTCCTTTTCCTCGGCCACGTTTCTTTCCTGCATTGCTGACACTTGTGACACCTTTCCATAATGCTTCAGCTGGTACTAAGGATTTTAAACAAATTAATATTACAATTTGAACAAATCAAGTTTAAATTTACTCAATCATACAAGCATAGAGTTTCTTGTAAGCCCTTTTTTTCTCTGAACGAAACTTAAGTGCTCTCCCCCTACAGGGGAGAAATTTGACCATACTAATATAGTTACACTTATTTTTGGCTAGATATCATGCCCGAGGTCAGCGTTCTGCCTCATAGTGACATCTAGGAAACCAAGGTAGTACTAGGATGGGAAAATTCGGTAAATTTTGAATAGAGGCATTTTTATTCAAACCTTTTATGAGGCTGAAAATCTTCAGACTTGGGATCCACGGCTTAAAGTCTCTCCCAGAGGTCTTGTTTCTTGGATTTTGTTAATAAAAATAAATTTAGTTGGAAGTTAAATAAAACCAATATAGCAACAAATAATTTACAAGGAATTATTGAGTCATCTTACACTCATTATGCTTAATTTACCTATAATTTGGAGAGAAATTGTTACATGCATATTACAAAACGAAGGTTTTCTTAGGGCTTAAAGGACCTTTGGGACATGGATTTTTGGTAGCTTGATGTTCTTTACGGTTTAGGGCTATACTTACCATGAAACTAGCCGAGTGTTAGTATGTGGATGTATTAGTTATAAAGGTATACGTGTTTTCGAACATAAATAAATGGATTCTTAACTTAACTACTTTATTTCTAGCGTATAATGATTACATTAACTTTAATTAATTCTAACCCTAAATAACTAACCTAAGCTTATATTAAGAAAACCTACATTCTAACTTTCCTGAGTTTCAAGAGAGAGGGAGATATGAGGTTATGAATTTACCCTAATTTACATACTAATAATTATCTAGTACAGCTTACATGTTAAACTATATCTGTTCACTCTGAAATTAAATTAACCTATTTAAGACACTTGACTCCATTTCTAAAAACCCTGAAATAAATTAACAAGAAATGGTATGTAGACTTACCCATCTTCACACAGGATTCAAAAAACACGAGTCCCCTATTTTGCAAGGTTTATATACTATGCTTCTGCACCTACAGGCTATGACTAACTGTACTAACATTCCTATAGTCTAAAAGCAGAGATTTTACAGTTAGCCTTGTCTTGCCATAAGTCAAAATACTAATATGAAATATAACATGTCTAAATGCTTTATATTTCACCAGCTGTTTTTATATGAAATAATTAAAATAATCTATGAATTCATAACAATGCACAAAAGCTTGAATGTGCACAATGGTCATGAAACATGTCCTACTTAAACCATGGTAAGTTAAACATAATTGAGTATGTATCGGTTGATTCAATAATCCTTTGTAAATAATTTCTTACAAATAGCTTACTTAAAATTATTTTGTCGGTCTTGGTGGACTAGTGGTTACCATGCTCAATTCTGGTTCTAAATAATATTTTGAAAAGAAAAATGAATGCCTGAATCGGGATTTGAACCCAAAACTCTAGCTAATTGACATCCAGACAGTTGAAGTTTCATTAGCTAGAGGTTTTGGGTTGAAATCCTGATCCGGGTATTAATTTTTCTTTTCAAAATAATAATTGTCCATCATTGTGAATGATAAAATTAATTTAATACATCAAAATCTGGTTCCAAGGTATGTAGGTTCAAAGCTGCCTAGGATCAATGGATTTTTAAAGGCATCCAAATTCTGAGTACGCTTACTTTACAAACCGAAATAAGAGGCCTCTAATCAAAATTTATCAGTCATTTCACACACATATTTAAATTGCAACACTAATGAATTAAGCTATAAAAGAGTGTCATTAGATAAAATATGAAAGAAAACTGAAAATTACTGAGTTTTTCAATATAATTTTGGGAAACATGATAGAAGATGTTTAATACTAAATTTATTACTTCTCACTGAATGACAAATTAAATTTAAAAAGAAAAATATATATTTCAGTTTGTATTCTTTAACATTCTTACCTCATATGTTTATTCTGTTGGACGATCGTTTGTGAACAAGCTGAAGATGGAGCAATAGCTTTGAAACGATCGTCTAACAGAAAAAACATATGAGGTAAGAATGTTAAAGAATACAAACTGAAATATTAAATTAAACCTCATAATGTAACTTCTTAATGATTTTAAAAGAAAAATATATGCCTAAATCGGGATTTGACCCCAATATCTCTGGTTCTGTACACAGTGCTTTAACGATTTAAGCTCTTAGGCATCTCAATTTAAATTTAATTTGTCATTCAGTGAGAAGTGATAAATTTAGAATTAAACACGAATATTAGATTTACTTGCTATAAATGTAATGTGTTGATTTCCATTTAAAAGTCTTCTTGTTTAAGAGGCCTCTAGATGGCATTAGTGGAACGAAGTTCACTGCTACCTAGCATGCCGGAATGTATTAATATAAGATTAAATCAAGATGACCAATAACTTAAATCGTTAAAGCACTGGTTTACAGAACCAGAGATATTGGGTTCAAATCCCGATTTAAGCATATATTTTTCTCTTTAAATTTAATATGATGGAATATTAAAGGAATTCAATGCACAATACTGTCAGACAGCAGACAATTTGCTATAGAACAAATTAATCTATTTCAACTCTTTCGTCATGGGCTTTAAAAATTCTCTGCAATATTAGATAGTATAAAAGACATCTCTGTAAACCAGGAGAATATACCGAAATCAAAGTTACAGCAACTGTCCATTTAATCACTTTAGATATAGTATTCATAAGCAAAAAATTTGCTTCAAGTTCAATGGACAGTTACTGTTTTTATTCAGTCACAATATGTTAATAGCCAGGTAATTTCAATTCATTGGCCATTGCTTAGTAGGCCTATTGAAATTTATCATTTAAAGGTAAAGTGATCCCACTACAGATTTTAGGAGGTCCTAGGAGTATTAGAGGATTAAGGCTCCTATCTATCTAGACAATATTGGCATGAGATGTTGGCGGGTTGTCAGCCCTGTGTAACAATTGCATATACCCTCAGAACAAGTGTTTCGTACTCATTTCCATTAGGACTGATTGTACCACAGGGTCATTGTGCTGCCAGGATGTTTAAAACTAGTTTAAAAATGTAGACACCACAGGGAATCAAACCTCTGACCTTCAGCCTTTTACCATATTGTCTTAAGGCCCAAATTTTATCATAAGTAATGTCATGGAGTGATTTCCAAATAATTGTGACTTTTGAATTTATCTAGAGGATTTGGAAATCAAGGTGGCATTTGTTAGGACTATTTAACAAAAAAAAATTAAGCTGTTTACTCAAAAATCATAATTTAAATATAGTTACCGGTATTTTAAAATATCTATATATTTAATGTAAACAGTGGTGTTTGAAAACAAATCAGAATTGTGTGGTTATGTTTCATTTGTTTGCTTACTACAACTTGATAATATTATTTATTGCCAAATAGGATCGCAATCAGTGATAACTCACTAAGATCGCAATATTGTAAGAATGCAACCTGGTGAGAAAAAACGAAACACATCAAACTGTATATTATAACCAATATTATAGATTATTAATTAATTATTTTAGTAAACAACTTAGTAAAACTGTTATTTAAAAATACACTTATTGAACACACAATTATCAAATGTGTCGTTCGAAGGAATCTGTTCATTATTTGCTACATTCAATGTATTTGTTGGAGAGTCAGTCACTGCAAAATAATGCTCTGACCTGTTCAGAAAATAAAAAAGGAGGGGCTTTCTTTATCACAAAAGCAGGAGCTGGTAAAGAGAATTCAATAAAGAGTGACGTGAAACACGACTGTCATTGGTTGTAAAACAAAATTCATTGAAACGTGATTAGTAATTGACTCCCATTTGGGGCATGAGTTAAATAGTCATTGTAACTGCTTTGGGATGAAACTGGACAAAATGATGGTAAATTTTAATACAATTAGAAATTGAATACAATATTGAGGTAAGATGATCAGACTAAAAATAATTTTGTTTTTATTATTGATTTAACATTTCTCACTGAAAGATAAATTATATTTGAAGAGAAAAATTCCCGCCTAGACTGAGACTCAAACCCGGGACCTTTGGATTGCCGGGCCAAATGCTCTACCAACTGAGCTTCTGAGGCGAGTTGCGATCTAAATGCAAATTTTTCTCTTACATACATTGTAATTCCCTCTCGCCAAAATGCTTTTTAAACCATTGCTTCTATCTTTGCAAATGGCGGCTTCTTAGTTAAGAAGACATTTATTGGGAATTCAACATTACTTTAAAAAGCTAGTAAGGCTTCTAATGATGTTTTTATTATTGATTTAACATTTCTCACTGAAAGATAAATTATATTTGAAGAGAAATATTCTCGCCTAGACCGAGACTCGAATCCGGGACCTTTGGCTTGCCGGGCCAAATGCTCTACCAACTGAGCTACCGAGGCGAGAATTTTTCTCTTCAAATATAATTTATCTTTCAATGAGAAATGTTAAATCAATAATAAAAACATCATTAGAAGCCTTACTAGCTTTATAAAGTAATGTTAAATTCCCAATAAATGTCTTCTTAACTAAGAAGCCGCCATTTGCAAAGATAGAAGCAATGGTTTAAAAAGCATTTTGGCAAGAGGGAATTACAACGTATATAAGAGAAAAATTTGCGTCTAGATCGCAACTCGCCTCGGTAGCTCAGTTGGTAGAGCATTTGGCCCGGCAAGCCAAAGGTCCCAGGTTCGAGTCTCGGTCTAGGCGAGAATATTTCTCTTCAAATATAAAAATAATTTAATTAAAATAACTTCAAAATATCTCTTCCTAAAATAAAATAGTAATGAAAAAACTGTAAAATTTTAAAGATATTGAAATGTGTATCTTCTGAAGCATCATGAATATCCAGCAAAACTTGAAATTAAAATAGTACAGTGCAAGGATGAATTTTATTAAACTACAATTTTTCAATATTACACTTACTGAAGGGTACTACAAAATACAATTACATTTGATGTTCTTAGTTTCTATTCTATTTATCAATGTTCTTAACAACTCAGATTATTAGCATTCCAAATCAAATCTGGGCATAAAAGGGCCAACAAATTTTGCTCAAGAGGCCTTTTGTTCAAGCCAGACATTCTTTTATGTGGACTAATTCTATGATATGGAGCCTGGCGGCTCTACTTCCATTCTGAAGGGAGCTATAATCAATATTTTTATATCCTTAAAAATTCACTGACCCTAGTTGGTTTGGACTCAAACTTCAGAAATAGAAGCAAGCACAATAATCACTGTGAGCCATGGTGAACTAATGGTTACGCTCCTTGTCTCTGATCCCAGGGGTCATGGGTTCAAACCTGGCCACGGTCGGTAGATTTTTTTTTAGAATGGAAAAATCCAAGGAACAAGTCCTCCAGGAGGGACTTTAAGCTGTGAGTTCCCGAGTCTAAAGATTTTCAGGTTCATAAAAGATCCTTAAGCCTGAACAAAGAGGCCTCTAAGCAAAATTTACCGATCTCAAATATCCTAATAATATCTTTTAATCAAAATCGAAGTGGGAGGTAATACTATGAGATATTTACATTTATGAATGAGTTGGAGAAAATGTTTTTATATCTCACTTCATAAATTTGCTTGTTTTCACGATACCGGTTTCAAAAGTATAATTTCACTTCCATCTTCAGTCAAACTCCACCTGAGCACTTTTGAAACCGGTATCCTGAAAACATGCAACTTTATGAGGTGAGATATAAAAATATTTTCACCAACTCATTTATAAATACTTAGTAATACCTCAATAGCCTGCTAGATGTCTCATTCAGTCTGGTGTGTTGACTGCATGCCACTCATGAATCTCTGGGCAAATAAGGAAACTAAAATGAACTTGATCCACAAACTCCTGACAGAGGAGAGGGTATGGCTCAACAATGGGCTATGCCATTAATCACACACTCACTCATAACACTGAGCAACAAAAAAAAAACTTTTTTTTGTCTCAGAAAGAAAAATATGTGATTCTGATAGTATTTTTTCTCCTGAATTCAAATGTGATATCGGGTTTTCTCCATCACGCAAGGTTTCCGAGAGACAGGAATTTATAATTTCAAACACTTTAATATTTTTTACATTCGTAACTACACAATGTTCGAACATTCAGACTCACCTAGAAAGTAAGAAATTACAATTTTCTGCTATATTTTGCCTGTGAAGCATCCCTCTTGATGGTCCAACAATAATCGGCCAGAATATTAGGATTCCATTTGCCTTGATATCTCTTTTCCATAGCTGAAATCTCCTGAGTTAGCTTATTTGGTTTTATTTTACAATGGACAAAAAAAATTTATTAAAAAATAATTATTTAAATCCATTCATTGAAATTTAAATAAAAAAAACTGTGGGCGATGGAGGAATTCCGAATACATATTTGAAAACACAATAAAAAACTGCATTAAGTATAACTATTGGTACTCATGAGACAAAAAATCATGTTGACCAGTGTAATTATCACTAGTGCATCAAGACTTGCTAAATTGGCCTTAAAACAATTGAAGGCCTAATAAATTAAACAAAATCAACCATTTTCAAATCCACACTGACAGCCAAAAATGTAGAGTGATCCACAGTTTCTGTTGATAGCAGTACAACTCAATGGAAAGACACTGCAAGTTGATTAAAAGTTCATTGATTTGATTTGAACAATACAACATAATGGGGTAATAATGTAAAACAGGTAGATAAATTATTCAGTGATAGGCCTATATGAAATTTTTATCCATAGTTAACCCTTTGTACGCCACACCCGGCAAGCTCTGATTTTCAATCTTATTATTTTAAATATTTTTTTCCCGAAGTTTTTACTTCAATTTACTAAAATTATTTTTCGTTCTGTGCTTGTACATCCTTTCTTAGTAATACTTTGCACATCCCTTACAGAATAACGGTACAGGTTGGTCGTAAATTAAGGCTTCTTTTTGGTTATGAAATGTTGCAATTTCAGGATTCTCTCTTTATTTATTTTATTTTTAGTTGAAAAGATACTTGACCAAGGGGTAGGTCATGCGGTGAAACACAGATTCATGTCTCAAAGATGACAAAAATACAATATGCGAGTTTCTTGTGTCAATTTTATCAGAAGATGAACGTAATAGTAACAATAATTAAATTAATGTTTTTTATTACCTCACCTCATATCCTTTTTCTTCTATACTGCAATTTCGGAGCTTATCTCCATCGTCAGTAGCCTCTGGTTGACCGGTGTTATGTCATTTCTTGGCGGTTTCCTTCTTACTTCTATCAGTGGACCGATGAACCTCTGGATCAGGTCAAAATTTGCGGGAGTTTCAAAATTCATGGGTTTGTCTTTGTTTTTTTGGATAACACCGGTCGACCAGAGGCTACTTTAAATTTTAATTTATTTCTAATTATTTTTGATGAGGCTATGAAATCTAATTAATAAACTAGGATTAGATACCCTATTATACTGACGATGGAGATAAGCTCCGAAACTGCAGTATAGAAGAAAAAGGATATGAGGTGAGGTAATAAAAACATTAATTTAATTATTAAATTAAACCTCATAATGTTCTTTCCCTGTGAAAGTTAAATAAATAAGTAATAGTAACAGTTCATTCAAATGATTATTCGTTTGACGAATGTGATAGTAGTCCTGTTTCCAAGATAATATTATTACAATGTAACCTGTAAATAGTAAAGCAAGTGATGTAGACCTAAATGAACAAGGTGTGAGTGACAGTGATGGGCATGTCGCGCCAGACGAAACACGTGGCATAGAACAGCTGTTTGATTGGAAATGATTCGAACCCAGGACCCTAAAAAATGTTCAAAAATATTTAATATGATAAGTGTTTAGTGCCATCAAAATTGTTCAATAGGATAAATGTTTTAATGATCCATCCATCCATAGTAATTCTGCCCGAAGGCAGGTCCTTCACTGCAATCATAGCATTTTCATGTCATGCTTGCAGCTTTACTAGGGAATTGTAGATGTGGTAGCTTCCCGTTGCTTTCCACACCGGTGAAGGATGACGATGATGATGGTAATGATAAGGATTATGATGATGATAGCCATATGATTTCGGGGACCGTTTGGGCCTTAAAGTTTTCCTGACATTTGTCTTACAGGTGAGGAAAAACCCCGATAAAAACCTCACCCAGAAAAACTGCCCCGACCGGGGATCAAACCCGGGCGTGCTGCATGACAAGGCAGCACGCTACCTCGAGACCACAGCGGTATGATAACAAATTTCAATAAAGACACCGTGCTGAATTCGAACCTGGGATCTTTACAAGTGGAAGCAACACCATCTAACCTTGAAATAAATGTATAATAGTGAGTTTCAATTCAATTTAGCATGGCATGTAGATACTAAATTATACTTTATATAGGTTTATATTATATAGTATGGCGTAGTAATTTACATTTAAAAAACCTGGCACCCACAGCCCAGCTGGCAAAAGGGAAATTCGGCGGTCAAAAGGTTAACTAGTCAAGTGGTGCTTAGAAGGTACAATGGTTAATAATAATAATAATAATAATAAAAAAAAAGTAAATTAGACTTTAAATCTTCATTTATCAGTTTAGTCTTTATAGATTCCAAGAAACCAACAAAGTATGTTATAATTATAATAAATACAAGCAGTTTTTGCAAGTTTAAGGTCTTGTCTGTAAAATTACTTACATTTATTGAAGAAACTTGTATTCCTTAAGATAATTGTGAAAGGACTAGATGCATTTAATATCTGATGACTGCAGCATACTTTAGTAACTGCAGCTATTCTTCCAGAAGAATTAAAGATGCCTGTAAAAAATAAGAATTTAACAAATTGTATTAATTTATTTAGATTGTTTCTTGATACCATTTTAAATTAAGGAATAGATGTAAGATGTAAAATTTAAAATAGAATTCTTAAAAAAAAGTTTAGTTTGATTTCCACAATAAATTTTCTATGTCCTACAGAATAACAGTGCACATGTGCGTAAATGTTTATAGAGTTGATGCTAAGTGGAACCACATATTGTCTGTCCAACGGATCTGAGCCCCTGTAAGATATATGAACTAAAGCCTACTTCCTTTTCTGCCTCGGCAAATCATTTCCCTTCCAGCATTCCTATCTCTCTCTCTTTTCTATCTTTCTCTTCCACTTGCACTCCAGTGTTGTCAACTCAACTCCAACCTTGCATTATTCAATATTCTAGAGCCATGACACTGGGAGAAGTTTGGCAGCATTCCTACTCAATAAGTTACCGTGGCTGCTGTTTCACGTAGTGGGAGGGGAGTGCAGTGAAATGGTGTGAGTATAGGCGCATACTTTTCTAAGAACGATGTCAGCGCTATAGGGGCACAGATCTGTTGATCCGAGTATACCTGTGAAGTCCTAGAAAAAGTTTACAGAGTTGTCACTAGATTTGAACCACATACCTGTGAAATCGATATGACCAACCTTCACAATAATTTCCCAAGCATTTATTAGAAATGTACACCCATTTTTATAAACATGTTTGGGGATTTATTGCAAAGGTTCACCAACTAGTGGAAGTTTCTTTAAGCATTTGCACATGAACACTACGATTCTGTAGAACTTAGAAAAATTAATTGGTCAAGGTAATCTAAAGTTTATCCTCTGGCTGCATAATCAACAACCTCTGTAATTAATACATGTGAATGCGAGGTCAACAGCTGGCCAGTAGAGCAAGGACCCTAGGCCTGTCATGCTTACTTAACCCTTCAGAGTGGATGGATTTAAATGGCCGGGAATACTCTGATGTGGGAGGAAGTTCACCGGTATTTAAACTCAGCCGTTCAGTGCCAGTATTCCAATAACGCATTTAAATTGATATATCTTCAGTAATTTAAATGTTTTTGCAATTCCTTTATGGTGAACCCTTAATATAATATTTAATTAATTAAATTTGTTATGGTTCTCACATAACATCTCTGCATTTTTTGCAGACTTATTTATAGTTGTTGTGCCACAGTTGAAATAGGTCCTTTTTGTAAATTTCTCACATAAGTGACACAGTGTATTGCACTAGGGATTCTTTGAAGAATTCAGAGAACCGGCTTTACCTAACAACAAAACGAAATATTTACACAAAGAGAAGGGTCTTAAAAAAAATGAACTTCAAAAATTGGTGTGATAAATCTTCAAAATGTAAACCAGCTGTTTGACACTCGGGCAACAATAAGTGTATTTTTTTTCCCCTTGTGTTTACTTTGTTCATGTTTATTACAAACACATTGCTTCTATGCGCTGACCTTTCTTGTAGGGGGGGCAGCCTTCTCCAAATGTATCTTTCTAACACTTTTGAAACATTATTTTAGGTCGTGTGCCTTCAAAAAATGGTCTTTCTACACATCAGACCTGTTGTACTAAAAGACCTTCATCAACCCTAAATTTCAATGCCTTTCTTCTGGTTTCCAAACTGAAACCATTTGATGAAATATGACTATAATAGTTTCACCGGAGGTGTGGACTTAAAAGATTAACATGTTACAAGCCGGAAGATCGAGGGTTTGAGTCCCGGTGGATCAGGATTTTTAAACTGAATCAAACCTTCAGGCGGCACTGTGAATCCGGGGTTGACTCAGCCTCTAACTGAAATGAGTACCAGATGCTTGTTATGGGCCGTCAGACAGAAATAAGTACTCGGCTTACATCAAGTACCGATACTTTAGAAAAGTGGGAGCCTTAACCTCCTAATATCCCAAGAACCTTCTAAGGTCTGTAGTGGACCACTTTCCTTTTAGATACTGACTGAATTGTAGACTAACTACCTTTCCATAATGTAAGGATTATCGTCATTTGAAATATATATATATATATATATATATATATATATATCTGAAATTTACTGTTGTGGTCCTGTACTGTAGCGTAAATCGGAAATAACTTTGTTGGGCCTTTATTTATACTGAATTTTGCGACATTATTATTAAAAATGAAGAGATTTGAAAATAGATTCAATTTGATAGACAAGCTAATCTACAAAAAAAGGCGAATTTAGTTTTATAAGAAATCCTTTATCAAGTTATAAATTTAAGAAAAATGTCAGAGGCCGCAAGAATAAATGCAAATATAAAATTATTTTAAATTGTTACTCAGGCCGTAATCAGTTAATATATGCACTAATAGAAACTTTGAAGTCTCTACATAAAATTTGTATACACGGTAAATAGTTAATGTAAACACAAAGGTCATAATTACAGTTTAAAGCAGTGCGTGTAACTAGCGTACATGTCACGTCGTTCCGCATTGGGTGAAGAATTCAACTTGCGTACACGTCACGTCGCTCCACGCTGACGGGTTAATACTTAATACAGGCTTTTCACTTTACAGCAGTTTGCCCTTGATTCCTGCTTTCCAGAGATTTCTATCTTCCCATTATCCCTCTTTCATGCCCCTATTCATCATCATCATATATTCCCTCATACCATGTTCTTCTACAAAGATAAAAATGTATAATGTTATGGCGGTTCCCACAATATTGTATGGAAGTGAAACTTGGGCACCAATGAAAAAACAGAAGGATAGAATACAGACGACAGAGATGAGGTTCCTAAGACAAGTTAAAGGATGTACAAGACTCGATAGAATAAGAAATGAGGATATAAGAGAAGAATAGAAAGTACAGCCTTTATTGGATAAAGTCACGAATTACAAACAGAAATGGATTTATCATATGGATGGAATGAGTAAGGAGAGATATCCATTGTTAGCATGAAATTATCAAGCAAGAGGAAGACGTGATGTTGGAAGACGTTGGGCTGATGCATTATGAAGTCGGAATGGGCAATTGCCTAATCCCTGGAGTGATGATGATGATGATGACGACCATGTTCTTCTACTTCTCCCCTTCTTCTTTCTGCCTGGTACCATCCAATCTAACACATGTTTAGGCCACTGGTCTTCCGACATCTGTTGTACATGACCATACCACTGTAAAGCTCTCTTTGTTATCCTTTCGATAACAGTTTCTTGTGCATCCATTTCTTGTCTGATATATGTATTTCGAATATGTTGTAGCCTGGATATTCTCATACTTCTCCGTAATCCATGTACATTTCTGTCGCCAAGATTCTTTTCTGCATCCTGTCATTTATTGTCCAGCTTTCTGATCCATATGTAAGTATACTTTCTATTATTGTCTGTATGATCTCTTTTTTTTTGTTTTTCTAGTCAAATTTCTATTCCATAAAAGACCATTCAGGAGTCTAATCGCCTTCCTTGCACAATTTACTCTGTTAACATATTTTTCACAAGTACCAGATTTATCTATTATAGATCCAAGATATTTAAATTCTTCAACATGTTTAATTATCATATTATTTATTTGTAGGTCTTCTGAATTTTCTCCGATTACCATATATTCTATTTTGATATAATTTATCTTCAGTCCATAACAGTATTGGGGCAAAGTTCCACGCACTCAAATAAATAAAAATGAAATAAAACTTAATTTTAAATAAAATAATAAAGAAAATAAATCACATCCAAGGAAAACAAATCCTAATAAGCTAATAGCTAGAATAGGAAAAATTATACCTAAGTTACCGAAGGCTTCCTTTTGGCCTCAAATGCATCTAGCAACTTTCTAATCATATATTCTTTATCTTGTCCTATTATAATCTGGTCATTAGCAAATAATGCCATGGAGTAATTAATGATACAGTAAAGAATGGATGGCTCAATGGATGATAAAGGAATCAAACAAATCAAACCCTTAGCAGATGTAGAATGACACAGACAATCATGCGAGTTTCATCTCATCAGTCGAGGATGATAATCAATATGTGGTTCGATTGTGGATTATCGCTGCCTCTATAAACTCTGGTGCATGCACACTGTTGTTGTATAGGACTTTGAAAAATATTTCATGCTAGTTTAAGTGCAGTTTTTCCATATATTCTTGTTATATTGTTAATCTATGTACTTCTTTTGTCTTAACTAACATTTTGTATATTTTAAACTTTTTCTACGATACTTATAACATTCTTTTACAATTTTTAGGTATTCATTTATTTACAAGAAACACGGTAATATTATGACACTTTTAGACAATATTATATTTACTAGCTATTTTCCCTCCTCTTCCATTCCCATCACCAACAAATCAATTACATTATTTTTTGATAGGTTAGTACTATTTTTGTTAGGTTAGTGTACATCACATTAGTATACACTTCATTCAATAATATGCATATAATTTATTTTGTTAGGTTAGGAAAGGAGAAGTTGGTGTACATCCATTTCTAATAAATGTTTGGGAATTTATTTCGAAGGTTGGTCATACTGCACGTTCTACCATCTAGCGACAGCTCTATAAACTTTCTATAGGACTTCAAAGATATGTGGTTCCACCTACCGACAGCTCTATAAACTAACATGCTAATGCACATGTGCACTGTTATTCTGAAGGACTTGGAAAATATATTGGGAAAGGTGAAGTACTGTTACAGTAGCTTGCTTGATTGTAAATTCATCTCTGAATATGTAGTTGCTTAATGGACGTATATTTGATTGGATAAAATATATAATTCTCACTAGCACACCAATACCGGAGATTTAGGGCAGTGCATACATAAGCTCTCGATTACCCCATCCTTATTCTGAAATAATTTTTTTCTAATATTCCTTGTGTAATTCAAGCATAATGGAAACACCAGATTAAATAAACATTTCCGTTTTACAAAATCCAAAAGTCTTTACAACTTTTTTTGTAAATTGATATCAAAACTTAAATGTTAGATTTCAGTCCGAATATTTTCATCTATAAATTAAGTAAATAGTAATGTTATAAAAATATAATTAAAATCTAACCTATATCCAACATACCGTTAATAAAATTTCATTATCATAAATTTATAAATTACACTACCAAAAAAATTATTTAAAAAATATATTAATACTAATTTTAAATACATTTATGCATGTTATAAAACTGACCTTTAGCAAAATGTATGCTTCTTGTTTGATCGCTAAATATTTTACACACTCTTAAAACAGAAGCAGCCATTTTTACATGTGCAATATTGCTACAAGTTAGACAACATTAACTATTTATTTCTCATATTTATCATTTGACGAAAATATAACCAAATAAGACAATTGATGATTTTTAAACACATTTTGATTGTAACGCTACTTGAATGATCAAACTAACATATATTCATCATTCAATACTATATTCATGTATTCTACAATAATTTTTGTTAAAGACATTGGCATGACTGTTCAAAGGATGATTGTCAATGGGTAAACTAGATGGCAGGAAAATTGCAGAATACAGCGAAGATTGTTTTCTCCTAGTAGCTGTAGCCGTAACTAAATCGGTGTGTGCACGCCCACTCGATAATAAATCCTTGATACAAGATTTGTTATCGACTGAACCGTGTTTTATGATCAACCAATTTTTTTTTTAATATGCCGAAGGAACCGAAAGAGCTGGCTCAATTACCAGAACCCTTTTCATCATCATAGAGAAACAGAATTTAATTTCATTAATTTCATATCGTAATAAATAGATGCGATATGGTATTGTATAAAATATTGACGCTGGAAGGCGACTAATGCTGGAAGAGTCGCAAAAACAAAATTAAAAAATATCAATGGAAAATTATATTTTAATCCTAATACCGGCATGCCTCTAGTATACTTACATGGATATCGGTTAGGTTTTCCGATGGAATATGTTTAATTTTGTTTAATTTATTTATTAATTAAATTACCGTACAGGCCACATGGCCTAAAACGAATTTGTTCATGATGATGATGATGATGATGAATTAAATTAATAATAATTCGTTTGAGCAAACAGGAAGTTAAATTAAAACAAAAATAATCCTTGATTTATCCTACTTGCTGCTGTAGAAGTATTAGGCCTATATTGTAATTGGATTAATTGCCGGTACTTTAAAGCAGGATTTTAATATCATAATGAATATGAAAGTTAAAGTTAATAATTTTGTATTTTAAAATTCTTTTAATATTTAAATATAACTTGAATAAAGAAAAACATCTAAATAATTCATTGTTGAATAAAAATGTCTCAGTAACAATTAAAGAAATTGTATTACATAACAGTCTTTCTAAATAATGCTTTTAAAATTGTGTCTTAAGTCATTGTTGTCAGAATGATAAAGCTTTCTGTTATAACTGTAATAAGAACACCTGCTTAACTTCATATTTTTAAATAAAAGTAAACTGAACTCTTATTGGATGTTAAAACAATTAATTTTTTTGATTTAACAAATCACATTTAAACCTGGTATTTAATGGATTATTAACCAATAGAATTTAAACCTAACATCATGTGATGTAATAATGTTCTTTAAAATAATGAAAGAATTACACTATTCATGCAGCATACAACTTTTATCAAGGATAGAAGCAATAACAGCTCTCCTGACTAAATGTGATATTTAATACAAGAAGAATAGTTGATTCAAGAAAATAAAATAATTTAATTTTAATTGACGGTGAAGAATAATACCACCTACATTTATTTAATCTGCTGGGAACCTACAAAGTTAATAAATGTGAAATTATTTCTACAAGAAACAATTTTTTTTAGTGATTTTTAAAGTGTTTTCCTATCCAGTGTACCAACTTCCGACTTTGAGAAGAGAATCCAGCTCTACCGAAAATCAAACCCAACCTGAACCAGTAATTCTTTTTTTTTTTGGGACACCAATCCTTCAAAATGTTACTACAACATCGGGCATGAAGAGAATTACTGCTTCAAAACGTCGCCACAACTTGGGGAAAGAATTACTTATTCAACTTTAATCTCAATGTGTAACCCAAATTGATCCATCTACATCTCGTAACTAACTCACTGGCACTATCGAACCCGTAGGTTCATGGCCGCGAAGACATAAGCTCTACACACATCCCTATCCTGAGCTAATGTTTTCCAATCATTCCTTGTATAATCTACTTTCCTCAAATCGTGTTTAATGTTATTTTCCCACCATATTGTTGGTCTATCAACCAGGGTTTTCCTTCTGGGTTTCCTTCAGCAAGCTTTTACGCCCTTCTTTCATTCCCCATACATGACACATGTCCTGCCCATCACAGTCTACGAGACCTTACTGTATATCTAGTTTCCTGTAAAGGTCATGTCATGTAGTCTAATATTTACAGAAAAGTGAATTTAACTTTCGTTTTAAACTTTTGTTTATTTTGGTGACAAAATTAGAGAAAATCGTGGATTCAAAAATGCCTATACGCCTAACTAACCAAACTAACTCGCTGGTACTGTCGAACCTGTAGATGCATGGCCGTACGGACGTAAGCTCTCCATACATCTTTATCCTGAGCTTATATTTTCCAATCATCCCTGTATAATACACTTCCCTCAAATCATGGTTAATAATATTCTCCCACCCCATTTTTGGCTTGCCTACTGGACTCTTTCCCTGTGGTTTTCCTACAAGGAATATCCATGCACTTCTTTAATTATTAGCAATAATTTGTAAATACAAATAGTTTATATAAGTAATTACAAGAGAAGTTAAATGTATGAAGCGATAGTATATTTATAATTACTACCTATATAGAACTTTCATAAGTCAGGCCTACATGAAGAATAAAATAAAACTAATGACGTCACGATTGTCACGTAACAGAATTGTATAAGCCCATTATATGGAGTGTCTATCTCGGTGATCTAGTGGTTCCTTGTCCCTTGCCTCTAGACCCGAGGATCGCGGGTTCAAACCCAACTGGGGCCGATGGATTTTTAGGATGGAAAAATTCAAGGATCAAGTTCGGGGAGAGGGAATTTAATCCGTGAATCCCGATTCTGAAGATTTTGGGACCCTTAAAAGAACCTCAAGCCTAAATTAGTGTCACTGAACAAAAATTAACGGCCTTTCTCATCCAGGTAATAACTTAGATGCTTACTAGATCTCTCATTGAGACGATGTGCTGACACTTGCCACTGATATCTGCAGTTAAATATGTGTAACTAAAATTAGCTTGGTCAAGAAACTCCCGCTAAGGGAGCACCCATGTCTCCAGCCCTTGGATGTGATATCTTCTTTATTATTTTACTTAAAATTAAGTTTTATTTCATGTTTATTTCGAAATCGTACGTTACCGGACCCTGTGTGCCTTATAGAAACTTTATCTTCTAAGTCCCCTCTACAACCCCTAGAAGCATGAAATACTTATTCTGAAACACAAAGATACATGATATTAGCCCATTGTGTTTCGATCTTCAAACCAATTTTACATCGAAATGGTACGTTACCGGACCCTGTGTGCCTTATAGAAACTTTATCTTCTAAGTCCCCTCTACAACCCCTAGAAGCATGTAATACTTATTCTGAAACACAAAGATACATGATATCAGCCCATTGTGTTTCGATCTTCAAACCAATTTTACATCGAAATTGTACGTTACCGGACCCTGTGTGCCTTATAGAAACTTTATCTTCTAAGTCCCCCTCTACAACCCCTAGAAGCATGTAATACTTATTCTGAAACACAAAGATACATGATATTAGCCCATTGTGTTTCGATCTTCAAACCAATTTTACATCGAAATTGTACGTTACCGGACCCTGTGTGCCTTATAGAAACTTTATCTTCTAAGTCCCCTCTACAACCCCTAGAGGTCTGTAATACTTATTCTGAAACACAAAGATACATGATATTAGCCCATTGTGTTTCGATCTTCAAACCAATTTTACATCGAAATTGTACGTTACCGGACCCTGTGTGCCTTATAGAAACTTTATCTTCTAAGTCCCCCTCTACAACCCCTAGAAGCATGTAATACTTATTCTGAAACACAAAGATACATGATATTAGCCCATTGTGTTTCGATCTTCAAACCAATTTTACATCGAAATGGTACGTTACCGGACCCTGTGTGCCTTATAGAAACTTTATCTTCTAAGTCCCCTCTACAACCCCTAGAGGTCTGTAATACTTATTCTGAAACACAAACATACATGATATTAGCCCATTGTGTTTCGATCTTCAAACCAATTTTACATCGAAATGGTACGTTACCGGACCCTGTGTGCCTTATAGAAACTTTATATTCTAAGTCCCCTCTACAACCTCTAGAGGTCTGTAATACTTATTCTGAAACACAAAGATACATGATATTAGCCCATTGTGTTTCGATCTTCAAACCAATTTTACATCGAAATGGTACGTTACCGGACCCTGTGTGCCTTATAGAAACTTTATCTTCTAAGTCCCCTCTACAACCCCTAGAGGTCTGTAATACTTATTCTGAAACACAAAGATACATTATATCAGCCCAATGTGTTTCGATCTTCAAACCAATTTTACATCGAAATGGTACGTTACCGGACCCTGTGTGCCTTATATAAACTTTATCTTCTAAGTCCCCTCTACAACCCCTAGAGGTCTGTAATACTTATTCTGAAACACAAAGATACATGATATTAGCCCATTGTGTTTTGATCTTCAAACCAATTTTACATCGAAATGGTACGTTACCGGACCCTGTGTGCCTTATAGAAACTTTATCTTCTAAGTCCCCTCTACAACCCCTAGAAGCATGTAATACTTATTCTGAAACACAAAGATACATGATATCAGCCCATTGTGTTTCGATCTTCAAACCAATTTTACATCGAAATGGTACGTTACCGGACCCTGTGTGCCTTATAGAAACTTTATCTTCTAAGTCCCCTCTACATCCTCTAGAAGTCTATAATACTTATTCTGTAACATATATATATATATATATATATATATATATATATATATATTAAAGAACTTTCTTTGCTGACGGTTTTAGCGACAACTATAAAGAAAAATTAACACTCCGGATATCGCCAGAATTGATATCTAACGTTAATTTTCATAAAAGACAAGGCATTTTTCATTTTCTGTCCCTTTTCCTTGTTATTTTCTGGACAGGTATTAGCTATAATAATAAATTACAATATTTAACTTCTCATTGTAGTTTGGATACAAAATACATGTCCCAAAAATATTTAAGAAGATTAACCATGTAGGCCTAACTCGTCGATATTTATGATCTTTTAAAAAATTAAGTAGATATCTACCAAATAAATTAACTACCTAACTCACTGGCACTATCCAACCCGGAGGATCATGACCGAATGGACATAGGATCTCTATGTATCCCTATCCTGAGCTAATGTTTTCCAATCATCCCCTGCAAGTTATAATCTAATTCTCTCAAATCATGGTTAATATTATTCTCCCATCTTACTCTTGGTCGATCTTCTAGGTACTCTCTCTCGGATTTTCCACAAGAGGTTTTCATGTCCTCTTTCATTCTCTATTCGTGCAACGTGTCCTGCCCATCGCAATCTATCAGACTTAACTGTTCTTATCACATCTGGTTTTTCATAGCCCTAGATATCATATAGATCCCTGTTATTATTCTTCTCCATTCATCTATTGTTCTCTCTTTGGTCAAAAAAAATGTTCCTAAAAATTTTATTCTCAACAACTCGTTAGTATGTTGTAGGCCTATTACCTAAAAATAAGAGTCCATGTTTCGTATCCATAAAATATAACTGGGAGAATAAATATAATGTTATTTAAATAGTTATATTTTTCTAATAGTAGCGATTGTACTATTAACTTCAAATACATAGACTATTGCTCATTTAGACCTATAACTTTTCATTTAAAAAATCCGTCCACCGCTGTGGACTCGAAATAGCTTGTTGCCTTGTCACGCAGCAGACCTGGGTTCGATCTCCGGTCGGGCCAAGTTTCCTCGGTGAGGTTTTTTTTTTTTTTTTGAGGTTTCCCTCACCTGTAAAACAAATGTCAGGGAACTTTAAGGACCAAACGGTCCCCTAACACCATCTGGCTATCATTATACTATTCATCTTATTAGTTTAAATGTAGATTAAGGCTTTTCCTGGCACATCATTACCATCAGCATCGCCTCTCATTTCATCGAGGCAGTATACTTCCGCCTTCCAGGCGCCCCAACCTCAGAAATTGGTTACAAATACGTCATGCAAGGAATGTCGTAATGTCAATCTAGTGGCATTCTTCTTCTTCTTCTAATTCTTTATTTGTAGGATTTTCATAATCGGAGGAAGATGTATTAGATAGGCCTATGCAGCCATTGTCTATCCATCTCTTGGCTGACCGTCCCCCTGCTCTTCTCCCGTCCATTAGCAATGATAAAATTCCTGCTACCAGCTACTAAACAGGAAACTGCATTGAAGGAAATAAGAAAAAAGAAGAGAAAATAAATACCAGACGATTTTTACGCAACAGATGCAATGATCAATCGAGACTGGACTGGACCAAACAACAAGATATGCAGTGCAATAATAAGACTGGCAGTGCATGGATATCACCACAAACTCTGCAAAAATTAAAACTATCATGATCCTTCAAGGGACTCCGTGTGTAAGCTCTGTGATAAACCGTGTGAAAGATATCATTTCAGTGTCTGTTTAAAAAGAACACAATCGTTGCTGGTATACAGCAGAGACATAAACTAATGCACTTCTGTGCGCGCTTTCCTATTATTATTAGCAATGATAACTGGTGACAATGATTTTTAAAAATTTTAATCTAAATAAAATTATATTAGATTTTATTTTCATTAAGTTTGGGCCTACAAACATTATTTTTATAATCATTCTTCCGAACTAAAATTATAAAATATGCGAAAATATAATTTATATGAGATAGTTTATTGTTTTGAAACAATGTAGTTCATAAAACACTTTCACAATAATAGTAGTTTTTACGTATGTCTAAAACTGATTGTAGATGGAATGATATTTTATCAATATTTTCATTTAATCCTGGAGTAATATTAGACATTAATACTAATACAATTCATTGTTTAAAACTGTTGAGGTGGATAGTCTTAAAATAAAATAAAGTTACATCTGGACCGTCGTCCTCAACTTATAAAATATGTATGTTTTTTGTCTGAAGGCCTTTCAGAATCTCTATTCCATCTTCAGCAGGTACATTACTTGATGTTCCCGGTGCTGATCCTAATGTGGTCACGATAACACCACATTATAACCAACACCGAGAACATCAAGTAATGTAGCGAAGAAAGATCTGCTGAAGATGGAATAGAGATTCTGAAAGGCCTTCAAATAAAAAACCATACATATTTTATAAGTTGAGGACTACGGCTCTGATCTAAGAAGGTACATTTTAACTTTATTTTATTAGACATTGTTTGGTGTAACTATTGCAACAATAATGAAGAGCAATAAGAAATGGAATGTAAATAATCGATTTAGTGTCTCATTATCTAACGCAAAGCCCCCTCAGGTCCACTGATATTAACATACTATACTTTATAAAATGTCGAACAGATTTCCATTCGTGGAAATCAACCTAAAAATATATCAGAGACAGCGAGATAAATGTTAATAGCCCACTTGCAGCTCTCCAATTGATACGAGAGCCACAAGCACCTATAACACCGAAGTAAAGAGCCCCAATAGTTCGAGCATTGAGTTAACACATTGATGTTTGAATAAATGAATGCTCAAACTATAAAAATTGAAGAGAGGAGGTTAGGAAAAATAAAGGTGAAAGCTCACAAAGGTGGAATAGTGGGCAGTAAAAATCACCATTACAAACTTCTTTACAGCAGGAGTATAGGGGCTCTCGTAGGTTACTCCACAGCTCCTTCAGAGCTCCTCCTGTGAAGTAGCCCGTCCGCCGAGCAGTTAAGTATACTCAACCAACGCTCTCTACTGGCTTCTAAATAATCCCATCCAATAAATACACCGTCCCGTTTCTTTGTGCATTCGCCCGAATCTCCTAACAGCCCCTTTGATTACTCATTGATTTATTTCATACAAAGTAAAGTTGTGTCAGCTACAAGAAGTGCTTATTTGAATGCAACGTTAAATTTGTAACGAGATATAGTTTATATAGCACTTGGAAACTGTTAATTCGTTACATTTTTAAGTACAAACATATAATGCTTGTAAAACAGTATAGGTTCAATAGGTAAAATAAATTTATTTGTTATACTAGTAAAGAAAAGTAATTATAATAGTGAATTAATTTTGTTACACTAGACCAGAGCCGCCCAAACTTATTTCTATCGCGGGCCAAAAGGAAGAAACATGAAAGTGGCGCGGGCCATAGAGTCCGTATTACAGCTGTTGTGGATTATTATTATTATATTATTATTATTATTATTATTATTATTATTATTATTATTATTATTATTATTATCATCATCATCATTATTTATTTATTTAACAGGTTTCACTATATCTTCCTGCTCTCAGTTAATCTACTGTCATTTTCCTCCATATCTCTATCATTCCAATCTCCATCGTCCAATCCTTTTTCTTGTTGCTCTAAACAGCTCAATCCACGTTATTTTTGGCAGCCCTGTTCTTCTTCTTCTTCTTCTTCTTCTTCTTCTTGGACTAAGTGGTACCAATTCTTGTATTCTTCTTCGGAATTTGTCTGCTACCCTTTTCACATGACCATACAATTTTATTGTTTATTATTATTATTATTATTATTATTATTATTATTATTATTATTACCGTTATAAGTGTGTGTTGGTAGATAATTTTCTTGTTATGTCGTTATAACATATAGCCTACAAAGACCATGTAGTTCAGTGTTATGTAGTATTCTATGGTATCTTTACCTTGTCGTGGTGGAGTGGCTTGCGTGCTTAAAAGGCCTCGAGAGCTATGCCGGCAGTAACATTGCTGCCGAAAGGTTTACCCATGCCGAACTCGTCGAAGGTGATAAGCCAGACGAAAAAAGTACCTTGGTCGAAGGAGTGGCGATCTTTCGCCGTATACATACAACCGTCAAGAAATGCGGACATGGATTCCACTGGGGTAAAATTTTCCAGAGGTAAAATAGTCTCCCATTCGGTTCTCCGGGTGGGGACTACTTCAGGGAACCCATGCCAAAGGCTCAAACACATCAAACTTGAGTATGTGGTCAAGATTTATGTGAATCGTCGATATTTCAGTTGTGTTGCGAAAGAACATATGAAGGGGGGAAAAAAATGTAATTACATACTAATCCAGAGTCTAATAATATCGTAGGATCGGAAGTTATGTGGTATATAATAATGAATCCGGTCCCCCAGCTTTGTTCTTGTTACTTAGTTTTTAAGAAGAAAGCTGCATTAAGTCCATTGACGTAGCATAACAACAATAGATCGGGTGTCACAGGATTTCCACCTGCTCATTGTTGCCGGTTTATATTACATACCAGTCAACTATCCTCACTGAGGTTCATCTTGACACAGATAACTGCTCAAGATTATGGGTTGCGGATGTAGGAAGGCCTTCAGAAAATAATTCCTATTGAGACATGTTCACGTCTCCCCGCGAAACATTTTATTTTTTAGGTAATATGATAAATTATCCTATTATATAATTGTAAAGGTTATCATATAAAATGTTTGTAAGCTCATAGCAATTTTATTTTTTTAAATTATTACTTGTGTACATATATAGGCCTATATATAGGCCTATATATATATATATATATATATATATATATATATATATATATAATTAAATAGCTTTCTGTGAGAAACATCCTACTGGAGGAAATATTGTTCAGAATAATATTCCAAAATATATGCTCCAATTAAGAATAAGGGTACCTGGAGAATAAGAACTAACCAGGACATATTTGACCTAGGCCTATATAAAGATAGCGATATAGTTATGGATATTAAAGATAATATCGAATAGTTGGGCCATATTTGCAGAATGAACGAAACACATTTGCCCAGGATGATATCAAACGTTAAGATGGATTGAAAGAGAAAAGTTGGGAGGCCTACGTTACGAAGGATGGACGACGTACAGGCGGACCTACGGAAGATTGGCATAACAAATTGGGGAAATAAGACCACTGACCGAAGAGAATGGATGGTTGTTATGAGGGAGGCTAAGGTCAAACTAAATGGACCGTCACGTCAATGATAAAAAATATATTCCAATTGAGCAAGATCATGTATTCATTTATCGAACCCGGGACCCAATGAACCGAAGTCAGAAGCTCCGACCACTAGTCCATGAGACTGGTCAGTCCGTAATATAATTCTTAAATTACATTTTAAGCCATCGCATCGCCTTTATTGTAGTATAACCATCCTACTAAAACTAAAATGTCTTGTCTCCAACTGATGTGGCATCTGGTTTAAATTATATAAATAATTCTGAAGATTTTAACGATGTCAGCCAGTAGCGTTTCGCGTAATCCGCGGCGTTGGTATCAGGCCTATATCTTGCCAGAACAATTTTTGAAGTCTACTTTGAGCTGTGGCTTTAAAAACCGACAACCTGAATTAACACATTACATTAAAAAAAGTGTTTATGTGTGTATGTATGTATACTATGTAATGGAAATTGTGTCACTTCCTGAACTTCGCTATTTTCACATCAAGGAAAACATCCATTTTTGTGGAAGTCGTCCTCGACCTATGGGAGTCATTCATCGTGGACTACAACTTCCGGCTATTCTTAGGGATTTCCGACCCTCTTTAGCCCTTGTGAATTAGTTGTATCATCGTAGTTATTTAAAAATTAGTCATACGAACTTATTGTTCGTATTCTCGTTTATTATAGGCCTAATGCATATCCTCTGCCCACAATAACCAGCCGCAGTCCGGTGCCAAAGGTCCAGTGGTTGGGCACACCAATCCCGCAATCAGTTTCTAGTTGAGTTTCATTGAAGTTCTAGTTGTTTCACTTGATGCACTGAGCCGCCAACAGGAAGACCGCCACCACCACAGAAGCCGCCAGCCCTAAAGAGGGCAAGAGCGGGAAGTCAAGTCGGCATTCCAGTCAGAAACGGCTCTTTTTCGGATTTAGCTGTTATTATTTTTAATTTTGAATTTAGAATATTTATTGGACTTTGATGATTTTACTAGTGGATGCTAGGGGACCACTCCGACATTTGCCTTAACATCAAGGGAAACCACTAAAAACCTTGATAGAGTGGCTTGAATTTAATAAAATTAGATCCAAATTGAACAGCTTTTTCTCCAATTGGAGAAATTTAAGATGAGACATGGCACTTCCTATCTTCATCATAAGTACACATACACTCTACTAGGAAAGTGTGTGATTTATGATCCAATTCGATAGATAAAATCATCGAATCTGGATCAGTTGCTCGTTCCTTAACTAGTTTGTCTAATACTTCATTAGTGATTAGACTTTCCCTTTTAGTGAGACTAGTTTGAACCCGCCTACTTTTGGTTAAAGGAGCCATGGCATTTTGAGTGCCTATGGTCACTTTTTTTGTTTCAGGTGGCATTTTAGGCCCACCTAAGACCTTGAGTGGCAAGGCCTTTTGTTCCCGAGCCTTGTTGGTCCCGGTACGTTTTCTTCTTATAGCGCTATTAACAACGCTACGGATTGAGTTCTTGGAGGTCTCAGGCCGAAGAGCTGCTGGCTCAATCTGGTCTGAGAGTTGGGGTAAGACAGCTGAAGCAAGCTCCACCATTGCTGTCTTCTTTGGGGTAGCCGGGATGACCTGTGCTACCGTCTTCTTCATACGCCTGTAGGGCTCGATCTTCACCCTGAAGTGGATGAGCCTGCGTAGTTTGAATAGTCCCTTCACCTCCGGGCCATCTCTCAGAATGACCACAAACATGGGCAATGGGTTCCTGGTCTTTCCGGATGTCATATTGACAACCTTTAAGGCCAGGAATCCATTGGCCTTCAAGTCACTCTGAATGTAAGATGGCTCAATGGTGTGGTCTATTCCTTTTACAACCACTCGTCTTGTAGCTGTCGCTTGATGTCTCTTCTCTTCCTTGTAGGGGATCTTGTTCTTCTTAAGCAGTTGCTGGTACTTTTTGTAGGCTAAAACTGAATTTAGCCTAACCCTTGTACCGAGCCTGGTGTTTTCGCAAATGAATGCGTCAGGCTCGGATTTGATGAATTCTTTGTTCACTGCTGCCAGTAGATAGGTATAAACCCGAAGTACCAGCAGGGAAGAGGTCCATATCTTCTTTGGGAGCGAGTCCGTCGACTTCGAGCCTCCTTTATTTCTCGTACCAATTAATTAAATGTGACGGACCGCAGTGAAATCGAACAATTTTAAAGCGCAGTTAATAGTTAGTTTAATATTCAGATGTCACTCTGTAATCTGTTAGTAATTGGAGTTTATGCCGTTAGTATACTGAAATTATCCCACATAAGATGGCAGCTTAATCAGTAATAGTTACTAGAATAGTTATTTGTGAATTATGAATAACAAAACGTAGATAATTTGTTAATTATTTGCTTATTTTAATATTTAAATATATTGTATTTCAAATATGATTGTTACGCTTGAATTTTTTATCAAAGAATTCCATTTTTTTTTCAACTGTTATGACAACTAATGGAATCTCGTTGAAATTTTATAAATAATTCAGAAGATTTTTTTTTTGTTTTTTTGTTTCTGTACATTTCACTTCATTCAGACCGTGGGTGTATATATTAGACAAGAACAAAATTTTTGGAGTCGGTTCCTACTTTTAGCACATGGGGCTGACAAATTAAACTTTGAACAATTTTCTTAATTCCATTTTAGCTGTGGGATATTATAGGATCCGTCCTGTTCAATCTAGTTTGCCTTTCCCAATACTTATCTAAATCCTACAGAATAACAGTGTGCTTGCACGTAAGTTTATAGAATTGTCGCTAGGTGAAACCACATCATTGAAGTCCTTTCTTACTTACTCACTGGCACTATCGAACACGTAGGACACGGCCGCACGGACATAAGCTCTCCATACATCTCTATCCTGAGCTAATGTCACGTGCGAGTCATCATATTAACTTTTTTAATCGGTTTTAGGCCATAGGCATTAAAAACCGACAAGTTATAGGCCTATCCGGTATTTTGCGGGTCATATTCACGTGTGGGTCATTATATTAGACCTAATTTTTTAAATAGGTTTTAGGCTATATGCATTAAAACCGACAAGTTATATCCGGTATTTTTCAACAGATAATAAAGAAGCAGTCTGTGAGACTAGTGCATTATGATAATCCTCATTTTTATTTTTGGTTTGTGCGTTTTATTTATGAATTTGCCAACTTCTGAAATCTAGTAAGCTTTCTTATCCATAATTACTACTTTTATTCACGTGTAAGTCCAGTCTCTCACACATATTAATTAATGTGCGGGTCACATTCACTTGCGACTCATGTCCGTGGCGTCGGAATTATACCTCGCCAAATCTGGACATAATTTTTTTAATCGATTTTAAGCCTTTGCTTTAAAATCGATAATCTGAACTGGCACGTGACATTCCAATATTATACCAGGCTACTTCAACAGAGAATAAACAAGCAGCCTGTAAAAACTACCCTAGCAACATGTTTTAATAATGCCTCCTGGTTGTCTTTTTTTACATTTTTGGTATTCTCTCCTGACATTGGCGGAATTGCAACCCACTTCTTAGGTTGGGGCGCCTGATATGTGGAGTTACGTTATAATAGATTTGATAGACAATGAATGATAATAAAGAGCCAGGAGAGTCCACAAACATTAAACTTAACCTAAATTCAGACCACATGAGGCCATAGCTATAATTTCCCTTAAGAAAAAATGACTGGTGGTCTGATCGGGAATCGAACCCGGGACCCCATGAACCGAAGTCAGAAGCTCCAATCACTAGCTAACGATTGGTATAAATCTGAGGTTGGCTCAGCAGATTTCAGAACATTGGTCTTAAAATACTCCTGGTCAGTTGATTAAAAATCTAGTTTGGCCCATGAGACTGGTCAGTCCAGTAATATAATTCTTAATTTAGATTTTAAGTCTTCACTTTTATTGTAACATAACCAACCTGCTAAAACTAACATTTCTCGTCTTATACTACTCTATAATCAGGTAAATTATTTTTAATTAATTTACACACTATACAAATTGCAGGACTAAATATAAAAGCCATCTTATAGGCCTATATAATATTTGATCATTAGACTGGAATGCAAAGTTTGTATGTTATATATCACACCAGGGCAAACTCCCTGTCAGAGTGGAGTAAGCAAGGTTGCTTGCTTTTACTTTTGTTATTTGTATTGGTCTTAGAGGACATAATGCCAAATGCATGCAATCATAGATGTAAAGGGATCCACTGGTATCTGAATGGTAGACTTGAAGATTTAGAATATGCTGACGATGTTTGTTTATTGGAAAACTGACATCAAAAGAAAAATAATAGATCTGGAGAAGGTAAGCAAGCACAGATGGACTGTGCCTGAATAAAAATAAAATAAAAATAAAATAATGAGAGTAAATAATGCAACTGAAACGCGATTACATATCAGTGGTACAGAAATAGACGAGGTAGCCGAATTTCAGTATTCACGGAGTATGATTAAAAAACAGAGGATCAGAGGAAGATACTAAGGATAGAATTAGAACACAAAAATCTGTATTCTCAATAATATTATCATCACCCATGTGGAGATCTAAACAAATTTCAATTAGAACTAAATTACTAACATTCAATAGCAATGTGAGAAGTATGTGGGTGTGGAGACATTATATACAAAATTGTAAGTGCATATAAATACATTACTGATATTTATTGTGAGAATTTAGAGGCCAAAAATCATATCAAACGAGGAATTATGGAAGGTAACATCACAGGATTAGATCTGGAAGGATATTAAATATCGCAAATGGAAATAGGAATTTTGAAAAAGAGTCTTATGGCGTGCTTTCACAAAGCTTACAATAGGACTGAGAAGAAATATGAATATAAAAATAATAATAAAAATTATAATAAAAATTATTGACTGAATAAATCAATAATTTAACATAGCCTAAAGCTTCTGCAATATAGGCTGGTGATTCTCATATACTGTACTTGCTTTAAATTAACTTTAGTCTAATATTTAATTTAATTCCCTTCCACAATTTAGTGAACCCTACAACTATTCTGGACAGATCCCTAGCATAGAAATTAATTTTATATACCAATATAATGTGTTTGGAACGTATTAAAATCATGACATATACGAGTATTTGTATTAATTACTTACGTAGCCTACGTTGTATTTGTCCTTCAAATGTTTACGAAATTTTCACATATTTTGAAATGTATTTCCTATACCTGTCAATTCCTTCCAACTTAAAGATCAATGAATTACTTTCAATAGTCACCATTACATTATTAGCAGATCATTTGTTTATTGTAATGACAATATTTTTTTTCAATATTATGAGGTTGCCATATAACATTTCTGGCTATGATAAAGATATTTACAACCCAACTTATGTTTGCAATTGAGGAGTTGAATGGAATATGGACACAATTAAATAAATAATAGTTTAAAAAAACCAAAACAACACGCTTTATTAGAAAACCGAACTAAAAAATGATAAATAATTTTAGTTTCCAACACGCTTGGGATAAAATTAAAGTGATCAACAAAAAAAAAAAATCATCTCCAACACATCTAGAATAAAACTAGAGTCATCTACAAAAAAAATAATTTTACCATCAAAAGCGTGGGGTGCTCTATATCAATATATTTGATAATAAACAGATATTGGTAAAAGTAAAGCCTCTAAGAAGAAAACGTAAAAACCATAAAAATCACCCCACGGTTTCGATGGCAAAATTATTTTTTAGATAACTTTAGTTTTATTCTAGATGTGTTGGAGATGATTTTTTTGTTCACCACTTTAATTTTATCCCAAGCGTGTTAGAAATTAAAATTATATTTCATTTTTTAGTTCGGTTTTCTAATAAAGCGTGTTGTTTTAGTTTTTTTAAACTATTGTTTATTTTTCAGTTAGAGAGAGTAAAACTGTCTACAATCTATGCTAACATACAGAAGGCAAGTTGGCGAGCGAGAGGAGCTGGTAACATATTACTCTGTCCATGTCTTCACTCTGTCAATATTGACGTAAGTCGGAGACCCCTCGCTCTCCTCTGGGCAAGTGGCGTAAATACACGATATGATAATCAAGGCTTTATTACATAATTATGTTGCTCAGGCTCAATTCAGGTTTACATTACACCAATCGAATTCCCTAACAAGTAGACATACTTAATATTTATAACTATGGTACATCATTAGTCTCTACGTTACAAACTTAACATATAATCGATTTACTAGCTTATCTTAACAATACATTCATTACTTATGCTCTGAACACATCTAGAACGAAATAAACTTCTTCTTATTCTTCTACGTTATAGAATTAGGCCATTGACTTTTTTCCACATAAAGAAATCGTATCCTTCCATCTAGTTATGGGGCGCCCAAATATTTCTTCTTCCTTTGGGTTGTCAATGAAACAAAATCTGTGAGTCTATAGGGTCTTTTTACATGCTGGAGCTAGTTAGATCTTGAATTTTATTTATAATGCTGTAGAAGTTTAATTCGGTTCTTATTTCTTAATTATATTTCCTATCTAACAATATGTAAGCCTATTACTGACCGTAAGAATTTCATTTCAGCTACTTACATTTTTCTTTTATCTGATCTATTAAGTGTCCAATTTTCACAAGCATATGTTAACATAGGTACTGCCATAGTTTTATAGAATTTTAATTTTGTAATTTTTAATGTTTTATTTTGTCGAATTCTTCTTATTGTTCCGCACATATTATAAAATTGGTTTAATTTTAAGTGTATCAGTTAGGCTATCATTCTTTACTTAGCCTATTGAAACAAGAAAGGAGAATATTTACTTCAAGACGAAGGAGTAATACGGCTTTAGCCTATTGTACGCTTAATAAGTAGCATCCATCAATAGTAATTCTGCCTGAAGGCAGGTCCTTCACTGCAATCATAGCATTTGCATGCTATGCTTGTAGCTTTATTAGGGAATTGTAGGTGTGGTAGCTTCCCGTTGCTTTCCTCACCGGCGAAGGATGATGATGATAATGATGATGGCCATATGATTTCGGGGACCGTTTAGGCCTTAAAGTTTTCCTGACATTTGTCTTACGGGTGAGGAAAAACCCCGATAAAAACCTCGCCCAGAAAAACTGTCCCGACCGGGGATCGAACCCGGGACCGCTGCGTGACAAGGCAGCACGCTACCTCGAGACCACAGCGGTGGACAATAAGTAGTATAACGGGAGATTATACAAATGATTTTAACTTAATTGTCAGGAAGTATTTTATATAACGTAAACTACTCTTTAAACAATTTAGGTTGTTCTATTAGCGTCGCGATTGTAAGCTGGGCGCAAAAGGCTGACCAATTTCACTCAGATATCTCATATTTAGACTTGAGCTTATTTTTATACTATATATCTGCGGAACGGAATCCACGACTTTAGCTCACTTCCGAAAAAAAAAATCACACTCTAAATTGTTATGCCTTAAAATATCAATCGATCCCCACCGGGTTTAAACACGGATTCAGAAGCGAGCATGACAATATTCAGAAAAAATTAGAATTTATTTAACTTCATAAATACCTATATAGGATGCCCCCAACCTTTAGGGTCAAAATTATGCAGACGATAGAGTACTCTATTTAGAGCATTTTGACATATGACACCAGTGGTCGGAAATTAATATTTTGGACGCCATGCCATCTTGAAAGTGTGTGAGGGGCGTTTCTGTAAGCTGCTTTAATTGTCATAACAAACTGTCTGACACTTTTATTTGTTATTTGTTTTGCTTACAGTGCATGACTGATTGATAAATACTTGTCCTGCGATGGGCAGGACATGTGGCACGAATTGGGGAATGAAAGAGGGACATGGAAGATTCTTGTAGGAAAAACAGAGGGAAAACGCCCAGTTCGTAGACCAAGAATGAGGTGGAAGAGAGAATAACACCCATGATTTGAGATAAGTACAGAGTAATTCAGAAATATGGCTATACGTTTGATCGCATTTTGTGACGAAAATATTACTATTAAAGGAAATGTGATATCATTGGAAAGGAAGTCCTTCAAATTACAACAATAGAAGAAAACAAAACTAATCACTGCTAACGTTGGTTGATTTTTGTGGGCTGGCGTCGAGCGCCTCCACAATTCTCTTCGTTGTTTCTGCATCCGTGCTAATGCGAGGCTTTCCAGAAGGTTTGATTTTCTGCATCCTTCCCGTTTCCAGCAGTCGTTTTCTCCACTCCCCCATAGTCGACGGCTGCAATGCTACGTTAAATTCATGTCTTGCCCGTCTTGCGGCCTCACGATTATTAGCATACGTTATTGCCCATGCAGCAATTGTAATTTGCTGTTGCATATTCAACGCCATTTTGACTAATGGCATAAGTTCAACACTGTTTTGTTTTATTCCATTGTTGTAATTTGAATAATTGCCTTTTCAACGGTAATTTCATATTTCCTGTAATGGTAATATTTTCATCACACAACGCGATAAAACGTATAGCCATATTTATGATTCACCCCGTAGATTATACAAGGGATGATTGGAAAACATTAGCTCAGGATAGGGGTGCATGGTGAGCTTATGTCCGCGCGGCCATAAACCTACGGGTTCGATAGAGCCAGTGAGCTAGTTAGTTAGTTAGTTAAAGAGCAGGAGTGTGTTGTAGGGAAGTCCGGTTTTCTGTTAAATATTGAACTATGTGATATAATAAAGAAGAGGTGATGGATATTAACAAGACAAAGAGGGATTATCCTTGGAATAACACACGGAGCTGCAAGTGAAGCTGTCAGTGGTCCAAGACTTCACATTCACAGAGTCTTGAGCCGATAATTCAGTTGACACAAGCGCTTTTAACCCCCACATCTTCTATTCACGTTGGCTAAGCTTCCTGTTGTGCTATGCCTTTTCTTTCTATCTGTCAATTCACTTTTTCAAACCTGCTCGCACTTCAACGTCTTCTATAGTGCATACACTAGCAAAACAGAACAATTCAACACAAAAATAAACCTGGAAATTATCGAGCGACTGGTTCAGACGGTAGTGTTTAAGATTCGTATTCGGGAGGGTCCTTATTCAAATCCCTATAGCAAACAACCTCATTTTGTTTTTACTGTTTTCATATAATTAATGGAATCAGGCTTAACTTTGTGCAAATCAATTATAGAGGAACTTCGGGTAATGTGGACCCCTGTTTTGAATTTTTTTTCTTTTAATTAAGGGATTTGAATTTTGTTTAATTACAGTGATTATCATTAGTGTTATTACTAATCAACTTTTATAAGATTCATGATGTGTTCCGTTGAGGTATTATTCAAAATTAAAATATAAAATTATGAAATATTTACCTGAAATGTCCGTCTCCTCAACTTAATTAGTTATTTAACTGTAGCGCTTTCGGGGCTTGTCCCATCATCGGCAGGATTCAAAACTGGTGTTTCACTGAATATCTGGTAGAGGGGGTTACATGTATTCGGTTCATTTTCCTTTATCAGATTGTCGTTGTTGTGAGCTGCTTTCATGATTTCCATCTCTTCGAGTACGTTAATCTTCGCTGGATTATTTTCTCTGTGCATTATTGTTAGGGTGTTTTCAGTATTTAACATGCGATGTCCTTCATGGATAACGTGTTTTGCATAATCAAGCTATGCAGGCAAAGGTATACGTATGATCAAAATTAAAACAACACAAAGTAATAAAACGCAGGATTTTTTATGCACTTGAATATCTTGGGTTGTATCGCGCCTAGAATATTTGGATTATAATATATCATGAATTCCCGAGGCTGTGTAGGCCTATACCATAAGTATAATTCTAAAAAAGAAACTCAACTTTTAATGTATTATTATTGTTATTATGATTATTATTATTATCATTATCATTATCATTATCATTAGTTGAATGATATTTCCGCTACCTCTTGTGTGAATTGAGAATACTACATGTATAAGAAAATTGTATGCTTGTATTGGAATTCTTGGTTAGCTCAGTTGGTTAGAGCGCTAAAGGTACAGACTTTAGAGACTCGAGTTCAAATCCCGACTCAAGCATTCTTTTTTCTTTTCATATCATATTTGCCTTCATTGCCAAATGTCAAAAATATATTTATAATATCTATATATACAAGCGTTACTGCTATAAAGTAAATATTCTCTTTAATAATTTGCTTAACTGTTATGTTAGCCGCTAGATGGCAGTTGAATGATATTTCCGCTACCTCTTGTGTGAATTGAGAATACTACATGTATAAGAAAATTGTATGCTTGTATTGGAATTCTTGGGTAGCTCAGTTGGTTAGAGCGCTAAAGGTACAGACTTTAGAGACTCGAGTTCAAATCCCGCATCAAGCATTCTTTTTTCTTTTCATATCATATTTGCCTTCATTGCCAAATGTCAAAAATATATTTATAATATCTATGGACAACTATAGGGGAATCAGTTTGTTAAACACATGCTACAAAATTTATGCAGACATTTTAAATGGAAATTTGAAAAGTTTCAGTGAAAAATTCCTTATGGAATGTCAAAATGGATTTAGGAAAGGACGATCTTGTATTGATTCAGCATTTTCTGTTAAACTATTACTTGAAAAAAGAAGAGAATTCAACTTAGAAACACATTTTGCTTTCATAGATTTTGAAAAAGCATTCGACACAGTCAAGAGATCAAAACTCTTAAATATATTGGAAGACAGAAATATACCAAATTTACTTCGGCAGAACATACAAAATATTTACAAAGACAACACCATAAAGATTAAATTAAATAACAGATTTTCTGAAGAAGGAATTATAAATCGTGGTGTGAGACAAGGCTGCCCCCTATCCCCAACACTCTTTGCAATTTATATCAATGAAGTAATATGTTGCTGGAACAAAACATATAAATTTGGAATAAGAATATCAGAAAATAGAAAATTAAACACCCTATTGTTTGCAGATGACCAAATAATAATAGCAAATTCCGAAGATAATCTACAGAAAGGTCTGTATGAACTTAACAAAATTACAGAAGAATATGGATTAAAGATATCTACAGGAAAAACAAAAATTATGGCATTTCAAGGTGTAGATCCTGTCAGAAGTAAATTGTACTGGACAATAAAATTTTGGAGCAAGTGAATAATTTTACATATCTAGGATGCAATATCTCATATGAAGAAGAAAAGGATGTAAATGCAAAAATATCTAAATTTTTAAGAATTTTAGGGTTAATAAATTCTATCTTCAAGCCACAATTAGTCCAAAAGCATTCAAGACTGAAAGTGTATAAAACACTGGCTCTTCCAACTCTTTTGTATGGTAGCGAAGTATGGACGTTGAAACAGAAGGATATACAGAGACTTAGATCTGCTGAAATGAGATATCTTCGGAGGACTGCAGGATACACACTACTAGATCACAAAAAAAATGAAGACATCTTAGAAGAATTACACATGGAATCTTTAGAAAACAAAATTTCTGATTATAAGTCAAGATGGATACAACATGTTCATCGAATGGAAGATCACAGAATACCCAAACTAATGTTAAGATATCAACCTGCAGGAAGAAGAAGACCAGGACGTCCACTCAAAAGACTTCTGGATGGTGTTTCTCTTGAGGCCGAAACAGGTCAACAAATGGCCTAAATTCGTGAATGTACTATGATGAAGATGATATCTATATATACAAGCGTTACTGCTATAAAGTAAATATTCTCTTTAATAATTTGCTTAACTGTTATGTTAGCCGCTAGATGGCAGTTGAATGATATTTCCGCTACCTCTTGTGTGAATTGAGAATACTACATGTATAAGAAAATTGTATGCTTGTATTGGAATTCTTGGGTAGCTCAGTTGGTTAGAGCGTTAAAGGTACAGACTTAAGAGACTCGAGTTCAAATCCCGCCTAAAGCATTCTTTTTTCGTTTCATATCATATTTGCCTTTATTGCCAAATGTCAAAAATATATTTATAATATCTATATATACAAGCGTTACTGCTATAAAGTAAATATTCTCTTTAATAATTTGCTTAACTGTTATGTTAGCCGCTAGATGGCAGTTGAATGATATTTCCGCTACCTCTTGTGTGAATTGAGAATACTACATGTATAAGAAAATTGTATGCTTGTATTGGAATTCTTGGGTAGCTCAGTTGGTTAGAGCGCTGAAGGTACAGACTTTAGAGACTCGAGTTCAAATCCCGACTCAAGCATTCTTTTTTCTTTTCATATCATATTTGCCTTCATTGCCAAATGTCAAAAATATATTTATAATATATAATATATATATATATATATATATATATATATAACTCTGTTCTTATATCTTCATTCTTTCTCCGATCCAATCTTGTACAGCCTTTTGTTCCTCTAAGAAACTTCATTTCTACACTTAGCATTCTTCGTATTTTTTTGTTGTTGTCATTACCGAAGTTTCGCTCCTATAAACTAATACAGGAACTGCCAATGTTTTATAAAACTTAAAATTATCATCATTATTATTATTATTATTATTATTATTATTATTATTATTATTATTATTATTATTATTATTATTATTATTATTATTATTATTATTATTATTATTATTATTACATTTATCAAAATTACTTAGATGTGTGTTTGAGTGGAAATCCGGCGTGAGGGAAACAGGTTCCATACTTTAATAATAAGGTATCTAAGGAATCCAACTCACTGCATTGTGCGGTTAGGTTTTATTGTTATATTATAAAACGCATATTTCTGCAGCACTGCTTCCCAATATTCCCCCATTCACTGCTAGCACAACAGGAGATCTACTATTTATAACAAATCGCATACAGACCTTTCGCTCTATACTCATTGTTTGACAAGATTTTTTCCCCCCTTCTGAATTGATGTATATTTTTATTCCTTTATTTGTAATGAAATATATGCCATACTAAAACTTAACTTCCTGTGACATAAACTCGTAATTATTGTTATCAGGTCTGTCATCATTAGTTACTTACTCTACACTTTATGATTTCCAAATATATTCATTGTAGAAATTAAAAAATAACAAACCTGAACATTTCGAGGATAACTAAGCCTAGATTTAAGACAATCAAATTTAGGCCTACAGTAGTACAAATTAGAAACTGTTCCCGGAGTTCTCAATTTAATCCAGATCCAGTAAACATAGTAATAATGAAAAATATACAATGTAGATAATAAATAAGATAGGCCTAAGTCTATTGAATCGCAGATCAAAAATCATAATAGACAATAAACGTCTGGAACATGAAACAAATTTTAATTATTTGGGTTGTAATTTTTCTATAAACACAAAAACTGAAAGAGACATAAATATCAAACTGTCAAAATTTCAAATGATATGTGGAACTATACATAGCACATTAAAGAACATAACAAGAAGAGATACTAGATTGAAGTTTTATAAAACATTGGCAGTTCCTCCATTACTTTATGGGAGTGAAACTTGGGTAATGACCAAAACATTAGCCTACAAAGTAGATTACAAAGCGTAGAAATGAACTTCCTTAGAAGAACAAAAGGCTACACAAGAATGGATCGGATAAAGAATGAAGATGTAAGAACAGAGTTAAATATATGTCCATCCATCCATCCATAGTAATTCTGCCCGAGGGCAGGTCCTTCACTGCAATCATAGCATCTTTCATGCTATGATTGCAGCTTTACTAGGGAATTGTAGGTGTGGTAGCTTCCCGTTGCTTTCCACACCGGTGAAGGATGTTGATAATGGTAATGAGAAGGATGATGATGATGGCCATATGATTTCGGGGACCGTTTGGGCCTTAAAGTTTTCCTGACATTTGTCTTACAGGTGAGGAAAAACCCCGATAAAAGCCTCACCCAGAAAAACTGTCCCGACCGGGATCGAACCCGGGCCCGCTGCGTGACAAGGCAGCACGCTACCTCGAGACCACAGCGGTGGACTATATATCCATTGAATGGTAAAATCAAATAATATGGAGAAAAATGGTTTAGACATGTAGAAAGAATTAATGTTACAGGATTACCAAAAGCAGCATTTAACTACAAGCCAAGAGGTTCAAGGAATGTAGGAAGGCCAGTGAAAAGATGGACAGAACAACTGTGAGGCGGAACAGGCAATATGCCTAGCCCGTGAAGTGAAGAAGAAGAAGAAGAAAAAGAAGAAGTCTGTTGCATCTTACCTCATAAAAGTTTAGTAGGCCTACTTCTAGGACATGTTTCAAAACAATTCTGTTATAGCTTGTCCAGACAGAATTGCTTTGAAACAAGTGCTAAAAGAACTCAACTTTTATGAGGTAAGATGCAACAGACTCACCTTATTTATTAAGAAGAACCTCATAATGTTACTTTCTATTGTAATTTTATAATAATTTAGAATATATTTATTTAGTCTGGTGGAGTTAAGGCCATGTGGCCTTCTCTTCCACTCTCCACAAAAAGCATAGGCCTATGTTACATTAAAAATACAATAACAGTACGTACCGAACAATTAATTATCTGGTCAAACTGAACAATAATGATAATAATGTCTAATAATACAATAAAATTAAATACAATTAAAATTAAACTAATGCAGTAATGTATATTTAGGCCTACTTAAAGGAATAACAGCTCGAATCTACTATATATAAGATAAAATTAAACAAGATAAATTACGACACATGCTTAGATTTAATTTTGCATAAGATAGATTATAAGGGTACGTAAGAAATTTGTTCGGTACGCTTATACTTAAGGATTTTTACATGATAGGGGCCTACATACACTAAACCCCGAAATAGTATAAAAATCTAAAATATTCAATAACACCTCTACGTATCTAAAAAACAATGTGTAAAAGAATTTTTCTTTCTATATTGTGTTTTAATAAAATATATCATAGAAAAAGATCTTTGGGACAGCCAAGGAAACGATGGACTTGAGACCGGAACAGATCGCATTGACCTAATCCTGGAAAGGAAGAAGAAGAAGAAGAAGAAGAAGAAGAAGATAAAATATATTTCTTCTTCATTAAAACATTCATAGGCCTATTGCATAGACTATAGACTGAAGCCACTTAAAAGGTACCGGTATTCGTATAATTTAAATTTAAGGCCTACATAACAGTTAATTAACCTATCCTAATTCTGATTTCATTTAACCTAGAATAAAATCATCCACAAGAACTCAAAATTTTTAATCTAAATGAAAAACTACGAAGCTATAAACAAAAATGGCATGAACATATTTTAAGAACGGACTCTTCTAGGCTAACGAAACAAGCACTGTTATACCAGCCTCAAGGCTATAGAGATGTGGGATGTCCTAGAAGACGATGGGAAGATGAATTCTGAGAGCGGATCAGGCCGACGGCTTGCCATGAAGATGATGATGATGAAAATTGTCCTCATTATCAAAATTATGTTAACCAAATATTAATTTTTCCTTTAAAAAATAACCACGCCCATGTGCTAACGTTATTTTTTTCTTCGAAATTAATGTTTTAATTTTTTTTTACGATTTCTACAAATTCGTTACTTTTTGGGACTCCAAAGATGGTCTATTTATAAGTCAAATTCAATAATTTTTCAATAAAACGACATGGCATAAAATAATGTTTAATGGCTAGTTGTCAAAAAGAAAAAAAAGAAGTTAAATTTATCATATATTGCGCTAAATAACTATTGAGGTGATAAGGCCTATTGCTTTTATATTTTATTTCTTTCATTACTACCTTCTTTCTTTGTTTTTTCTTTATTTTGTTTTATCATTTTTTTCAGTTAATCACATCATCAAGGCATATATATATATAAGTTATATATATATATATATATAAGTTATATATATATATATATAGGCCTATATGTATATGATTAAGAAAGTTTTCATGGGTTTTCCGCGTCATGGATTCCAGTTCGGCCTCTTGCCACTGATTCCGACGTTAAAGCATGATCCCACATGCCATTATCAAGGATAATGTCGTAATCAGTGGCCAAAGGCCGAACTTGAATCCATGAAATCCTTGATAATGGCATGTAGAATCATGCTGAAACGTTAGAATCAGTGACCAGAGGCCGAACTTGAATCCATGACGCGGAAAACCCAAGAAAAGTTTCTTAATCATAATTACATCCGCTAAAATCTGCAATATAACATATGTGTATATATATATAGGCCTAAATCCCCGCTACTAATGGTCGGATTTCGCTAATTTTTGGACAATACCTACCACGGTGTATTTTAATATGATATACTGAGTTTCGTTGTAAAACATTGAAAATTACGATCTCTAGAGCGATTTTTAAATTTTCGTTCCAGGTGAATTCCTACACCTAGTGATTTTAGAACATAGTAGGCTATTAGTTAACGGCAAAACACTCGCCGTACCTGAAAACCTGTCAATCGACCGACTACTTTTCGAGTTTTGCGAACACAAATATGCGCAGGCTGATTTTTTATATAAAAGATTATTTCATTGTTTTATTTTTTGAATTATAATTAAGTGCAATCATTTTTATTATTTATTTGAGTCTTCCATATTTCTTTACATATCCTATGTTGTCATAACATGACTAATGATGCGCTGTATCTATTGGCAGTTTGCAAAACGCTAGATGTTTATTTTTTACAATAAATTACTTATTTTTCGATACCAAAAGTTAATTACACTCGTAACTTTATTATTTTCTTCTTCTTCTTCTTCTTCTTCTTCTTCTTTATCGTCACGGTTTAGGCTTATTTACTAGCCTGTTCCGGCTCCAAATTGATGCTGTTTCCATCTTTTCTTTGGCCTTCCCAAACTTCTTCTTCCTCGTGGTGAATAGTTGTATGCTGCTTTTGGTATTCTATTCTCAGTCATCCTTGCAAAGTATTCTTTCCAATTTGTTCTGTATTTCACTATTGTTGTGTTCAGTTCCTGTACTTTAGTTGTCTTATTTCTGTGTTACGTTTTTTTGTCTGTTCTTTGATATCCTGCTATTGGTCTGAGGAATTTCATTTCAGCAGCTTGTATTCTGGCAGATTGTCTTGTCACTGTTTCGGATCCATAGGAATTGCCATTGTCTTGTATAATTTCATTATATAATTTTTCTTGGCTTTATTTTTCAAAGTTCTTTTTACTGTTCCTGTTATATATTAAACTTATTTAGTTTGTTATTTATCTGTTTCCGCTGTGTATGATATTTCGCAACCCAGGAAGTTATATCTCACCACTTGTTCTATTGGTTTATTTTCTAATATTATCTTTGTCCGAACTGGATGAGCGCCCTTGAAAGCCATTGCTTTTTATTTTTCTGATGATATTCCTTATTTTTATTGGCCTAATTATGAGGGAAGAAAATATAAGAAGTAGAATGAAGGAGACACTGTGATGACGGAACAGGCAGTTAGCCTAATTCATGAAGTGGAGAAGAAGAAGAAGAAGAAGAAGAAAATATAATGCATTCAATTTCCAAACATCTTGGATTTATTCTTTACAGTCTATAGATCAGTAAAAATATTTTATATTGAAATCATGAAACTAAGTCAAGTTAAAAAGAAGTGGAATTACTTACTGGACTAGAGACCACGAATTCATGTTTGGAGACACAACTAGGGGAGACAGAAATATTTACGGTCGAGAGGACGACATTGTGAAGGTCTCCGCAGGACTCCAGGGAAATAGTAGGTCGTGAAATAAATAACACATCACCAATTCCTTTCATAAAGTATCCATTTGTGATCATTATCAAGCAATTACATGCCGACAAATAACAAAATGTCAATACAAGCATTCAGCTGCCGGGACAAGTGCATGGGAGCAACGATCTTTAACATCTGAGAAAATTGTCCCAGTTCTCATGGAACAAGGAACCCTTCTATTGTCTTCCCGTTCTACACCGCCCAGACAAATATTGGTCAAGTTATGTAGCAATACTTTTAAAATTCATTCTGAAACACCATTGAGGTTATGTAAAAAATTTAATATTTAACATGTTCTTAATGTAGGTCCTAGTTCAAGACTTTTAGCTATGGACTGTACGCTCCGGGTTCAATCCATAGTAGCTGAAAGGTGGATATTTGTATTTACTCTTTCGGGTCTAAACATGCCCGGCTACTTACTCAGCCTCCTCAAAAATGAATTCCGAAAACTTTCGCAAGGGCAAAATCGACCGGAAGTAGGGGTACTCAATTTATGACTAGGCCTACCTATTTCTAGAGCAGTTGGCTAAGTTCGCATTGGTTTTCATGTCCTGTAAACGAGGTTTCTTCTTACTTACTTACTCACTGGCACTATCGAACCCGTAGGTTCATGGCAGCGCGGACATAAGCTCTCCATACATCCCTATCCTGAGCTAATGCTTTCCAATCATTCCCCCTGTATAATCCACTTCCCTCAAATCATAGTTAATGTTATTCTCCCACCTCATTCTTGGTCTACCAACAGGGCGCTTTCCCTCTGGTTTTCCTACAAGAAGCCTCCACGCAAGTCTTTCATTCCCCATACGTGCAACATGTCCTACCCATCGCAGTCTACGAGACTTAACTGTTCTTATTATATCTGGCTTCCTGTAAAAATCATATAGTTCATTGTTATGTAGTCTTCTCCATTCACCTGTCTGTTCATCTCTCTTTGGTCCAAAAATTTTCCTAAGTACTTTATTCTCAAATACTTGTAATCTCCTTTCCTCCTTTAAAGTAAGAGTCCATGTTTCGCACCCATATAATATAACTGGTAGAATAATAGTTTTATATATTTTCAGTTTAACGTTTTTTGAAAGGAGTTGGGACATCAAGAGTCTCTGCAATGCATAATAGCACGCATTTGCAGAATTGAGCCTATGTTTAATTTCTTTGTGCATCTCATTCCTATTTGTGATTATTGTTCCTAGGTATTTGAATTCAGCCACTTCCTCAAAATTTCCCTCATTTGTCATTAGCTGTCCATTTCCATTATATAATATATTTCTATATCTAAAAATCTAAAAAATATAATTTTTTTCTTTTACTTATTCAACTAAACATAAAAGCACATTGATTTTCAATTTTTTTTTGGCGTAGCTGCGCACGCCGGGTATAAGCTAGTAATTTATAAAAGATCATCGAGTCAGAAATTATTTAGAACTAATTATTTTAGGCCTATATGTGGTCTTCTAGCTGAATGAATTGCAAATATATATAAAACATTTATATTATAAAAAATAATGAATGTGTTTTATAATGGGATGTGGAATGACATATTTGATAGAATATACCTATGAGGCAATTAGATGTGGGAGGGATGAAACTAACTTGATCTGACGGACTGTTATGCTACCCTACTATTCACTCCCTCTGAAGATGTTATCAGAATGCACACCTGGAGTCACGGCTTTTCAAGTGACAATCTTGTATAAATGTTTAGCAAACTATTAACGTCCTTGCCCAAATACCCGGAACTAAATCGCTTATCTCCACCATATCACAGAGTGCTGTACTGCCTCACTCCATTACGTTACAGTAAAGATATATTACGTGGATAGGGGAAGTACGGTTCAATATTCCCAGCTAAATAGACCCACAGTACATTTCATTTATATACCTTTATCTCACTTGCATGATCCGTAGAGGATCTGCAATATTTAATACGTTTATATCAGTGGCGGCTCTTGCCTCGAATAAGAAATGAAGATAATAGGCCTATGAATGGATGATAGAAAATAAAGAGGTGGCATTATTACTTAAAAATAATTAAATTATGAAGTAATTCATGCAATACTTACACAAGAGGGCTCTCCATGACTGATGAATAGTTAGAAAAAATTGTTCATAATAACACAGTTAAAAATAAATTAAATACAGGTGCAAAATAGTAAGAAATATAATTAGAAGTTATAGAGAATGTATTGTATTGTATTGCATTGTAAGCCTATGTTTTCCCTTTACAGAGATTTAGGCGCTCTCCCCCTACAGGGAAGAATTTGAACCATACTAATTTAGTTACACTTGTTTTCGTATAGTTGTCATTTTGAGTGGTACGTTCTGCCTCATACTGACATCTAGGAAACCAAGGTAGTACTATGACGGGAAAATTCGGTAAATTTTGCTTAGAGGCCTTTTCATTCAGGCTTAAGGATTTTTATGAGCCTGAAAATCTTAAGACTCGGGACCCACGGCTTAAAGTCCCTCCCGGAGGACTTGCTCCTTGGATTTTTCCGTCCTAAAAAAATCCATCGACCCCGGCCGGATTTGAACCCTCGACCCTTGTTTGATTTTTTCCTAACAACTTAATCGCATCTCTAAAAGTTTGCAAGATGCCGGATTTTAATCTAGGGATTTAATTTTAGAGATGGTTTCATTATGATAAGCCTACTTAAGTGTTCTTGGATTTTATTTTATTCTGATAATATTTAATGTATTTTAAGAGTATTTGTGATTACTCTTTTTAATTATTCATTTATTTCTTGTAGGCCTATGGTTTACCCATGTACTGCCACAATTTTTATTTTCCTTGGAATTACAATAGACTGTCATGTGCGTTAGAATCCAAATAATCCCTAGTTTAGTTGGTGTTCCGCGGGATTTAAAAAAAATTCTAATGCTATCATCTCAGGTAGTCCAATTTCCATTTTATTGAAAATATGTTTCAAAAAATCATTGCACACCCTATTATAGAGTTGTATCATCTATAACATAGTATCAACTAATGACTAAATACCTAGGCCCCTATATATTTTATATATTTTTCAAGACTGGTAAGATTGAAATTTAGAGAGCTTAAATAGTGGAACACTTCTGAGTAGTGAAAGATAGAGTCGGTGCTTTTACACTTAGAGACTTAGGTTAGAGGTTAGACATTTTAATTCATTATTTAGCCAACTAAAAAAAAATACATAGGCCTACAAATAGATCTTCCTAAACTTGAATTCGTATAGTAGCTATAGGCCTAATACACATCACAGATAGAATCTCATAATGTATGTCCTACATGAAGAGTGCATTTTCGTTCCTACAAGATACTGCAGAGAAAACTTAATTTAAATAATAATATTATTAATGGAGTTTGTTTAAAAGCGATATTATTTGAAACATGGCACGCAAATGCCGATGTAGTATGGAATTAATATTTGCACATAAGAACTCTTGATTTTATAATATTGTAATATTGCGATTTTATAATTTTGTAATTACTTATTGCAAATTGAACCAAGTAGCAAGTAACAGGATTAGAATATTTTTTTCCTTTATACAGTAAAACTTGTTTAACCCGGAACGTGAATAATGCGGAAATCTGTCCAATGTGAACAAATTTATTGGTTCCGGTGAAGTGATAATAATGTTACGTGTATTTATTTTGCATAAAACGGAATCTGCCCAACGCGGAAACAGAAGGATAGCCTATTTCTACACAATTCATGAAGAACATGTTTATAAAGCGGAAAGACAGAGAAATAAATTAGTTTCCATTTCATTGAATTTCTGTTATTCCAAAAAACAATAAGGAATGATTCCTGCCGCCGGGCGAAGTATAGATTCTACCTGCACCAGAAATTTCATTTCGGCCACAGTGCACATCTGTTATTGCGAATTACACAGATACCTGTCTTATAATAAATAATCATAGCGCTGTAAAATCTTAAATTATTTTTTAAGTTCTGAGACCGATCTTTCACAGGTAGCGTTCTGAAATTACGAAATATATATGGCTAAAACGTATGCATCATTGTCATTAAACGAAAAGTGAAGGCGATTGAAGATAAATCTCAAAATTTCCGGATCGATGCTCCAAAGTCGAGCTCTAGCTATTGCTAAATCCCTAGGGAATAACGATTTGAAGGCATCTTCAAGTTGGCTGGACAGTTTTAAAAGACGACACAATGTAGTGTGGAATAAAATTTGCGGGGAATCAAAGAATGTGGACGAAACTGTAGTTGGGGAGCGGAAACCGAAACTGTTTACTTGAATTTCAGGATATGCATCTAAGAGACATTTTTAATGCCGACGAAACAGGGCTATTTTTTTCGCGCGTTACCGCAGAAGTCGCTCATACATACTATAGGCCTACTCCACTTTTCAAAGGCGGTGGAACTACAATTAATCCAAGGTACATGAAAAGACATATACGGTACTCTTTAATCTAAGATTTTTAATAAATGTTAGTTTTTTAATTTGCGGAATTTTGTCTAATGTGGGTAAAAATTGTCCCATGCGATTCCGCTTTGAGCAAGTTTTACTGTATTTATTTTTAGAGTAATGATCACTAAAAATATATATCCCGATTATAAAACCTGCATGTTACTTGCTGTTGGTGAAAGGTGTCATGTAAAATGATGGATTTTTCATAATGACGTTAACAAGACCAAATACTTGCTATTCCTTCATTATGTTCAGGATGCATTCAATTAAATATCTCATGAATGCATTAAATTATAGCCTATATATATGAAGGGATAACAAGAATATCCTATCCCTCACGTCCTCGTCGTGGTCCTGAAAATGCAGCAAATTTGAAACAAAGTTTTAATTAACTTATCTTTAAATTCGCTGCAGCTAAGAGGGGAGGTTATCATTTTTGTGCAATATTAAATTTCATTTTATTAACCAAACCTTTTAAATTAATAATGAAAAAAAATAATAAAAATTTTATTATTTCTTTCCCTTCTATCTTAGTAAAGATGTATGGGAATAATCCTAGAAAGTTATTAAATATAATGATTGAAAATAATGAAATAAAAATGAATGTTCTTCCTTTATTAATGTTTTTATAGCCGATTAATGTTTTAAATTCTTTGTGATGGCCTAAGTTATATACAGGTCTTTCCTTAGAACCAGTTTATTGTAACTCAGATCTTTTAAAGAAAACTTTTTGTGTATCCATGATGTTTTAACTCTTCTCCTTATACTTAATGAAACACCTTTCTTCAAAACACTGCTATTATTGTGAATTAGTAGTATCTAAACTTACTCAGCACTCTGGGAAATTAGAAAAGTAGGGTTAGAACTCGGTTCTAAGCAGGCGATTTACGCTGTGTACGTATTAATATATATATGTATGCCTAAGGAATGCCGAATAACAGCAAATGAGATGCGATTTATGCGCCGTACAGCAGGCTATACAAAGTGAGAACATAAAATAAATGACAGAATATTTGGGTGTAGAACCCATTCTACATCAAAGTCCTATACGAAACTACCAGAACAACTTGAAAGCCCATCTTCAACGAATGCCATCTCACAGAATTCCAAAAGCTGTGCTTCGTTACTACCCCCAAAGCAAAAGATCGCTTGGACGTCCAAAAAAGCGCTGGATAGAAAATTCCTCTATGAGATCATAACAGGCCATATGGCCTAATTCTTGCATGGATGATGATTTATATATATTTATTTATTTATTAATGTAGGCATTTATTTAGAAGGTTTCACAACATATTCCTGCGCCCAATTAATCTACTGTCATTCTCGTCTACATTACTCTGTCATTCCAATCTCCATCGTCTAATCATGTTTGCCTCATGCTCCTCAATACACCACCAATCCACGTTATTTTTGGCCGTCCTCGTCTTCTTCTACCAAGTGGCACCCATTGTAGTATTTTATACATGATCATGACCATACCATTTTAATTGTTTATATATATATATATATATTGGAGAGGGGTTATTGTTGGGCCAAGAGGTAAAGATTGGATTTAGTGACACTAGGAATACTGAAGGAGTTCTCCATGTGTGAGAACTTAGGTTGCTCGGTTGGTATTCGGTAGAGTTGAGGTTCTTATCTCGGGATTCCACGAGGACTTCGTCGGGCAGAATTAATGTACAAAGAATATCTGGTAAAAGTAGTTTATTCTTGACTTTTATAAACTGCAAGTAATTGTATATATATGAAGTGAATTTATCCAACTTTTTAGAACGTAGTGTTTTGAAGTGACTTGATGAAATTATACACGAGAAGTAAGTGACGAGGAGAAGCCTCTCTCGCCTATAGGTAAATTAGTTACTCCCACTACCTCGATCACGTGGACCTAAGGTCTGTGCTTAGGCACATATAACGAAACATATAATTGGTTAATGCGCCCTCCTATTTTGATCCCGGGGGTGTTACAAATTTATTATTGGCGATTTACGCCTTCAGAGGTTGGACCTTTTTTCCCGTGCCGGCTTCACGTACAGTCTAGTCACAAACATTAGCTAGGCTTGGGTTTTTTTCTTCTTAGGCTTGGGTTTTTTTCCTAGGCTTCCGACGCTAGAAACTTGCCATGTTCCCACACTTTTTGCTAACGATGTTTGTGTCAGGGTAAAACCCCCGCTTGTACATTAGCTAATGGGTTATGGTTATCACGCTAAATCAGTTAACTGGAGGCTTAGAAGATATCTCTACTCAATCTGTCGAGCAAAGGATCATTGTCATTAGTAAGTTATTATCATGTGTCAGCCACTTCCGTCTTCACAAAAGAAAGGTTTACATTACCTGAGTTGTCAGTATTCTTTAATAACTAATAATTTGATTACATTGATGCTGACTTCTTTGGATCATTTTATACGGCCTTTGCTCTTACATAATCAGGTTCCACTCTCTTCCCTGATCAATTTGAATATAAATATGACCTAAGTCCAGTAACTGCTTCATTTAATGATGTTATAATATCATCTGGTTATTATTGCCGATAGGGATTTATTTAGATTTACACAGGAGGCTGGATGAATGAATTGCCACAAATGCCCTATAAACAAATGGAAAAATCAAGGGATTTTTTTATTTGTTTATAATCCTCTCGCGTAATATAATGCTAGTATCATAGCTATAGTGGCCTTTAAAGAAAAAATGGCTATAATATTTTGGTTAGAGCACGTTAACCCTGAGAGTGTTGCCAGCACGTCAATTATGTTCAGATTGTAAACACTGATATGTATCCCTTTTACCTGGGATCGTTCTTTGAGGTTAAATAGACTCACTTTCTGCAATATAGACATACATAAATATTCATTAAGAAAAAAAAAAGATACACCCTTAATATATTTGGTGGTCTACTCAAACCATTCATGCTTATACAATTACCATTCAAAACTATTTAGTTGAATACCAGTATAGCATAGATTGTTTGTTCATGTGTAACTGTTTATTTACAATTTCGTCTACACCTTAATATCTACCTACATTATAATGTGCGTCTACAGCTTGGGAATTCATTTGCGATGAACCAGTTTTGTCTACTTCAAACCATATGTCGAATAACACTTCAGTCTTGCTAAATTTAATTTAAATTGAGTCAATAAGACTTATTTACATGGATCTATATCTTTGCGACCAAAATACTAAATATCGCGTTTAAGCAGCTGTGCTATCGTTATAAACAATTATTATTGATAGTATTACACCCTGATATCATATTTTCCCCATAGGTATTGTGCATACGTACGAATTCATCATGATTATTAATCCATGAAATATTCATGATTCTTAATATTTTATTCTCACCATATTTCGGCCCATTTACTTTGCCAAAGCATAGCTGGCTATATCATTGCTCAGCCAAACGACGTATTTTTCTTAAGCGTGCAAAATCATTTCCTTCGAATGCAGAATCGTATAGTATGTCACATTCGCTTCCACCAGCGACCATGACTTCATCTCATCTCATTATTAACATCGAATACAAATTCGCACAAATTGTCACATTCGCTTCCATCAGCGATCATGACCTCATCTCATCTCATTATTAACATCGAATACAAATTCGCACAAAATTGTCACATTCGCTTTCACCAGCGACCATGACTTCATCTCATCTCATTATTAGATAATATGGGATCCCTTGCCCTCAAATATTTTCAACAAAATAGCACGTGTTATACAAACACAGTGACGTGCCGCTTCGGCCCACGTCTACAAATTAAATTCTGTAAATATAATCAACAAATAAATTCCTCACGCTTTATAGGTTCACACCGTCACTCGGCCTTTCAATTAAGGTGCATTGAGCTTCACCCTGTCTCATTAGCTCCTATATTTACGCTGTCTGATTGTTATTTTAGACAAAAGAATCATAATCATCATGATATTATTCGTATTCAGATTGTTGTACAAGTTTTCTTCAATTACCTATATGTATTAAACAATGACAATGGCCTACCTGGGCTCATTTTAACATTTACTGGATTAAGTAGATACTGCAGCTTTCTGCTCGAGCGATTGGGTTAAAACATTTAAAAATATAGATCCATTCTCTATCGATAAGTTCAAATCAACAATTTATTAATCGCCCTCAATCTTAGCTGAAAGTGGACATGCATGTGTTATGTATTCACCCTAATTCAATTAATTATATCATATTCATCAATATGGGGGTATTATCATGATTAATATCTAAATTGACATTTCACTTTATTTTTTTTTCGCAGTCATTGTGCCCTTTTCCTCTCGCGATTAGCGTTTTCATCTAGGCCTATTTAATCACTTTATTAGTGTTATTTATTTTATTTACTGATTATATTTGGTACTCTACCATACAACACTTATATTTTTTTTTTTCACTAATACTTTTTCATTTATGTCCTAATCTCAGCTAGTATTGAGTTCGAATCCCGTGAAAACTGGTTCATGCATTTAAGTATAATTTATCAGGTCTTGTTTTTTTTTTTTTTTTCGTTTGGGGATTATGTAGAGCTTATATGTTTGTACCTTTTGTATGTTATATCAAAATTTTGTCGGTATATAACCACTTCCTTACCTGGGTACTGCATAATTTCAGCGTTTACATTGACCTTTATCTCATACCTAAAATCACAGTAGTGTCTACCTGTGCAACACAATACAATATAGTACAATGCAAGACATACACACATACGTAATATATCCATTCCGTTGTCATTCTTACGTGTAAAAATCTCTCCCTCCTATTTTTCGAGTGTCATTTTCACTGTCCGTCTATCTACCCTTAATACTATTAGTGTCTAATTTCACAGTCTGTTAGCTCGCAAAGGCCTCCTGTACTATTATTATATACATGTTTTGCGATACTACGCCCACACGCCAAACAAACTCTCAACACACGCATGGTAATTTATCGGGTCTTTACAGTCTCAATCTCATCCTTAGATTCACATATAATTACTAGACTTTTGTCAAAATTTTTCAAATGATTCTTACTTCTATCATCTATGTTAGTATGCGCCACAGAATTACTAGCGATCTCTGGTTCCCTAGTATCTCTATACGTGCATATGTTTTGTGATTAGCCGTCGTCCAAGAAACACTCTCCGACGCGTATGATTCATTTTCGGGGCTCCTATCCTTTTGACCTCTACTATTTATGTTCTTTGTGTATGACACTTATTTCATCATTTAGCTTGGGCCTTTTGGTTATTCATTTTCTGCACTATATCAAATGCCTAACTCATTAAATCTAGGCCTTCTACTATCATTTCGATAAATTCAGAGCGTTTATCCTGCTCTGCCCAATTTTATGGAGCTACTTGGGGCTTTGGAGTTTCTTGCTCGTTACACTGGCTTTTGTATCAAATAGACACATATAATTTACCCTTTTGTCCCGAGTGCTCTACACTACAAGAGCACCTTCTTGTCGACTCGTTCTATTTTCCCCTTTTAAATTCCTCTTGTGTTTTCTCGTAGATTAGTTTTGTAACGTTATTATTCTATTGTTCATCTCTGTTCTCATTTGACTTATTACCCTGTTTTCTGTTTTCTCTGAGTCTTTAATAAGTTTTTGTTCCATTTTATTTATCTTTAGTTCTACACACGCTGACGATTCATTTATTTCGCTTCTAGCATCTCTCTATCTTTTCTCATCTCATCCCTTAATGTTCTTTCAACGTAAATACATCCTTTTCCCTGCTTATCTCCATCTGTCCTCTCCAAGTTTCAAATTCCTGTTTCATATTCCTCTGCATTGCCTCTAAATCCATTTTCCTATTTCTATCTATCGTCTCTAAATCCATTTTCCTACTTCTATCTATCGTCTCTAAATCCATTTTCCTACTTCTATCCATCTCCTCTATTCTCGACATTAGCATTTCCATGTATTTCATGGTGTCGGTGCTTGGATTTCCCTTGTCCTCTACTTCCCCTCTAGCTTCTACTCTTGCGTTGTTTTCATTACTTTCCCCTGTGCTCTGCTCTAAGTTCTCTCTGCCATCTTCGTTGTCCTCTCCCATCCTTACGATTTCGTTCTCTCCTTCAATCAGTTGCCCACAGCCTTCTCCCTAATCTCTTCGTGTTTCCTATCCATTTTTTTTATCTTTATTTGCCTGCCTCTTTCTATTCCTACTTCTTAACAACATAAATACACACAGATATATTCTCCGTTAAATCACTGTAATATTTTGATTTCTTATATAGGTAAAAAGTAAAAAAAATGCTTATTCTGTTGTTGTGTCACTTACTGCTTCCTTCCTTCAGTTGCTGTCTGTCTGCTTGTTGCCATCATCTTCTCTGTCCTGGTTGCCTCGTGGTCGTGGGACTTAGTCGTTCTGCCGTTGATTTCTATTCGTGTGTTACTTACGACCTATTCTGCCCGCACGTTAGGGAGCCAATATGGAGAGGGGTTTATTGTTGGGCCAAGAGGTAAAGATTGGATTTAGTGACACTAGGAATACTGAAGGAGTTCTCCATGTGTGAGAACTTAGGTTGCTCGGTTGGTATTCGGTAGAGTTGAGGTTCTTATCTCGGGATTCCACGAGGACTTCGTCGGGCAGAATTAATGTACAAAGAATATCTGGTAAAAGTAGTTTATTCTTGACTTTTATAAACTGCAAGTAATTGTATATATATGAAGTGAATTTATCCAACTTTTTAGAACGTAGTGTTTTGAAGTGACTTGATGAAATTATACACGAGAAGTAAGTGACGAGGAGAAGCCTCTCTCGCCTATAGGTAAATTAGTTACTCCCACTACCTCGATCACGTGGACCTAAGGTCTGTGCTTAGGCACATATAACGAAACATATAATTGGTTAATGCGCCCTCCTATTTTGATCCCGGGGGTGTTACAAATTTATTATTGGCGATTTACGCCTTCAGAGGTTGGACCTTTTTTTCCCGTGCCGGCTTCACGTACAGTCTAGTCACAAACATTAGCTAGGCTTGGGTTTTTTCTTCTTAGGCTTGGGTTTTTTCCTAGGCTTCCGACGCTAGAAACTTGCCATGTTCCCACACTTTTTGCTAACGATGTTTGTGTCAGGGTAAAACCCCCGCTTGTACATTAGCTAATGGGTTATGGTTATCACGCTAAATCAGTTAACTGGAGGCTTAGAAGATATCTCTACTCAATCTGTCGAGCAAAGGATCATTGTCATTAGTAAGTTATTATCATGTGTCAGCCACTTCCGTCTTCACAAAAGAAAGGTTTACATTACCTGAGTTGTCAGTATTCTTTAATAACTAATAATTTGATTACATTGATGCTGACTTCTTTGGATCATTTTATACGGCCTTTGCTCTTACATAATCAGGTTCCACTCTCTTCCCTGATCAATTTGAATATAAATATGACCTAAGTCCAGTAACTGCTTCATTTAATGATGTTATAATATCATCTGGTTATTATTGCCGATAGGGATTTATTTAGATTTACACAGGAGGCTGGATGAATGAATTGCCACAATATATATATATAATAAAAGTCACAAGGTGAAAGATAAAATTCACAAATGAATATTTGTATATAAAAGGTAAAGTTATCGCACTACAGGCCTTGGGAGGCCCTTGGGGTAGTAGGAGATTAAGGGTTCCATCTATTTGGACAATCGGCACGAATTGTTAGTCCTGTGTGACGGTCGATTCTATTCGCAGAACAAGCTTCTGGCAGGTGTCTACTCATTTCCGCTAGAGGCTGAGTTGATCTCAGGCCCTTAGTGTCGCTAGAAGGTTTAGGACAGTGTAAAATTTCTGATCTTATCAGGACTCGAATCAACCGACTTGTAGCATATTGCCTTAACCAACTGCTCTACAGAGTGTATTAAACTGAAGTAAATTAAAATAGGCTACCTAAAACGATGAAAAATTCAATTTAAAGGATTATATGGTTTGCCATATTGTACAGTCTATGTTAGTTCCACTTATCTCAAAAATAATATGAGAGCGCTGTTGAAAATGTTCACATTGTTCTTCATTACTTATTTGACATAACCCTTTAACCTTTTTCAAATGTATATTCAAAAGTTATTTTATAATATATTAATATTTTTATTTCAATACCGATACGTTCAGGAGAAAAGATAGTAGTTATTCGATATCTATGTATAGCCTATCTCCAATGAAAGTACAAGCTCATATAAAAAAACTGTAATAGTTTAATAAGTTAAAAAATAAAATTAGTACCTGGGATTACAATCGTCCTCAACATTAAAATTTATTAAAATTGTGAAGATCTTTCAGTATTATCTGGTACCTTTCCAGCTGCTGAAGATTGAACAAGTACTTCTGAAAGGCTTTTATAATTTTAATAAATGGTGGAACATATACAAAATTATCATAAGTAATGCCACGAGTGATTTCCAAATTATCGATAAATTCACGACTCAGGAAGTGAGGAGTGAATTTATCTAGAGAATTTGGAAATCAAGAGTGGCATTTGTTAGGACTATTTAACGAATAAAATTAAGCTGTTTACTCACAAATCATTATTCAACTGTAGTTATTTTAAAATATTTATATATTTAATGTAAACGGCGATGTTTGAAAACAAATGAGAAGCGATAGGTACGCTTCAGGTGCTTCTTTTGTTTATCACTGCAACTAGATCATACTATTTATTGCCAAAGGTACTGAATATTGTAAGAATGCTCTCTAGTGGAGAAAAAATCAAACACATCAAACTGTATATTAATTCATTTCTGATGTCGTATGATGTAAATATGACAATTATATTTTTCTGGATTGTTACCTGGGAAAAAATACATTTAAGAAAGTGCAAACAGTGGTTTCTTTTTTGGTGGTATAATCAATTGCTTTTTTTTTTTAATTCCTCGTACATTCCACGTGCCTATATTCAATGTCCGTTTTCGTTGCTTTTGTCTTTCATACTTTTTTCTGTCCGGCTTTGATTGATTTGGTCTTTTAGCATTTTTTTTCTAATGTGTGAGGAGCTGGCCCACAGCATAAACCCCCAACCTGGAGGACCAGTAAAATTTCTGTCTGGGTTTTCCTCCCATAGCCTTTGAAGATCCCTCTTCACCGCAAGGCAGCGTTTCTCTATTTCCCTTAGAGATAGGGTTGCCTCTTCCGCCAGATCCGCCGTGATGAAGGACTCCTTCTGCGCCGACTCTGCCGTTGAGGTCTTCACCGTAACCCTGGCTAGGGGCCCTTACAGAGTACTATCAGTCGGAGCCAACTGAACCCTGGTTTTTTAACGAGGTTGTTACTCCTCCCCCTCCTCCTTTCTCATCCGGGCTTGGGACCGGCCATGGCATCCTAACAGAAAGAAGAAAAGAGGAAGACCAAGGTTAACATGGAAGGAAAACATGAAGACAGTAATGCAAGCTAGAGGGCTAAGCATCGAAGATGCCCAAGACCGTAGGCTTTGGAGGTTTGGCACGGGAAGACGGCAGCAGCTGTAAAAACCCGAAGATAGATAGATAATCAATTGCTACAAATGTTTTTATATTAACTCCCGCATGCGGCATGTGTTTACATTCATGCACTATACATACAATCTGGTAGCCGTATTTCTCGCACGCTCAGTCACTGCAAAATAATGGTCAGACCTGTTCAGAATATTAAAAAGGAGGAGCCTTCTTTAATATGGTAATTATAACACTGATAAATATTTCGTGAAACACGACTCTGATTGGTTGTAAAACAGAAATCATTGAAACGTGATTGGCCATTGAGTCCCATTTGGGGCATGAGTTAAATAGTCAGATTAAATGGTTCCAACACGTCCAGAGAATGTCAAATTCCCGTTTACAAAAGATGATTTACCACCTGAAACCTAAAGGCAAAAGAGACCTCGGAAGACCCTTCAACCGATGGAAAGATCAGTTTTTGTAGTCGCAGAACGGGCATATCACCCAATACTGCAAATGGAGGAAGAAAAAGAAGAAGAAGAAGATACTAATTGTATTTTTTAACTTATTACAAAATAACCTAAACGTTGGTTCAATATTAATTTTAGAAATAGGCCTATTGATCTAATAGTTTATGCCATAATTATGTCTGAGGTTGAACAATATTAAATTACGGGATAATATAAAACCACAAGCCCGTCATAAACAGAACACGTATAAAAATTGAAATCACACATGCATATGGTAAAAAATAATTGTTTAATTAATGGCAAAAGTACCAACTATCTATCTATCTATCTTGGGTAGAAATAAAATATTAAATGTTGAAAATTATATAGTTTTGACTGGAAAATGACTATCTGGTATCTTCAATAGGTCCACCGCTGTGGTCTCAAGGTATGATTGCAGTGAAAGATCTGCCCTCGGGCAAAATACTATAGGCTAGTTAGATAGATCTTCAATAGAAAAGAAAAAATAGGGTATTTGAGAATACAGTATTTAGTGGGACCTAATCTTTTTGGACTAAGATGAGCTATCTGACCTTTAAGGGAAACTATATGCAGTTGTAATAGTTAAATCTGATAAGTTGTGGACTGGACATATGGCACCAATAAGGAAGGAAAGAAAGGTTTGGAAACTTCTTTCAGGAAAACTAAGGAGAAAATTCCAAGATGGTAGACCACGAATGAGGTGAAAAAAATTAACATGGTGCGTAGAAGGTAAAATTTAGAGGAAATGATTGGAAAATATTAATTGAGAATAGGGATGTATGGAGAACTTCTGTCCGTGTCAGCAAGTAAGTTTCGTATAAAAAGAGAAGTTACAAAATTTAGCCTATTTGAAATAATAAAGGGACATCTTAAAATATAATATATTTAGAGACGAAAGACTATGGAATAATAATAACAAAAATGAGAAGGCCTATTGAGATTGAACTATAGCTATAGACTATCTGGTAAAAATGGTTTACTGATTTTTATGAGAAATAGGCCTATGTATAAAATAACTAAAATTGCCTCTTCAAAATACTTCGTTCAAAAAACATCACACTGGTCTTTCATCTGTTCAAATGGGAAATTAGCATTTTAAAACCACCATCCATAATAATTCTGCCGAGGGCAGGTCCTTCACTGCAATCATAGCATTTTCAAGCTATGCTTTGCAGCTTTACTAGGGAATTATAAGTGTGGTAGCTTCCCGTTACTTTCCACACCGGTGAAGGTTGGTGATGATAATAATAAGGATGATGATGATGGCCGGATGATTTTCGGGGACCGTTGGGCCCTAAGCGTCCTGACACTTGTTTTACATGTGAGGAAAAACCCCGAAAAAATCCTCACCCAGGAGCCTGTCCCGACCGACAATCGAACTCGGCCCGCTGCGTGACGAGTACAGCACGCTACCTCGAGACCACAGCGGTTGACTTTAAAACAACTTGTCTTAGCAAATTTCGATTGAATAAAACTGTTGAGGTTCTTCTCGTGAAAATATTTTTGAAATATATTTACAGATGTTCATCGACCTATCTTGTTTACACCGAAAATGACCATGAATAAATAAATAACATAAAAATATATATGTACATATATGAGTGTATCCGTTAACGGTCTAGCGCAAGTGGTTAGATTGTCTGAGTGGGGTCAGAATTTTAAACTCCATCCATAGTTATTCTGCCCGAGGGCAGGTCCTTCACTGCAATCATAGTATTTTCATGCTATGCTTGCAGCTTTACTATGGAATTGTAGGTGTGGTAGCTTCCCGTTGCTTTTCACACTGGTGAAGGATGATGATGATGATGATGATGAAAATGATAAGGATGATGATAATGTTATATTAAGGATGATGATGATAGTGATGGCCATGTGATTTCGGGGACCGTTTGAGCCTTAAAGTTTTCCTGACATTTGTCTTACAGGTGAGGACAATTTTTTAAAACTAATACTAATAAAATTCAGTGTTAAAACCGTTGAGGTGGTTAGTCATAAAATAAGTTAAAATGTACTTTCTTAGGTCAGAGCCGTCGTCCTGAACTTATAGGCTAAAATATGTATGCTTTTTGTCTGAAGGCCTTTCAGAATAATTACCCATTCCATCTTCAGCAGGTCTTTCTTCGCTACATTACTTGATGTGGTGGTTGATGGTGCTGGTCCATCAACCACCACATCAAGTAACGTAGCGAAGAAAGACCTGCTGAAGATGGAATGGATATTCCGAAAGGCCTTCAGACAAAAAGCATACATATATTATAAGTTGAGGACGACGGCTCTGACATAAGAAGGTACATTTTAACTTATTTTATTTTTAAACTAACCTAAACTTTCTGCTGACACCTTGGCTCACTAGTCGCTTGAAATGAGTAGGCCTATCACACGTACAGTCTGGAGGAAAATCCGCCAGGTCTGACAATCCGGCTTATAGGTAGGCCTATAACTCCTTGACTGTCTAGAAATGTGGGAGCCTTAACATCATACTACCCCAAAGGTCTCCTAAGACTTGTAGTAGAGACACTTTACCTTTACTTACCTTCAATTGGACATATTTGAACGGAGATTAGGTTTATAAGCTTACCACAGTTTCCCTACTTAATGTGAAAATCGAGCAATGGTTTCAGTTATTTATACAGAGGTAAAAGGTAAAGATATCTCAGTACAGCCCTTAGGAGTCCCTAGGGTAGTAGGAAGTTAAGGTTCTCGCTTTTAGAAAATCGGCAAGTTAGGCCTACAGGGTGATTCATAATAAGTATTACAGATTATCTAGGGGTTGTAGAGGGGAGTTAGTACATAAAGTTTTGATGAGGAACCCATGTCCGGAAACGCACCATTTTGATATAAAAAGTTTGAAGATCGAAACATCTTGTGTCTTGTGCTTCTGAATAAGTATTACAGACCTCTAGAGGTTGTACTACACCTATCGAATTGAAGAAAGATCTTGTTGCACGAATTCTGGCGGCAGCAGAAATTATTGAGCACACACCAGGAATTGTAGGGCGTGTGTAGGCCTATGAAAACATGGGTCGCATGTACGCTTCGTGCAACGAACAACAGGGTCGCCACATAAAACCACACTTGTAATACAACCCCTAAAAGTCTGTAATACTTATTCTGAAACACAAGACACACAATATCAGCCCATTTTGTTTCGAACTTCAAACTTATTTCACATCAAAATGGTACATTTTCGGACATGGATTCCTTATCAAAACTTTACCAACTAAGTCCCTTCCACAACCCTTAGAAGTCTGCAATACTTATTGTGAATCACCCTGTATGTCGGCCGGTTTGTCAGCCCTGCACGATCTCTCCTTTATACTCAGAACATGATTCTAGTACTTATTTACGTTAGAGGGTGTATCAATTCCATGCCATTGCTCCGCCAGAGGATTTTATAGCAGTTCATAAAATCTTTACCTCGTTCGGACTCGAATTCGCTACCATCCGGCTTGTGGCGTATTGCGTTAACTAATTACGCCACGTCATGTCCATATTTATTCTTCTTCTTCGGCTTTCCCCCACTTATAGGTTTGCCGTCTTCAGTTTCCATTTATCTCTATCATTCCAATCTCCCTCTTCCAAATTCCTATCATCCATTATAGTTCTGACGTAGGTTTTCCATTTTCATCTTGGTTTGCCACGTTTATTTCTTCCAGGGGCTGACCATTGGTATATATTTTTTGGCCATCTTTCATTTTCCATTCTTTGTACATGGTCATACCATTTAAGCGTTTGATTTTCAATCCTCTTAACAACAGATGTGATGACATTCATTTCTCTCCAAAGGAATTCATTTCTTATTTTATCCTGTCTTGTTTTTTGGAGGCTTATGTCCATATTTATACAGATATATTAATATAACGTGGTGTAAGAATGCAGAATTGCCGGAAAAAATGTTACGCACTTTCCCGGAACCATTCTAGCAGTGGGCCGTAAGACGTTTTCTCATATGTTATTATATTGTCTCTGTATGTATAGGATATCAAATATCCATTGATCAAACTGGATCTTCCGTAGAATACTAACACTTCAAGAGAGTAAATTTTAAATTTAAGATATAGAAGAAACGCACACTACATAATATATATCTATAGGCCTACATTTATGCTTTTTAATGACATAGGCCTATAACGTAAAAAATATATATAAATAATCTTATTTTCCCTATAACATTAAACGGGAGTAACTGTCTACCCTCTACAAGAGTTTACAAACTATATTACCTATACGAAATATGGACTCTTACTTTGAAATAAGGAGAAAAGATTAGGCCTACGAGTAGCCCTACTGTATTTGAGAATAAAAGTTCTCATGAAAATTTTTCAACCAAAGAGAAATGAACAGGCAGACGAATGGAGAAGACTTCATAGCTGCGAGATATGATTACATGATCTTCATAGGAAATCAGATGTAATGAACAGTTAAGTCTCGTAGACTGCGATGGGCAAGACATGTGGCACGAATGGAGAATGAAAGAGGGACATGGAAACTCGCTTGTAGGAAAAACGCCGTTGGTAGACCAAGAATGAGGTAGGGGAATAACATTAACCATTATTATCTGAGGGAAGTAGATTATGCATGAGATGATTGGAAAACATTAGCTCAGTCTAGGGATGTATGGAGAGCTTATGTCCGCGCGGCCATGAACCTAAGGGTTCGATAGTGCTAGTTAATTAGTTATATCCTTCTTCATCTTCTTCTTCTTCACGGTTTAGGCTTATTTACTAGCCTGTTCCGGCTCCAAATTGCTGCTCTTTCCTTCTTTTCTTTGGTCTTCCCAAACTTCTACTTCCTCGTGGTGAATAGCTGTATGCTGCTTTTGCCAAGTGTTCTTTCCAGTTTGTTCTGTATTTTTTCTATTGTTGTGTTTAATTCCTCTACTTTTAGTTGTTGTCTTATTTCTGTGTTAGGCCTATGTTCTTTGATATCCTGCTATTGGTCTGAGGAATCCCATTTCAGCAGCTTGTATTCTGGCTGATTGTTGTGTTGTCACTGTCCATGTTTCGGATCCATAAGTAATAATATGCACCGCCATTGTCTTGTATAATTTCATTATAGAGTCTTTCCTGGCTTTATTTTTCAAGGTTCTTTTTAGTGTTCCTGTTATATAATTAAACTTATTTAGTTTGTTATTTATATCTGTTTCCGCTGTATATGATATTTCGCAACCTAGGAAGTTATATCTTATCACTTGTTCTATTGGTTTATTTTCTAATATTATCTTTGTCCGAACTGGATGAGCGCCCTTGAAGGCCATTGTTTTTTATTTTCCTGATGATATTTCCATGTTGTATTTTTTTTGATATTTCATTTAGTTTATATAACATTCTTTTGTAGTTCGTCCTCTGTTTTTGCTATCCAATGTGATTAAATTTATTCATAAAACTATTGCTGTAAATTTATGTGCACTAATAGGTTTGCAATGTAAGAAGATATCGAAAATATAACAATCCTATAAGAAACTTTGGTTATGGTTATATAGCCCAGAAGTGAGTGACTGGAAGATAGGGATACGCATTCACATACTATCCCCTAGGAAGCTCATGTTACATGCTATTATAGGATAGATGTATGTTATTAGGTCCCTGTGGCGTTGTAACTAGCAGAGTAATGCATACCAGCCGATGTATCACTTCCCACAGCACGTGCAACCGTAACTCGATACTTCACCACACAATCGATATCTGTCTCTCTCTGACTTCACAAACCCTCGTTTATTCGGACTAAGGACACCGATTCCTTAATAGGAATATGAATCATTCAAATATGCCTATATATATATATATATATATATATATATATATATATATATAAAACATATCTTTAAATATAAATTCTCCTGTACGTAGGTTTGTCATTGAACTCCTCCTAAACGAGCGGACCCATTTTGATTGACTTTTTTGTGTGTGTCTGATTAGGTCCCTCCATGGTTTAGATTCACAATTGGACCCTCTAAAATCATTAGGTGTAGGAGTTCACCTATAGTGAAAATTTAAAAATCGCTCTAGTTGTCACATTTCCCGATGTTTCACAACGAAACTCAGTAGGTATTAAAATAAACCGAGGTAAGCATTATTAAAAAATGAGTGAAATCCGATAATTAGAAGTGGAGATTTACTTGAAATCCGAAATTAAAAACTGCCTAAACGACTGGACCGATTTTGATTAAAATTTTTTTTTTGTGTGTGACAGGCTGGATCATTCTATGGTTCAGATTCACAATTTTACCCTCTAAAACCATTAGGTGTGGAGGAGTTCACCTGAAGTGAAAATTTAAAAATCGCTCTAGCGGTCACTTTTTTAGATGTTTCACAGTGAAACTCAGTGGGTTATCTTGATAAAATAAACCGAGGTAGGTATTATATACAAATGAGCGAAATCCGACAATTAGAAGTGGAGTTTTACCTGAAATCTGAATTTAAGAACTATCAACCGGCATGTTTGGTTCGACTCAGCGCATACGGAGTAGGCCTAATGTCTTCACATTTTTAAACGACATTTCCATGTTTACTCCACATGGATATAATTATCTTAACAGCGTTGCAACTTTTGTCTTTTGTAGTATCTTTTAAGTTGGTAAAAATGTATTCTAGTGAATAAAACGTGACAACGTCGCTTGCTATGCTAAATAGGCTACTTGTGCGCGCGAAATGGACTTACCTAACCACAAAGCAAAGCGCCCGTAATCACAACGCTTCTCTGGGAGAAATCTCAAGGTAGGTTTCGGCATGCAATGGTTGACAGTTCCCTTGTAAGTATAGCCTACAATATTCAGAACAAAAAAGCAGGGCATTTTTTGCATAATTACAGTTAGGGCCTACTACATTAAACAATATTCTAAATCAAATTTATAACATTGTAGAACTTAGATTTCCATTAGAAATGTTAAATTGTATTATTTAAACAGTTGTTAGACAATTATAACATTACCAAAATATTAATAGAAGCTATAAAATCATTATACAAAGGACCAATTTCGAAAATAAAAATTGGAAATTATATAACAGGGGGATTTACTATTACAAAAGGTATAAGGTAGGATTGAAGTTTATCTCCAACACTATTCAAAATTTATCTTGAAAGAGTACTAAGAGATTGGAGGAAAAAATGTCAAAAAATGGGCATACAAATCCAAAATACACATGTATATTCACTCAATTTTGCAAATGACCAGATATTAATAGCACAATACCACGATGACATAGAATATATGGCAAAAAACTAAAAGAAGGATACGAAAAATGGGGACTTTATATAAATATAAAGAAAACTATATAAATATCTATGTATAGGAGAAGAAATGGAAAATATAAATTTCAACAATGGAGAAGAACTAAAACCTAGTATTGAATGCACTTATTTAGGAACAAAATTAGACCATTCAGGCGATAACACAGTGGAAATTAAAAATAGAATCACACAAACAAAACAAGCAATAAATGCTTTAATCTCTGTTTGATGGAGCAAAAATATTACAAAAATATAAAATTACAAATATATCAAACCATAATTCAGAGTATTTTAACATATGGTGCTGAAGTTTGGCAATTTCCTACCAGGGAAACGAAAATAAATTTAAGTAGCACAGAAATTGATGTTTTAACAAGATCAGCTGGAAAATCTAGAATGGATAGAATATGAAATAAAGAAATAAGGGAAATTATTTGTGTGCAAGAGGAGCCGGACATCATAGACATTATAGAAAAGAAAAGATTACAGTAGTATGGCCATGTCAAAAGAATGGCAGAGCAAAGATTGCCTAAAATAGTAATGGAATGGATCCCAATGGAAAGGAGGAAGAGAGGTAGACCGAAGAAAACTTGGATAGAAGGGGTACAAGCAGCTATGAATATCAGAAGATTGGAGGAAGATCAATGGATGGACAGAGAGGAATGACGTTTGGTTTGCGGAAGACGGCGGCAGCTGCCATGATACCGGATGATGATGATGATGATGATGATAAACTGTTTATAAGTTAAATAAAAATAAATAAATTTTACTCTAAAGTGGGCCTAATTCGTAAAGTTTTAAATCGCATTATTGTAGAATAATAACCAACATTCAAGGGATAGAAAATAAAGGCCCATTTTAAAAAAAGAAAACAATTCAATTTCATATTGTTTTAAGGGCAAGAAGAATAATATAGTCTAATAATTATCCTACGTAATAATTTAATGCATCAATACAATCGCGCTCCCTATTAAATCTTCAATAAATCGTTAATTCTTTTGAATCCATCCTTTAAAATAGCACATAATCGCTTTAATACCTTGGGTTTACGTTCTGCTACGGCTGGACAAGGGGATGGGGGAGGAGTTAACCCTCGTTGAATGAGGGAGTTTTGAAGTGATGGGCCGGTTCATTACAAATCACTTCAGGGTTTCAATTAAGCGGGCAATCAGCGTTCTACTATCTCAAGGAAGGGTGGGAGCGCAACATTACGACTGCTATTGTTGTGGTGGGCGAGCATAATGCCTCGTTATTCTATTTCACCACAATTCATTGTTGCAAGTTTTAATTGCACTCCCTAAATAGACTAAATTTTATATAATACTTCGATTGTTACAAAGAGTTTGAGGACTTGCAATCAAATGCTAAATCCATTCTTACATCTAGGTTATACCTACAAGAGTTCTCAGCTTTAGTATAAGATTCTATAGATTAAAATGTATAAAACGGTAATTTTATTGGGGTAGGTCTATTCTACTCTTGCACTGAAGAATATAAATACGTTACACGTATCAGAAAATTATATCCTAAGGCGAGAATCCTTAAGGAATGAGAATGAAAAAATGGAGGAAGTTTCACAACATCCATTAAAAGCTATCCGCTCTTAAAGTGTCTTCATCGAAACAAAACCATGCGACCTGTTCGCTTTTCATTGGTTCTGGGTACCGACGTACGACGTAGGAGCAATAAGTACGAAAAAGTGGTTCCCTTCATTAAATTAAGAATATGTCCTCTTAATATACTTGTTATTCTTCGAGAATGAAATTGATAATATATATTTAAAAAATAGAAGATATTCTAAAATTTACTTAATCAACAATTACAACATAAAACAGTTTAGCCTATTACATAATTATGGATGATACATTTGAGACATGGTTCTGTCGATTCTGATGCAACAAAATGGCTGAAGGTGTCAAACCTTATGTTGCTGTGTCGCCATCTAAATTTTTAAAACACATTCTGGAAATTCATGCTATTATGTATTACAGGGAAAGTTGACGTCCTGACTTCTCTAAAAACGTTAACATGAAAATATATAAAACTATTATTCTCCCAGTTATAATATATGGATGCGAAACATGCACTATTTTTAAGGGAGGTGAAAATATTGGGAGTATTCGAGAATAAAGTTGTTAGGAAATGTTTGGGCAAAAGAGAGATGAAAAGACGAGTGAATGGAGAAGACTATAAAACGTCAGCTAAATGAACTTTGTGGGAAACCGGATTAAATGAGAATAGTTAAGTATCGTAGACTATGATGAGCAGGACATGCGGCACGAATGGAGAATGAAGAAGGGGAATGGGAGCTCCTTGAAAGAAAGAAAGCGCCCAGTAGATGGGACTAGATTGAGGTAGGAAAATAACAGTAACCATGATTTGAAGAAAGTTGGTAAATTGTACAGGGGACTATGGGAAAACATTAGCTCAGCATAGAGAGAGCTTACGTCCGCGTGGCCATACACCTAGGGATTCGATAGTGCCAGTGAGTGAATTAGTTATTTGACCCTAATCTTGTGTAATTTGACAAAAAATGAAAGAAGTTTATTTGTATATAATTTTATAATGATCGTATCAGCCTTATTAATACAGTAGGTTTAAGCCTTATTAAACCTACGTGAAATGAAAGATATGTTCCATTTGGTATTTTTTCGGTCTCTTAGTTTTAGCACAAATTAAATTAAGAGGGTAGAATTAAATAAAACACATTAATAATGCTTAAAGAGAATTGATTATATTGCACCTACCTATTAGATTTGGTATTTTATCGAAATAATCAGAGAAAAAAGTTTGTTCCATTTCATTTTCAATGTCTAACAGATTAACACTCATAATAATTATAAAATAGTCTCTAAAGCATGAATGAATGTTTATATAGGCCTAGGTGCCTATAGCCAATATTTGGTCCCTATAAATCCGTATTACAATTAAAATTATAATATAAAATTATAAAATTGCTACCTAATAGGTCAGTCTCCCACAGCTAAGGTCTCAAGGTACCGTGCTGCCTTCTCATGAAGCGGGCACGGGTTCAATTTCTGGTCGGGACAAGCTTCCTGGTGAGATTTTTTGGGGTTTTTTCCTCACCAGTAAGACAAATGTCAGGAAGCTTTGAGACCCAACAGGTCCCTGAACATCATCCGATCTCATTATCATCCTTATCGTCATCCATCGGTGTGGAAAGCAATGGGAAGCTACCACACCTATAAATCCCTAATAAAGCTACAAAGTATAGCGTGAAAATGCTAGGATTGCAGTAAAATACTTGCAGTAGTGCAGAACACAATATAATACAATAATAGGCCCGTCTCCTCAACTATGTAGAGTATTAATTCTCTGTAGGCCATTCGGGACTATTCCCATCATCAGCAGAAAGAGCTGGAGATAAATCTTTCTTTATATACTGACCTTGAATGCATATTTCCGTATATTTTATTCAGAGTCTATGATTTCATTGTATTTATATAAATAAAGCGTGCTGCTTTATCACGCAGCGGGCACGGATTCGATCCCCGGTCGGGGCAGTTTTTCTGCGTGAGGATTTTATCGGGGTTTTCCCTCACCTGAAAGTCAAATGTCAGGAAAACGTTAAGGCCCAAACGGTCCCCGAAATCATATGGCCATCATCATCATCCTTCACCGGTGTGGAAAGCAACGGGAAGCTACCACACCTACAATTCCCTAGTAAAACTGCAAGCAGAGCATGAAAATGCTATGATTGAAGTGAATGGCCTGCCTTCGGGCAGAATTACTATGGATGGAAGGCTATATTTAGGGTCTATATATACACACTCTTATGAAATTAAATCAATGAGAAATATTATTCGTTCAATGTGAATGGGAGCTAAATGTTTATAAGTTAGACAAGTAGAAATAGTTTATGTTATATTTATTAAGGACATGTGTTAGAATCTGTGATAAGGGGCTGCCGGATATTTGCAACTTTTAAAAGAATTCTAAATGTATATATGCTCTAACCTCGACTTCATCATTACCCAGTGTAATATATATAGCCTATATATATATATATATATATATATATATATATATATATATATATATATATATATATTAATTGGCGTTTCTCGTATAATTTATCATATTCATATTATTATTATTATTATTATTATTATTATTATTATTATTATTATTATTATTATTATTATTATTATTATTATTATCGTAAGTATTATTATTGTTATTATCGTATAAAATGTTTGTACATGAAATTTACATTGCTACATTTAATGTATCTTTAACTGTTTATAATGAGTATAATGTATATCTATATTTGTCAAATATTTATTTGTATTTGTGCTGGTTGAGTGGAAGAGAAGGCCTTATGGCCTTAACTCTGCCAAAATAAATAAAACATTATTATTATTACTTACTTAAGTAATTATTATTATTATTATTATTATTATTATTATTATTATTATTATTATTATTATTATTATTATTATTATTATTATTATTATTATTATTATTGGAAGACCAAGGTTAACATGGAAGGAAAACATGAAGACAGTAATGCAAGCTAGAGGGCTAAGCATCGAAGATGCCCAAGACCGTAGGCTTTGGAGGTTTGGCACGGGAAGACGGCAGCAGCTGTAAAAACCCGAAGATAGATAGATAGAGATTATTATTATTATTATTATTATATATTATTATTATTATTATTATTATTATTATTATTATAAATTTAAGTAGCTATGATGTTGGACGCACAAGGTAAATGAAAAATGCAGACTTTTTAGACGCAATAAAACTTTTACTGTAGGCCTATCAATTAAATAGGTCTCACTCTGCTATTCAGTATAAGACATCACATGGAAATGTTTACCATCTTTATCGACCTCAATATTCACAGGTTTTGATTCATTTTGTGTGAAATAGGAAAGAAACTCTAGAGTCATCATTAATTATTCTGTATTATACTCAATCGGTATGAAGAGTCTTATGTATAGCCTTGAAAAGATGCAGCCAAGCTAACGCGAGAGCGCGCCGAGTTGCAGATGAATTAAGGAGTACGGGTCAGCGCCCACGAGGCAAAGTTGAGAGGAAAGGGAATGAAGAAGTCGTGAAAAAAAATTAAGGAATTAGTCAAAACAAGCGTCGCAGTATTCAAAGGTATATCAATACTTCTCTCCTAAATGTAAAAATGTATTACTACGGATATCAACTGTGATTATGTTATTATTTACAGTAATAGCCTATGCCCATCCAACTATTTTATTTTTTTTCTTTTCGTTTACACTGTTTCCCTTATTGTTTTACCCTTTTCGTTAACTTTCCGTTATTCACACATATAGACACAAGGACAGGACACACACCCAGACCCAAGGTGGAGATTAAAAATCCCCTACCCCGCCGGGAATCGAACCCGGGTCGCCGGAGTGGTAGGTAGGGACTCTACCGACTATGCCATGGCGACGGACTACGAGGCAAAAAAACCAATTTTTTCTTGTTTTTCTCTCGTTCGCACTGTTTTTCATTCCTGTTTTACTTTTTTAACTATTTTTCCTTATTCACACATATAAACACAAGGACACGACACACACCCAGTCCCAAGGTGGAGAATTAAAATCTTCTACCCCGCCAGGAATCGAACCCGGGTAGCCGGAGCGGAAGATAAGGACTCTACCGACTACGCCACAGTGACGGACAGCAAAATAGTATTTTTTACTAGTTTTCTTTCTTGTTTTGCCTTTTTTTTTACCTGTTTGTTAACTTTCTTTAATTCTCACAAAGACATAAGGACAGGACACACTCATCCAGACCCAAGGTGGAGATATAAAATCCCCTACCCCGCCAGGAATCGAACCCTGGTCGCCAGAATGGAAGGTAGGGACTCTACCGACTAGCCACGGCGACGGACACTAAAACCCGAGTTGGAATGCAAATATAAACTGAAATTTTATTGTTATTATAATTGTTATTATATTATACCAACAATAACAAATATTAACTTATTATTATACATTATACCAACAGATTGCCCACGAAAAGTCTAAACTATCAACCAAGAGGAGGAAAAAGAGATAGGGGACGCCCACGAAAGAGCAGCTATAATACTTCGAACCGGAACGAACCAAAAAAGTTTAATCCTTGGAAGAATAAGAAGAAGAAGAGAAGAGATTATTATTATTATTATTAAAATTATTATTATTATTATTATTATAATAACAGTGATGATAATAATATTACTATTAGCCTATATCAACTCTCTAACATTGTAAAACAATTAAGGGTTAAAATTTTAGAAAGAAAATCAACTGTAGGCCCTATAGAACAAATAAAACAGAGCTAGTTATTTGGAATTTAACATAGGCCTACAAAAAATTAAGATATCATTATATAGAATGTTCATATTTTGTCACTTCTGACAAATGCATAGTAAAAATAATAATAATAATACAATGGCAGTGCCTATTATTACTTATGGATCCGAAACATGGACAGTGACAACCCAACAATCTGCCAGAATACAAGCTGCTGAAATGAGATTCCTCAGACCAATAGTAGGATATCAAAGAACAGACAAAAAAAGTAACACAGAAATAAGACAACAACTAAAAGTAGAAGAATTAAACACAACAATAGAGAAATACAGAATAAACTGGAAAGAACACTTGGCAAATATGACTGAGAATAGAATACCAAAAGCAGCATACAACTATTCACCACGAGGAAGAAGAAGTTTGGGAAGACCAAGGAAAAGATGGAAAGAGCAGCAATTTGGAGCCGGAACAGGCTAGTAAATAAACCTAAACCGAGAAGAAGAATAAGAAGAAGATTATTATTATTAACTATGTGTAAAATGATAATAAGTTATAAGGTTTTTCATATCTAGAAAATAGTAGGCCTTTTAATCTTATGGGAACTCTGTTGCCACTTGATGCTGTAGACTGAGTGACAGACGTCTTGCAAAGTACAGCATCAAAATAATTAAAGTTTACGGAACAAGTATTTTTACTTGCGATACTAAAATCTAAATCGTGATCATTCTAATGTGGTTATTGAATACCAATATTAACATTTGGAATTTTATAGATTGTGGTCACAGAAATACCTGTAAAAAATTACTTACCTGTTATGGTGGCCACTCGATGTCAGGGGGAACGATTTCCCGCTAACTCTTGTGTGAATTGAGAATAGTACATATATAAGAAAAATGTATGTTTGTGTGGGAATACTTGGGTAGCTCAGTTGCTTAGAGCGCTAAACGTACAGAGTTTAGAGACTCGGGTTCAAATCCCGACTCAAGCATTCATTTTTCTTTTCATATCATATTTGCCTTCATTGCCAAATGTCAAAAATATAGTTATAACATCTAAATATAGGCCTATATGATATATGGTGCCTATAGCCTATATAGACCTATTTATACAAACTACAGTGTATGTGAAGCAGGCCTAATCCCGTAGTTTCCAAAGCGATCAACTTATAATGCGTGTGAATTTCACAAAAACCATGTTGTCATTAGAGTTGTGAGTCCAAACAAAATAGGAACAGCAGTAATTAGGGTTTGTTATACATTTCCAACTCAAAACCGCTGGATTATTCCACAAAATATAATGACGAACCTGCAACACATATTTCACCATGGTAAATCCGTGCTTGTTTGTATTAAATGCCAATTATTGTTGGCATTAGTTTTATGATTTTGCATCGTCAACAACCGAATCTGCAACAATAAAAACTGCTATAATAGCTTACGTCATTTGCACCGCACATTTCCATCTCTTGCATTCTAGACTAATCCTATTTGCATATAAATGACGCGAGATTTTGCAATAATAAAACCCAGTTTCCACTTTTTAATGCGTCCTCTATTACAAACTGTAATTTGTTCATTTTATTATTTTCATCCTTTCCAATTAAATGAGGATTTAAATTAACAACTGGTATTATATGGGTCTACCTCATAATGAACTAACAAATATAGCGATGTGAAGTGAGAAATAGGGCTGCATTTTATACACTCGAGAACAGATTAAATATGTTATAATATGTAATGTTCATATAAATACAGTCAATTAATTCTCGACTTTCAGTCGCTCATTAATGATCCATTGTTATTAAATCGAGAGTGTCAATATATGAACGAATTCTGTTTTAAAAACGACAAGTTTTGTCTGAATAGTTTTTTTGCAATTACAGTCTTCATTAATCTTAATGCTGCTACAAATCGAAATCAAACTAAAAAGAAAAAATGTTATAAAGTTGTAGGCTACACATCCTTAAAGAAATGTGTAAAAAATGGAAAAAAGGGGAAAAAAGAAATAAATTAGTTAACAAAAGGAAAAAAATAATAAGAAAAAGAAAATATGTAGACCCCCTCTGCCAGATCTTCAGTGAAACACCAGTTTTGAATCCTGCCGATGATGGGACAAGTCCCGAAAGCGTTACAGTTAAATAATTAATTAAGTTGAGACGGACCTTTCAGGTGAATATTCCATAATTTTATATTTTTAATATAAAATTCCGAACAATTATTAAAATATTTAACAATAGAATGTATAATATACACTCAATATACACAATTCACCAATTAATAATTAAAAGAGTCAACATATTTTAACAGTGAAGCTGTCAGTTTCAAGACTAAATATTGTTGACTCTTGTAGGCCTAATTATTAATTGGTGAATTGAGTATATTGACTGTATATTTTACGATTTTTTCACCAAGAAGGTAATTCGTGTATTAAACAATAGAATGTATATAGGAAAATAATATTAAACACGAGGTTCAATGTTTTAATTTTTCTGTAAATTATTTACAAAAAGAAGTGAGTTTTATTCTCCTTCCTCAAATGTTTTTTACTTAAGAATTAACTGGAGAGAAAGGCAAAGCCCACGTGGCTGGAACTTTCAATCTTAGGCCTATACACATTGTTACTGTTACTGAAGCGTCTCACTTCTCTCGAGACCTTCTACCGTACAGAAATAGAGATATTGGAATGCAGTGTAATTCTAGACAGGCCTATAACGAAATACAATGCCTGAGGAGTAGAAGCAATGGTTCGCATTTTATGAGATGAAGGAGTAACGTAAATTCATTGGAAATTATCTGTATTTTGTAACTCATCTAGAAAACAATAATATAAATATTATTATATTTATAAATTACTAGCTAATACCCGGTGTGCGCTGCTTCTCATAAATAAATTTACCAACAGCCGTGCACTGTTCGGGAATCTGCTTATCCTTACTCTTGGCATCAATGAAAGACAAAAATGGTTATTGTGAGTTATCCGTAGAAGATAAACATATGCTATCGCGGACTTATTTGTAGAGTTTTTTGAGATGTTCAATTCTGTGTACATTAATTTGGTGTATTTATTATGGTTTAGGCAGCGTAAGCCATTTAAGCGTCAAAATAGGAACTTTATTTCACGTTTTTCACTACAAAGGGTAATTTTTAGGGGTCAAGAGGTTGAGTATTTCATCTCCCTTATAGCCTATGTTCATCCCCGGAATCTCCTGAACATTTTTCAAAAAGCCCCATCTCAATCGGATGAATAGTATGGCAGAGCAAGCTTGTCCGGGAATCGACTTATCGATGAAAAACAAAAATGGTTATTGTGAGTTATCCGTAAGAGATAAACATATGCTGTCGCGGACTTTTTTGAAGAGTTATTTTAGATATTCAATTCTATGTACATTAATTTAGTGTATTTGTAATGGTTTAGGCAGCGTAAGCCATTTAACGTCAAAATAGGAACTTCAATCACGTTTTTCACTAAAAAGGGTGATTTTTGGGGGTGAAGGGGTTGAATATCACAACTCTCTTATAGCCTATATGTTCATCCCGGGAATCTTCTGAACATTTTGCAAAAAAACTCATCAAAATCGGATCAACGGTAACAAACATACAAACAAACAAACAAACATTGATTTTTATATATAAGATGTAGGCTAGGTAGGCCTATGTGCTTATAAAAAATAATTAGGCGCTAACACATTTAAGCGTTCGAAAACCCTCTCCGGGATTCGAATATCAACGTTATCTTTAGCTCGATAACCCATAGCCTAATGTGTCCAGGCGCTGGAAGAAGTCTCTGCCATTCGTCCCTGTTCCATGCCGCATATATCCAATTTCTCACTCCACATCTTCCTTTAGGCCTATAGCTATTCGAACATAGATTAGATATTTTTATTTATTGGTGGTCTTTAAGAATTCAGCGAATTAGCGTTACAAATCAAAACTAGATTGCAAAGGATCAACATTTGATCAGAATCCTCTTATTTCACACTTGATGTTATTTTACGTAAGTCTCCATATCATGGACTCGAGAGGACTTCCCTTCTGAAAGATGCCAGCTCAGGAATTTACACTCTTAAAAATTCATCGACTCCGACCGAGTTTGAACTACGTTCCATCATGTCCAGCATAGGCTAAACGCATTTATGTGAAATCGTATTAAAATATAAATAAACTTTCATCTCTAGGCCTATAATATTAATTTTTTTATTCACTCAGGCTTTCACGGCCCGACTTATTATGATGATCTTGAAGAAGATTTCCGAGCTGATGGCCGTGGTCTTGAGGCTTAAAGTTCCCCGACGTTTTGCCAGAGACTGCGTCCGGCATTCTCATGGGTTGTCTAGACAACAGTAGGCTGTGGTCTTGAGCCTTGAAGTTCCCCGACGTTTCGCCAGAGACTACGTCCGGCATCCTTATGGGTTGTCTAGACAACAGTTGGCCATGGTTTTGAGGCTTGAAGTTCTCCGACGTTTCGCCAGAAACTGCGTCCGGAATCCTGGCGAAACGTCGGGAACTTCTAACCTCAAGACCACGGCCTACAGCCCGGAAATTTTCTTCAAGATCATCATAATTTATTTTTTTAGTTGTTATAGGTCTAGTATTATAAAGTTACAAATTACTATTGAATAATATGAATATAATAACTTGTTCACACATAATTTGAATTGAAATATATCTAAATGATAATCTTAATTGATTGCATTAAGGGCTGCAAGTAGGCATAGCCCATATTTTAAACGAATAGACCTGGTCTATTTATTTAGAACAGCTACAGTATTTCATTTGCAGAGCTATGAACTTAACATTATTCAAATGTATTCCTATAGACCAACCTTTGATCATATCGTATGTGTGCATATAAGGCTTAATAACAAATTTAATTCTTCCATTCGCTGACGGAGAAAATAATTTATTCTGGTGCTCAGGGAAGCACTCGAAATTTAAAACAATTTTCACAGTAAAACTATAACTCAATTTTCTAAACTCAAAACAAAATTTGTAAATAACAGGCCTATATAGATTATGATATTCTGTACATTTCTACGTCTTATGCCATACCATATCTAGGATATTTAGGTATATCCAGTAGGCTGTGATCTTCTGCTATTGCTCATAAATTAAACCTCATGGCGCGAGAAGCCTAGAAGGCTCTTGACTACCAGCCGGCTGTTGACCTCACATCCACATGTGTTAATCACAAGGTATAACTATCATCAAGCTAATGTAGGGGTGACTAGTGGTCAACATGTCGGGTCCCTCAGCCGTTACAGCTGGTTTTGTCAACCTGGAGCCGCTACTTATTATAGCTACCCAAATGTGTCATGATGTTGGGTGGGCACTGGTCCCACACTGGCCGAAATTCCATGAGATACTTTATTCTCCCACGGAGACTCAAATCAGCGCATATTGCGTAGCTCTGCTCCAAGGCATCTTGCCTTAACCACTCGCCTACGGGGTGGGACACTACCGGTATAGCTTATAGGCCTAATTATTTTTTTTCAGACCACTGATTAATTTCAACGATACTATAAAATGGTGAATATGATGAAATGAGTTCTGTTAATTAAATTTAAAACCAGTAAGTTATTTCCTTTGTCGACTAAGAAGAACTTTAGTCAGTTGATAGCATTGTGTTTGTAGCCGAAACATCCCCAATATAATTTTAAAACGCTACCGTCTGAGCCAATTTGCTCGTAAACCTACAGGCTATCATTTTTATCTAATTTTGAGGAACATATTTAAAAAGTATATTAAGTAAGTTAATAAATAGGCTTCCCAACTCCTTTCAAGAAACGTAAAAATGCAAATATACAAAACTATTATTCTACCAGTTATATTATATGGATGCGAAACACGGACTCTTACTTTAAGGGAGGAAAGGAGATTGCGAGTGTTTGAGAATAAAGTTCCTAGGAAAATGTTTGGACCATAGAAAGATGAACAGACAGGTGAATGGAGAAGACTTCATAACAGTGAACTACATGGTCTTTATAGGAAGCTAGATATAATAAGAACAGTTAAGTCTCGTAGACTACGATCTATCAGGACATGTGGCACGAATGGGGAATGAAAGATGTGCATGGAAGGTTCTTGTAGGAAAACCAGAGGGAAAACGCCCAGTTGGTAGACCAAGAATGACGTGGGAGAATAACATTAACTATGATTTGAGGGAAGTGGATTATACAGGGAATGATTGGAAAAGTTTAGCTCAGGATAAGGGTTTATGGAGGGCTTATGTCCGCGCGGCCATGAACCTGCGGGTTCGATAGTGCCAGTGAGTGAGTTAGTTAGTTAGTGGCGAAAGCGATTAGACGCTCGTCTCTCACCGCTGGGGTCCCCAGATTGAGTCTCGTTCACTCTCCATGTGGGTTTCGTGGTGGACGAAACGGAGCTTGGATAGGTTTTTCTTGGGGTTTTCTCCCGTTTTCCTCCGCCATAATTTCATTCCACCATTTCTCCATGCTCATCTCATCCATTTAATTTCATTTCGTTCATCTGCACCCGTGGTGGTGCTTCAGGCGTAGTCGGCCGGCACCCTTGTTCTTCACAGACCTCTATATAAGGAGCTTCATCTCATCTGATCCCTCAATTGGACATGAGTTGAGGATATTTTATGTATCAAGTAATAAGTGTTATTAAGTCATGGAAATCTGTCCCCTAACGTTTAACAAAATTCAGTCCAGGAATTTATTGACTCAACATTTGCAGTTTTAGCAAAACACTTTTTTAAAAATAACATGAGTTGAGATAAGCTCGTAGAGTAGCCTAAATGTTTTGTGTGAAAATTGTATCATAGCCCTATCTTCTATTCATAAGTGAAACGCGGGGTAATATTTAATAGTAACAAATGTGAGTGTTGTCATAGTAATCTGCTTACAGAACAAAAAGTGGTGGTTCCAAAACATTTCAACTTGGGTATTAATGTCGTTGGCCTAAAGTGGCTCTCCAACTGAATTAAATTGATCTTTTAATTTGGTTTGTTAACATTGCTATTTAATAACCGAATATAAGGCCACAATCATCTCTTCTCTCAAATATAACAATTTGATTTTAAAATGTTTGTAACACAGATTAAACAATAACATTCTTCTACAAAATTTCAGTATTTTTCATTTGTTTATAAGCTTCAATTAGAGCAGCATAAAATATTAAAAACATAATCTAATATAGGCCTATAAAAAAATGAATGCTTGTTTGTTTGTTTGTTCGTACTTTATGCGCGGCCATATAGTTGATCCGATTCCGATGGGGCTTTTTGCAAAATGTTCAGGAGATTCCCGGGATGAAAATAGGCTATAAGACAGTTGTGATACTCAACTCCTACACCCTTAAACATCGCCCTTTGTAATGGAAAACGTTAAAAAATTAGCTCTTTGGATGCTTAAATGGCTTACGCTGCCTAATCCATAACAAATACACAAAATTAATGTACACAGAATTGAATATCTCAAAAAGCTGTACAAAAACGTCCGCGACAGCATATGTTTATCTCTTACGGTTAACTCACAATAACCATTTTTATCTTTCATTGATGCCAAGAAGATCGAGACAAGTACGTAGATTCCTCTGCAAGCATAGCAGCACATGGCGGGTATTCTTTTACGAATAACTCACCATAACGAATTTTGTCTTTTAGCTCATTTTTGCCAAGATGAACGAGATAAGCAGATTCCCGTGCAATCAGCACGAGGAATCTTAAAATAATTACGATATACATTTATAATTATTTTTCATTCTACTTATTCAACTAATCATAAGAAGTACATTAATTTTCGTCTTTCAGCTCATTCATGACAAGAAGATCGGGATGAGTAGATTCCCGGACAACGCCGGGTAAACAGCACCGGGTATCTAAACATAATTACGATATAAAAATTTCCCTTTACTTATTTAACTAAACATAAAACACATTAATTTTCGTATGTCTGCTCATTTATATCAAGAAGTTCGGGATAAGTAGATTCCCGGGCAACGCCGGGTAATCAGTACTGGGTATCTAAAAAATATAAAGTTATAATTATTTTTTTCATTTTACTTATTCAACTAAACATAAAAGCACATTAATTTTTATTTATTTAGGCGTAGCAGCGCACGTCGGGTATTACCTAGTACGTATAAAGTAGGCCTAGGTATATGCAGGCCTAAAGCCCTAAATATCCAGTACGGTATATAGCCTATAGGCTAAAATGTCCTCTATGATGTCATGTATTGGCGAGTAAGGCTAGCATATGTAGGGATCTGGGTTAGATTTCTGACTAAGTAACTAACTAACTAACTCACTCACTGGCACTATCTAACCCGTAGGTTCATAGCCTAGCGGGCATAAGCTCTCCATACATCTCTATCCTGAGCTAATGTTTTCCATTCATTTCCTGTATAATCTACTTCCTTCAAATCTTAGTTAATGTTATTCTCCCACCTCATTCTTTGTCTACCAACTGGGCGTTTTCCCTCTGGTTTTCTTACAAGAAGCTTCCATGTACCTCTTTCATTCCCCATTCGTGCCACATGTCCTGCCCATCGCAGTCTTCGAGACTTAACTGTTCTTATTAGCCTATATCTGATTTCGTATAAAAACCATGTAGGCCTAGTTCACTGTTATGTAGTCTTCACCATTCACCTACCTGCTCATCTCTCTTTGGTCCAAACATTTTCCTAAGAACTTTATTCTCATCATTAAGTTGAGGGAATGTGTCACGCTAATCAAGTGACGTCATATGGAAGCCAGTGAACGCGACAAATTCTGTGTGACTCGACTATTCGAAATTGTTTGGGAGATAAATTAATTTAATATTTATTATCAATAAATTCGAAATAATTAAATAGGCATATATATCTTAATACGGTATATAAAAATTACGTGTCACGTTGTTTGTCCGCGATGGAATCCTAAACTACTGAACCGATTTTAATAAAATTTTGCACACTGTGTGCTGTTTGATCCAACTTAAGACCTACGGTTGTTTATAGGCCTAACTAAATGTATGGTCGCATTATTTTTATTGCAAATTATTTGTTTATTATTTAACAAAGAGTTATAATTATCTGTGAGTTCCATATGATTCTAACAGATGACGGTGTAAGGTAATTGGTTTATTATTTAACAAAGAGAGATCCAGGTGGCTGTGCTTTTTGTTGCAACCGCGAATTTCAATTGAATTACAAATATTGGTTATTTCATAATTTAAGTGTGTGCAGTGTTTATTTTATTTTCAATATAGGCCTATTGATAATAATATTAATTTCGTGTGTAAGTATTAGTTTTAAGTAATCTGGCTGAAAGACAGCAACTTAATTTAAATTTAACTGGACCGAGAAGGGACATTGAACAATATGGCGAATCAGTTCTAGAGACCATGAATGATAAAATACCAAGTGAATTTCCGCAAAATGGTATAGGCCTATGTGACATAAATCTTACATTTAAGAAGAAAGTCAATTTAAAAACATATGAAATTCCTAAGGAACGGAATAACAGAACTGTAAGTAAGTCTGTTAGTTATAATAATATGCCTAATATTACAGAAACAATCTCCATGCCTCAATTAAATGAAAAACAAGATGACTATAATATATCACAAGATGATATTACTATACAGAGACTTCTTGATGATGAGAATCCAAACTGCCAACAAGTTCGTAGAAAAGAACGAAAGTATAATGAAATCCTCAAAATATTTCATCAATAAATGTATATAATCCTTATGATACACTTACGGATGATACTGAGAATGCAGACAACATAAATTCATCTCAATCAACAAAACCATACGGAAAAAATTAACGTAATAAATAATAGTTTTAAAAAACTAAACCATCACGCTTTATTAGAAAACCGAACTAAAAAAAATAAAAAATGATTTTTAATTTCCAACATGCTTGGGATAAATAATTTTACCATCAAAAGCGTGGGATGCTCTTTATCAATTAATATATTTGATAATAAACAGATATTGGTAAAAGTAAAGTCTCTAAGAAGAAAATGTAAAAATCATAAAAAGCACCCCACGCTTTTGATGGTAAAATTATTTATCCCAAGCATGTTGGAAATTAAAATTATTTTTCATTTTTTTAGTTTGGTTTTCTAATAAAGCATGATGTTTTAGTTTTTTTAAAACTATTATTTATTTTTTATTTTTTAGTTTTAATATTTTACAGAATAAGATAAAAATGTAAATACCTTTAAATTCGATTCTATTGTAGTATGAGCTGAAAGTAATACTCTTCTAAAAAAAACTCCCAGCCGGATTTGAACCAGCGACCTATGGATTACAGAAATTATATACCACTAGAGTGTACCGCTCTACCAACTGAGCTCTTACAACGATTGACTAAAAAGTCGACAAGTCCGCAACCTATTATACCAGTTTTAATTTTTTTGATTTTCTGATGATTCTGGCCAGGATTCTAGAAACAAAATATGAAATTATTGTATTGTCACGGGTCCTTTACAAGTACACAAAGTTTCAAGTCGATCCAATGATTCCTAAGTGGGTGAAAATCGTGTTCAAAAATTCCGTTACATAGATACAAAGACACTTTTTTTTTTAATTTTCTGATGATTCTGGCCAGGATTTTAGAACCAAATATGAAATTATTGTATTGTCACGGGTCCTTTACAAGTATGCAAAGTTTCAAGTCGATCCAATGTTTCTAAGTGGGTGAAAATCGTGTTCAAAAATTCCGTTACATAGATACAAAGACACTTTTTTTATTTTCTGATGATTCTGGCCAGGATTTTAGAAAAAAATATGAAATTATTATATTGTCACGGGTCCTTTACAAGTATACAAAGTTTCAAGTCGATCCAATGTTTCTAAGTGGGTGAAAATCGTGTTAAAAATTCCGTTACATAGATACAAAGACACTTTTTTTTGATTTTCTGATGATTCTGGCCATGATTTTAGAAACAAAATATGAAAGTATTATATTGTCACGGGTCTTTTACAAGTATGCAAAGTTTCAAGTCGATCCAATGATTTTAAGTGGGTGAAAATCGCGTTAAAAGATTCAGTTACATAGGTACAGGTCAAGCTAATATAAAGCGTGTAAAAATAGTTAAAGGCGATACGAAGTTCACCGGGTCATCTAGTTTACACGAGTATATATATATATATATATATATATATATATATATATATATATATATATATATTTACTTCAAGTTGCAGCTTGTTACATGCACCCATTCATTCATTCATTCATTCATTCATTCATTCATTCATTCATTCATTCATTCATTCATTCATTCTCATGTAAGTGTATCCTTCCTTCGTGTATTTAGCCTTCTTTCTTTTTGGTATCCATTTCTCCTTATCTCTTCACTAGACTTACCTATATATTCCATAAGGTCGATATGTTCATTCCATTTAGTTTCACGATTAATTATCAAATAGGCCTAGTTGACGAGCATAATGTAAAATTTAAAATTTAAAATAAAATACAGATACGAAAAAAAATATTTAAAATATATGCCTAATTTAAAAATGGTCTCCTGTAGCTAAATTAAGATGTTTCGTGATTGTTAAAAGGAAGAGACCCATGGTATCTTTACCTTGCCGTGGTATGAGTGCTTGCGTCCTTAAATGACCCCGAGTGCTATGCCGGCGGTAGCATTACAGGTCAAAGGCAATGAACTAGGCAAAAAAAGTAGGCCTACCTTGGTCGAAAGAGTGAAGATATTTCACCGTAAAAATACAGCCGTCAAGAAACATTTTTCGGAGGTAAAATAGTCCCCCATTCGGTTATCCGGTCGGTAACCATACTCCAACCACTGAATCTCCGGCCCTGACGTTTTCACGACAGTGTTGCCGATATGGATATTCAGTGGGAGAGGTCGTATGCGGTTAGCAGAAATACAGCTGACAACATCTCAGCAATTTCAAACCTTACTAGCGCGCTATAGCTGCGTCAAGAGCAGTGATTGGTTGTGACAGACATCTACTCCCAATCAACTATTTCCTTATCGGCAATAGAGGGCGAGTTTCTCTCTTTACCCCCCCCCCAGTACAACCTAACTTCAGGGCCGTTGATCCAGTAGCTGGAGTTTACTTCAGAGAATCCATGCCAAATGCTAAAACATAGGATAACATTAACCTTGAGGGAAATAGATTGACATACAAAGAATGATTGGAAAACATTAGTTCAGGATACGGATATACGGAGATCTTATGTCCGGGCGGGCATAAACCTACAGGTTTGATAGGATGTAGCAGGGGTACTTCCTATAATTAAAATTTATTTGGGACCACACAATAAGCTGTTGTTATACAGTGGTTAACGATAACTCTAGGGTTGGCAGGTACATGTAGGCTACCTAGCGAAGCGAAACTAATGTTTATTATAAAAGTGTAAATTTGATTGACGTGTTGAATATGGTCAGATTTGCAAAACAATAAATTTTGTTAAAAGGAATACTTGAGCCAATTTTAAAACTTCCTTGAGAAATGAATATAAAAGGCCAAGAAATTGTATTGTTAACACTGTGTGGCCAGTAGCTCCCATACGAGTACATAGAGAGAGTCAGTTGTTCTCATACGATCACAGAATGTGGCCAGTAGCTCCTATATGAGTACATACAGAGAGGAGCCAGTAGCTCCCTTACTAAAACAGAGTGGGCTAGTTTATCATATTACGAGTATTCAGAGGAGCCTGTTGCTCCCATATTATTACCTAAAAGTGTGAATCAATCTATCGTACGTAAAATATACTAGGGAAGTCTAGATTTTCTCAAGTAGTTTATAAGATATTATTAATTTGTTTTGTATTGTGTTGTTCATAAGAGGTTAACAAAATAAACCCTTTTTTAATTAATTACACAACTCATTGTTACTGATTATCGAATTCCTTGTCCTTCACATCTGTAGAACCAAGAAATAAGCTTAATCTAAAACACGCCCTGAAGAGACCCTCGCACATTACTTAAGCTTGCTGCAAGGGCCATTGAGTTAGTTAAAACTAAGGGATAGTCAAGAGTTACTAAATTACAAATAACAGGCTCATAGTTCCTTTAGAACATCTCCAACCTTTATGATCAAAACTAAACAGATGGAAAAACATCGAGTATTTTAATAATAATAATAATAATAATAATAATAATAATAATAATAATAATAATAATAATAATAATAATAATAATAATAATAGCTTTATTTTACCTGGCGTGAGTCAGATAATTAATTTTAAATATATAGACTATTTCGGGAGCAAGATGATCTTGAACTTTGAAGAAAGTGGACTACTCGTATTCCAACCAAAGAGAGCTGGCCAAGTTGCTGAACAAAGAGTTCGCACATCGTATTTTGAGATGACTTTGTTTGATCCTGTAGTCCCTATCAACTCGCTCAATAAATGCATGTTTAAAATAATATGTTGTAGAGATTATTGAGGGAAATAAATTATACACAATTACATTTTATGGGTAGGTTTACAATAAATGAGAGCAAACACCCAGATTCAGTTCTGCCAATAATTTATTCAGAAGCCTGTATTGTTAATTGACTCTTCCTATCGTAGCACAAAAAAGAGGCTATTGCCTATAGGCTACATCCAACACGATATTTGGATCCAAATCTCAAATACTTTATGTACAGACCTCTATAGTCTGATTAGAGGCACAGTGTAAGGTCTACACGTCATTGTAGGCCTATTTGGCTGCGGAGAATTGAAAGATGGAGACATTTTCAGGTAGGTTCTATTAACCCAATTTTGCATATTAAATAAAAATTTCTTTGCCACCGAATCCTGTTGTTTGTTCTAATTCCTGAAAAAAATGTAGGCCTACTCTAATCTGTGAAAGACCAACCTAAGAGCTAATCTACCGTAATTTAAGTACTCTAACCTAAGAAAGAATTCACGCTGATTTTATAAAAAAAAAGTAAAGGTAAAATGATCCCACTACAGGCCTCAGAAGGCCCTTGTGGTAGTGGGAGGTTAAGCTCCCACTTTTTCTGGACAATCGGCACTTGATGTCAGCCCTGCGTGACGGAAGCTTTACCCCCAGAACAAGCGTCTTGTACTAATTTCTGTTAGAGGCTGAGTCGACCCCAGGGACATAGTGCCGCCAGAAGGTTTGGGTCAGTTTAAAAATCCTTACCCACCGGGACTTTAGTGTTAGTTAATTAGTGTAGATCTATGTTGGTTGCACTGGAACACAGAATATTTGTTAAAGTCAATATGGCTGTCACGTCTTCATATAGCCTAGTTCAATTTCGTGAACAAATATATTCATACAGGCCTAATCGTTAGAAAACATGTAAAAATAATTGAAAATAGTGGGAAATAATATGAAAAATGAAACCTTAAGAATACAATTTGACAGGAGTTTATGAAGGAATTAAAAATGTCGCGTCCAGGTTCTGAAGTTTAGCAGCTCAGCCTACATTTAAATTAGATCTAATGTAAAAAAATAAAATCATTCAAAATGAGTTAAGTGATTGGAATTACATTTAAAGAAAAGAAGATATGTAACTTAAATTTGTGTGTACAATAATCTCAAGGTAATTATATTAAGAAGAACAAAACTTTATGAATCAGTCTCTGTCTTAGATTTAGGCTGTAAAGAACAACAAATAAAATATTATATTCTCATACACCTTCAATTTGTTTTAACTTGAATCAGTTTGAAGAAAATAACATTAAATATAGTGCATATCCTAAGCATAAGCATTTAATTTACAGTTTCATGTACCTGAAGTTCTGAAATATGAAATTGGAAAGTTGTATAAGTAGTTGAAATTAAGACATCGCCAGCCAAGCATTGAGTGAAGAGGTCTTTTCATCAGAATTTCTCTTTAACGTTGAGAAACACAAAAACACTTCATTCCAGCACTACTTCATTAACGATATATCAAAGCTTCTCCTTAAATGTCGCTCTTCCCGATTTAATGAGTTCTGCAAGGAATTGAATGAAAGGAGAAAGGTCAGTTTTGAGGTTTAATTGCTCTTAACAAGTGGTCAACCGGCAATGGTGGCACCTCCAGGCTCCATTTCTCACACCCAGAATTTAAATCCTTTTTTATGTATGGTTTTCTAAATTCTAAATTCGTATCCAATCAGCTTAAACTGGAAAAGAGGTCCTTTTCTTTTCTTCTTATTTTTTTATTAGGAATATTCCAAAATACAGTGTTTCTCCTTCAACCCAAAGTGATTTGTTGCCAGAGATTCCTGTCTAAAGCATCTTCTTCCCTCAAATCTCTAGCTTCCATACTTCACCTCATTCCATCTATCCAACATTATCTAGGTCTGTCTCGTCCACTTCTTCCATTAACTTTCCAATCAAGTACCTTCTTTGGTATTCTATCTTCTTCCGTTCTTATGAGGTGTCCATACCATTTCAAACGTTTTTATTATATTTTTTAATGTTTTTTTTAACTTGCTTAATTTCTTTTATTGTGCTGTTTCTGATTTTATATCCCTTCTTGAAATTCTTGTCGATCGCCTCCAAAAATCCATTTCACTGATATCAGCTTATTGGCTTGTTTTCTACTTACTGTCCAGGTTTCGGACCCATATAATAAAATGCTTTGCAAAAGAACTTGAAATAGGCCTATGTTTTCTTCGTTCTGTAGGCTGTATTCTTTTTCTTTTCCAAAGCACTGAGATCAACATACCAATGATTCGTCTTCCATCAGTTATTCTTGTTTCAATTACTGCAGTTGAATACTCATTTTTATCTAAAATAGATCCTATTTAAAATGTTTGACATTACCTATTCTTCCTGAATTACATTTTAGCTGATCTGTTGTATCAAATGAAAAAAAATTGTTTTATTACCCATAATGTATCTGTAATCCCCATTTTTTTTTATTCTATCTCTAATTTCCTTAACATGAAAGATGCATCATCTGGATCCTGAGCAATCAACACCTGATCATCAAAATAGAAAATGTGGAGGTAATAATTATCTTGTATTTGAATTCCAATATACGAATATTTGCAGTGACTTTATAAATTTTTTGTACAATTGTCACTATATAGGCCTATATAACAACCGTTTTGAGATATTAGCAATTGATATATAACTAAGTGCATGTATAGGCTACATCTCAAATTTTGTCTCAAGTAAAATCTCATGAAGTGGCACTATCGAACCCGTAGGTTAATGGCCGCGCAGACATAAGGTCTCCTGAGCTAATGTTTTCCAATCATCCCCTGTATAATCTACTTCCCTCAATTTGTGGTTAATGTTATTCTCCCATCTCATTCTTGGTCTACTAATGGGATTTTTCCCCTCTTTTTTTCTATAAGATACTTCCATCCCACTTCTTTCATTCCTTATTCGTGCCATATGTCCTGCTCATCGCAGTTTGCTTTATTTAACTGATCTTATTATATCTGGTTTGCTATAAATCTCATGTAGCTCACTGTTAGATAATATTATCCATTCGCCTGTTTGATCATCGCTCTTTGATCCAAACGTTTTAATAAGAACCCTATGTCAGACTGCCAAACTTTACCATCTTTCAAAAACAAATTGAAAATAAAATTATCAACAGAAACATCTCATTAATATATTTTTAACAATTAATAATTTGTTTTTTTCATTATTTAGTAAAAATAGTATTGATATTTGTCAATAATTTACCTAATGTCTTATATAAGCGTTAGATGAATTCATTAGTGTTCATTGCTTTCTTTTTATGATTTCTCGTTCAGTAGGTCTGTATTCTTTTCTTCTTTTAGAATACAGACCTACTGAACGAGAATACACCCGCAGACCTAAATCCGTTGTACAACTTATACAACAGCATCAGTGCCAGTTAAAATGCAGAAGATGGAAATATTGTTTTTGAATGGCCTCCATATTGGAACTACTTGATGAAGTTTAATAATTTAGTTCAGGACAACTGATTTATCTGGTACCCATTTTGTATTTTGTATTTACATAACCTCAACGGTGCTTTAAAATGAACTTTAAAAGTGTTAATTATCATTTGATATGGAACCTGTAAGCTAAACATAACGGTATTAATAATGTAGGAAACTAGCGTACCCGGCAGACGTTGTCTTCTGTTGTAGCTGAAGAAGTGTGATGATGATGTCACATAGTCATGAACATTAGAATTGTACCCTCCTTTGCAGATAAGTTAAGAACCGTCATTTAACAATTATATTAGAGTGAAAAAAAAAGATAAATTGATGAGAGTGAGTCAAAACAGTTTTATTTATTTATTTTTTCCCCAGCTAGATTTCATTTCTGACCCACTGTGCACCGGTCCCATACTTGCCGACATTCCATGAGAAAAATGTCTTCCCCCATAGAGACTCGAACCAGCGTAAGTCCCGTAGTTCTGCGCCAAGACTTTCTTGCCTTAACCACTCGGCTACGGCGCGAGACTCTTGGTATCAATGAAAGACAAAAATGGTTATTGTGAGTTATCCGTAAGATAAGGGACTCTTGGTATCAAAGAAAGACAAAAATGGTTTTTGTGAGTTATCTGTAAGAAATAAACATATGCTGTCGCGGACTTTTTTGTAGAGCTTTTTGAGATATTCAATTCTGTGTACATTAATTTTGTGTATTACTTATGGTTTAGGCAGCGTAAGCCATTTAAGCGTCCAAAGAGCTACTTTTTTTTAACGTTTTCCACTACAAAGGGCGATTTTTAAGGGTGTAGGAGTTGAGTATCACAACTCTCTTATAGCCTATGTTCATCCCGGGAATCTCCTGAACATTTTGCAAAAACCCCATCACAATCGGATCAACGGTATTGGCCGCGCATAAAGTACGAACAAACAAACATACAAACAAACAAACAATTTTTATATATAAGATTAAATAAGATGATTTCCCAAATAAAGAGGATCTGGATAGTGTGGAATGAAAATAGAGTTGCTGAAGCGCTTGTGTGTTTTAGGACATGTACCCCGCCATAACAAGCGGCGCCATGAATGCAAATACACTTGTAACTGTTAATCCGTCTTAAAATTAAGATCGTAGCCTATACCTTTTAACCAATTACTATAGGCAACAAACATTTTTCTTTAATTACTTTCCGTTTTACATAAAATTCTTCTTCTTACCGTCACTCCTTTTCTAGGGCTTAATTTCCTCCCATGACAATCGATTTCGGTGGACTAGTGATTGCTTTGTTCGCCTATGGTTCCGAGATTTGCAGATGAAATCCGGCTTGGGTGGATGAATAAAAGTTCTCGGTATGGCTTCCTTCCAAAGGGGCGTAAAACAATGGGCTCTGTGACGTAGATTTACGTTTCACTTTTCCACAACTTTAATCATACAATTATTTCATGTTAATTTCTTCTCTACTGTGGAACATCTTTGAACTATGATTCAAACAAGCAACATTGAAATGCATATTATATTAGGCCTATTATTAGGCCCTACTATTATTGTTATCATTATTATTATTATCGCCATTATTATTATGATTATCGTAATTATTATAACTATTAACACCATTATCATTAGTATTATCGATCTTATAACCACAGCAAGTTATTGGAGCATGTGATCTCTATGGTCCTTACCCATTGATTAGAAGGTCGTCTTATATATCTTCTAACACTTTTTTTTAATGGGATAGTTTTAATTTTAATTTTCTTCTTTATAAATTACTTTTATATCTTTAAGTTATAAACTGAAAATAACAAATCTTGTCTTACGAACTATGTAACACGGATTTGTCGTGGGATTCTTGATCATTCCATCCTTTTATCATTAAGTTATTATTATTATTGTTATTATTATATGTGTACATTATTTATTATTATTATTATTATTATTATTATTATTATTATTATTATTATTATTATATCAAACCCGGCCGTGATCGATGGATTTTTTAGGATGGAAAAATCCAAGGAGCAAGTCCTCCGGGAGGGACTTTAAGCCGTGGGTCCCGAGTCTGAAGATTTTCAGGCTCGTAAAAAATCCTTAAGCCTGAATGAAAAGGCCTCTAAGCAAAATTTACCGAATTTTCCCGTCCTAGTACTACCTTGGTTTCCTAGATGTCACTATGAGGCGGAACGCTGACCACGGACCACTCAAAATGACATATATATGAAAACAAGTGTAACTAAATTAGTATGGTTCAAATACTTCCCTGTAGGGGGAGAGCGCCTAAATCTCTGCAAAGGGAAAACATAGGCTTACAATACAATACAATACAATTATTATTATTATTATTATTATTATTATTATTATTATATGTGTACATTATTTATTATTATTATTATGTGAATATTATTACCTATTATTATTTATTATTATTAATATTATTATTATTATTATTATATTTTATTCAATACCCTAGGTTGTCGTTTTGACATATCTGGTATGCTCTCCTGACAATGGTGTAATTGTAACTCACTTCTGAATTTGGGTCGCCTAGAAGGCAGAGTTACATTACGCCGTTGATATGATGGGTGATAAATGATAATAATAATAATAATAATAAATTGGTAAGAGGCACTCGAAAGAGCATTAAGTTATAAGTTTATGATTTGTCTTTTATGAGTTCGTTCAGTGATCCTGTCCATATTCTGCATTGTTTGTAATGGTATCGCTCACACTTTTGGTCGCATATCTTGCATTCACACGAATCACTCGGATGGTGGAATTTTGTATTTTTGCACATTTTGTGATGATATCCGTGTGTTGCTAAACCTATGATTCTGTGCCTTTGTGGTTGGTTACTTCCAGTCCACTCTCTGTTTACCATGGCATCTGAGGCGTAGAAATCTTCGTCGATCTCTTTTTCTCTCTGTTTCTTTTTTTCGATGACTTTCTTATATGGCTCCGTTGCTGGCAGTAGTATCCTTTGCCTCAGGTCCTCTAGGAAGAAGGTTTCTCTGGCTAGCATATAGGCCATTCTGTTTGGTGTGTATTTGCTTGCACCTAATGCCTTTTTGATGAATCTTGGTTTTACTTTTTCTAACCTCTCCAAATCGCTGGTCGATAGTTTCTCCCATATCAGTTCTATCCCGTAGGTGACGATCGGGGTGATCACTGATGCGAATAATTTCATGGCTGTGACTAATTTTAACGATGTGATGTCTTTGATACTGCACATAGCTCTTATAGCTGCTGCTGCTCTCTCCTGCACATGTGCGCTGAAAGACTTTGTTGTTGGCTGCAGTGTTATGCCTAAATATCTGAATTTGTTGACCATTCTTATCGGTTCTTCTCCTAGTTTTAGATTATCACTTGCCGCTGTTCTTCCTCCTTTCTTGAAAACCATTTGTACGGTCTTGTTGCGGTTTATCTTGAACTCATTTTCCATAGCCCATCGTTGTATCCCATCTACGCCTTTTTGCAATTCTTCTTTGTTTTCTGCCCCAATGGCCATGTCGTCCGCATACATTACCAGCGTGGTCCCGTTTGTTGCTTTCCCAATGTCAGCCGTCATTATGTTAAATAGTAGCGGGCTGATGGGGTCTCCTTGTAGTATCCCATTAGTTTGCATAACCTCGTCTGATGCCGCAACCTCATCTGTTATTTGTAACCAGTTTCGCCTCATTATGTCGTGTACTATTCCAACAATGGGGTGCTCGTTTCCAATCATGTCCCTCATCTTCGTGAGTAGTTTTGTTCTGTTTATGTAATCGAACGCTTTTTCATAATCTATGAAGACCACGTAGTATTTTCCTTTCGGTCTGTTGAGGGCTGCTTCTATCTCATATAATAATGCGGATGCTGCTTGCAGAGTGGATTTTCCTTTCCTAAATCCGAATTGGTTATCTGGGATGTTTAATTTTGTGATGTCCATCAATCTGTTTGTAAGTATCTTCATAAAGATTTTGAACAGGGTGTTCTCCAGTACAACGCCTCTGTATGAGTTCATGTCTCCCGTGTTTCCTTTACCTTTATACAGCATTTTCAGGGTAGCCCTTCTCCATTGTTCTGGTATGGTTCTCGTCTCTAGGCATTTGTTAAACTCTTCTTTCCATATTGATATTAGCACGTCAGCTGATGCCTTTAGGTGTTCGTATGCTACTTGATCCGGTCCTGTGGCTTTTTTTTATTTTTGCTTCTTTCACGCATTTGTTTATTTCATCCTCTGTGATTTCCATTTCCAGATTCAGGGCTCTTGGGTTCCTGGTAGTATTGGCTTCGTAAGCTTCTGTTCTGTTTCCTTCATTCAGTATTTTTGTGAAGTGGTTTTCCCAATCATCTATCGGTATTTCTTTCATCAGTCCTCTGGGTTTCCTCCTTAAGACCAGGAAAGGGTCCTTTTCTGCTTCTTCGGTTAGCTGTTGGGCTTTCATTTCTATGTAATGGGTTTTCTTATATTTTATTATGTTTTTGTACTCTTTTCTTTTCTGGGCGTATCGTTCCAGGTCTACTTGATTTTTGGATTCCTTTGCTTTGTTTAGTGATTTTAGTGTTTCCTTCCGTTCTGTGTAGCACATCCTGTCGAACCACGGTTGTGCTCTTCTTTTTGATGTTGGTTGACAGGCGTTCTTTATAAGGTTGTTAGTGATGTCTAGTGCTTTGTCCAATTGGCCTTCCTATATTCTCGTTTTAGCTTTATCTACGTTCTCTGTGTTTTTTCGTATTTGTTCTACATCTAGTTTTCTTGATATCCTGTATTTAGGGGTTTCCTTGTTTGGTCTATTTCTGGCCTTTGTCTTTTCCAGTCTTGTTGCTATCGGTACGTGTTTCCTGATGGGTGCTAAGTTTGATGACCATAGCCCCTTTTGTTCTATTAATCTTAGATCTTTTCCCTTATATAGCAGTAAATCGATAGCGCTTGTTCCATAAATGATAATGAAGGGGAGAAGAGTTCTTAACCTAAACTTAATCTAAATTCCAGACCATGGGAAACCACAGGAATAATGCCATTCATTTGATCAAAGATTGCTGTAGGTGACGGATAATTTTAAAAGCACAATAGCCTATTTGTACTAGCGTTCCCCTCCCAGTCAAATAACACAATAAGTTACAAGGAACGTATGAAATGCGAATATAGTAAGAGAAAATAGAGAACTGACAGCACATTCTTAGTATATTTTCCGCATGCGGATTTAACTTGGGCGAGTAGGCTAATAGTCTTGATTAGGTCTCATTTATTAATGGATTTAAATCCATCTGGGGATTTTTCAGTGCATTAAAACCTTGAGTAGTAGGTTTCCTTTCGGAGGGAAAGTAGGCTGATTTCATATCATGGATTTACAGTAGGCCTACGTTACATGAAAAAAATAAATAAAGAAAGGTCTGAAGCCTGAAATAACATTTCTTTGGTTAAAATTTGTCGACCATTCTGAATTACGACGCTAATAACCTTCAATTACACTGATCAACATGATTTTTGTCTCAAGAGTACCAATAGCTGTACATAATGCAGTTTTTATCGTGTTTTTAAATATGTATTCGGAATTTCTCCATCACCCACTGTTTTTTTATTTCAATTTCAATTAATGGATTTAAATAATTATTTATTTAATAAACCTAGATTTCTTCCCGGAAAATCTTGGTGCAGTGAGCGATGAGTACGGGGAACACTTTCATCAGGATATTTCAGCTATGGAAAAGAGATATCAAGGCAAATGGAATCCTAATATGCTGGCCGATTATTGTTGGACCATCAAGAAGGATGCTCCATACGCGAAATATAGCAGAAAAGCGTCATTTCTTACTTCCTATGTGAGTCCGAATGTTCGAATATTGTGTAGTTACGAATGTAGAAAATATTAAAGTGTTTGAAATTATAAATAGGCCTACCTGTCTCTCGGAAACCTTATGTAATGGAGAAAACCCGATAGGCCTATCATATTCGAATTCAGGAGAAAAAAATAACATCAGAATCACATATTTTTCTTTCCGAGACAAAAAAAAAATCTTTTTTGTTGCTGAGTGTAATCTCTTTAACATTTAAATTGGAAATTTATCCTAGCCTATAAGATACATTGACTTCATTTATGCATATTTAATATTGTTTATATAACAATATAAAAACAAATGAGTAGAAATTTCTTAAATTTGTGTAAAATTACACGATAATATACATACAATAACTAGCGTACCCGGCAGAAGTGCCGAACGTTCAAATCTCGTAACATGGCTGAACGATAAAAATATAAGTTATTTTATTTACCGTAAAATTCGATAATTAAGTCGTAATTAGATATTATTATAGGCGTATAAGTTCGCAAGAAAACCTCTTACAGCCATCTGTTGAAGCGTGCATGATGACGTTACATTGTTTTCGCGCGGAATATGTCCATCTACTTATCCCAATCTTCTTGGAATAAATGAGCTAAAAGACAAAAATGGTTATTATGAATTATCCGTAAGAGAAAACGTCATGCCCCAACGTTTGCTTGCCTGCTATTAGCGGGTTCAGAAAATACTTTCTCGATATTCGAATTATCGATAAACAATATACTAAATGGCATTTAAACATTCTTTTGAACTCTGGACCTATGTCCTACATTAATTAGAGTTAAGAATTAAGAAAACAGTATTAGTTTTATTTTAGTATAGGCTATATCTAAAACTCATAGCCTATTTTATAGTGGTATATAGCCTACTATTGGTTTTAATCATTAACAATAAGCTGATGACTTATAGGCTATGGAAAGGTCCTACACGTTCTTGTGTGGTCAAAAATATATGTAGAGCATATGTGGTCCAGAGTTCAAAACCATCTCTTTAGATCTATACGACGTGTCCCAATGGCATAGGAAACATAACATACATATAAGAATTCAAGTAAGGAAAAGAAGAAAACATATGAAAATATTTGCGATAACGTATTATATAATTAATTTATATCTAATGTAAATAGGCCTATTATAATTCAGAGCATTTTAACATATGGTGCTGAAGTTTGATACATTCCTATCATGGAAATATAGATAATTTTAAGTAAGAAATGGATGTTTTAAGAAGAATAGCTGGAAAATCTAGAAGGGATAGAATACGAAATAATGAAAAACGCACTGTAGAACACAGAAGATAGCAAACCTTCCTTCCTGGAAAGCGATCTGAATTGTATAATAGGCAAACAGGACAAAAAAACTCAAGCGGTTACTGACTTTCTTGTGGAATACGGGCTAATCCTGTTAAACCAGGAGAAAGATTGCACATGTATAGCACCAAACGGGAGGAGCACAATCGACCAGTTCTTCACGAACAGTCGAGGTGATGCTCAGGTGAAAGTGGGAAAAGTCACAATTAGGAAACACTTCCCAATTAACAAAAATCCATGCCAGTGCAGGAACACAAGAACCAGTAGGCAAATGCTTCAAACCGTCAATTTCAAGGTACATAGCCGAAGAAAGGTGGGAAACAAACAAAGCAGAGCTACCAAAAATAGTGGACGTGATGAGACAGGGGAACTTAGACGAGGCAACTGCAGCTCTGAATGACATAATCACACACTCCACCAGAGAACTACCCAGACCGAAACGCACCGCGAAACCATGGTTCCACGAATAAATTCATTGTTACATTATGAGGCAGAGGACACTACAACTCCCCCACGCTGTTAGGGAACACGGAGGTGAAGCACTGACAGAGTACGCCATAGAGCGTAGGAAATACAAGTGCTTACTGAAGCAAAATAAATTAATATACGACCTCCTCGTAGAACATGAATTAATTGCTAAGGCGGAAATGAAACCTTACAAAATCCTAAGGTCCTCGAAGAAAAAAAATCGAGCCCCCTCGTAATCATGGAGCGATGGGAACTGCACATCAGCAATCTCCTGGGAGAAAGGGACAAAATGTCCAACTCCTTCTTGCTACATCTGGAAAGCAATCAAACCTCGACCCCCATCATAAGAGAAGAAGTCACTCAACTAATCATGAACGGAAATAAAAACAAAGCGGCCGATCCGGATGGAATATATACTGAACACCTGAAAGACATAGTTCGAGACCTGGCGGAACCGCTAACGTGCCTTTTCAGAGAATGTTTCAAGGAGAATTCAATCTCAAAACAGTGGAGGAGCACACTGATAACTGTGCTTTACAAAGGCAGTGGCACATAGGACGATCCAAATTCATATAGGGGAACAGCCCTGGAGAACGTGATGTTTAAACTCTTCACTAGACTTCTATTAAGGCGAATTGAACCAAGATTACGTGCTATCATACCAATGAATCAATATGGCTTCACCCCGGGCAGATCAACGCTGCGCGCTGTACAAGAAATTATACAAGAAATAACCCACCACCTCTCTGTACGCAACCTTCATAGACTACGCTAAAGCCTTCGATAGCATCAACAGGGATATACTCATTCAAAAGCTAGAGAGCATACTAGATAGGTCTAGCAATGAGCTACAAATAATCGTGTCAGTCCTAACCGCAAACTTTGTGGCTATACACGACGGCATAACTACGTCGAAAGACATCATCCAGACAAGATGGGTACTACAAGGAGACCCGTTGAGCTCGATACTCTTTAACGTCATGACGGCGAACATCGGTCAGGTGATAGATACAAGGAACGTCAAACTCCTTATGTACGCAGATGACATAGCCATCCTCTCTAGGAGCCTAGAAGACCTGAAAGCAGCCAGGGAGAAGATCGGGAAATGGGCGCTAGAAAATTCAATGGTAATAAACAGCTCAAAGACCAAAGCAATGAAATTTAGGAGAGGAGGAAGACTATCAAAGAAATATCACCTCACATGCGGCGGATCAACTCTAGAATCCGTTAGCAGTTTCAAATACCTAGGAATAACATTACAGAACACTGGAACAGTATTCTCGATGCATATAAAAGAGCGTGCTACTGCTGCGACAAAAGCTATTTATGACATCCCAAAGCTACAAAACTTATCCCTACCAACTGTCATAGAGTTATTCAACCTCAAAGCTATGCCGGCTGCCACATATGGAATCCAGCTAATATAGACCTATCTAACGGTAAAAAATCTCATGAAGCTTGAAAGCATAAAAGCCAGATTCCTAAAGCGGGCTCTCTCAATTTCAAGATTCACAAGACATAGCTATGCCTACATAATAGCAAAGGAGTCTTACTTCATAGAAGACATCAGAAAATACTTCGGACAACCAGAGACGCAGGCATACAAAACAGTAATCGAGGAGAGACAGAGAAAAGCCAGGGAGATTCTGAACGAAATCATGGAAATGGAAGCGTTAAACACAGACGAATGGAAAGGACAACATTTTTGACTTCGCCACTTGTACACACGTTTCGCCGCCCACGGCTTCCATGGGAAAATATGTCACAAACAAAGATACCATCAACCCGAGAAAGACTGCGTCTGCAAACTCTAACAAACCGTGCCCCAAGTAACACTTAGTGAAGTGCGAAAAAATAATTCAAACTCTAAACCAATTAATAGCAGAATGGTGAAAATATATCATATGTAGGCCTACTGTAGACATTGTGTTTAATAAAAGTAAGTTATATATTTATACATAGGCCCTAATGAAAAAAGGAAATCATGGGTATGCAAGAGAAACCGGACATCATAGACATTAGGCTATACAAAAGAAAAGATTATCGTAGTATGGCCAAGTCAAAAGAATGCCAGAGCAAAGATTGCCTAAACTCATAATGGAATGTATCTCAATATAAAGGAAAAAGAAAGGAAGACAAAAGAAAACCTGGATAGAGGATGTGCAAGCGGTTATGATTGTCAGAGGATTGGAGGAAGATCAATGGATGCACAGAGAAGAATAGCGTTTGGTTCCCGGATGACGGCGGCAGCTGTCATGATACCGGATGATGATGATAATATTATATCATATGTTTATGGGCCCTAACATATTTTAAGTAACGTGTTTTCGTAAAATTGAAGTTACAGTTGTTCTAAGCCTATGCATTTGAGAAAGGATTAAGAATGGATGCCACATGAATGTAAAATAAGAATATTTCCCATAAACTGTGTTAACGAATTTGTAATACAATAGTATAGGCAATAGGTATGTTCGACCTTTAAACTCTTACATGATCTGAGTTCAGACCGGCGTGAGCCAGGTTGGTTTCTATCTATTAAGTTTTATTATACTTTAGTACGAAAGGACCAAGTATGAAAAATAATTTTTAATTATTGAATATTATTAACTTACAATGCGAGGTTGGGAAGAGTTTTTACAGAAGTGAGGAAATTATTAAAAACCGAGCGATAGCGAGGTTTTTAATTTCCGAGATTCTGTAAAACACTTCACAAACGTGCGTTAGGCCTATAGCCTACATTATTTTTTGCACGATGGTGTTTTCAAAATAATAAACAATAGTGAAATAATAAGATCTTTGTTGTAAATATTTGCGTTCATTATAAACAATGGACTATTGTTAATTGTCTGGCCAATGTTTAGGCTATAGCCCTACAGTAAATTCTGAAAATAATTATTTAAGACTGCAGCAGGTCGTGATACCAATCAGGAATAAAATGGCGGCAAGTACGAATTTATTGTTTTATATTGTTTCAAATAAAGTTCAGTTCATTTCAAATGCTGTGATTTGTTTCGTATAATGTATAGCCTATTTACACTACCTTTTGGATATATTTTTGAATATAGGCCTACATTGTAGATACTATACATATTAGGCTATACATAAGGGCAATGGTTTTACTTCCCGCACTAGGTAGGTAATTTGTAATATTACAGTATAGTTATTTTGTTATTTATATGTTGGCAACCCCGAAATTTAGGAAATTGAGCTTTCAATCACGGTCGCCATTGCTGTAAGTAGGCTACTAGAGAACACACTTTCGTGTAGAAAAGCTTGTTACCTATTATGTAGACACTAGTTGATGGTACGTGATCTTAGATAAATCAATTATTATTTAAGACCAATCTGCGAACTCACTCGAAGAATTTTGAGATTAGTGACGATCACACATAAGAATGAATTTCTAGTCGACTAGTGCTAGGGGGTAACATTTCTAGAGAGTTAATAGTAAGGGAGACACTGGAATTGGTTATGAGCCAAAGAGGAGTGTATGAGAGCACTTTAGCAAGTCAAGAGTTTAGACCACGAGCCAGCTTAATGTCTGCCCAGATGTCCGTTATACCTCAATGCAAGTGTCATCTTTCCTTTAATTACAATCAAATAAAATAACATGTTACAACCAAAACTATCAATAGTAGGCTATATTAAGATGAGAGGTTGGGAAGTGGTTTTTACATAATCGAGGAAAAATGTTTAAAAACCGAGTGATAGCGAGGTTTTTAATTTCCGAGATTCTATAAAACATTTCATAAACGTGCGTTGTAGGTACATTATTCTTTGCACGATGGCGTTTTCAAAATAATAAACAATAGTAAAATAATATCTTTGTTGGAAATATTTGCGTTTATTATAAACAATTGACATAAATTAACAGTGTGGACAATGTTTATTAGTTGAAACAACAGGAGGCCTTGAGAACAATTATTGATAACATGGCCGCAAATACGTATTTATTGTTTTATTTAGTTTCAAATAAAGTTCAATTAATTTAAAATGCAGTGATTTGTTTCGTATAATGTATACTAACACTACCTTTTGGATATTTTCTATATATGCATTCTACGTAGGGCCTAATATACATAGTGGTTTTACTTCCCGCACGTGGGTGTAAATGTAATATTACAGTGTATTTATTTAGGTTGGCAGCCCCGAAATATAGGAACTTGAACTTTCAATAATGGTCAGCATTGCTGGTAAGTACGACAAAACGCACTATCGCCCAAAAAATAATTTTACTCCCAAAATTTACCACCAATAATATTGAGCAACAAAAAAGAAGCTTTTTTTTTTGTCTCGGAAAGAAAAATAGCCTATGTGATTCTGATAGCATTTTTCCTCCTCAATTCAAATATGATAGGGTTTTCTCCATCACGCAAGGTTTCCGAGAGACAGGAATTTTTTTTATTTCAAACACTTTAATATTTTCTACGTACATTCGTAACTACACAATATTCGAACATTCGGAATCACCTAGAGAGTAATAAATGACGATTTTATGTCATATTTTGCCTGTGGAGCATTCCTCTTAATGGTCCAACAATAATCGGCCAGCATATTAGGATATCATTTGCCTTCATATCTCTTTTCCATAGCTGAAATCTCCTGAGTTAGCTCATTTGGTTTTATTTTACAATGGACAAATGGACGAAAAAAGTTTATTAAAAAAATATTTAAATCCATTAATTGAAATTGAAATAAAAAAAACTGTGGCTGATGGAGAAATTCCGAATACATATTTGAAAACACGATAAAAAAACTGCATTAATTACAACTCGTGAGACGAAATCATGTTGACCAGCGTCATTTTACCGATGTAATAGGCATAATTAATTGTTGATATTAAAATAAAAATTCTAATAAAAATCTATGAAAAGAACTTTATTCTGGTTTACTGAATATGAATAGGATCTATCATATCGAATATTTTTTTATAAAGTCCTCAGGTTTCCGCAGGTATTTCAGATAGTGTTTGACCAACGAATCTCTGATCCCGTAATATACGCCAACTAAACACTAATTTCTTTTAAGCCTCGGTAAATCATTTCCTTCTCTGCATTCCTATCTCTCTCTCTCTCTCTCTCTCTCTCTCTCTCTCTCTCTCTCTCTCTCTCTTTTTTTTTTTTTTTTTGTCCCTCCCACTACTCAAAATGTTGAACCTTCTTGGGGGACAGACTATTCGCACTTGCAGTCCAGTGTTGTCAACCCAACATGAACACTGTAGCATGGAGTGGTTAAAGAAATATTATTAAGCAAATAATAAAAGTCAGTCAGCGTCATTAGACCTACTTAAATATAAAGAAGTAATCATTAACCTTACATGATTCAGTATGCCTTTTAAGATTCAAGACACTGTTTGGGGGAAGTTTAGCAACATCTTACTCAGAAAGTTAAGGTGGCTGCTGTTTGACGTGGTGAGAGGGAAGCTCGTGGAATGGAGTGATTACAGACGTTAACTATTCTAAGAACGACTGCAGCGCTGAAGGGGCACAAATCCATTGGTCCGACAATATTTTATGTCATCTTTATCACTTTAAGGGAGAAGAAAAGATTACGACTCTTTGAGAACAAAGTTCTTACTAACATTTTTGGACCAAATATAGATGAACAGACAAGCGAATGGAGAGGATTAGGTCTACATGATATTTAGGCCTATAGGTAGCCAGATATAATAAGAACAGTTAAGTCTCGTAGACTCCAGTGGGCAAGGCATGGTACGAATGGGGAATGAAACAGGAGCATGGAAACTACTTGTAGGAAAGCCAGAGGGAAAACACCCAGTTGGTGGAGCAAGATTGAGGTGGAAAAATAACATTAACCATGATTTGAGGGAAGTATGTTATACAGGGGATGATTGGAAAACATTAGCTCAAGATAGGTACGTATGGAGAAGTTATGTCCGCGCGCCCATGAATCTATGGGTTCGATATTTCAAGTGAGTTAACGTGTCATCTAAGGTTAATCTACCTTATTTCGTGATATTAAGGAGTAGGGCTTCATTTTGGATCATTAATTTTGAAAACAAAAATTTGAGATTTTCTATAGCCTATATTTTCGTAGTCTACCAAAACTATTTTCTGTGTAAGCTACCTACACTACAAAGAATTAGTAATTTTACATTATGTAGGCCTAGGCACAGTCTATAATCACAACATAACTAAGCCAATGCTTTAAAAGTTAAAATATCCATGGCACGATAGTCCTAGAAGGTCCTTGGCCTAACATCCGGCTGCTGGCCTCACCTCCATATGTTTTAGACGTTCATCCATCTACGTAGGTGTGATAAAACTTATGTGGTTAGCATGTCAGATCTCCAACCGTTATAACTGATTTTCTTAACCTGGAGCTACTTATTGTAGCTACCGAAATTTATCACGATGCCGAGTGGGCACCGGTCTCTTACTGGCCGAAATTCCACGAAAATGTTTCTTCCCGCTTGGGGACTCGAACCAGCGCAAGAACAAGACACCATGCCTTAAACAGCTTGGCTACGGTACAGATCTCTAATAGTTTTAGGCCTATGAAAATATGTTTTGAATTGTTACTTTTCGTTAGTTTTATATCAAAATAAGCCTAAAATTTATACAGAATATATGCCTACCCTAAACTAACGATTGGCCAATGCAAAGGTAGGCCTATAGTGATAATTGGGAAAAATAATCACTAATTATATTCTAATAAGAACAGTTAAGGGGGGTTATGGGTGAAATTTCTATTTTCTACATTTTTTGAGCTAGAAACGAGTTTTTGTACAAACATCCACTGCGTGATAATAATGATGTGTTTAAGTTTCATTCTTGTGAGGCATTTGTTTTATGAATTATTAAATATTATATTCAAAATAATTTGCATATATTATAATTAAATGGGTTCCACAGTTTTTTAGTAAAATGTCTGTTTTTTTACAAGACCCCTAAAATATTTAGAAAAACATCATGCATTGGAATTCTTATAATATGAATACAAAGGGAGAAAAAAATGTACCTCATGCGTGGAATTACAAAAAAATTAATAATTGCATGCATTTTATTTTTTATTTCTTAAAATACTACTTCAATCATGAAACCCATGTACTGCTATGTTACTCATTGTTTTTAGGACATGCAGTGAACATTTGAACCTTCTAGGATCAAATTAGTGAATTCCATCCAATTTTGAATGTACAAAAATGCAGTGAAAATAAAAGTGTGCAAAAACAATTTTAAAGATTTGCATGCAGTTTAAATACAAAATGTGTAATTTGGGCCGGGAAATCGTGTAATTTGGGCCGATGTCTTATTGGTTGTTCATGGAAATATAATTACTCGTTTACGTTTTAAGTGATTTATTTTAAAAATATAAGTAAGTGAATACATTGTAGCACTTTCTCTCTTTTAGGGATTTATAAATCTGTAGTACAGTGTGTCCTCATTTGTGTTTCTGAAAACAAGATAGGAAACATTAAAAAAATCATCGAAACACAAGAAATAAATACACGTAGATAAATAATGATCATATGTGATTTTTGAGATCACTTCTTGGAATCACAAGGTCAGATCATCACAGAAATACAATTAAAAAATTAAAAGTCGAAAATATAATAAATGATATAACCAATAATAATATAAATTAATAATAATAAATTAATAATAATAAATTAATAATGGTAATAATAATAATAACAACAATAATAATAACAGCAATAACAGTTGGCCATAGTTGAACTAACTTATTGTCGAACACTAAATTAACTGATTAATTAAAATAATCATAAGATATTATTAACGTGCATTAAACATTATAAACATTTATAATACTAAATTTAATAATGTTAGAAATAGTAGAAATAATAAGTACTAAAATAATAATAATTAGATTAGTAAAATAATCTTATGTCCGAGCGGCCATGAACCCACGGGTTCTATAGAGCCAGTGACTTAGTTGGTAGTAAATTAATTTTAATAATAAGAATAAATAAAATAAAATTATTTTAGTTATGTTAATTATTATAGTAGAAATAGTTTGATTAATAATAATAATAATAATAATAATAATAATAATAATAATAATAATAATAATAATAATTAATAATAATATTATTATTATTATTATTATTATTATTATTATTATTATTATTATTATTATTATTATTATTATTATTATTATTATTACTATTATTTCCTTCGTTGCCTCGAAACCTTGAGGGATACAATAAAACAAGTTTCAGGGGGTGAAGTACTGCTAACAGCCTTGCTAATCCCGTTGCAATCAAGTGGTAAACAAATTTGGAAATATCAAAATTTTAAAAAGCCCAAATTACACGTCGGCCCAAATTACACGGATATACCCTATATTTTGGGCCATTGTAGGCCAGAAAATGGTGGGTTTTATTTGTCCTTCCCGTCCTTTTTCGAATGTTTTGGCTTATTGTTAATTTTTTTGCCTTTTTTTAACCAGTAGGCCTATCTTATTTTACTTTCCAAAGACTTTTCACATTACAAATAATTTTGTTCCGCGAAAAACTATCGAACCCTCACAAACTATCCCATTATTTTTAACCAGCCTACTGATCACTGATTTCCATTGCGGGTTTACTGTATTTATTCTAGGTGGGAAAAATCTTTCATTCTAAATTATCCAAGAACTTTCTTTTTTGATGAACAGAGAATTCAATTTTCAAACTGTTAAATTAAAAAAATAGGGTATGAAAGAAGAAGCATTGTATGTTGCATTTCACTAGAATTTTGTGCTTTTTAAACATTTTTGTTGTATGCTATTCATTAAGAATGCAGTTGAAACTAAAATTATTTAATTTTAATTGCTCTTTTATATATATTTTTTTTAGATTTTTGGTATTTTTTAAGGATCTCTTTAAGCCTTTTTAAAGGTCTTTTTAAGTTATAGGCATTTTATAGGTCCCAGTCCTAACTTATTCATAACACTGAGCAACAAAAAATAAACTTTTTTGTCTCAGAAAGAAAAATATATGATTCTGATGGTGTTTTTTCTCCTGAATTCAAATATGATATTGGTTTTTCTCCATCACGCAAGGTTTCCGAGAGACAAGAATTTATAATTCCATACACTTTAACATTTTCTACATTCGTAACTACACAATATTCGAACATTCGGACTCACCTAGAAAGTAAGAAATGACGATTTTCTGCTATATTTTGCCTGTGGAGCATCCCTCTTGATGGTCCAACAATAATCGGCCAGCATATTAGGATTCCATTTGCCTTGATATCTCTCTTCCATAGCTGAAATCTCCTGAGTTAGCTCATTTGGTTTCATTTTACAATGGACAAATGGACGAAAAAACCTTTATTAAAAAATTATTATTTAAATACATTAATTGAAATGGAAATAAACTGTGGCTGATAAAATAATTCCGATTAAAAATTTGAAAACATGATAAAAAACTGCATTAAGTACAACTATTGGTACTCATAAGACAAAAATCATGTTGACCAGTGTAATATAGGCCTACCTGTTCTGTTTTACTGTTCATTTTACGGAAAAAGATTCTCTTCCTACAGTCCTTAGGCTTCTCTCTGCCCAATTGTTAAGTTATCTATAGGCCTAGTCAGAGTATCCAAGAATACAAAAACATTTTGGACAAGCTTATGTTGTTATGGTGTCTCTACTTTCAATTTAGGCACCACTTCACCATATCACTGTACATAGGTGATACATTCTTGTGGGCCTACGATGTACAGAAAGGAGTAAAAGATGAATGTAGCCTGTGTTTAATTGTTACTGTGTAGTTTAGGCCCTAGGAGTGTTGTATAAGTGAAAATGGAATGAAGAGAAGTGAGAAAGTGAAATACGGTGTCGGCACGCAACCTACTCCTATTGAAAAGCACCAAGAAGGCTACCAAGTTTAACCCCCCGATTCGACGGACAATTCGTAACAACAGTATTACATGTCTTCTCAGCATAGGCCTATGTAAGTTAGATATACTACTGCGGCGGCGTTTGCAATCGAATGCAGTCTTTTGGTGCATAATATAGCGATTAAAAATTGCATACCACCATCCTTCCTTGTTACGAGATTGAAAATTAAAGGATCTACAATAAAGAATTCCAACTGTGCCGGATAGGCTATCTAACCCTGGCCCTCTAGTCAGGAAGCATCATGCTAATCGCCTCAGATAACGTGCGGACTTAGATATTAATAGTAGGCCTAAGAGTAGATGATGATGATGATAATAATAATAATAATAATAATAATAATAATAATAATAAGAATAATAATAATAATATTTTAATTCCACAATACAGTTTTTCCTCCTTCAACCTAAAGTGACTTGTCGCCAAAGGTTCCTGTCTATAGCATCTTCTTTCCTCAAATCTCTAGTTTCCATACTTCTCCTCACTCCATCTATCCAACATTCTCTAGGTCTGTGTGTTCCATTTCTTAGCTTTCCAACTAAGGATATTCTTTCGTATTCTACTTTCTTCCATTGTTATGAGATGTCCATACTATTTAAAAAGTTTTTCTTCTATTTTATCTAAAATTGTTTTTTTAACTTGCATAATTCCCATTATTGTGCTGTTTCTGAATTTATCCCTTCTTGAAATTCTCGTAGATCGCCTCCAAAAATCCATTCCTTCTGCTAACAGCTTGTTAGCTTACTTCTGCTTGCTTGTCCAGGTTTTGGACCCATGTAATAAAGTGCTTTGTAAAATAACTTGAAATAGACTAAGCTACAGTTTTCTTCGTTCTGTGCCAATATCTATTCCAAAGCACTGAGTTCAACATACCAATGATTCTTCTTCCATCAGTTAGGCTTATTCTTCTTTCAATTTCTGTAGTTGAATTCTCATTTTTATTTAAAATAGTTCTAAATAGGCTATTTAAAATGTTTAACAATGCGTAGGCCTAATCTTTCTAAATTTCATTTTAACTCATCTGTTCTATCCAATGAAAAATATTATGTTTTATTATAGGGAAGTTCTGGTAATGTGGATCCTTCTGTTTGAGTGGACCCTGTTAATATCTTCTTTAATTGGTGCTGCCTTCGAATAGAAAATATTTTAACTTCTTCCCCTCATCAACTTTGATGGGTTCAAGACCAGTTCCTTTTATTCTTTGTGCGAAGAAGCGTTTATTTGTGATATTTATGAAAATGATCACTTTAAAAGTTTTTCAAGCTACAGTAAGAATACATTCTTAAGTTCGGCTATTGAATTACAAAGGGGGAAAAACGCCGAAAGAGAGACGAGGAGGAGAGAAGCGGAGGAAGGAGAGAGGAGAGGAGAGAGGAGAGGAGAGAGGAGAGGGGAGAGGAGACAGGAGACAGGAGAGAGGAAGGGAGAGAGGACAGGAGAGGAGAGAGGGGAGGAGAGAGGAGAGGAGAGAGGGAAGGGAAGGGAAGGGAAGGGAAGGGAGGGAGGGGAGGGGAGGGGAAGGGAAAGGGAAGGGAAGGGAAGGGAAGGGAGAGGGAAGGGAGAGGAAGGGGAGGGGGAGGGGGGAAGGAAGGGAAGGGGAAGGGGAAGGACGGGACGAGACGAGACGAGACGAGACCGACGAGACGAGACGAGACGAGACGAGACGAGACGAGACGAGATGAGACGAGACGGAGACGAGACGAGACGAGACGGAGAGGCAGGGCAGCGCAGGGCAGCGCAGGGCAGCGCAGGGCAGCGCAGGGCAGCGCAGGCAGCGCAGCGCAGGCGCAGCGCAGCGCAGCAGCGCATGACAGTGCAGGGCAGGGATGAGAGGAGGAGGAGATGAGAGTATAGTATATTTAGCGATATATATATATTACATTACATTACATTACATTACATTAACATTGACATTACATTACATTACATTACATAATACCTTATATGACATTACATTTACATTACATTACATTACATTACATTACATTTATATATTATATATTATATTATATTATATTATATTATATTATATTATATTATATTATATTATATTATATTATATTATATTATATTATATTATATTATATTATATTATATTATATTATAGGGCTACAGATGCTATTTTAATATACTCAGGGTTTAGTTTGATATTATGTGACATTGTGGCTGTATAAAATAATTAAACACAACAAAGGAATTCGGTTAATGTGGACCCTCTGAGTCCACTTTACACGAATACGTATATTTTATCAATGAGGATCCTATCTGTAAAAACCATTCATTACTAATGTTATTTAATATCCTTGATAGGCCTATTTTACTAAACCCAAAGACCGTCGCTTTCTATAGTTGAATGACGTGTGAATGTTATAATCAACAAACATTTTTCAAAACATTACATAAAAATCAACGCTTTTTAATTATGATCAGTAAGGGGCGGATTTCTATGACCTAAAAAATGGAAAATATGCCTGCATTTATGACCTAAAAAGAGGTTTAAATATGACCTAAAAAAGACAAAAATATGACCTTATAATTGAATGAATATTTACCCATATTATATTAATTGTTCATTCATATACATTTCAATTGTATCGTAAGAAAAAGGAAATCATCTTCAATTGTCCAGTACAAACGTTAGCTACCTGTTAACAGAAACCTTCGAAACAAGTGTACTGTGAAACTGATGATTTTTATATACATAGGCCCTACAATGTTGGTTATTTACATCGCCTGATGACTAGGCTATTAATAAAACAAAATATGACCAAAACATGACTTTATCATAGAAATAAGCAGAAGTATGACCAAAGCAAAACGAATACAACGAATTACTGAAGTAACACTAGCAGAAGAACAAAACGGGTTCCGAAAAGGAAGATCTTGTACCGATGGAGTATTTGCCCTAAATCAGATAATAAACAAAGGACAAGAAAAAAACTTAGAAACACATTTGTTATTTATAGATTTGGATAAAGCATTTTATCGAGTAAACAGGGAAATATTGTGGAATATCCTAAAAGAAAAAGGCCTCCCTATTCAGATTATAGAAACTATGGAACAAATATTTGTATTGACCCACAGCTGACTAAAAATAAAATATTTTTTTTCAAATAAACCAAGGAGTACGACAAGGGTGTTCACTCTCACCTATATTATTTAATATTTATATGGACGATATCCTAAAAGAATGGAAGAAGGTTTTAACTAATGATTAATTGATAATAAAGATAAAATAAATGCTTTATTATTCGCTGACGATGTTGTACTTTTAGCAGAATCTGAAAATGAGCTCCAAATGTTAGCATATAAATTTAAATTAATAGCCAATAGATATAATTGTAAAATATCAATAAATAAGTCAAAATTAATGGCATTTATTGGTAAATATGGAATTAGATAAAAATTGTACTGCATAACAAAATAATAGAACAAATATCACATTTCCAATATTCAGGATGTGATATAACTTATAGAGAAAATAAAGATATAGAAAATAAAGTAAATAAATTTCAGGCTATTTGTGGAACCATAAAAAGAACCTTAGGTCGGAAAACAAGGAAATATACGAAGCTTAAATTATATAAAACAATGGCTGTTCCTTTGTTGTTGTATGGAAGTGAAAATTGGATAATGAAATCAAGGGATAAAAGCAGGACACCGACGGCAGAAAATGCTATTTTGACGTAATGTTGAAAGGATGCACAAGAGCGGATAGAATAAGGAATGAAACTATACGAGAAGAATTAAATATATATAAAATTGAAGATAAAATCAGCGAAAATAATAAGAAATGGACAGAACACTTAATGAGAAAGAACAACGAAAGAATACCAAAAAGAACCTTCCGTATAATCCCAGAGGAACAAGAGATGTTGGCCGACCACGTAGAAGATGGACTCCACTTTTAACTTCGCCGGAACAGGCTGCATAGCCTAAACCTTGTAGTAGAAGAAGGAGGATGACCAACGATCAGAAAAGGTGAGAAATATGACTTTTAGGACCCAATAAAACCACTTAATCTGAATAATAAGGCATATATAGGCCTAAATGTTTTTACTTACTTGAAGCTTAGAATATAGGCTTTGGTACAAAGTATGACATGTCATAGGAATCCGCCCCTTAATGATCAGTGATAAATAGTCTGTATAAATTAATAGAGTAATAAACTTTAAAATAAACTAAAAGCTAAGGTGGACTCAGGAGTTCACTTTATGCGAATATTGAGATTAAAGTGTAAAAAGTTTATAAATTATGAAAATGTTTCCATATTTGAATTAAATAACAATGCTATTTGATACTTACAACACTAATGATAATCACTGTAATTAAACAAAATTCAAATTCCTTAATTAAAAGAATAAAAACAACAAGTTCAAAACAGGGGTCCAAATTACCCCAAGTCCCTCTATAATTTATCTGTAGTCCCCATTTTTTATATTCTGTAATAATAATAATAATAATAATAATAATAATAATAATAATAATAATAATAATAATAATAATAATAATAATAATAATAATAATAATAATAATAATAATAATAATAATAATAATAATAGGCCTAATAATAATAATAAATTGAATAATTTGCCTAATTATTTAGTTGTAGTACAGGGCGTGTGGTCCAACACGCATATGCCTACTCTATTGAATAACAGTAAGAAACTGGGACTGGAAGTAAACATCAATAAAACTGAATGTAGCCCATGTTCACACAAACAAACACAGTAAGCCTAGGCCTATATATGGAAATGGACAGCTAATGAAAAACGGGGGAAATTTTGAAAAAGTGACTGAATTAAAATAGGCCTACCTAGGAATAATAATTACAAATCATACGCCCTACAGTAGACTTAGGCTCAATTCCTGAAATGCACGCTATTATACATTATAGAGACTTGTCCCATATCCTTTCAAAAAAGTTAAACTGAAAAAAATAAATAAAACTATTTTCTCCCAGTCACATTATACGGGTGCGAAACATGGACTCTTACTTTAAGAGAGGAGAAAATATAACGAGTATTTGAAAATAAAGTTCATTGCAAATGTTTTTGGAACAAAGAGAGATTAACAGACAGGTGAATGGAGAAGACGACTTAACGGTGAGATACATGGTCTTTATAAGAAGTCAGATGTAAAATATGAACAGTTAAGTCTCGTAAACTGCGATGGGCAGGACATGTGGCACGACTGGGGTATGGAATAGGGGCATGAAAGTTTCTTGTAGGAAAACCAGAGGAAGATCGCCCAGTTGGTAGAACAAGAATGAGGTGGGAGAAAAACATTAAACAAGATTTGAAGGAGTAGATTAGGCCTATACAGGGTATGAATTGAAAACATTAGCTCAGGATAGAGATGTATGGAGAGCTTATGCCCGCGCAGCCATGAGCCTACTGGTTCGAAAATGCCAGTGAGTTAGTTATGCATATTTCATCATAACTAATTTGATATATTTATTTATTATGGTCTTCAGACCGTTTCCACTCAGCTGGAAATGGGCCTATTAATGGATATAGCTACGAGTAGGCCTAAAGTAACAATAACTAACCTGCTGGTTCTATAGAAGAGGATGATTTGTAGCCAAGCGGACATAAACTCTAGATAATCCCTATCCGAAGCAAATATTTTCCCTGTACAATGCAGGGGAATTTCCAACCTTGACTCCTCGATGGTGGCGGTGGACACCAAATGGTAAGAGCTCTATTTATTCTTTGGAATTACACGTTTTCCTTTCATCTTGTGGACTTAAAAAAAAAAAAAAAAAAAAGGCCAACATAGAAATAACATTTTTCTCAAATCATGATTTTTAATATTTCATCTCGTTCTTCACCGTTCCTTGCTAGTTTTATACTAGTTATCGTGACCCTCTTTCATTCCCCATTATGGCACACTTTCCCCTTCTGATTTTCCTACATGTAACCATGCCTCTCTCCCATCTTCCAGTTATGCTACATGTTTTATAATGCAATGCGATCCCACTACATGTCTTGGAAGTCTTGAAACAGTGTGTGTTTTCTTCCAATATTATCTAATGCATGTATGTATCGATTTTAAAGTATAAAAACTTAAAATCGATTTCAAAAATTGTTTTTGATGGGTGCTGACAATGCTGAATAACTGAATATGTTTCTGTAGCATATATAAACCTGTGACCATGATCCAACAACTGATAAATACATTTAAAATATTCAAGTATGTAATACTATGGTATCAAACTCGGAAGTCATTTTCATTCTTTTAACACAATATATTTAGATATGAGAAAAATGTTAGATAATTAAAACTACATATGTTTCCTTTCTCATAATTCACCATTATATATTTTGGTAAATACTAGTTTCTTTCACTGCCATCTGTTGTAATAATAAGTTACGAAGGGGAAGTTGCGTTTAATGACATCTCTTGAGTGAATATTGAACTATCAACTTTTAAAATAATAAAGAAAAGCGCACGAATGTGCATAGTATCATATACATTATATAGTCCACGCAACGGATTTAGAGGAATGTCCTTGAAGGTCAGTCCAGTCGGTGAAGCTATCCAGACTGCTGAGCTGTGATTTCGCTGCTTCCTCTTACAAAAACACGTATAGTCCAGAGTGAATTATAGTGGAAACAGACGTGTAGATTTTATATTTTGAAACGTATTTTTATATATTATAATTTGTACCTTTGCTGCCAGTAGTTTTAAAATTATAGTATAGTGTGAATGTGTATTTAGTTAATTAGTGAACAATTTTGATTTTTTTTAATTTACACAATGCCTCCTATGATTTCAAAATTACAAGGAAAAACTCTTCACAGTCAAAGTCGGGAAATTATTGTGAATGTTCACGACTACATGAAAGAGGAAGCAAAAGAAAAGGAGCGATTTTCACCCGTGTATTATAAACAAGTGAAGAAAATTCAAGAAAGAGTTTCTAAAGCCACAGGCGTGTCGCGCAGTTCTGTTCACAGAATTTTACAAGAAAGAAGAAAACATGAAGAGGAAGGATCTTCTTTTGGCACCCCTGGAAAGAAACACGATGTCCCAAAAAGAATAACTGACATTGATGACTTTGATAAATGTGTAATTCGGCGCATTATATATAATTTTTACGAAGAAGAAAAGACTGCACCAACAATTACAAAATTATTGGAGAAGTTAAAAGAAAAAATTGAATTTAGTGGTGGAGCCAGTAGTCTTAGAGCAGTAATAAGGAACTTGGGTTTTCGCTGGAAAAAAACCAGAACTAACCGAAGTGTTTTAATTGAAAACCATAATATTCGTTCCCTTCGAGAGACATATCTTACATGCATTAAAAAATATAGAGATGAGGGAAGGCCAATAGTGTATGAAGACGAAACATATATACACAGTAGTCACACTAGTCCGAAAGGTTGGTCTGACGACAGTGGCTCAGGTTTGATGGCTCCCGTTTCTAAAGGGGAACGTCTTATAATTGTGCATGCTGGTGGAAGGTTTGGTTTTATACCAAATGCTCTCCTCATTTACAGGTCGGTGTTAAAAACAGGAGACTTCCATGAACAAATGAATACAGGAAACTATATTAAATGGTTACGTACCATGTTGATTCCAAATTTACCCCCAAACTCTGTCTTAGTTGTTGACAACGCTTCGTACCATAACACACAATCAAATAAAGTCCCAACATCAAATTCCTTAAAAAAAGATATGCAAGCCTGGTTAATTCAACATAATATTCATTTTGATGAAAATAGCACCAAAACACACTTATATGATTTAATCTTAGAAAATAAACCAACACATAAAACCTACGTTATCGACACTATATTAGCTGAAAATAACCATACAGTGTTGAGACTTCCACCTTAACATCCTGATTTAAATCCCATTGAATTAATTTGGGGTGATATAAAACAGTGGGGTTGGTAGTAAAAATGTTACTTTCAAAATTAAAGATGTTGAAATGTTGTGCCGGGAAAGATTTAAAGAAATTGGTAAAAAGGAATGGGAAAATGTGTGTAATAAAGTGGAAGAGAACGAACACGAGTACTGGGAGAAAGATGGAATCATGGAAGAAAGAATTGAAAAAATTATAATTGAAGACAATGGAATGGAAAGCAGCGATGAGGAGAGTGAACATGAAACTGACCAAACGGAATATGGAGATAATATGTCAGGTGTTGAAGAGTTGGATGAGTACTAAAGTGACATTTAGTGGTATTTAAAACTTTAACAGACTGATATAAACCATATATAGGGTATATATAGTGAATGTACTTCCTCCACGGATTAAAATGGCCGTATATTAATTAATTATTATTGTGAACTTTTACAAATGTTTAGCAGTGACTGTACATATTTTGATATTCGCTAGCGAGAGAGTTAGCAATGACGTGTGGTGACCCTTCCTACTGGCTGAGATCTTCATCTGGTAAGTACAAGACTCACATCTAAGCTCCCATTACAAATTTTCATTCAAGGACATTCCTCTAAATCCATTGCGTGGGCTATACATAAGTTTCTTTGCTGTAAGCTGTTATGCTATGGTTTATCTATGACGCAAAGCGCCAGCGCAAAAATTGCTTCCCGTGTATTTAAATGGATGTTTATCTACAACGCAAAGCGCTGGCGCGAAAAATTTTGCGCTGACATGTCGCGTCGTGTATTTGAATCACTTGAATTCCGGACGCAATTTGCCGGCGCAAACAAAGAATACAGAAGGTATTATTCGTACTCATTGGTGTAATTGCTTATAACAAACAAGGATTTTATGACAAAATGTCGAAAATACAGCGCTTGTTTTTTAACTTACCAATTTTAACGACGAAAGTTTGATAGTTTTGTTGCAAATCATCGAGTTCTATACAGCATGAAGGAGTACAGAGATGCACAGAAAATATATTTATTGTGGCTTGAACTTAGTCAAGAAATAAATAAAAGCTGTAAATATTGTATCTTAGGGATATTATGGATGTACTATGGATATAGGCCTACATACATTTCGTCTTCTCTTAAATTCAAAACCTGATAAACTGCTCAGGCGAAAATCTGAAGTATTTTAAAATTTGGTATTATCATCGACCATGTGTTTATTTAAGAACTAAAGAATAATTTATTCTATAATGTTCCGTACAACATTCATATGATGCTGTTGCTCTAGGTAACTTTCTTTTCTCGTCTTCACTAATATTTCGTAGGCTACTATTTTAAACGTTTTGCAACTATACTTAAAACTTTTTTATAAATAATTATTTTATGTTTATCTATGTAGGCTACACAAATTATGACTTTTCTTCTCAATTATTTTTCAAAGTTCTTTAGATTTGAGGTTGGCATACGTGAACGCTTATAAAATTAAATCCACCAGACAGCAGGACATATGTGTGAATGACTAACATTTGCATTTCATTCCAAAAGATATTTTAAGAAATAAACGTTGAATCACTTTATTTTGTTAGGTTCCGATGGATCAGTTTAGTGTACATCAGATTAGTTTATCTTCTTCTTCTTCTTCTTCTTCTTGTACTACAAGGTTTAGGCTATGCAGCCTGTTCCGGCGAAGTTAAAAGTGGAGTCCATCTTCTACGTGGTCGGCCAACATCTCTTGTTCCTCTGGGATTATACAGGAAGGTTCTTTTTGGTATTCTTTCGTTGTTCATTCTCATTAAGTGTTATGTCCATTTCTTATTAACTTATTTTCGCTGATTTTATCTTCAATTTTATATATATTTAATTCTTCTCGTGTAGTTTCATTCCTTATTCTATCCGCTCTTGTGCATCCTTTCACATTACGTAAAAATAGCATTTCCACAGTCTGTATCCTGCTTTTATCCCTTGATTTCATTATCGAATTTTCACTTCCATACAACAACAAAGGAACAGCCATTGTTTTATATAATTTAAGTTTCGTATCTTTCCTTGTCTTCCGACCTAAGGTTCTTTTTATGGTTCCACAAATAGCCTGAAATTTATTTACTTTATTTTATATATCTTTATTTTCTCTATAAGTTATATCACATCCTAAATATTGGAAATGTGATATTTGTTCTATTATTTTGTTATCCAGTACAATTTTTAATCTAATTCCATATTTACCAATAAATGCCATTATTTTTTACTTATTTATTGATATTTTACAATTATATCTATTGGCTATTAATTTAAATTTATATTAGTTTATAATTTACTAAATAGTATGTATGTAATTTATTTCATTACGTTATGCAGGAACAGGTTTGTATAAGTTACATCGATTTTTGTAAACTCATTTGGGAATTTATTATGAATGTTGGTCATTTCGATTTCCCATATATGTGGTGCTATCTGGCGACAATTCCATAAACATAAACGGTATGCGCTCCATGCGAAACCAGTATGACGCCGAGCGTTACGCGAGAATGCGTCAAGTCGGGCGCGACAAGCTGTATAATATAGGCCTACCGTAGGGTTATCTCGGCGTTTTGATGCTTTAACCATGTCATCAGCGTAGAGATATAGCCTACCTTTATACCTTGACTGTTCTTTTTTATTGCGTCTACTGCGTCCCAAGTCGCTATATTGAATAGTAGGAGGTTAAGGGGGTCGCCCTGTAGAACTTCGTTGAACTGCTCTTCTGATGTGACGTCGTTTATAGTGACGTAATTGGCTGCAAGGATGATATTAATTAATTTTTAAAATAACAATCAGATATTTCCCTTTTTAACACTTTCAATTTATTCACTTTGACCAGCCACATGGCCTAGTGGTCTGAGCTTCTGACTACAGTTCAAGGGATCCCTGGTTTCGATTCCCAGTCAGACTGAAGAAATCTTTCTCTTAAAGTGAATTAGGCTAAGTTATTCCTATTAGACACCTTTCCTCTTTCATTATATTGACAATACCAATACCAATTATCTCTTCTGAACATCATCAAGAATATCTCTTTCTATCTTCATTCCTGATCTTATCACATCATTCCGTATTTTATCTAGACGCGTTTTACATGAACTTCCTCTCAAGAAATTCATTTTGGTGACCAAGAACTTATTTTCACTTCTGCTATTTAGGTCCATAACTTAGGCTATATCCCGTACCTTCGACCTGTAGGTCTATATACAACAAACACTATGAACTATACCCTGTCCGCTCTTAAAATTATCCTCGTCAAAACTAAACCATGTGACCTGCTCGCTTTTCATTGGTTATGGATACGGACGTAGGCCTACGTTTTATAAGCAATATCCTTCCGCCATTCGCGCCACAATTACTGTCAAATTTGACAAGGAGATGACGACTCAACAACAGAAGACTCGATACTTTCAGCCATTTTGTTTCATGAGGATCGACTGAAGCATGACTCAAATGCACCACCCATAGGTATGTAATAAACTATTTTAAGTTGTAATTATTGATTAGGTATATTTTAGAATGCTTTGTACGTTTTCAATATTAGGCCTATTATTTTCATTCACGAAGAATAGCAAGGCAGTGTATTCATAGGACATATTTTTAATTTAATGAAGGGAACTACTTTTTCACGTACGTCTTCTACATCGTACGTCGGTGTCCATAACCAATGAAAAACGAGCAGGTCACATGGTTTTGTTTTGACGAGGATCACTTTAAGAGGGAACAGTGTATGGAGTACTGCATAGGCCTACGCTCTTTTCTGTTTTCTTCTTCTTTATCATTCCATGAAATCGATTTTAATGTCTTTATCATTGTCCTTCCTTTATTTATTCTCGTTATAACCTCATCACTACTATTCCCTATAATAGGTCTACATAATATCATGCATTTCCAGAATTGAATTCACAGGTAGTTTAATTCACCAACTTCTTCACAAAAATGTTTAAATTTTAAATAAATTGATATAATAGGTTATAGACACACAGACATGAACATATTGACAGTTGGTTTCATAAGGATCACAAAGTAATATATCAAAATAGTCTATAGGCCTATAGACCCTAGGGCCTACCTGGCAGTAGCGTCGTCTTCAACAAGGTTATTTTTTAAATAGGGCCTAATTGTAGGCTATTCGGAAACCTACTTCCATCATAAGCAGAATATGTGCTTAGGCCTACTAACTGTTGTCGTTGTTTTGTGACACTTTTGACATCAGAGGCTTTCCAGCGTCGTCGTTAGCTATTGAGTCAGACGACGCTGGAAGGCCGTTATGTCAAAAGTCTCACAAAACAACAACAGTTAGTAGCACATAAGCTATTCTGCTGGTGGTGGAACCCAAGTTCCGAAAGGCCTACAGTTCTTTAAAAAATTAACCTATTTTAGGAGGACGGCAGCTATTAGCAAGGCCTAGAACTACATATTTTAATATTTTGCTTTGTGACTGTTTACCTGAACATAATTTTAGTAAGAATAGGTCTATTAAGTTATGCTAATATTGATTTAATGGAAAGTTGTAGGGCTAGGGCTATATAGTCTGATGCTATTTTTTTATTCAATGCCCCAGGTTGTCATTTCGAAATTTCTGGTGTCCTCTCCTGGCGTTGGCGTAATTATAGCCCACTTATGAAGTTGGGGCGCCTAGAAGGCGGAGTTATAATACCCCAATGATATGATGGGTGATAAATGATAATGAAGCGCCAGGAGAGTTCTTAACCTAAACTTAACCTAAATTCCATACCATGGGCAACCACAGGAATAATTCCCTTTAAGGAAAAATTCGTATGGTTTGACCGGGAAACTAACGCGGGATCTCATTAACAATACTCACATACGCTGACCATTAGCCCATGAGGCTGGTCTAATTAAACTCTACCAAAAACCAGTCCAATTAGTTACAGTTAAAAACAATTCAAATCGCCCATTTGGTAGACCAAGAATGAGGTGGGAGAATAAGATTAGCCATGATTTCAGTGAAGTAAATTATACAAGATGTATTTGGAAAACATCTGCTCAGGATACGGATGTGTGGAGAGCTTATGTCCACGCGGTCATGAATCTATTGGGTTCAACCAGAATGATTTTTTTATTTGCCTACGCCATTCTACGATCAATCCCCAATAAATTAGGAGGAGTAATTGCCCTCGTAATATCTATTGCCATCCTATTCATCCTTCCTCTCTTTAATTCCAACTTCCGAGGAATCCAATTTGATCCTATCAACTAGATTATATTCCCAGTGAGTTAGTTATAGTGAGTCTCCGGCTCTGACGTTTTCATTACAGTATTGCCGATATGGACATTCAGTGGGAGGGGCCGCTTTATGTATACGGTTAGCAGAAATACAGCTGACAACATCTCAGCAATTTCAAACCTTGCTAGCGCCCTATAGTGGCGTCAAGAGCAGTGATTGGTTGAGGCAGACGTCCACTCTCACATCAACTCATCCCTTATTGGCAGTAGAGGGCGAGTTTCTCTTTTTACCCCTCTTAAGTTTACAACCTTAACGTCAGAGCCGGGGATCCAGCGGCTGGACTTTAGAGGCCTTGTTGTTTATTTAACACTTGTAAGCCTACTCTATTTAGGCCTAAGAATGAGTACGTTCTTCAATCATTGAGGTTATTATGTCCACCGCTGTGGTCTCGAGGTAGCGTACAGCCTTGTCACGCAGCGGACCCGGGTTCGATCCCCGGTCGGGGCAGTTTTTCTGGATGAGGTTTTTATCGGGGTTTTTCCTCACCTGTAAGACAAATGTCAGGAAAACTTTAAAGCCCAAACGGGCCCCGAAATCATATGGCCATCATCATCATCATCATCCTTATCATTATCATCATCATCATCATCATCGTTCACACGTGTGGCAAGCAACGGGAAGCTACCACACCTACAATTCCCTAGTAAAGTTGCAAGCATAGCATGAAAATTCTATGATTGCAGTGAAGGACCTGCCTTCGGGCAGAATTACTATGGATGGATGGAGGTTATTATCGTCGCAATTCAAATAAGATAAGCTGTGATATACGCAAAACATTTTTCTTAAAGCTACAACACAGAACCCATGACATAACTTCCTTTCCATAGGAACCCATATTCAGGAGAACCTGGTCAGGTTTTGAACCACGAAGTAACCTATAGTCAAACAGGATCGACTGAACCAAAAGTTATTAATTCAATAAAGGCATAGTCTTATGTAAAGTGAAGTAGGCATATAGGCCTAGCCCTACAAAATATTGGCAAGAGGGCAGAAGTTTTGCAGTCTGGGGATCAACCCGAACAGTCCGAACTGAAGTTTGTTCTCAAATGAATTTATTGAAGAAACACTATAAAAACAATTAACTTTTTTAAATAGGCCTATAGGCCTACGAACTTTTGGAAATAACTAACTATAACTATCGTACCCGTAGATTCACGGCCACGCAGACATAAGCTTTCCATATAGGGCCTATCCCTATCCTGAACTAATGTTTTCCAATCATATCCTGTATAACACTGGTCAACATGATTTTTGTCTCATGAGTAGGCCTACCAATAGTTGTAGGCTACTTAATGCAGATTTTTATCGTGTTTTCAAATATTTATTCGGAATTTCTCCATCACCCACAGTTTTTTTTTTATTTCAATTTCAATTAATGGATGTAAATATTTATTTTTTAATAAATGTTTTTTCGTCCATTTGTCCATTGTAAAATAAAACCAAATGAGCTGAATCAAATGGTTTCAGCTATGGAAAAGAGATATGAAGACAAATGGAATCCTAATATGCTGGCCGATTATTGTTGGACCATCAAGAGGGATGCTCCACAGGCGAAATACAGCAGAAAATCGTCATTTCTTACTTTCTGGGTGAGTTCGAATGTTCGAATATTGTGTAGTTACGAATGTAGAAAATATTAAAGTGTTTGAAATTATAAATTCCTGTCTCTCTGAAATCTTGCGTGATGGAGAAAAACCGATACCATATTTCAATTCCGGAGAAAAAATGCTATCCGAATCACATATTTTTCTTTCTGAGACAAAAAAGTTTCTTTTTTGTTGCCCAGTGTAATCTACTTCCCTCAAATCATAGTTGATGTTATTCTCTCATTTCATTCTTGGTCTACCTGCTGGGTGTCTTTATTCTGGATTTCCTACAAGGAGTTTCCATGCGTCTCTTCCATTCCCCATTCGTGCCACATACTCTGCCCATCGCAGACTACGAGACTTGACTACTCTTATTAACTTATAGGTCATCTGGTTTCTTATCAGTTAAAGATCTTGTAGTCTTCTCCATTAGCCTGTCTGTTCATTTCTCTTTACTCCAAAATTTTGCTAAGAACTTTATTCTCAAATAATCTAATCGTTTTATCATCCCTTGAAGTAAGAGTCCATGTTTCACATCAATAAAATAGACATTTAACTGGACTATTTAACTCATGTCGCATATGGTAGTCAATGACCAATCACGTTTCAATGAATTATGTTTTACACCAATGACAGTCGTGTTTCACCTCGCTCTTTATCGATTTCTCTTTATCAGCTCCTGCTTTTGTGATAAAGATAGCTCCTCCTTTTTTAATATTCTGAACAGGTTAGACCATTATTTTTCTCCAACAAATACATTGAATATAGCAAATAATGAATTGATTCAGTGATTTTACTGAGTTGTTTATTCAAAATATAAATGATTAACCTATAATGTTGATTATAATAGTTTATGTTTCATTATTTCTCCTAGAGTGCATTCTTACAATATTGCGATCCTATTTGGCAATAAATAATATGATCAAGGTGCAGTGAATGAACATAACCTCACATTTCTGATTTTTTTTTCAAACATCGCCGTTTACATTAAATATAGGCCCTATAAACATTTTAAAACACCGGTAACTGTAACTTAGGCCTATTCAAATAATTATTTTTTTAGCAAGGAGCTTAATTTTATTCGTTAAATAGTCCTAACAAATGCCACTCTTGATTTCCAAATTCTCTAGATAAATTGGAAATCACTTGTGGCATTACTTATGAGAAATAACAGTTTCATGTATTTTCAGTTTAACGTTTCTTGAGAGAAGTTCGGGCGACAAGAATCCCTACAACAACGCTACCGCCGGTACAGGTCTAGGGGGGTCATTTAAGCACGGAAGCCACTCCACTACGACAAGGTAAAGATAGGCTACTATGGAGGGAACTTTTGGTAAATTGAATGTAAATAACTTAGCCCTTATAAGGTGGTGATTAATTGTTATCGCTAATAGCTAAAGCATGTAGGTAAATTATTGTTAATACAATGCAAATGTAATGATATATTCTCATAAAAATTGTTTTAGTTGTAGATATGGACTAAATCACAGTGGTGTTGTTATGTGCTTAATTACTCTAAGGGTAGGTATGGCAACATCTGGCATGTGTGTTTTTATTGCAAAGCAGAGCAGAGGATCAGATCAGTATAAGAAGAATCGCTATCAGGACGTGCTTCTTGTTTTATTGGTCCTCACAAACAAAAACGTAATGGACGCGCTACCTGTGCAGAGAGGCGGGGCTTGACTGGTGGGATGCTCCTGCCACAGGATTGGCCGCCTCAAACTCCTCCTCTAGGATGTGAGATTTAGTACCCACAATTCCAGTGCTGGAGAGCGCTCCACTTGAAGAGTCTGCACTGTCGCGTTCGCATTGAGAGCACTGTCGAGTAAGTCTAGCGCATGTCAGCGGGGGCCGTGTCCTGCACCCTGGCTCTCCCAGTGGTCTCGTCGTCCTCGGTATCGGTTCCTGTCCCGGCGGGTTTCTCGCTGCTGGCCAACCTGAGCCAGCAGGAGCAGGAAGTCGCCGGCCGCTGCCCTGGCCAGGTCCGCTGCCGCTGACCTCCATGGCCTCCTCCCGGAACTCAATGGAGCAGACCTGGCTATGTCCTTGAGCCCCAAGCAGCATCATCAACCACATACTACACCTTTCTCTGTGACCGACATCCTCAGTCCGATAGAGGAATCGTACCGGAAACTAGAGTTATCCGGCTCAGGAGCACCCCCATCTCCGTATAGAAGCAGTACCGGTGGTAGCAGTGCCGGCAGTAGTACCGGAGGAGTCGGCGGCACGGTGGTTAGTAACGCACCAGTTCCAAGTCCTGGTGGTGGAGCAGCGACGGCCGTGATGGCCGCCAACCCCTACATGCACGTGGGCCAACTTTCGCATCACCAGTTTCCCACGCAGTATTGCAATGGTTCCGACATCTCTACGCACTATGGAGATATGCGCAACTCTGCGGCGGCCGCGGCTGGTTGGTACGGAGCCACCGCCAATGACCCCAGATTTGCAAGTAAGTAAATCCCGACTTGAAGATAAGTGACTTAAGTGCAGTGAAATTGTGTGACTACCGGAATATGCAAAATCAGGATGTTACCAATTAAATAAAGTTTCAATAAATCTGTTCCAATTCCAAATAAAGCAACATGATGGCTATCTTGTATCCACAGAACAACAGCTGGTTATGTAACTTAAATGCATAAACATAGGCTCAATCTATCTACTTGTGACCTTGTTATAATTTCGACGGTATGTCTGAGACATAAAAGCAGATTTAATAATAAATCGACGAGCTATAAAATACAGACTCGGCAAACTATTAGATAAAATGAATTTAAGTTTCTATTTTACATTGGCCCAAATATTTATGTAGACCTATCAGGCTACAAGTCAACTCAAATAAGTAATTTCTGTGATGTGGTTTTAGGGAACAGTTGCAAATCTAACTTACAGCCAGTACTATAACGTAACTTAATATAAACGGAAGAAAATAGGCTACTTTTAACTTATAAATATCACTATAATTGACAATTCTTCTAAATATTTTGAAGGTATAAAAATCAAACTAAACCTTGATTTGTAAAATAATCTCTAATTTTATGTCTGAACTAAAATTATAAGTTTAGTTCTAAACCGGCATGAAATTATGGAAAATTTAGTCTATATAGGCCCAAGTTAGATTATTAAAATATTATAGAGGTGCAATAGTGATTCTAATCCAACAACAACAACAAAATTATACATCATAGGTTAGATCTAGTTAATAATACATATGCAATGATCACAAATAATTTACCTACATCAGTAAATGTACTTTCAAGTTAATATGTTAGTTACACTCAAGCAAAGAATTAAGTTTCTTTCTTTCTTTTTTTTTTAATTCTCTATTATCAAACTAGTCTGTGTTATTCTAATAAGCTACTTAGCCTAGTGTGTAACAGACTATTTTGATTAAATAAAAACATAGCTATAGGCTAATGAGGGTTGTACAATAGGCCTACATTGTAATTGAGCAATGCCATGGTAATATGGCCTATGCACTTTATTTAATGACATTCCTTAACAGCAAACAATATAAGTTGGGGCCTATCTCGTTTCATAGCCGGGCGCCTTACATTTAGCCTACTTCATTTTTAACGTTTTCATGTTCCGTTCTCTTACTCTACGGGGTCCGCAACTTCATACTTCTTCTGAAGATATTTTATGGCTTGAAAACATCAACAATAATCAAATATGTTCAATGTTTACATTAGATCTGCAAATATAGCAACATTGCTTCATTAATATGCCTAAATCGGGATTTGAACCCAATATATCTGGTTCTGTACACTAGTGCTTTAACGATTTAAGTTATTGGGCATCTCGATTTAAAACATAGCCTAGATTTTTCTCTTATTTACCAACACGATTCCCGCGCGCCAGGTAGCAGTGAACTTCTTTCCACTAATGCCAAGGTGTCATTCAGTGAAAAGTGATAAATTTAGTTAAAAATCTAATGTATTTAAGCCTATCGTTGTCTTTGATATTAGACTATCTATTTCTATGTAAAGACATAGGCCTAACATTTCATAAAACTTCAGCTAAGAATCCACAGTCATACAAGAATCTTAAAAATGATCTTCATTACTTATAGGCCTAGTAGGTGTAGCCTACTAAACAATAAACGATTTCAGAATAATAATTTATCCAAGTAGGCCTATAAGTTAAATCATCGTTTTGTTATATTTAATGACGCTCTTTTTTAACTTTTAAACTTTTATTCTTCAAACTCCAGCGAAATATTAGAATAGAATAGATTTATTTAGCCTGGTGGAGTTAAGGCCATGTGACCTTCTCTTTCACTCACCAGGACAAACATATGTTAGGCCTACATTTAAATTTTAAAAAAATACAATAACAGTAGACCTACATAATAAACAATTATTTATCTGGTCAAACTGAACAATAGTGAAAATAATGTCTAATAATACAAGTAAAATTAATTAAAATATATATGCAGTCAATATGCCCATTTCACCAATTAATGTTTTAAAATGGTCAACAAGTTTCTACAGCCAAGCTGTCATTCTCAAGACCAGATATTATCTGGTCAATATCTGGTCTTGAGAATGACAGCTTGGCTGTAGAAACTTGTTGACCATTTTAAAACATTAATTGGTGAAATGGGCATATTGACTGCATATATATTTTAATATTTTATCACCAAGAAGATCACTTGTGTATTAAAAGTAAAATTAAACTTCAGCGTCATTAGCGCTTTAATTAATTATAATCTGGGTGCAAAGGGGTCAGCAAAATGTTCTAAGATAATTCTTCTTACAAGTTTGATTTACTTTCACGTATCGTAAATCTCCGAAACGGAACACACGGCTTCATTTGTCAACCGAAAGAACGCAGACATTTGAATCACAATGAAAATTATGGGATAGAAGTTGACATTGAAACATACTTTCGAAGACCGATTGTCATGACATTTCTCAGAAATGACCTCCATATTCAAATGAATTTTTATACCGTTTAGTAAAAGACCGTTCCAAAATAAGCATAGCCTATGGTTTTGATATTAGGTTTACTGGACCAAATCTTATTTACATTAGGCTTTAAAACAGACTACGTCAATCTGTCATCGTTCTGTGTTCTAGGCTACATATAGCCTACTATCGTATAACTTTAAGGCGAATCTTTATTTTTTTCTGTAATTTAGGTTACTTGCATTTCTTCTTTCGTCAAGGTGTCTTACATATTAGCCTAATTAAGTCTGTGATATCCAATACAAATGTATATTTCTGGGCTCTTATGTAGGCCAATATTTATAATCGCCGTTCTTATTTTCTCTTAAGTGGATCCAACAATTTTATTATTTTATCTTCAATAACATAGGCCTAAGTCATACATCCTTTAGGATCGTTGAATACAAGTAGGCCTAGGGCTATTCTTCAGTTAGCCTATTACTCAGTCTTAAGAATGGAAGCTTTGCTGTCAAAACGCGTCACGTGTCAATGGTTTTTAATCTAACGGTTGGTGTTTGGCTTTTATTCAGTAGGCCTATAGAACGATATTAATGAAGTCAGTTAGGCCTATAACCTCCCCAGAAGATTCTAAATAGCCCTATAGGCCTAGATATCAAGGTCAATTCGATTGTGTAGTCTACTTTTGGGATTTACGATAAAAGGACCCTCTTAAATAGGCCAATATACGAACCCATCTGATTTCATCAGTGAAGAAAATTATAAATAATAATCCTATTAGGGCCTAATAATTTCTATAATTATTTATTCTATTTATTTAGGCCTATGTAGCAGATTTAACAATATTTCACAACATCCTCCTGCGGCCAATTCTAATCTGTCATTCTCCTCCACATTTCTCTGCCAATCCAATTTCCTCGCCAATTCTTTTTCCCTCTTCCTGTTTAAAACATCATCAGTCTATGTTATAGGCTTATTTGGTCGTTATTGTATTTTTATAGATAGACCTACCAGGTGGTATCCATTCTAGCACTTTTCTTGGGAATCTGTCTCCTGTCATTATTTTTAAATGAGTAAGCATATAGACTACATTTTAATTGTTTGTTTGCTTTTTTAAAAAAACACAATTGAATAATAATAATAATAATAATAATAATAATAATAATAATAATAATAATAATAATAATAATAGTAATAATAATAATTAATAATATAATTACTAATAGTAGCCTAATAGCTTCTATAAAGAAACAGTAGGCATAGGCCTATATCATAGGGATAACTCTAATAAGTGAACACTTTATTTATATTGTTTTCACTACAGGACAACAGGCCTATTTATAACTTACAATAAACAGACAAAAACATAGGCTATAGGCGTAAGTTAATCTAAAGTAGGACGTACATACTTCACTGAAACTGAAGAAAATTATAATTCTATCTATTGTTCTTGGCTTTCCAAGCGTTTTAACTATTACTCTCCATGCTAATTAGGCTTATCTGATTGAACATGCATAACCATAGTTATATTAAGCATTCAGTTAAGGAACGCAGTATTCATTCAGGTCCCTATAAGTAGACTTAGTCTATTTAATTCCTTAAACCATTTACTCCAACATCCTACTAACAGACTAATGATTATGCTAGTTATCCCATTATAGGACAATCTGATAGAGCTGAATTTCAAGTCACCAGCTGGTGGATTTATATAGGATATATGTAGGCCTACATTATTATTCCTAACCACGGTCTTTTAATTGTTATTGATAGTAGGCCTAATTGTAAAGAGGATGACGATGACAAAAATAAAAATAATATGCCCTGATAATAATAATAATAATATAATAATAATAATAATAATAATAATAGTAGCGTAATAATAATAATAATAATAATAATAATAATAATAATAATAATAATAATAATAATAATGGGTAATAAAAAGTATAGCCTAACATAGGCTATGTCTATTTTTAAAATAGTATCCCTGAAAGAGGCTAAGTTAGATCTATTTCTTCTTCTTCTTCTTCTCTTCCTGGTTTAGGCAAGAGTTGCCTGTTCCGTCTTCACTAATAGATCTAAGACCATCTCTTCCGAGGACGTCCGACATCTCTTCTTCCTCTTGGAAAATAATGGAAGATTTTATTTGGTAATTTAATTTCTTCCATTCTTTCTACATGTTCTTTCCACTGTATCTTGTTGTTAAATATCTTTTCTTTTATGGAGTAGATCTGCAGTTCTTCACGGATATCCTCATTTCTTATCTGGTCCATTCTAGTGCAGCCTTTTACTCTTCTTAAAAATTTCATCTCGGCTGCTTGGATTTTACTTTCTTGTTTGGTAGTGGTAATCCAGGATTCACTCCCATACAAAAGGACAGGGACAGCCATTGTTTTATAAAATTTTAATTTTGTTTGTTTATGGGCTTTATTATTCAATGTTCTATTTATTGTACCACAAATAGCTTGAAACTGATGTGTTTTGTGTTCAATATCTTTACCATACCCATAGCTGATGTCACATCCTAAATATTTACAGTGGGATACTTGTTCAATAATTTCGTCTCTAATTACTATTTTTGCACGCAGAGTATTTCTTCTACAAAATGCCATTACTTTTGTTTTACTTATTGAAATTTTAAAATTATAATCGCTACATATTGCATTTAGTTTGTAAGCAGCCAATTGTAACAGATCTTCATCATGGTGTAGTAAGACTAAATCATCGGCGAAAAGTAAGTTATTAATACTTGAGTTATTGTTCAATCTAAGGCCTTTGTCCATTATAATTTTCCATTGTTTCATAATGTCGTCGATATATAGGTATTAAAAAGAGTGGGTGATAGACTACACCCTTGTCTAACTCCTTGATTTATTAAAATTTCTTCTGACCTTTTTCCATCAGTTTTTATCACAACTTTAGTTTCTTCATATAAGCCTTGGACTGATTTTATTAGATGGTGTGGATATCCTCGTTCCTTCATTATTTTCCAAAGTATAGATCTATTTACTCTGTCAAAGGCCTTTTCAAAATCAATGAACAACAAATATGTTGGCAGGTTAAATTCTCTTCTCTTTTCAATTAGTCTCTTTATAATAAACACATTATCACTACAGGATCTATTTCTTAAAGCACAATTTAGACCTGCATCTATCCATTACACAACACACTATTCTGTAAAATTAAAAACCTAAAATAGGCCCTATTACTTTTATATCCTTAGGATGTAAGGACTGTAAAAAAATTCAAATCATTAACAACAACAAAATGAAATTTAAAATAGCCCATTTCTTTATTAAAAGACGGTAACATTCCTTATGTCTTAACAATGATTTAATCTGTTATCTATTAAATAGGCTTATATGTATTAAATAAACCTAATCAAAATTAGTTACAATGAATAGTAAGAGAATTTACTTTTAGATTAATTCACCAGCTTTTATTGAATATATTTTTATAATTACAATATTCTATGATAAATAGCATGATCATTTAATTTAAATTCTATCTAGCCTATATTCTATCTTCGGGTTTTTACAGCTGCTGCCGTCTTCCCGTGCCAAACCTCCAAAGCCTACGATCTTGGGCATCTTCGATGCTTAGCCCTCTTGCTTCGGCCATCGCTCATCTTCCATTCTTAAAACATGTCCTAACCACTTTAATTCCTTTTCCTCAATTCTTTCAATTATGCTTTCTTCTGCTTCCATTGTGTTTCTAATTTCCTTATTTGTGACATGTTCTAATTTAGACTCTCTGGCACTTCTGCGTAAATAATCTATTTCTAGAGCTATTAGTCTATTCTTGTAGTACTTATTGATTGTCCATACCTCACTTCCATAGGCCTACATTAATTTAATTTAGATTAGTGATTACAAATTAAAAGACTGCCCAATAGCCTACATAATTTAGTAGCTTTTTGGGTATTCCTGTTTTAGCGTCAAAGTCAAAAAGACTTGTGGTGTTGGTTAAGCAATTTCGTTATTCCGACTGGACCTACATGTGAATATAGTCACTGTGTTCTAAGTTTCTTGTTGTCTACGCCTATAGCCTATGCGAAAGATGATAGGCTAATTGAAAAGATTTGTAGAATAGTAGACACAGCTGTAAAGCAACTAGCCTGGGACTATAGGATACGAGTTAAGTCGTAATTTACAGTTTTTTTTATGATTTGGCCCTAGGCCTATTTGATATTTTAATACAACATAATAGGTTTATTTAATGTTTGCAAGTTAGGCAAATTATGTAGACAACGATTTTTTTTGTTCTCTGATGAAAAGTTAGGGACCTACAGCACTAATTCAGATTATTAGGCTTATTATTATTTGTTACATTTAGTACGCTTAGTTTGTTCACAGTCCCCAGTTCTATATTGACGTTGCAATAAATCAATGACAAAGACAATTACGTTACATTTTTAAATTAGGGAAAATTGTTTTAAATTATATTTTATTTGCTGACGACCAAGTAGGCTAATCCTCGCAGCTTCTGAAGATGAATTACAAAAAATATAGGGCCTATCAATATTGCAAGAAATTATGTTACATTATAATAATTTACATTTATCAAGAAACAAATTAAAAGTAACGGCAATTGAAGGAAAATATCCTATCCGATCAAAAATAGTTCTCCAAAACAAAGCAATAGACAAGTAAGATATTTCAATTATTTACGATGCTTATTATCATATGGAAAAGAGAAAGATCTAGATAATACATTATCAAAATTCCAGCGTAAGTGTGGCACAATTCAAAGCATCTTGCTTAATAAAACCAGGAAAGAGGTAACGATGAGATTTTATAAGCCTTTGGCAGTCCCACTCCTAACATACGGAAGTAGAAACTCGACATTAAATAGATTTGGAGAAAAGGAAGATACAAACGGGAGAAATGCGTTTCTTAATAAGGATAACAGACACACTTTAAGAGATAATATCCGCAATACCGACATTAGAGAATAATTACAAATATATGAATTAGCAAATAAATTGACAGACAACAAATTAAAATGGTTTCAACATTTATTGAATGGAGACATATCGTCTATCAAAACAGGCTTTACAATAAATTTCAGGAGGCAAACGTTCCGTTGGACGCCCCATGACCAGATGGAGGGATATGCTTTGAGTCGGCACAGGCTTACAGCCTAATCTTGAATTTGAACAAGAAGAAGAATAAGTTACATTTTTAATTTTAACAATATCATTATCATGGCCATAGCCTAATAGAGCTACTTACAGTATTTTTATCCACGTCTACGCTATAAACATTCGTCTAATTTCAAGTTATATTCAAAAGTGTCACAATAGTACGGGACTAATTAAAATATTTTGTAAAAAAACAATAAAAAAAGGTCACAAAGAACAACAACTGGAATTTGGATTAAAGAAGAATTCAATAAAGAATCAAAGATAGAATCTTCAGTTTAAATAAAGAGAGAATAAGTTTTTGTGTAAGCCTAGTTCAAGACAGTAATCATCTATTTAACCCTGAATATTCCTTTAATAATTTAAGTGGGTTTAAAAATTATATCAGCCTGTTCAGTTTATTTCAAGTTAGTTTACAATAATTAGAAATATTTTTTCGTTATTTACGTGTAGCAAATTATTTTTCGAACTTTATTGATTTCCTTAAATTAAATTGTGTTTGCAATTTCGTTATACCTGTGTCATATCATATAAATAATAAATAAATAGGATAGACTATAATTCCAGGTTTTAAGATTTAGAATAAACATTTTGGCAGTTATTACCATCATTTGTTGGCGAGAAATAAAACTGCTGATTGAGAGATTGAAAATAGGCCCTTACCTTTTCTTTTTTCTGGCAGAAACGTCATATCCACATGAGAAAGTTTATTTATAAATGTTGGCAATGTTAATTCCTCTATTCTTTTATTGATCGCTGCTGGTTTAGGTCTATATTAACATATTTTTTATATAAGCTCTAGCCTATCCTTAGGCCAATTTATATTGTATAGGCCTAACTAGAATCAATCTCCAAACAGACCATTTAGTGTACATGAAATGTCTTATTTTTATTTGCATAAAATCACTAACATTACATCTAGGCCTAAGCCTAATTTAAGTTTGGTTAGGAGTAAATTACATCCAACTGTAACCGATATGCATAAGTAGGCCTAAATGCAACTGAATGTAAACAAAACAAATTTGCTTTTGAGATTAAATTATATTGATCATTTGGTCTAACTTGTTGCTCTTAAGGCCTATAGGCCTACTAACAATAAGAGGCCTATCAATATTTTTGCAAAATGTTTAGTTTTCTCCTCTTTTTCATCTCTATTATCTCCTTCCTTCTAGATAACACATTAGACTATAATCTCATCACGAAGAGTCATCTAGATAGGATATAAGCCTATTTTGATGCATCAATTCTCACTTGTCATAGCCTATTTTAGTAATTAGGCCTTATTCTAATAAATTTTCCCTTCCTTTTGAAGTCTCCATTCATCTCTTTTCCTAGACCTTCATATTCATTTTCCAACAGTTTATTAGATTTCGTAATTTAATTTCTTATATGCATATTAGTCTATTTTATTTGTCACTTTGTCCCGAGTCGTAGCCGAATGATTAAGGTAAGATTTCTTGGCGCAAAGCTGCGGTATTTGCGCTGGTTCGAGTCCCCATGGGGGAAGACATTTTCTCATGAAATTTCGGCCAGTATGGGACCGGTGCCCACCTAGAATCGTGAGGCATTTTGGGTAGCTACAGTAAGTAGTGACTCCAGGTAGAGAAGACCAGCTAAGATGGCTGGGGGACCCGCCATGCTGACCATATGTCACCCCTACACTGGCTCGATGATCGTCTACCTATGTGATGAACATATGTGGATGTAAGGCCAGCAGCCAGCTGTTAGGCCAAGGGCCTTCTAGGCCTATCGCGCTTGGGGATTTTATTTGTCACTTCATTTGATATTAAAATCATTTGACTGGTTTCAACTTTACATTCATTAACTGCAAAATTGTAGTCATTATTCAGAAACGTGTATTAATAGACATATACTGACCATGGCGCGACTCACCTCCCAGCCGACTGCTGGCCTCACTTCCACATGTGTTAATCACAGAGGTTATCAAGCCATTAACTTATAGGGATGATTTGTGGTCAGTTTATCGGGTATATGCCTAGCAGGTTTCATGATGCTGTGTGGGCATCGGATGCATATTGGCCGAAATTCCATGAGAACATTTCTTATCCTTGGTGACTGGAACCAGCGCAGCAGGCTTTGCACAAGGCATCACGTCTTAAACCGATCGGCTACGGCGCGGGTCGTAGCCTATCAGAAATCATATCAATATGCTTTCATGAAGAATAGGCTAATTAATTTTTATATGACCCAAGTAGTCTATGTTTTTATTTTAATATTTTTTACTTAGGGTTATATTTAAGTATTAAAATGGCCTATAAGTTAGATTAATAAAATTAATTTTCATTTTTTAAAATTATTAATGTCCCCTTGGATCCATTATTCTAGGCTTAGTATATACTTAGCCTAAAGTTAGCCTCTGAATAAATTTTGTGAAGTTATAACAACACAGGTAGACATAATCAAAATAATCGTGATAAGCAACCAAAGGTCCCAGGTTCGGGTCCCGATCTGTGCGAAAATGTTTCTCTTCAAATTCAAAATTTACGCAATGCCTGTTTATTTTTGTTAAATGTAGGGTATATTTTTCCTTATCCTGAAAAGGTAATGCTAATGTCATGGAAATAATATCAACATAGGCCTACATATACTGTTGTGCCTAATTCTAGGTTCCCTCCTCGCTATATTTTGACATTTTATGATAAAAATGTGTACCCTAATTAGGCCTACATTTAGGCTATGTAGACCTACACAGTTATTTTATTGACACGTCATTAGACATTCTACATCCTGTGGCCATAACTTTACTGTTAATGTATCGGAAATCTCATAAGAAAACACAAGACCATGGCTAGGTAGATGCATATGTAGATTTGCCTGAGTTAGTTATTTCATGCTCATTAAATGAAGCTGGATATATTTCGAATCCCACTCATAGGCCTAATAAATTACAGATTTTGGTAATATTTTGTCATTCTTTATTGTTGTGTTATTATACCTGCAATTTCATGTATGGCCTAAAGAATCTTACTGAATAAAATACTATTTATAGATAAATTTTAGAGGTAGAAAATAGTTTAATTTTATTAATTTTAGTCTGATCATCTTACCTCAATATTAATGTTGATTTGTACTTGAACATGTTTCAAAACAATTCTGTTTTATCATCAGCTTGTCCAGTCTGTCTGTTTCTAAAATTTATCTAATGTTGATTTGTTCTTGAGCATGTTTCAAAACAATTCTATCTGGACAAGCTGACGATAAAACAGAATTGTTTTGAAACATTTTCAAGAACAAATCAACATTAATATTGAGGTAAGATTATCAGATTAAAAATAATATAATTAAAATAACCTCAAAATATTACTTCCTAAATTAAATATTAGAAAATAGTTTAGTTATTAAGATTTTGGATAGGTTTTGTTTTCATAACAAAACATAGCCCATATCAAAGCTTGGACTTTATTATTATAAAAAGTTAGTCTTGACAATTTCACTGTAATGTGTTCGCTTGGAGACCTAACGATCGCTGGTCAATCCTGTTTAAGGTCAAATGGAATTTTTCAGGTGACAAAATTTCAATTTTAACATGAGGTAGGGCCGACGATAAAGTGTACACTAAACCACGGGGAAAAAACAAGCCGTCATTCCTTCTGCAGTGAATATAGCCGATAGGGGCCTATTTAATACAATAACCAAACTACTAAAAACCAAGCGAATTGACTCAATTGGTAAGCGTTTGATACTCGTATTCGATAATCCCTAGGTTCAAACCTCGGTACCAACCAAAATCAATCTAAAAACAAATTCTGGACTGAAATTTCATAATCAGGACAAATTTCAGCACATTCACCATTTCATAATAGGACTATTATTAAAATTAAATCTGTTAATAAGCTCCTACTTCAGAACATCGCTTGAAAAAATCATTCTAGATTCTAGACCAGACATGACCACAGATGTTATTCGTCTTTAAATAAGATTTAATTAAAAAAACTAGGCTACCGAAGGCCTATTTTAAGATATTACATTATGAAATCTTATTAGAATTGGAGGAATTTCCTTAAAACAAGTATAAATTAATGTTAACCAAAGCCTTAAACCGCCAATAGGCTATGTCTATTCAAATAAAATTGATAATAAAATCTGACATGATTTGAATAATGAAACACGAGTTGATGTATAAGTTTTTTTTAAATGACATATTAACCCTTAAATTGACAATGTAAGTTATACTAGGCCTATGCTATAAGAACATTAGTAGGCCTATAACGTATTTACTTTTTTAATAAAACAATAGAATAATAAACAAGCCGATAATCGCTTACTTAAATTTGTTTCGAATTAAAGCATATAATATATAACAATAACTTACTGTTTCCATTGAGGTCCGACATTCATAAATAAATGAGAAATTAGTGTTTCCGCAATTTAAGAGTTAGGCCTAACCTAAAAAAGGTTCATTACGCAGGAACTGTCTAAACTAAATCAATTCTAATTTTGCTGGTTTACGGGAATATATATTTCTTTTGTGTCCACCGCTGTGGTCTCAAGGTAGCGCACTGCCTTGTCACGCAGTGCGCCCGGGTTCGATCCCCGGTCGGGACAGTTTCTCTGGGTGAGGTTTTTATTAGAGTTTCTCCTCGCCTGCAAGACAAATGTCTGACAACAAGGCCCAAACGGTCCCCGAAATCATATGGCCATCATTATCATCATCATTCATATTTATCTTAGATTAGTCTCCTGACGCACCACTATCATCATCATCATCATATCATCGGGGTAACGAAATCCCGCCTTCCAGGCGCCCCAACCTCAGAAGTGGGTTACAATACGCCATTGCCAGGAGAGAATACCGGAAATGTCTAAAAGGGCAAAAATGGTGGCATTAAAAAAAATATTTATTTTGTTATATTAGAGAAATTAAATTTCTGATGTTAGATTAGGCCTATTTCAACGTACCGGACTGCAGTGAAAACGAATAATTTAACACATAACCAAAGTTATTACATGTTTGATATTATCTTTTTTAATGCCCCTGGTTGTCCTTTTGGATAATAATAATAACCCACTTCTGAGGTTGGGGTGCCTGGAAGGCGGGGTTACGTTGCCCCGATGATCGATGATATGATGGGTGATGACTGATGATAGTAGTGCGCCAGGAGGGTCCCTAATCCTAAGCTTACCAAGATTAATGTGAACGATGATCATTGCGATGGCTATATGATGTTCAGGGACCGATTGGGCCTTAAAGTTTCCTGTCATTTGTCTTACAGGTGAGGAAAAACCACGATAAAAACCTCATAGGCCTACAGGAAACTGCCCCGACCGGGGATCGAACCCGGGACCGCTGCGTTACAAGGCAGCACGCTACCTCGAGACCACAGCGGTGGACTGTGTGATAATAGTGTAGGTTACAATTTGACATCAATGTAAATAATATCTACTGATTCATTTTCTATTACAATATTAGGCCTAAATAAATTAAACTAATGCTTCTTATAGGATTCATTTCCATATTAAGAGACAAATTCTGTGGTTTGCATTGCGACGAACCATTTTTTAGAATAGAAAACTTGACACTAAACTTAATAGTAGGGCCTACCACGAATTTATTTACCTACTTAACCCATTGGCTTCAGGTTTAAATGCTCAATGCATTTCCCCAGAAACCGGATATAAGTCACCGTAATTTATAGGCCTATAGTCTAATTTTAGACATTCAAAATGAACAAAAGATAACGGTATTTCATATCACAATAAGAGTGAAGGCCAAAACACATTCCTGTACTAATCATTGTTAACAAAAACTAACCTACCAAGGGATGTAGAAAATATTCTAAAATATATAACACCAGAGGCCTAAGCTAATGTACCTCGTCTTCTGAGGCGAATGGGTTAAGACAGCACATTTTATTTATTATTATTATTCTTTAAGGATTCATTTAACTTTATTTGTAGGTATTTAAAAAACTATTACTTAAAGATTATTTTCATTTTACAATTCTATAATTATATATTAGAATAGATCTATCAATCCTGGTCACATAGGCTATAAACTACGCACTATTTATTGTGTTTGTTTATATTTTCTTAAAATTATATTAGGCCTAAAATATGAAATGAGTCCTGGTAATGGAATTCCAACCCAAAATTTGCTTGATGAACAAGGAAATCCAGAAAGAAACCTCACTCTGGTTGGTTGGCTGAACATAAGACCTTTTGAGTACGAGTCTCAAATGCTATCGGTTCAGCCAACTCGTTTGGTGACACTTAATTTCTTCATACGTAAAAATAGTCGCATATAATAAAACGTTTTTATGATAATTATTGCGTATCCCTACAGTGAAGCTGATAGATATATTGATGAAGTATTAATATTCGATACAAACAACCACAAATGTTACAGATTTATATTTTCAATTCTAAGCAAACGTTTTCCTTGATGAATGAGGAAAACTAGGGATATAAAATAAAAACTCAGATTGGTCCAAACCAGGGTTTTAACCTGGGGTTTTCCGATTACGAAACTCTGACGCTATCAAGCATAGGCCTAGGCTATGTATTTTTATAGCCTATTAGCTAATACTCAGCGTGTGCTGCTACTCCTAAATAAATGAAAAATAATGTCCTTTTATGTTTAGTTGAATAAGTAAAAGGAAAAATAATTATAAATGTAACTTATAGGCCCTATAGTAATTAATTTATAATTCCCATGCTGATTACTCGTGTTGCCCGCGAATCTACCTATATCGATCTTCTTGGCATACGCCTAAATGAGCTAAAAGACAAAATTCGTTACTGTGAGCTATCCGTAAAAGAATACCCGCCATGTGCTACTATGCTTGCACAAGAATCTACGTACTTGTCTCGATCTTCTTGGCATCAATGAAAGACAAAAATGGTTATTGTGAGTTATCCGTAAGAGATAAACATATGCTGTCGCGGACTTTTTTGTAGAGCTTCTTGAGATATTCAATTCTGTGTACATTAATTTTGTGTATTTCCTATGGTTTAGGCAGCGTAGCCCTAAACTATTTAAGCATCCAATGAGCTGTTTTTTTTCACGTTTTCCACTACAAAGGGTGATTTTTAAGATTGTAAGAGTTGAGTATCACAACTCTCTTAAGGCCTATGTTCATCCCGGGGAATCTCCTGAATATTTTGCAAAGAGCCCCATCACAATCGGATCAACGGTATGGCCGCGCATAAAGTACGAACAAACAAACCAAACAAACCAAGAAAAAAACATTCATTTTATATATTAGATTAAGTTTTTCCTTTCTATAGGCCCAGAAAAAAGTATCAGCGCGCGTGTCTTCAGGAACTTTAAATAGTCTTTAGGCTATATCGAATTTAACATATCATTGTTTATTGATTCTGTTTATTTCCTTAAATAATCAACTTATTTTTCATTAATCTTGCTTATTTTCATATAAAACTAACGTTGGAAATATTCAACTTGCATGTTTTATTAAATGCTTAAGTTTTTAGACTTGTCTTCATTTCTTCTTACATTATATAATTGTATCTGTTATTTAATTTTGTATTTCATTTGTAAAGGCAATAGAAGCCGCTTGGCAAGGAGGATATGATTCCCTAGAGTAAGCGGGGTTAACTTAATTTTTCATTCCTTGCCTGTACGGGAGATGTAATCGGATAATAATATTGCTTTTTGCCGCTAAGTCAACAACGAGGGGCGACGCATTACTTTGCATGCGAGAGTGGCATTCAATACCTAATAAATTGATTCAATACTGAAGTTGTTTTAACCTCCTTCGAGATCAATCTTTACGCGAATAAATCCAGACATTAAACTAACATAGTGAGATTTTGAATTTTCAATATGTAATCTTGGATTTTTCAGCTTAAATTTAAGAGTTCAGGAGGAGTAAATATAAGATACACTGAGAGTGGGGGATATAAAAGACAAGTTAAGTTTATTATGAAAAATTACATTTTAGGGCTATAGTCTATAGGCATATATATGCTATACATTCCATATATAACTTATTCCTTTATGTAAGCTATAGTCTAGGCAAGGGGAGAAACAAACTACGGCCCGCGGACCGGATGCGGCCTTCCATCACTCTCTATCCGGCCCCTCCTGGACTTTAGTAATTTATTAGAATAAATTAAAATATCCTAAGGGTAGGCCTATAACATTAGTCTAACAGTAATGGAACAAGAACTTGTGAAAAGTATGACAAAGTAACAAATCAACACAGGCTTATAGTAATAATAATAATAATAATAATAATAATAATAATAATAATAATAATAACAATAATAATAATTATTATTATAATGGTGATAATGATAATGATATGTTTAATGATAATGATAATAATAATAATGATAATGATAATAATGATAATGATAACAGTAATAATAATAATCCACAATAGAGCCTATGGCCCGCGCCACCTTGATGTTACTTCCATTTGGCCCGCGAAACAAGAAAGTTTGGGAACTTCTGGTCTAGGCCGATGTGTGTTTATATAATTTATAGGCCTACCACTCTTCAGAGTGTACAGAAACATCACTTGCAGGGGAAGACTGTAAAAAAAGTCTCTATTTAATAAATTTACAAAAATATGATTATGTTAACACACTAAATTTAACAAAACCCTCCTGTCTTGTTTTTGCACACCTAGTCTTGTTGCACTCTCAGATAACGAGATTTAATAGCCTATTGTCTTTTATTTACCTATACTTCTACTGCCTTATTTTTGTCCCATGTGGCAGGTAAAAAATCAGTTTCGTTTATTTTTAATTAATATTTATGTACACTGGAGCAAAATAACCGATAAAATTAAATTATTAAATTACTATAATTTTAAACATTTAGGTCCTACTATTATTTTAATTTTTTTCCTGTTTAAAAAAATAAGTTTTGATCTTGTCTTTTATTTAGGCCTACCTCTTCTGATCCTAATAAGTTTTTGTTTTAGCCTTACACAATAGACCTATCTGTTAAGTTACCTCAATTCTAACTAAAAGAAACATCGATTGAATGTGTCAAATATTTGGTTAAATTGTGGCTGAAGGTGGTGTTATATAAAATAAAGAAAAATAAATAGCCTAATATTTTAAAAAAAGTAAAACAACACGCTTTATCAGATAACCGAACTAAAAAATGAAAACTAATTTTAATTTCCAACACGCTTGGGATAAAATTAAAGTGGTCAACAAAAAATCACCTCCAACACATCTAGAATATAAAACTAGAGTTATCTACAAAAAACAATAATTTTACCACCAAAAGCCTGAGGTGCCCTATATCAATTAATATATTTGATAATAAACAGATGGTGGCAAAAGTAAAGACTCTAAGAAGAAAAAGTAAAAACCATAAAAAACACCCCACGCTTTTGATGGTAAAATTATTTTTTTGTAGATAACTCTAGTTTCATTCTAGATGTGTTGGAGAAGATTTTTTTGTTGACCACTTTAATTTTATCCCAAGCGTGTTGGAAATTAAAATTATTTTTAATTTTTTAGTTCGGTTTTCTAATAGGCCTAAAGCGTGTTGTTTTAATTTTTTAAACTATTATTTATTTTTTATTTTTTAGTTTGGTTTTCTAATAAAGCGTGTTGTTTTAGTTTTTTTAAACTATTATTTATGTTTTAAATTTTTAGTTTGATTGTCATAAACCGGAATCCCTTGAAAATTTAATTGCTTAATACTCTTCTAAAAAACAATCCTCCGGACCGGATTTGAACCAGCGACCTATGAATTACTGAAATTATATACCACTACAGTCCACCGCTCTACCAACTGAGCTCTTACAACGACTGACTAAAAAGTCGATAAGTCCGCAACCTACTATACCGGTTTTTATTTTTTTTTATTTTCTGATGATTCTGGCCAGGATTTTAGAAAATAATTATGAAATTATTGTATTGTCATTGGTCCTTTACAAGTAGCCTATACCAAGTTTCAAGTTGATCCAATGTTTTATAATATTTATTTAAAATTCCACCTTTAATTGATTTAGCCTACTTTCAACTTATTCTAAAAATAAATCTTGTCCAGATAACCATTATAGGCCTATTACATCACACAGCATGATTATCTATGGACTTAAATTATATTTATAAATAATGGAAATAGCATTTAAAACTATCTTCTTCTTTCAGGTACAGTATAATTAATCTTTCTCGTCTTCTTTATCAATCACTTATGCTGTTCACTGTTGAGTCTATCTCCATCCTTCTCTAGGACTTAGCCTAGATCACTTCCCGAAGGAGTCAATGTCCTCGAACGGTCACCTGTAGGTAGGAAGTAGAAACCCTGAGTCATACATTAGACGGGTATGTAATGACGTGTCTCCTTGGGTTTGTGATTAGTAGTATGTCAGGGCCACCGCCTACAACAGCACAGCATAGCACAAGAGAAGGATCAGGCACTCATATAAATATTAAATCGCATGTCTGTTCGGAAATGGAACTTGGGGTCAGTTGTGGAAATGACTCTACTGAACTGTATACAATGACTATTTAACTCAAGTCACAAATAGTAGTCAATGACCAATCATGGTTCAATGAATTCTGTTTTACACCAATGACAGTCGTGTTTCACCTCGCTCTTTATCGATTTCTCTTTATCAGCTCCTGCTTTTGTGATAAAGAAAGCTCCTTCTTTTTAATGTTCTGAATAGGTCAAAGCATTATTTTTCTCCAACAAATACATTGATTATAGCAAATAATGAATAGATTCAGTGATTTTACTGAGTTGTTTAATCAAAATATAAATGATTAACCTATAATGTTGATTATAATAGTTTGATGTGTTTCATTATTTCTCCACTAGAGTGCATTCTTACAATATTGCGATCCTATTTGGCAATAAATAATATGATCGAGTTGCAGTGAATATACATAACCTCACATTTCTCATTTGTTTTCAAACATCGCCGTTTACATTAAATACATAAATATTTTAAAATAACTACATTTAAATAATGATTTGTGAGTAAACAGCTTAATTTTATTCGTTAAATAGTCCTAACAAATGCCACTCTTGATTTCCAAATTCTCTAGATAAATTCAGTCCTCACTTCGTGAGTCGTGAATTTATCGATAATTTGGAAATCACTCGTGAGATTACTTATGACAAATATTTAATTTTAAATAACTATTAAAAAGGTTAGCCAATATTAGGCCTATTTTAAATAATAGGCGCGTACTAATCTCTGCAAACTATAAGATCTTGAATGGATATTTGTAAAACTTATTAAAATTTGATGAAACATTTTAAACATGCAGAAACACAGAAAAGTGTGGAAAATATTGCAGGTATTTATAATATGCAATAGCCTATTGTAAAGTGGTTCTCAGATAGACTACTGTGTAGGGGATTGCGGCAGGTTCCAGATTCTTCTGAGAGACGGACAAAGCTAGCTTTGTAATACTATACTGAGGGGTCGTGTGGTTATGCCATATTGACTCACACAAATTCCGCAGTCGACACGTCTGTCCCTCGGTATTTACAGGAACTTGAACTGCGTGCTTTATCCTGTATCCCAAGAAATTACTACATTTTATTTTTACGGTAAAATAGACAAGGTCTTATTATAAACTAATTTTCTTATGAAATTACATTTCTATTAAGTTGAGAAAATCAAACTTCATACAATGTCTATTACACTTTTAGGCCTATCTTATTACGAAAATTATGAAGGGAAATTCATGGCTAATTCCAAAATAGAACTAATTGTTTTTTTCCAGTCAGGAAAGCCTAATTTAGGCAATTCTGAGAAGTTCCAGAGAACAATTGATCCTAACTTCTTTAACATTTCAATGCAATAGATATTTTAAGAGTCGCGCGCCGTGGCCGAGTGATTAAGGCAAGATGCCTTGGCGCAAAGCTACAGGACTTGCGGAAGTTCGAATCTCCATGAGGGAAAAAATGTTCTTATAAAATTTGAGAATAAAGTTCTTAGGAAAATTTTTGGACCAAAGAGAGATGAACAGACAGGTCAATGGAGAAGACTACATAACAATGAACCACATGGTCTTTATAGGAAGCCAGATATAATAAGAACAGTTAAGTCTCGTAGACTGTGATGGGCAGGACATATTGCACGTATGGGGAATGAAAGACGTGCATGGAAGCTTCTTGTAGGAAAGCCAGAGGGAAAACGCCCAGTTGGTAGACCAAGAATGAGGTGGGAGAACAACATTAGCTATGATTTGAGGGAAGTATATTATACAGGGAATGATTGGAAAGCATTAGCTCAGGATAGGGATGTATGGAGAGCTTATGTCCGCGCGGCCATGAACCTACGGGTTTGATAGTGCCAGTGAGTAAGCAAGTAAGTAAAATTTAGCCAGTATGGGACAGGTGCCCTTCCAGAATCATGATAGATTTGGGTAGCTGCAATAAGTAACGGCTCCAGGTTGAGAAAAGCAGCTTTAACGGTTGAGGGATCCGACATGTTGACCACATGTCATCCCTTCACTGGCTGCATGATCGTTTACCTATGTGATCAACTCATGTGGATGTGAGACCAGCAGTCGGCTGGTAGACCAAGGGGCTTATAGGCCAGTCGCACCATGGAGTTGGATGAGATATATTAAGATGCATAGGCCCTAATAGGCCTATAGGATATAAGTTGAGCCATCAGTATTCACCATAAATTATTAATTGATAAGATTTTTAATAGCCGTTTAAGTAGGCCTATATCCACAAAGTGCACCATATATCAAATGACTATTAAAATGACAATTATTAGTGTGGGATTGCCTTTAAGTCTATAGACTATTTTAATATTATTGTACTAATATACACGCGATAATTGAGAGAGCACAGGCTTGTAGTAGGCCAGAACAAAATTCTTAAACCATAACGTATTAAGAATAATTTAACATTTAAGAAAAGCTTTACTATAAAGTAGGCCCATTTTTAACATAATTTTTTTATATCAGATTCTTAGTCTATTTGTTATGTCTACTTAGTCTATAATTGTTAAATCATTTAACAAGCAAATATTTTAATGGTGCTGATAAAACATTTTTCTTTTTTCATCTTGTTTTGAATGTCAAAATTATATGCTTAGGTTTTTAAATTTGGCCACTTGACGATAATTTTCTGAGATAGGCTCATGTAGCCTAGGACTGTATAAAGAAATCAGCATTTACAGTAAAACTTTGTTTTTCTAATGTAAATAAGTCAAATATCTAAGCGGAATTTAAGTTTTATTCTGTCTACAAGACATCTACAATTGTACTCGTAGATATAGGGCCTATACCTACAGTGTAACAATGATAGCCTACACAAAGTGTAGCTTATATCTTATATCATAACTTCGGTGAACATCACTCATAAAAAGTTTGAAAAGCAGCGATATGAATCTACTCCTTGACATTATTATTTAGAAAACAAACGGAAAAACTAAACAAATTATTATCACAGATCTATTCTTTAAAAAAATGTAGCCTACAAGAAAATCGAATTGTATCAGGAAATTCAAAGGATATTTTGAAAGGACATTGCAAGAAATGCTCCTAAATATTAAATTTAGTAGGAACTGCTTTTTTTAAAACTAAATTGCAGGAAATTTTGCAATATTTAGTAAATGCATATTTTATTTTTCCAACAGACATAGGTCCTATGGTATTATCACCACACTGCCCCAGTTACATTGCTAATTAAAGAAAAAAATGTGTGTAAGCTTCCTTCAATGCATAGGCTTACTAGGTCGCAAACTAACAAGAACCTAGACTTACATTTTGACATAGTTTTTGCAAAGATATAATTCCAGTTAAGTTGTAAAAAAACGCATAAAATAGGTCTATTTAGGAAAACAAAATGTGACGTATATAATCTATATATAGGCCTATGTGTGTGTGTAAGTTATTAACAATTACATTTGTTATCAGCAGACTGATTATGAGGGTTAGGACCTATGAACTAAATGCTAAGATTTAAATTAAAAATAATTTCTTACAAGGTATTTATTAACATTTTTTGTAAAAGGGAATCCTACAAATAAATGAAAGTGTGAAATTAACTGATTAAAATATTATTTAAAATAGGCTACTAAAAATAACAATGAAACTGGCATTATTCTAAAACCGTAATAAATAGGCCTAAGTAACCTGTAACGGCCTTCTTCTAAAACCATACCTAATTTTCCTTAATAATCAGAGCTTTATAAAATCCTCTGTCCTAATTATTTCTACTGTAACTTCATTTTTATGCTCTTTACGTTTATTAGCTCTTAATGAGGAATTACAAACATTGATATGTTATAAAAATATTAGTGAATAAAGAGGGTATACATTTATGATTGTCTCTATATTTTCAATCATATTAGGCTTACTTAAGAATTCCCTCCATGATATTTTTACCTTGTCGTGGTGGAATGGCTAAAGTGCTTAAATGACCACAAGAGCCATGTCGGGGGTAGCATTGCTGCCAAAAGGCGATAATCCAGACGAAAAAAACAGTACTAGAAATGTTTATAGATAATATTTCAGGTCAAGGTGCAATTTATATTTAAGTGGTGATGGATTACAATATTAAACGGAATATGAAGTTAAAGGTTATATGAAGATGGATTTAATAGTAATATTAAGGCCTATATAGGGCCTAGATTATTAATTTGATTTTGGCTCTAGGATGTGCACACATCGCCCGTCACTCTCGCTATAAGGTGAGATAAATCGTAACAATCTTTCACGTTAAAAAAATCAAGAAGTGCGGATATGGGTTGACAGGATAGGGATGTATGAAGATCTTATGTCCGCGCGGTCATGAATTTACTGGTTTTATAGTGCCAGTGAGTTTAGTTATTACTTAAGAATTACTTAAGATTATTCCTCTGTTTGGCTTCATTTTACAGTTAGACTAGGCCTACAGTTTTACAACTTACTTTTTTGTTCATTCATTTTATATTGCTTACGTTATTATGACCTTCAGTGCACATAATACATTTATCTATATGTTAAATACGTTGAGAAAATAAACAATTAACAGGCTTATCGTATTGTACCACCGCTGTGGTCTCGAGGTAGCGTGCTGCCTTGTCACGCAGCGGGCCCGGGTTTGATTCCCGGTCGCGACAGGCTCCTGGGTGAAGTTTTTTCGGGGTTTTTCCTCACCTCTAAGACAAATGTCAGGTCCCCGAAAATCATCCGGTCATATTTATCATCATCCTTCACCGGTCTGGACAGAAACGGGAAGCTACCACACCTATAATTCCCTAGTAAAGCTGCAAAGATTAACATGAAAATGCTATGATTGCAGTGAAAGACCTGCCCTAGGGCAGAATTACAATGGAATGGATTATAATGTAATAAAATTGAGGATTTGTTAGTAAGACTCGGATTTTGATTAAAGCTTTCTGTGAGGATCTATTGTTTTCTGAATGGACTGTAGAAAGCAGAGAGGTCTTTCTTGTGGTTTGGGTTTACTTTAAGAGTAGAGTTACTGCAGCGCGTGGTATGTTTGCCGAATTCTTTGGGGCAAGGCGAGGCCCGCAAGAAAACTGAGCTACTGCAGACATACGTCACACCTTTAACCTCTTGACATCGTAGCATTTGGTTAGATTTCATTACGCCTTTCTTGTGAAAACTAAGTTTTAACATTTAATCATAGGCATACCACATAAATGCCTGAAATCATAATAAATATTATAGATTAGATAAATAATATTTTAATTCATTAGTACATTCTATTTAGAGATACTAAAGGACAACACGCACACACTATTGGGTAACACTAAGAAATTAGGACTGGAAGTAAATATCAATAAAACTAAATATAAGTTTATGGTCACACGTAGAAATACACTATATAATGGAAATGGACAGCTAATGACAAATGAGGGAAATTTTGAGGAAGTGGCTGAATTCAGATACCTAGGAACAATAATCACACAGAGGAATGAAATGCACAAAGAAATTAAACATAGGCTCAATTCTGGAAATGCGTAGGCCTACTGTTATGCATTATAGAGACTCTTGACGTCCCAACTCCTTTCAAAAAAACGTTAAACTGAAAATATATAAAACTATTAGGCCTATTCTACCAGTTAGGCTATATTATATGGGTGCGAAACATGGGCTCTTACTTTAAGAGAGGAAAGGAGATTACGAGTAATTTTTGGACTAAAGAGAGATGAACATACAGGTGAATGGAGAAGACTACATAACAATGAACTACATGGTCTTTATAGGAAGCCAGATATAATAAGAACAGTTAAGTCTAGTAGATTGCGATGGGCAGGACATGTTGCACGTATGGGGAATGAAAGACCTGCATGGAAGCTTCTTGTAGGAAAGCCAGAGGGAAAACGCCCAGTTGGTAGACCAAGAATGAGGTGGGAGAATAACATTGACTATGATTTGAGGGAAGTAGATTATACAGGGAATGATTGGAAAGCATTAGCTCAAGATAGGGATGTATGGAGAGTTTATGTCCGCGCGGCCATGAACCTACGTGTTCGATAGTACCAGTGAGTAAGTAAGTAAGTAGCCTAAGTAAGTAAGTAGGCCTACATTCCATTTTCTTTTTCAGCGAGAAGGCAAATGTCTACATTGGTTTTTTTTAAGAATACCTACAGATAGAATCCCCCAGCTGTTATTAAAGCAGTATAAACCAATAGAACGTAGAAGTATTGGACGCCCATTTACTAGATGGGAAAATTCATTAAATCCCACTTGATGTGAAAACAGGTCAAAAGGCCTAATTTCATGAAGTTGAAGAAGAATAAAAAATCAAGGCTTACATATTAATCGAGCGAATCGTATCTGGCGATAGTAAGAGTCACATTATGGAGATCTCGGATTCAAATCCCGGGGCAAACCAAATTGTCTAGTTTTTTCTAGCCTTTTCGCAGGCTTCAACTTTCAATTAAGTTACATAAATCAGTAAAACAGGCTATCTTAAATATAATTATAAATTATAATAAATAAAATATCAGTAAAACTAAATATATGGTCACACGTAGAAATACATTATATAATGGAAATGGACAGCTAATGACAAATGAGGGAAATTTTGAGGAATTGGCTGAATTCAAATACCTAGGAACAATAATCACAAATAGGAATGAGATGCACAAAGAAATTAAACATAGGCTCAATTCTGGAAATGCATGCTATTATGCATTGCAGAGACTTTTGATGTCCCAACTCCTTTCGAAAAACGTTAAGCTGAAAATATATAAAACTATTATTCTACCAGTTATATTATATGGGTGCGAAACATGGACTCTTACTTTAAGGGAGGAAAGGAGATTACAAGTATTTGAGAATAAAGTTCTTAGGAAAATTTTTGGACCAAAGAGAGATGAACAGATAGGTGAATGGAGAAGACTTCATAACAATGAACTACATGGTCTTTATAGGAAGCCAGATATAATAAGAACAGTTAAGTCCCGTAGACTGCGATGGGCAGGACATGTTGCACGTATGGGGAATGAAAGACGTGCATGGAAACTTCTTGTAGGAAAGCCAGAAGGAAAACGCCCAGTTGGTAGACCAAGAATGAGGTGGGAGAACAACATTAACTATGATTTGAGGGAAGTAGATTATATAGGGAATGATTGGAAAGCATTAGCTCAGGATAGGGATGTATGGAGAGCTTATGTCCGCGCGGCCATGAACCTACGGGTTCGATAGTGCCAGTGAGTAAGTAAGTAAGTAAGTAATAAATAATATACATGTTACAAAAATAGCTGGAATAGTATTAATATTTAAATTTTCATTATTAATTTTTTTTAGATGGAGGCCTAATTATGACTTATATTTATAAAATCCTAATCAAAGAAAATCTTGGCATCAATTTCGTTAGCAGGACACATTTCACAATAAAGCACTTATGCATGAAATAAAATAAAATATGCCTACATTGCATAAAAAAAACTTCCGAATTTCCCTATTAATACAGATGTAGCCTAAGAAGTAAATTAAATATATACAGGCCTATATAGGGCCTATATAAAATCTATAGCCTATTTCTCAGAACATAATTTTACCTGAAACTCGCACATTATTTCACAATTAAGCCTATGCGAATAAATCAAACAATGCAGGTCCTAATTTTCATTTCATGAAACACTTAGTTTGCAATGAATTAACGCAATTTTTTTATTTGAGCGAAACAGACAGAAAGATACGTTTAAGAAAGGCAAGGTAAGTCTAAATCTAGTTAAAAGATAAGTTTGAACAAGAAAATATAGGCATAGGTCTAATTTGCTTTCACCACAGCTACTGGACCTAGATATTTTCTTACATTGGCCTACTGAGAATAAGACTTATAAAGATTAATAAAACTGAACATGTCTACTAGAGTTGCGGAATTGTAACTAATTCGCAATAGTGTATTCTGTTAGTGATATCAAACACTTCAGTCAATCTAGAAGTTATCATGCCGCAGATAACCATCATCATAATTATTTTTAGGCCTATCATTATTATTATTATTATTATTATTATTATTATTATTATTATTATTATTATGCATCGATTCCCGGTCGGAAAATCGAATAAAGTTCAGTTCATTTAAAATGCTGTGATTTGTTTCGTATAATGTAAGGCCTATATTAACACTACTTTTGGATAGGCCTATATTTTTGTATAGCCTATAGGGCCTACATTGTACATAGTATACATAGAGGGCAGTGGATTTACTTCCCGCTGGGAGGGAACAATATAAAACAATAAATACATACTTACCGCCATTTTATTACTGATTGGTGTCGCAGCCTTCTATAGCCGCGAGGAGTTTTACAGCCAAGTGTGCAATGGCAACCTAAACTTTTCAAGCCTTATAGGCTACATCGATTTCTTAGAACTGGATTATAATTTATGTTTATTATAAGTGAATCAAATTATCTCGAATAAATCTTCTTCTTCTTCTTCTTCTTCTTCCTTCCAAGTATTAGGCCAAGGCCTGTTACGATCCTACAGAAAATTTTCCCTCCAGCGTTTCATAGGACGGCCCAGTGATCTTCGTCCTCTTGGTATATAATTATAAACAGCTTTGGGGATCCGATTTGAACTCATTCTTTCAAGATGGTGTTTCCAATTTAGTTGGTAGTGTTTAATAGGCCTATATTCCAAAATTGGCGCAGTCTTCAATTCTTTTAAGATATCGGCGTTCCTCTTCCGATCCCATCTGGTGTAACCCGCTGTTCTGCGCATGAATCTCATTTCACAAGCCGTTATTCTGCTTTCATGTTGTCTTTTTCGAATAAATAAATAAATTATATTTTAATTAAACATACTGGCGGCAAATTTTAATAGGCAACTCAGCAAAAATGTATTCAGTCATTCACAATTTTATGAAAAAAAAAACTGATTTTGTTCATACACTCGATGAACGTAGTAATCTTGCAGCCGCACCTCGAACTAAAAGCTTCCTGACATTTGTCTTACAAGGGAGGAAAAACCCCGAATTAACCTCACCCAGTAACCTTGTCCCGACCGGGGATCGAACACGGGCCCGCGCTACGTGACAAGGCAGCACGCTACCTGGAGAAAACAGCGGTGGACTATTATTATTATTATTATTATTATTATTATTATTATTAACTTATTATTATTATTATTATTAACTTATTATTATTATTATTATTAACTTATTATTATTATTATTATTAACTTATTATTATTATTATTATTATTATTATTATTATTATTATTATTATTATTATTATTATTATTATTATTATTATTATTATTATTATTATTATTATTATGTCCACCGCTGTGGTCTCGGGGTAGTGTCGCTGCCTCGTACGCTGCAAATAACTTAGAAAATGCAAAAATATTTGGCATCACAAATTTTAAATAGCCTATAGGCTATTCACTTTACACTCAATAGATTTAAACTACTTATTTCTAAATGCTCGGGATCGATCCCGGTCGGGACAGATTTCTCGGGCAAGACAAATGTTGTCAAGAAACATAATCTGCTCATCATAATCATCATTTTATATTTGCTAGATTTCGTATGAATGTGCGTGTGAATGGTGTGTTTTCGTTTTAATGTTGTATTGTCTCGAAGGTGACTCTGATATTGAACTGATCCCTCATTCGGGGAGGTCCTCTAAAGGCTATCCGACGTACTATAGGCCTATAGAAGAAATAAGTAGTTCGCGAAAAAGTAGTTCCCTTCATTAAATTAAAAATAGGCCTATGTCCTCTTATTATTCTTGTTATTCTTCGTGAATAAAAATAATGATATTTAGAAAGAACATATTCTAAATTATACCTAATCAATAATTTATTACATATGGATAATGCATTTGAGTCGTGCTTCAGTCGATTCTGGTGCAACAAAATGACTGGAAGTGTTCAGTCTTCTGTCCATGTGCCGCCATCTAAATTTTTAAATCACAAGTCTGACAAACCTTTCACTAGTAGTCAAAACAGTTATTTTAAATATATTTCATAAGTTTAGTGAAAAATCTCACCAGTTTTCTTGTATTCTACCCATTCAACTACCACATGCCTTATATAGGCTACTTCCCATGTGCTCTCTGTCAATGTGACAGTAAATTGTGGCGCGAATGGCGGAAAGAGACAATTGGCGTTTGTTTATGTTAGGATCACTCTAAGAGCGGATTAGGTAGGCCTATAACTTAGGCCTATGCCCTTTAATAATCCGACCAACGGAACTGTGCCCCCGTAAGATATGCGAACTAAACACTAATTCTTTTTCTACCTCTGTAAATAATTTCCCTACCTGCATTCCTATCGCTCTCTTTTCTTTCGTCCCTCCCACTACTTACAATTTTGAGTCTTCTTGGGGCACATATTATTTGCACTTGCAGTCCAGTGTTGTCAACTCAACATGAACGCTGTAGCTCGGAGTGATAAAAGAAATATTATTAAGCAAATAATAAAAGTCAATCAGGACCAATACACTTACTTAAATATGAAGAAGTAATAATTAACCTTAGGCCTACTTGATTCAATATTCAAGATCCATGTCACTGTTTGGGGGAAGTTTGGCAACATCCCTTACTCAGAAAATTATCCTGGCTGCTGTTTGACGTGGTGTGAGGGATGTGCGTGATATGGTGTGAGTATAGGCGTGAACTTTTCTAAGAATGACTGCAGCGATAAGGGGGCACAGATCCGTTGGTCCGACAATATGGTTAAAACCGTATGTATAATCCATAGTTAAAATCCCTCGTCCGACAGGTCGTGTCACTGTAAGTCATGGGTGGTATGTGGCACCTAAAAGTACCTATAAGGTGAGAGGTTAAATAGCGTTAATGGAATGAAAAAATGCTCCTTTCATTAGGTATTTGAAATTTATATAGCTACACAACCACAAAGTATTAATAATAACTTCTTTACTGGTAGAGATCTGTTTCATTTAATGCTATTGAAATGTTCATGTATTTAAACAGGTCGGCGGTTTGATTGTAATAAGATTAGTTTTTCTTATTTAAAGATGAGCTCACTGTTACGCAGGAACAATAGATACAATAAAACACGGTATTCAATCAAGCGATTCCATTATCTACATTACTTTCGTTTCCTGGAACAAAAACTCCCAGCTTAGAATTCATCTCAACCAGTTATTGTTTTTTTTTTTATTTCTGCCAGTCATCGGTCTGCACCAAGAACATACAATAGGCCTACAACAGTGGAAAGAATGAAGAACTTTATTTGCTAATAAAGAAAATGCATTGTTCCTTTTTATCCTTCCTATTTTAGGGTAATTCGGGGTTAGTTATGACTTTCTCATATCGAAAAATTAAGTAGGCCTACATCGCAGCTATCTCATAAATAACACTGAACAACAAAAAATAAACTTTTTTGTCTCGGAAAAATATGTGATTCTGATAGTATTTTTTCTCCTGAATTCAAATATGATATCGGTTTTTCTCCATCACGCAAGGTTTCCGAGAGACAGGCATTTATTATAATTTCAAACACTTTAATATTTTCTACATTCGTAACTACACAAGATTCGAACATTCGGACTCGCCTAGAAAGTAAGAAATGACGATTTTCTGCTATATTTCGCCTGTGCAGCATCCCTTTTGATGATCCAACAATAATCGGCCAGCATATTAGGATTCCAATTGCCTTGATATCTCTTTTCCATAGCTGAAATCTCCTGATGAAAGTGTTCCCCGTTCTCATCGCTCACTGCGCCAAGATTTTCCGGGAAGAAATCTAGGTTTATTAAAAAAATAATTATTTAAATCCATTAATTCAAATTGAAATAAAAAAAACTGTGGGTGATGGAGAAATTCCAAATACATATTTGAAAACACGATAAAAAACTGCATTAAGTACAACTATTGGTACTCATGAGACAAAAATCACGTTGACCAGTGTAATGTGATATGGATTTCAAGTAGGACTAGTAGCTACGTTTGTCAAAGGGTCATTTTCTTAAGAAGATGCTCGGGCCATTATCTTCTGATACAATTAGTATCATAGTAAGCTATAGTAGTAGGCCTAGTATAAAGAGGCTAATAAAGTAGTGAATATAGTATTTTATTTATCATAAGTAATGCCACAAGTGATTTCCAAATTGTTGATAAATTCACGATTCACGATGAGTGAATTTAGCCTATCTAGAGAATTTGGAAATTAACAGTGGTATTTGTTAGGACTATTTAACGAATAAAATTAAGCTGTTTACTCACAAATCATTTAAATATTCATCCACAGTGTTCTGCTCAAGATAAGGCCTTTCACTGCAAACTCAGCATTCTCCACTCTTTCCTTAACTCCGCTTTCCTTTTGTATCTGCATACAAACCATTTATTTTAATATTGTCTATCATCTGATGTCTTTTTCTACCTCTAACTTGCTTTCCGTTGACCATTCCTTCTAGGGCATCCTTCAGCAGGTAGTTTCTTCTTAGCCAGTGGCCAATCCAATTTCTTTTCCTCTTTTTTATGAGTTCCAGCATTGTTCTTCTTTCACCCACTCTGTCTAGCACATCTTTATTTCTTTCTTTGTCTGTCTATTTTATACGTTCCATTCTTCTCCACATCCACATCTCAAAAGCTTCCAGTCGCTTTTCCTCATTTCGTCGTAATGTCCAGTTTTTCTGGGTGAGGTTTTTATCGGGGTTTTTCCTAACCTGTAAGACAAATGTCAGGAAAACTTTAAGGCCCAAACGGTCCACGAAATCATATGACCATCATCATCATCCTTATCATCATCATCATCATCATCATCATCCTTCACCGGTGTGGAAAGCAACGGGAAGCTACCACACCTATAATTCCCTAGTAAAGCTGCAAGCATAGCATGACAATGCTATGATTGAAGTGAAGGACCTGCCTTCGGGCAGAATTACTATAGATGGGATAGCCTATTAGGCTATATGGATGCGAAACATGGACTCTTACTTTAAGGGAGGAAAGAAGATTACGAGTATTTAAGAATAAAGTTCTTAGGAAAATGTTTGGACCAAAGAGAGATGAACAGACAGGTGAATGGAGACGACTTTACAGTGAACTAGGCTTACTTGGTCTTTAGGCTATAGGAAGCCAGATCATTATCATCATCATCCTTCACCGGTGTGGAAAGCAAGGGAAGCTACCATACCTACAATTCCCTAGTAAAGCTGCAAGCATAGCATGGCAATGCTATGATTGCAGTGAAGTAGGCCTACCTGTCTTCGGGCAGAATTACTATGGATGGGATAGCCTATTAGGCTATATGGATGTGAAACAAGGACTCTTACTATAAGGTAGGAAAGGAGATCACGAGTGTTTGAGAATAAAGTTCTTATGAACAGGCCTATGTTTGGATCAAAGAGTGATGAACAGACAGGTGAATGGAGAAGACTACATAACAGTGAACTACATGGTCTTTAGGCTATAGGAAGTCAGATATAATAAGAACATTTAAGTCTCGTAGATTGCGATGCACAGGCCATGTGGCACGAATGGAGAATGAAAGACGTAGGCTAGGCCTACATGGAAGCTTCTTGTAGGAAAAAAAGAGGGGAAACGCCCAGTTGTTAGACCAAGAATGAGGTGGGAGAATAAAATTAACTATGATTTGAGGGAAGCAGATTATAGGCTACGTGGAATGATTGGAAAGCATTAGATCAGGATAGGGATCTATGGAGAGCTTATGTCCGCGCGGCCAATGATCTACGGGTTCTATAGTGCCAGTGGGTTATTATTCTTACGAATTGCTTATATATTCCTTTCGACTGTTTGACAACTAGCCCCGGTCCACCCTAATATTTAATGCATGTATTTCTTTTTGCCTGTTCACTCTATTTACATTTCAGAGGATGGTTGGTTAAGCAAAAAAGAATAAAGAAGCTTGAAAGAAAGAGAAAACATTCTCTTCTCGGACAGAGCCTTAACTGTTTGTTGTTATCTTTGGAGTGGTGGTCTGTTGTGGTGCATCACATAACAAAGACGTCTAATGCAGTAGCCAAGGACGGAGTGATGGACGCTTGTGCCCAATTCAAACAGGAAGGACGACAATATAAAAGAAATAAAAAAGTAGAAAAAAGGGAGATTTCGCACGTTTTGGAAATGAAATTTCTTCCCCTCTCCCTGAGTTAAAATAAACATTGGAGATGTATTTGAAACTGCTGACAGATGGACATTCCCATTCCTTCTTTTCATGCTCGCTTGTTATTTCAAAGACTGGGTGTTCTAAGACTCAATGTTAAGTGAAATGGATTTCCCAATGCTCTCTTATGGCTTGCCAACATTCATTTTAGACGAGTTGATCTAAGTCAGGTGTGTGAAACTAGCGGCCCACGGGCCACAAATGACCCTTTGCGTTTTACTAACCGCATCCATGGTGAATTATAACGACAAATGAATTTATTTTTTTAATTTTATCACGCAAACCCCAGTCGAATTCCAACAAACCAACACACAGATCAAGGCTAACATATATAAATGTTTCTTCTATAATGTAGTAGGCAATCTCTTGAATCTCTTACTCTAAATTTTCCGAAGTGATTGCAAACAATCGGTTCCAAGCGTCTGACAAAAAATGTTTAAATATTTTGAGTTTGCTTGTTGTGTTTTTGCTGAAATAATCTATTATTAGCCGTTCAAAATTTCTCTGCATGCGGAAGAATTGCGAAGCTCTCTTTGTTGCTACACGTGACATCATCTAAGGCAGTGTACACTGTCAGCGTCCCACGTCCCATTCCCCTCTGCCCTCTAGATATCAGTGTCACGTGCTCTATTCCTGCATAAACACGACTGCAGTGCCCTCCGTCAACAACTGCGCTTACTCCTTAAACGGGTAATAAGTGTTTTATATTTATATGTAGAAATATCAGTTAATAAAACTAAAATTATGGCATTTCATGGGAAGCACCCCATACAAAGTAAAATCTGTCTCCAGAATAAAATTTTAGAGAGATCTAACAATTTAAATATGTTGGATATTATCTCTCTATCTGGGATGAAAAGGATATCCCTAAAAAAATTACTAGTTATAGGCCTAATAAAAGTTTGGGAATTATTAATCAAGTTATGAAACCATCCCTTGTACAAAAAAACACCAGATTACGTTTATATAACAGTTTGGCTAGACCAGTGTTGACCTATGGTAGTGAAGCATGGACACATTAAAAAGACAACATGAAAGCAGAATAACTGCTTGTGAAATGAGATTCATGCGCAGAACAGCGGGCTACACCAGATGGGATCGGAAAAGGAACACCGATATCTTAAAAGAATTGAAGACTATGCCAATTTTGGAATATAGGCCTATTAAACAGTACCAACTAAATTGGAAACACCATCTTGAAAGAATGAGTTCAAATCGTATCCCCAAAGCTGTTTATAATTATATACCAAGAGGACGAAGATCTCTGGGCCGTCCTATGAAACGCTGGAGGGAAAATTTTCTATAGGATCGTAACAGGCCTTGGCCTAATACTTGGAAGGAAGAAGAAGAAGAAGATATTTATATGTTGATTGTGAATCAGTCTGTCTGTCCTTCATGGACTCAAAAAACTACTTGACCGATTTGAATGATGTTCTCACCATTATTTAGATCATTTTATGGAATAATTAACATACTATAATATTATAATAATATTGTGAAATATCATTATAATATTATAATCCATCCATAGTAATTCTGCCCGAAGTCCTTCACTGCAATCATAGCATTTTCATGCTATGCTCGCAGCTTTACTAGGGAATTGTGTAGGTGTGGTAGCTTCCCGTTGCTTTCCACACCGGTGAAGGATGATGATGATAATGGTAAGGATGATTATGATGGCCGGATGATTTTCGGAAACCTTTGGGCCCTAAGCTTTCTAACATTTTTCTTATAGGTGAGGAAAAAACCCGAAAAAAAACCTCACCTAGGAGCCTGTCCCGACCGGAATCGAACCCGGGCCCGTTGCATGACAAGGCAGCATGCTACCTCGAGACCACAACGGTGGACAATACTCTGATATGCGATGCCATTCTTTTTCTTTCTTTCCTTTCTAAATTTGGTTCAGTCGAAATTGCCTAATTGCTTAAGAGAACGCACAAAATATAGCCTATGTTATAGCCCTATGCATAAGCTACAATGAAGAGAGGGAAATAGATAGATAGATAGATAGAGAGAGAGAGAGAGAGAGAGAGAGAGAGTGAGTGAGAGAGAATATTTGATTTTTAATAGTTTTCAGAACAATTAAATATAAACATACTAATCTACGTCTAGCTCGAGATTAAGGCGGCAATGCAAATATAAACAATGTTTTTCCAGGAGTTCAAAGACTTTTATTGTCCCAGTAAATGTGACTATAAATGTATGATTATGGCGATAGAAAGCAGAAGAGAGAAAGTAGAATCAAGGTAGTTCGCAACCCGCAAACATCACGTATAAATTATTTGTTATTTTTGGTGTAGGTTGAGAAAATAATACGCGATGAGAAAACACAGCTGCACTATTCAGCACACCAAGTATCAAAAACAAGGTTGTGATTAGAATAGCCGTGGTTTTCAATAGCATCCCATGTTTTTATGGTCTATGTCTCCCATACAAGCTTACTGAAATAAAGGGTTAAATCTTAGAATCATCTTTAATGAAAAATGAGATAATTAGAAGTAGATTCTCAGCTAATAGGCCTATAAACGACCGATCCTCAGTCAATGTCTAAATTAAAATAACTTCTAATGATTTCATGTGTAATCTGAAAATTTCTAATTTACGTTGTCCAAAAGACCTGTAAGAGTGTTTCAGATATTCACCATATTTCAAATTACTACAGGCCTAATTAATTAAAATGTTAAAATATTTCTTATAAATCAGTCATCCTCAAAAATTAATTTCTGTTTAACAACATTTCATGGTTTCAACTAGCATACTTTATGTAACTTAAATAAAAAATAATTGTAGAAGAGAACAATTTGGTACCAAATGACATGCCGAAGATGAAACATGTTTCTAAAAGGCATACATAGAATTAATTATTTGAAGTTTTTAAACAGAAATTAATTCTAAGTGACCAAATGACCTGCCGAAGATGGAACATGCTTCTGAAAGTCCTAGGTCCTATGTGAAGTTATTTAAACAGAAATGAATTATAGTTGAGAACCATTTGGTACCAAATTACATGCCGAAGATACAACATATTACAGGCCTACATGATTTTAACTACTTGAAATTACTTAGGCCTGAACAGAAATTCGTTTTAGTTGGGGACCGTTTGGTGCCAAAATTAGGCCTACATGCCGAAAATGAAACATGTTTCTGAAATGCCTACGTAGTTTTAATTACTTGACAAAGTTTTTCGAATAGAAATTAATTTTAGTTGAGACCATTTGGTATCAAGTGACTTGCCGAAGATGGAACATACTTCTGAAAAGCCTACATGGTTTTAACTAGGCCTATTTGAAGTTATTTAAACAGAAACGAATTTTAGTTCAGGACCATTTGATATCAAATGACATGCCGAAGATGTAACGTGTAGGCCTATCTGTAAGACCTACATGGTTTCGACTACTTGATAAAGTTTTTTAAACAGAAATTAATTTTAGGTCTAGACCTATAGGCTATCCGCTCTTAAAGTGATCCTCGTCAAAACAAAACCATGTGATCTGCTCGATTTTCTTTGGTTATGGACACCAACGTACGATATAGAAGCAATAAGTACGCGAAAAAGTAGTTCCCTTAATTTAATTAAAAATATGTCCTCTAAATATAGGCCTACTTGTTATTCTTCGTGAAATAAAATAATAATATTCAAAACATATAAAATATTCTAAAATAGGCCTATAGTTAATCAATAATTACAACTTAAAATAGTTTATTACATTTAGATGATGCATTTGAGTCATGCTTCAGTCGATTCTGATGCAGCAAAATGGCTGAAGGTGTCGAGTCTTATATTGGTGTGTCATCTAAAGTTTTAAAACACAAGTCTTACAAACCTTTGACTAGTATTTCACAAGTTCAGTGAAAAATCTCGCCAAATTTCTTGTAATCTACCCAATTCAATGATCACATGTCTTATATTCTTCACGCGTGCTCTCTGTCAATGTGACAGTAATTGTGGCACGAATGGCGGAAAGATACAATTGGCGTTTGTTTAGGGCCTATGTTAGGATCACTCTAAAAGTGGATAAGATATAGGCTAGGCCTATACAATAAATACATTTTCCATCTGACCACATATCTAGGCTTAACTTACTTTTCAGTTCGGGTAACTTTGTGGAATTTATTGAAGTAAATATCTTGATACAAAAAAAAGAGAAGATAAGTAGAAAATGTTTATGGCACAGAAGAAGAGCAGGTTGCGAGTGAAGGATTAAATTGATCAGGACAATCATCTCATCATTACAAAGTGTTAACTGCCCTCCATATTGAGAGCCCGCGCGCACGGTGGACACTTCAAACTCATCATTAGTCAGCTCAGCTTTTTTTTATTCCTCTCTACTTTTTTTTCAAGTGAGAGGAAATATTTTCTTTTTTAATTCATCTTCTGCTATAGCTGAGTCTATATGAACTTTTCTTTTCATTATTTCAAATGTATAGTCTACTAATAAAATTCATATTAAATTCCGTTGAGGTGTAGGCCTATAGTCATAAGACAATTAAAAATTAAAATGTAGGCCTACGTGTTGGCAGATGTCATCTTCCTCTACTTTGTTAAAATAATGTAGGCCTATTTAAAATATTATTAATTGGACGAATCAAAACCATCAACGTTTACAGCGTCTTAAATACAACTACACCCTGTTCCCTCTTAAAGTGATCCTCTTCAAAACAAAACCATGTAGGTCTACCCTGCTCGCTTTTCATTGGTTATGGACACCAGCGTACGTTGTAAGAGCAATAAGTAGGCCTACATGAAAAAGTACCGTAAAACGGGGTTTCTTTGACTCGAGATGCAACTTTGACAGAATTGGGACTTCTTTGACATTTTAAATTTCTTGCGTGTTTTGGGCTATTTTGACAAGAATTCAATGGTGTAGACATTTCCTTGAAGGCGCACGAATAATTAAGTTGTTTTAAAAGAGGATGTTAATTGTTGAAGACACATCTGTGTCACTTTCAACAACATTGAATTCCCAGCAAGGATAAAATTGTGATTTTCGGTTTTACAGGGGTAAGGACTGGATTTGTTGTGTAAGATGCAAGCTCTGGTTCTGTGGTATGTGTAACAGAGGATCGAACATTCTCAATATGAATATGAACTATGTGAAGATGAGATGTGAAAATCTGTTTTTTTTCCTACTGTTGTTTCAAAAATTCATGTTTTCTAATTAATTCCTGATTGTCTAACTACAATAATTATATAATTGTTGTGTTTTGTTGCATGTTAGAATTGATGAAGAAGATTAAGTTTATTTTGTCAAATTACAGTTATAAAAACATTTGTAGTAGGGTTGTTTACATTAAAAATATTTATAAAAAGATAAATTGGCGTCAAAGTAGTACCTACAATGGGTCTACTTTGAATTATAGTGAAAACAAATGTGATGTCAAAGTAGCCTCAGCACATGGGCAAAACAGACATAAACAAAACTCATTGTTGTCCTACTAAGTTTTTATTTGAGGAGAACAGTAGGCTACCAAATGGGATTTGTAGTCTAAGGTTCAATTGGTACAATAAATCATACATTCAATTTTTTCGGTATAAATCATACGAGTTAGACCTTAAACACCTTAAAAAATATGTCAAAGTAGCCCCGTTTTACGATAGTTCCCTTCATTAAATTAAAAATTCGTGCTCTGAAAATACTTGTTATTCTTCGTGAATGAAAATAATATTCTAAACATACAAAATATTCTAAAATATGCCTAATCAATAATTATAACTTAAAATAAGTTACTGGTTTATTACATATGGGTGATGCATTTGAGTCATGCTTCAGTCGATTCTCATGAATCAAAATGGCGGAATCTGCAAATGTCCTCTGTTACTGTGTCGTCATCTCCCTGTAAAAACTGGCAATAATTGTGTCGTGAATGGCGGAAGGATATTGCTTCTACAACGTATGTCGGTGTCCATAACCAATGAAAAGCGAGTAGGTCACATGGTTTTGTTTTGACTAGGATCACTTTAAGAGGGAACAGGGTAGGCCTATAGTAGCACATACTCATCCTGCTGATGGTGGAAGTTAACTTCCGAAAAGACTCCAATTAATAATATTTAAATAAATTATTTTAACAAGGTTGAGGACGACACCTGCCAACAAGTACAATTTAATTTTTAATTTTTATCTTATAGTCTACTAGCTAATACTCGGTGTGAGTTGCTACGCCTAAATAAATACATAAATACGTTTTTATGTTTAGTTGAATAAGTGAAAAGGAAATGGATCATAAATTTATATGGTAATTATTTTTAGATACCCCGTGATGATTGCCCGGGTATCTTCTTGACATCAGTGAGCTGAAATACAAATACGTGGGTCTATGGTTATTGAGAGTTCTCCATAAAAGTTAAACATAGGTTAGTATGTCGCGGATTTTTTTTTTTGGCTACATTAATTTGGCGTATTGGTTTATGGTTTAGGCAGCTTAGCGACTTTTTAGTGCACCGATGCACTTTTTTTTATTTTTAGCTCCAGCCCTATAGTACGTAGGCCTACGGTAATATATAATACACATTTTATTTGTCTTTAAAAATTTAAAAAAAAATCACGATGTAAACTGCTGAACAGTTTATTTTTTTGTATCAAAAATATGTTATAGTACGTTAATTGTCCTTGTGTATCCTTCCACCCTACAAGCATTTCCTCTGCAGGGCATAGGCCTATAGGATTATCGCTGAGATAAGAGCACTGTTACCAATGTTTACGTTTAGGTTAAGGTGGTTAGAGGGAGCCAGAGTCCACAAAATGGAATAAATACAATTAGTAATCCCGTCCTAGAAATAATGCTATAGCAATAACTTCTTAGGACTGGCCTAGGGATAGAACAAAGGGATTGACAGGCCTATAAGACATATGATCGTTGAATGGTGTAGATTATAAGAAAGCTGGTGAAATTTTTCACTGAACTTGTGAAGTAGGCCTACATTTAAAATAGGCCTAATTTTTTTTACCACTAGTCAAGTTTGCCAGACTCGTGTTTTAAAAATTTAAATTGCGACACAGAAACAGAAAACTCGACACCTTCAGCCATTTTGTTGCATCAGAATTGGCTGAAGCATGTCTCAAATACATCATCAATATGTAATAAACTGTTTTAAGTTGTAATTATTGGTTAGATATATTTTAGAATAGGCTATGTTCTATGTTTTGAATATTATTATTTTCATTCACGAAGAATAACATTCAGAGGACATATTTTAAATTTAATGAAGGGAACTACTTTTTCGCGTACTTGTCGTTTCTACATCGTACGTCGGTGTCCATAATCAATGAAAAGCGAGCACGTCACATGGTTTTGTTTTGATGAGGATCATTTTAAGAGGGGATAGGCTTTAGACCTATATTTTCATTTTTCATTTATTGAGATCTTTCTTAGTAAAGTCTGTCTTTCTTCCGTCTGAAATAGAGTAGGCTGTTTTATTGAAGAGGAAGCGTTTAGTTTAAGAAAGAATATGTGGATTTGAATTGATCGTGAGGCGCCCCCGTGTCGTGTGAAAGTGCTGTGGATAATCTGACTGCGATGCTGCATATCCGTTCCACTTACATAGCACATAATCACATGAGGGGATCCTCTCCTGCCCTCCATACTCTGTATTACTGTACACATCATCACTGTCATGGTCACCATTGTCTTCAACTTTACACAAGTATGAACCGAGCGCGTGGGCAATTTGTTAATATGTCTGAATCTCGTAAAGTTGAATAGCCTAAATACAAATCCGTTGCACAATAGCTTCGGAAAACCAAAGCCAACTAAACTGTTTGCTGTTAATGCAAGCAGTAACTTAATAATACGAATAATATTAATTGTAGTATTGATATTTCTAAAATTCATTGTGAATCGCCATTAAGGTTAGGCCTCTATGTTAAAATATTAAACTAATAAAGTAAATACGCCTACCTGATATAACCTATCAGTCGTCCTCAACTACATAGGTCTAGGCCTAAGAGATAAAATATATTTATATTTATGAGTCGATTGTTCAACGTCGATATGAAGTCGAGAAATTAATAGCCTATATCGATGAGTGAATATAAGTTATCGTTTTTAAAACAAAATGTATTTTGATTAATATTAATCTAAGAATATGCGTTCCTGGATTTCTTATCCAAAATCTGAGAATAAATTTATTTTTTTTGTTAAGGTTTTTCTCTGTATTACACTAGTTCTCCTTCAGCCCAAATATTTCTGTCCTCAGCATTTTCATCTTTCAGGTCCCTGCTGATCATGTTTCTTAATTTAATAATAATAATAATAATAATAATAATAATAATAATAATAATAATAATAATAATAATAATAATAATAATAATAATAATAAGTTGATAAAAAATAATAATATTTTTAAACTTGCATTGTTCTGGCTGTAAGACCTCTTCCACTCAAGCAGCGAAAAAACGTTAAGTATAGAAAATATTTAAACAGTAAGTTATTATGATATAGGTGGCTATGTAATTAGGCCTATGCTATTACGGCATTGTATTTAGGGAAGTAGGTACATCTCCTGATAAGATAGACTTTTTTTTTGTTCTGGATTGGTAAACTATTCATACCTACATCAACACAAAGTCCACCGCTGTGGTCTCGAGATAGCGTCTTGTCTTGTCACGCAGCGGGCCCTGGTTCTATTCCCGTCGGGACAGGCTTCTGGGTGAGGTATTTTCCGGGGTTTTTCCTCACCTGTAAGACAAATGCCAGAAAGCATAGGGCCCAACGGTCTCGAAAATAATCCGGCCATCATGATCATCATTATCCTTATCATTATCATCATCATCATCATCATCCTTCACCGGCGTTGGAAAGCTACCACACCTATAATTCCCTAGTAAGGCTGCAAAACCTAGCATGAAAATGATATGATTGTAGTGAAGGACCTGCCCTTGGTCAGAATTACTATGGATGGATCAACACAAAATATATTCATATAGGAATTTTTTTTGTAAATTTGTACTTAATACTAATTGGCAGGCCTATTTATTATTTTAATACGAACAGACAATATTAGCTTAATTTACCTTCAGAGCGAGTCCCCTTGTGTTATAATAAAAATTAATAATTTTAATGTAGGCCTATAGTCTTTTATTCTCCATATTTAACATTTATTTAACACCTAGGGCCAATTCAATTTCTCTACTTTATCGATTTGAAACAAACAGAGATAGACCTAAAACACTAGGGCTATAGGAATATTTTTAAATTTACCTAATTGTCCTGTCTATAGGTCTATGTCAAATGTAATATGATTGTGTGCGCTTTATCCGAGTAGTCTAAGGCACAATGCTTTGTCATACAGCTAGGGGACATGCGTTGATTTGAACACTAATGGGGAAGACATTTTTTTATATAAATTTGCTCAGTATGGGACTAGTGCCCATCCGATAGGCATAATTTGGATAGCTATAATAAGTTGCCGCTCCAGAGAGAGAGAAATCAATTACAACAGTTGGGGGACTTGAAATACTAAGCACATATCATCTTATTCTGGCAAAGTATCTGTGTAAATGGTAGGTCATGTGGATGTGATGCCAGCAGCCAGTTAGTGAGCCAAGAGACATCGAGGTCTATTATACCAGAGAATGGAGGAGGCCTAAGTTATATGTCAAATGCTTTCAACTGAACGAGGTGCACATGAAGAATCGAAGACGAGGAACTTGTTTAGGCCTAATATTTAAAATTAAGTGAAGAGACAATTCCCTAGAGTAGACATTGTGATAAGTTAATGAAACACATAATGATTCGCTCTATTATTACAGTATGTAGACCTATTGTACAATCGTTAAACTTACAGATTTGAAACGGTAATGGACCTATTACGATTTCAACTCATATATAAGGGTCAATATAGGCTATAGCCTATAGCCTAAGTGTTTATATATATATATACATGTCCACCGCTGTGGTCCCGAGGTAGCGTGCTGCCTTGTGACGCAGCGGCCCGGGTTTTGATTCCCGGTCGGGACAGGCTCCTGGGTGAGGTTTCTTTAGGGTCTTTCCTCACCTGTAAGACAAATGTCAGGAATCTTAGGGCCCAACGGTCCCCTAAAATCATCCAGCCATCATCATCATCCTTATCATTATCATCCTTCACGGTGTGGAGAGCAACGGGAAGCTACCACACCTATAATTCCCTAGTAAAGCTGCAAAGCATAGCATGAAAATGCTATGATTGCAGTGAAAGACCTGCCCTCGGGCAGAATTACTATGGATGGATGGATGGATGGACTATATATAGGCTTATATATATAGCCTGTGTATAAATATGATATAGTATATATATATATATATATATAGGCCTATAGGTTTAGGCCTATTGAGTTGAAATATATACGTACGTCCCAGGCTTATTTCATGGCGTAGAGCTACATTCGAATTTATACCATTGTATGATTAAAATAAATTCAGACCTAACTTATTTTACTTTTGGCTTAAATTACCATAGGATATAGGCTAGGCCTAGTTCAATGTCTATAATTACTTGTACAAATAAAATTTGTTATGGAAGTATAATTCTTTGTAAATGTATGTTATTTTTATGTTAATTTCATTGACTTTTGTTGTTGGTAACAACTCTTTTTTGATGATTTGTTTGTTATTAATTTACTTTATACTCCAATTTATTCTTTTATAATTTTACCTAACAGTTATGTGGTATCCATGATTTTAATTATAAATTTTTGGTTGACAACACAAATTAAAAACAAACATAATATTGTAGGAGTGTTTACAAAAACAAGCTTTGATATACCTACATACATGTCAAATGTTGTGATGTATCAGCTGTTATATTTCATCCACAAAACCGGTATTCTGCGAGAAGAAGACCAATCAGGAAAGGGATTTTAATGATACAAGCGCACCAATGAGGTCTGGGTTCCCCATACTCCAGGCTTGTCATCGACCCAATAACTCATTGGGGTTTATGCGCCTGCTCTATGTTAGATTTCCGAAGGGGTAAAACGACACAGTCTCCAGTTGTTTGATCAACTATTGTTCGCCCACCTCACATTGCATCATTACCGGGTCTTCATGGTGCATTGCAGCTTTCTTCCAAATGCGAATTTAGTTTGAGATTTATTATAACTTACTTAAAGATTAAGTCTTATGCTGCTTCTGTATCAGTTGTGAGGCCTCGTCATAAAAGTTGATACATTAAAAAACGTATATTCCACTCAACTTTTTTTTTTACTTAACACCCCTGAAGTCTTCTTCCTTTGACTGCAACCTCTAAAAATAGTTTTCTTCATTATTATAGGCCTACTAATTCCGTATTCATCATTCATCACTTAAAGTTTCAAGTTCAATACACTGAACCTTTTCTACAGAAAAGAAAAATTAATTTACTTTTATTTCAATATATTTTATATTTTTACAATAAGTTTAATTCCTTAAATTATAATTAGAAATAACATAGGTAATAATCTTCAATTAAGAAGTAAATAAATTCAATCTCAAGTCTCCATCCTCACAACCTTAAACCAAATAATTTTTAAGATAACATGAAGTATAGGGCCTAGATATTAGTCTATATGGAAAGTTGTTTTATTACCCTCATAGATATAGGCCTAGGTTAAAAACTTTCCTGTTTAATATCGATATGATGAATTAGGTCCAATTAAATAAATTTCATGATTAACGATTTTTTCTCTAATTTTACTGCAAATAGATTCTAAAGGAATATTTTAAAATAAACTATAGCCTAGTAGATTTCAATACCAAATCAAGAACAGGATTTTTATTTATAGGCCTAGACAAAATTAAAACCTAGGTCTACTGATTAAATTTAAATAGGTAATTACAACGTACATAAGATAAAAATTTGCTTCTAGATCGTAATTCGCCTCGGTAGCTCAGTTGGTAGAGCACTTGGCCCGGAAAGCCAAGGGTCCCGGGTTCGAGTCCCGGTCTAGGCGAAAATTGTTCTCTTCAAATATAGTCCTATGTTTCATCCGGAATTCTAATTGGCATACCGGTAATCTCTTGCTTTTTTTTTATCGCGGTGATTTATTATTTAGCCTATCATTAGAGTTTAAAATTTTACGAAACTAATAAGTGCGCAAATAGTCTACACATAATGAATAAAGCTGCCTCATCTTACTCTAGTTTGATGAAAATTACAGATAATTATCATCACGATAATTTTTTTGGAACGCCTATCTTTGTATTTCAATCCTATGCAATGTTGAGCCCATGAGTAAATTCCCACTGAAATTCCATTCTGTACACACTAGTAACATATAAAGGAAGACTCCAAAATCATAACATAATTTGCAAAAATTACAAGCCAGAATGAGTTTCGTTTTATTTAACAGTTTTTTGCCATTTAGAGTTTTTCAAATATTAATTTGACTATTTAATTCATAGATCGATAATTAATTGTACCTCTTCCTGTTGATAATCGTGCCTCTTCCTGATTGTAATGAGAGATATCTCCGCAAATTAACTTTATTGACAAGGATACCGATTCAACAATGTACGATCGATATGGTACAGGGAGAAATGCCAAAAGTAAACAACTTTAAAAATTACCAAAACAAAAAGTTAGTTCTGTTGTTCTAAATAATTAATTAAATGTTGTATATTGAATCTTCATTAGGCCTATTGTTAATAGTTATTTCTCATACAATCATTTGTTATTAATTTTCCCAAGCCCAAAGAGATTTAACAGTAAAGATATGCTATTTATAACTATATAATCGGCTTATAAATCACCTGGAAGTAAGATCGGAATAGGTCTACACAATCTCACATTTGGTAAATATTAAACATTTTTTATTTTTAACTACTAATGTTGTATTATTCGCTAAATAATCACTCCAAAACCAACGCGAGCTTGATTTTTTCAGGAAAACACAACCTCTTGTTAGATTACTGTTAATAAAACTTGTAAACTTCTATCAAAAATGTCTGAAAATGATATTTATTTCCATAGGTCTAACCCCTCCTATATGGATTTAAGAAAAAACTAAATTAGAATCACTGTTTTTTTTTTGTAAAATGTCAGGCTGGATAATGTTATAAAGCTTATAGGCCTAAGTAGCACGAGAATAAGAAATAAGGATTTGCGAAAGGAAGCCAAAAACAAGCTGTTGTCGGAATTTATTTTGGTGATTAGACCTACCATTTCAGTTTGAATTTTGTGTATAAACGGAGGTACGGTTGGTCTTAGTCCAATAACTACACTAGTCACTTCCGACAGGCGTAAGCTTTAACCGCCCTTCCGCATATGTTTAGGTGTAGCATTGTGTAGAATATAATATTATATTTTTGTTTCCGCAGTTTCCCGGCTCATGGGCTCGTCTGCAACGGCCGGCATGAACATGAACATGGGAAACATGTCCAGTCTGTCCACGTGCAGCGTGACGGGCGACACAAAACCCATGCAGTTTCCACTCGCCCAGAGAAGGAAACGGCGCGTCCTTTTCACACAAGCTCAGGTAATCACCAACAATCCTACAATAACTCCGTGCTCCAATAATTGTAAAAAAAAAAAAAAAACACTTTGCTATCAATAAATCAGACGTGTAAAGTGATGGCTCACGATTTTAAGAACCAACAAGAGAGAAAAGTCTCACTTGTTATTTAATTTAGTAAAATCCAACAATCCTAATAGAATTACTTTTCTTATGAAGAAATCAGATAATTCATGTACCGTACCTATTGCATATTAATCTTAAGGTAATACTGAGCAACAAAAAATAAACTTTTTTTTTTGTCTCAGAAAGAAAAATGTGTGATTCTGATAGTATTTTTTCTCCTGAATACAAATATGATATTGATATTTCTTCATCACGCAAGTTTTCCGAGAGACAGGCATTTATAATTTCGAACACTTCAATATTTTCTACACTCGTAACTACACAATATTCGAACATTCGGACTCGCCTAGAAAGTAAGAAATTACGATTTTCTGCTATATTTCGCCTGTGGAACACCCCTCTTGATGGCCCAACAATAATCGGTCAGCATATTAGGATTCCATTTGCATTGATAGGTCTATCTTTTTTCCATAGCTGAAATCTCCTGATGAAAGTGTTCCCCGTGCTGATCGCTCACTGCGCCAAGAAAATAAATGGACGAAAGAACGTTTATTAAAAAAAATAATTATTTAAATCCATTAATTGAAATTGAAATAAAAAAACTGTGGGTGATGGAAAAATTCCGAATACATATTTGAAAACACGATAAAAAAAACTGCATTAAGTACTACTATTGGTGCTCTGAGACAAAAATCATGTTGACCAGTGTTATTGGCAGCAACAAGCAAGAAAAATCCTCGGAAAGCTACCACAGCTATAGGCCCTAATTCCCTAGTAAAAGTATATCATGAAAATGCTATGATTGCAGTGAAAAACCTATCCTACAGCAGTACACTATAAAAAAATATTGCGAAATTGGGCACGTTTGTCCTAGACTCTATTTCTATTACATCAGGCAGATATCTTACAATGACGCTTCAGCCCATAGCGAGCATGGGCTTTCTTGATGCGAGATCTCCAAATCTTCTCTACCTAATGCTCTCTGTTGCCAGTTGCTACAGTTCAGGATTTTATGACAATCTTCTTTCACTGAGTCCATCCATCTTTTCTTACGTTTTCCTACTGGCCGCTTCCCAAACATTTACTCCGTCATCACTTTCTTAGGTATGCATTCTTTGTCCATTCTTTGAACGTGTCCGGCCCATTACATTTTTTTTTAATTTCACAAGAGTTGATAAATCAGGTTACTTAAAAAGGTAATAGATTTCCTTATTATAGGCTACCTCATTCTCCATCTTCCATTCTCTTTTACTGGTCCATGTATCCTTCTCAAAATCTTTCTTTCAAAACTGTTAATTAAATTCTCAGAGCTCATTGTCATAATCCAGGTTTCACTTCCATTTACCAATTTTTATTTATTTATTTAGCCTGGTGGAGTTAAGGCCATGTGGCCTTCTCTTCCACTCACCAGGACAAACATATATTAGGGCCTACATCAGAATATAACAATCATAATTAACTCTAGGCCTATAAAATACTAAATGAAAAGAATATTGTACGTATCAAGGTTTTATATAGTCTTACGTTAACTTTCCTAAAGATCAGACAGATAGGCCTATACCGTCTTGAATCGGAAACCATGATTATTACGGGTAAAACAAAAGAATTCACTGGAATAATTAACTTAAAAGATCTAGAATTACCGGAATGCATTAGAACAAGATATTTGTTGAATACTAACAACTCTCCACGTGTTTAATGTACATGCAGATTGCTTGGCCAATATGTTTTAGTTAAGTAAACATGGTCTGTGAAATTTACACTTGCAAACACAATCCGCATTATTTTGATGGCACAATTTACTTGCTCCGTCAGGTCGTCACAAAACTCCTGGGCTAATAACCAAATCAAGTTTCTGCTCCGTGATCAACATGACAATGAACTTCTAATAATTAACTTACATCAAGTAAAATAAAAATTGAAAGGAAATGGTGATTATTCTGTCCTTTCTTTGACTTCATTTTGTTTTGCAATTTACATCATCCATGACGAACATGTCACCAAATTTTCAGTTGTAATTTGGACTGTAACTTAATTAAAGCACTATTCCGTTATAGTGTTGCAAGTTCTGATAGGCCTAAGTTATTTTTCTTTGCCGTTTTCAACATTTATGATGTAAGACCTTACGATCTAAGGATGATTTCTTTAGGCGTAAAAATTAAAAATTACTAAAATTGTTAATCAGTGATGACTTTTTCCTCAATAGAAAATAGGTCTTAGGCCTATAAGCATAATAGTTTTAAATTCATGAAATTAGGCCTATATTTTAAATCTTACTGCTTTAAATTAGGCCTATTTCTACAATCTATAGGCCTAAGCCTATATATGTAGCCTATCTTATTAGGCTATTTGTACCATATAGGCCTAAATTAGCTATAACTTATGTGCAATATGAGTTTACATTTTAAAACTAATGATGCAGCATCTTCTCCCTTTATCTCCAATATCCTAAAACTTGAATTTATTATTATTATTATTATTATTATTATTATTATTACTACTACTTCAATCTCTGCGTCGCTGCACTTTAGGCCTACGCAGCGGCCCCGGGTTTGATCTCCTGTCGGGACAAATTTCCTGGGTGATGGTTTTTTCGGAATTTTTCATCGCCTTCAAGACAAATTACAAGACATTTTAAGACCCAAATAGTCCCCTAACAACATCTGGCCATGCAAATCACCCTTATCACATTCGCCATGTTTAGTATTGTCTGACCAACGGATCTATGCCCCCATAAGATATGCGAACTAAACACTAATTCCTTTTCTGCTCCCTGCGTTGCTATCTCTCTTTTTTCTTTCGCCCCTCCCAGTACTCACAATTTTGAGCCTTCTTGGGGGATAGGTTATTTGCACTTGCAGTCCAGTGTTGTCAACTCAGCATGAACACTGTAGCTCGGAGTGGTAAAAGAAATATTACTAAGCAAATAATAAAAGTCAATCAGCGTCATTAGATCTGCTTAAATATGAATAAGTAATAATTAACCTTACATTATTCAATATTCAAGATCCATCACACTGCTTGGGGGAAGTTTGGTAATATCCCTACTCGGAAAGTTATCCTGGCTGCTGTTTGACGTGGTGGGAGGGAAGCGCGTGGAATGGTGTGAGTGCAGGGGTTAACTTTTCTAAGAACGACTGCAGCGCTAAAGGGGCACAGATCCGTTGGTCCGATAATATGAATGTGTGGGAATTATGTGTTTCGTCTTAATGTTGTGCTGTTTGGGAGGAGGTCCTGAAATTGAACTGATCGCTCATTCAGAGAGCCCCCCCCCTTCACGTCCTTGTGTGATCCATAGCTTACAATTCCCTCTCCGGACAGGTCGTGTCACTGTAAGGCCCGGGTGACGTGTGACATCTAAAAGTAGGTCTGCCTACAAGATGAGAGGTTAAACTAAGTTAATTGAATGTAATTATTATTATTATTATTATTATTATTATTATTATTATTATTAGGCCTATTATTAATATTATTATTATTATTATGAATCTTATTAAACTTAGACGATATCTGATATCTTTAATTAAAACAAAAGTGCTATTTTATTTACCGCTTTTTAACTCTTTTGTTTTTATTTGTTAAACATTTGCCTTATTTGTCAAATAGGCCTCCAGATCTTTTAAATTAATTTTAAATAAATAATTGGAATACAGGTATATTATGTCAAGAATACAATTGGTCCAAGATCCAGGGTAAGGAAATTATTAATATCGCATTGCTTTCTACTACCAAACATAACGTATTGTAGGACCTATTATCTGATCGAATAATGATAGGCCTAAGTTAGGCTAGGATTTTTGTAGGCCTAATAAAAGATAAGACTATAATAAGTTACAGGTAGTATGCCTATTATATTATTCAACTGTTTGTGTGTAAAACCAAGATAAAAGATAGTCAGAAGTCTAACTTCTCATCATGTTATTCAATTGTTTGTGTGTGAAGCCAAGATAAAAGACAGAAGTCTAACTTCTCGTTATACTATTCAACAGTTTGTGTGTGAAACCAAGATAAAAGACAGAAGTCTAACTTCTCATTATGCTATTCAACTGTTTGTGAGTGAAACCAAAATAAAAGACAGAAGTCTAACTTCTCATTATACTAATCAACTGTTTGTGTGTGAAACCAAGATAAAATACAGAAGTCTAACTTCTCATTATACCATTCAACTGTTTGTGCGTGAAACCAAGATAAAAGACATTCAGAAGTCTAACTTCTCATTATAATATTCAACTGTTTGTGTGTGAAACCAATATAAAAGGCAGAAGTCTAACTCTTATTATACTATTCAAATGTTTGTGTGTCAGAAGTCTAACTTCTCATTATACTATGTTGCAATTTTACCTTTTAGTACATAAAAATCCTAGCCGTATAAGATTTGGAATCTCTTATGCAATCGTAATGTTTATATTCAGCAACAATGTAGGGCTTACTTTGTTTCATATTTTATTGCATGTGCCCTTAAATTTAATTGAGGTATGTTTATTAAAGGTAGAAAATCTACCAAGAAAAATTTTGAAGGTGATAAAACAGCGGAACGATAATGTTTGGAGTTAGCCTGCGGAACAGAGATTTTAATTGATTACGCAAGTTATAATATGCAGAGGGATGGCATCCTCGGAAGCCCGTGGTCGTTTGAACGTTGAGTGACTCTTACGACCTATCGTTTTGAGGATTAATATGTCAGCGTTGACAGCTTGCATACTTCAAACGACAAGAGTCCTTCTGCGCTTATCACCACAACTTAATGTGATTCTCAAATAATGACCAGTTTTAAGAGATCTACTCTCTATTCATCATTCGCCACTCTCTTAAATTTAAGATTGTTTAGAAGAATATCAGTATCCTAACCAATATCTAAATCTATAGAAATGTTTAATTAAGCTTCCAATGCAAAATAACACAAATCCTCATCTAATGTAAATTACTTTCTTCTTCTTCATCACGGTTTAGGCTTATTTACTAGCCTGTTCCAGCTCCAAATTGCTTCTGTTTCCATCTTTTCTTTGGTCTTCCCAAACTTCTTCTTCCTCGTGGTGAATAGCTGTAGGCCCCTATGCTGCTTTTGGTATTCTATTCTCAGTCTTCCTTGTCAAGTGTTCTTTTCAGTTTGTTCTGTATTTCACTATTGTTGTGTTTAATTCCTCTACTTTTAGTTGTTGTGTTATCTTTTTTATCTGTTCTTTGATATCCTGCTATTTCATTTGTATTTTGGCAGATTGTTATGTTGTCACTGTCCATGTTTCGGATCCATAAGTAATAATAGGCACTACCATTGTCTTGTATAATTTCATTGTAGAGTATTTCCTGGCTTTATTTTTCAGGGTTCTTTTTAGTGTTTCTGTTATATAATTGAAATTATTTAGTTTGTTATTTATATCTGTTTCCGCTGTGTATGATATTTCGCAACATAGGAAGTTAGCCTATAGCCTATGTTATATGTAATTTATCTATCAATCAAATAGTTCAATTTTTAAGCTAACGTTCCAACTTGATGGGGTCAGGATTTTTAAACTGACCCAAACCTTCTGGTGGCACAATGGTCCTGATTCTAATTAGCCTCTAACTGAAATAAATACCAGGCGCTTGTTCTGGTGGTAAAGGCGGCCGTCGCGCAGAGCTGACAACCCGACTGATATCAAGTGCCGATTGTCTAGAAAAAGTGGGAGCCTTAATCTCCTACTACCCTAAGAGTCTCCAATGGCATGCAGTGGGATCACTCTACCTTTAATAACAGCAATTGGTTTTAGAAATCAAATCATCAAATATCAATAATTAACAATTTATTGTATTGTTCATAATAGGCCTAGGCCCTATATTAGTTTTGTAAAACAACTTTTTTTATTATTTATCTTATTTATTTACACTGGCGAAGTTAAGGTCATATGGCCTTCTCTTCCACTCACGAGGGCACACAAATGTTACATTAGAAAATGGAAATCACAATTAGGCCTATCTCTAATAGGCTTATCAGACCCTAATTGAAAATTTGACAATTATGTCTATTGTAAAATCTATAAGAGTAAGATCGATAATATAGGCCCAATCATGTTAATGAAAATTGAAATTAAAAATGAAACAGAAATTAAAGATAGACTCAATTCTTGAAATGCGTGCTATTATGCATTACAGGGACTCTTGATGTCCCAACTCCTTAAAAAGAAAGTTAAAATAAAAATATATAAAACTATTAATCTACCAGTTAGCCTATAGCCTATTATATGGGTGCGAAAGATGCACTTTTACTTTAAGGAAGGAAAGGAGATTACGTGTATCTTTTTGAGAATAAAGTTTTTAGGAAAATTTTTGGACCAAAGAGAGATGAGCAGACAGGTGAATGGAGATGACTACCTAACAGTGGACTACTTGGTCCTTATAGGAAGCCAGATTTAGGCCTAATAAGAACAGTTAAGTTTCATAGACTGCGATGGGTAGGACATGTGGCATGAATAAGGAATCAAAGAGGTAGGCGTGCATGGAAGCTTCTTGTAGGAAAACCGGAGGGAAAAACAATCAGTTAGTAGACCAAGAATGAGGTGGGAGAATAACATTAACTATGATTTAAGGGAAGTAGATTATACAGGGAATGATTGGAAAACATTAGCTCAGGATAGGGATGCATGGAGAGCTTATGTCCACGCGGACATGAACTTACGGGTTCGATAGTGCCAGTGAGTTAGTTTAATTCAATAGTAAAACGTACACAAGCAAGATACATTCAATTGTTTGGTAAACGGTCCCTATCTAATATAGCTACATGAACATAATTAACAAAAAATAAATAAAAGAAAGATGATGAACTAACATGTCATCTATCAGTATTTAAAACACCAACAGAAATTATACTATAGTCCATTGTTGAGCATAGCCTCTCCTTTGTAGCCAAAGGAATTGCTACACCAAGATAATGTTTATAGAAAAGTTAATATATTTTACGAACAATGAGTCCATTAAATCTATTTGCAGTATTGATTCATTTTTCAATATTTTTAGTCGGTCACGGTGGGGTAGTGGTTATGTTCTTTCACTTCAGTTCCGAGGGACGTGAGTTCAAACTCGGTCGAGGTCGATGGATTTTTTAGGATGGAAAAATCCAAGGAACAATTGTTCCGGGAGGGGCTTCAAGCCATGGGTCCCAAGTCAGACTCGTAAAAGGATCACAGGCCTGAATAAAAAGGCCACTGTGCAAAATTTATCGACCATTTCCCATTCTGTAATACCTTAGTTACTCATTAGATGTCTCATCGAGGCGCTAGCCACTTGCTGACATCTATGGGTAAATGAGCGTCATATGGCTATCGCAATCATCACCATTCATATTCATCTTAGATTAAGTATAGGATTAGGGACTCTCCGGACGCACCACTATCATCATCACCCGTCATATCATCGGAGCAACGTAACCCCGCCTTCCAGGCGCCCCAACCTCATAAGTGGGTTACAAGCACACCATGCCAGGAGAGAACACCAGGAATGTCGAAAGATAACCTGGGCATTTCCAAAAAAAAATAGGCCTAATAATACTATTATAATTTTTATAAATTAAATAATTTATAATTGCTAAAAGATTCTACTGTCAGTGAGGTTTATAAGTTAGTTTGTAATTGAATAAACTTTTAGCTTGTTTTTTTAACGATATTAGGTCTATATTTCGACAGTCTGTGACATAGGGCGGATGAGAATTCCAAGTTCTGGCAAATGAAACTGTAAACCGGAGCCAGGGTAGGTTTTACTCCAGATTTCTCACATTTTCCGCTGCCTAAAATTTCATTCCAAAATGTTTTCATACTCTTGTCATCCATTTCGTTTAGACCCTTTTATTTGCCCCTGCAGTGGTGCGACTGGACCCATCACGCGGCATCCTCTTACATCACAGACTTTCAATAACACAGATTTCATCTCGTCTCATTCCCAGATATGGCATTACGCCGGAGACGAGATGAATGTTTACTTCTATCAGCCCAGCGTCTGAGACAACGTTACCTCAAGACCAGAGCGGTTGACAATTTTTAGTTTATAATAGTCTTAAAAGGGCCGTAATTAAGACGACACGAAACGGATGTTTCATATTTTAAATAGCCTACTTTCATAAAACTTTTGTAGCCATAAAAATAAAACTAATTCCGTTTATTTTCTCTGTTTAGCCTTCTGAATTCAACTAATTACTATCCATGCTTAACAATTTTTTTTTCTTTTTTTTTAATAAAAGCTTAACTTTTTTTATCGAATACCGATAGAATGAGCTATTGAACTCATGAAAATAGTTTTGAAAAAATTACATAAATTTTCTTCGCCGATCCTATGTAGTAGACACTAAAAATTGCCATGACCACATTTATGTAGCCTATAGCACAAGTTTAAAAGTAGGCTTATATATAGGCCTATCTATTAACTTTATAGTGGCAGCAATTTTTGTTTCATAGATAACAAACTTGTTAGGTAGCAATTAATTAAACAAAGTATGATCGAGTTCGTTAACCAACAAAATCGGAATATTAGGCGTAGAAGTTTATCTGAGACGAACATTTAAAAATTGCTATAGCGATCGCAATTTTTGATATTTCAAAACGAAATTCGGCATATGCTATTGCAATAAACAGAAAAAAATTCTCCAAGAATCTGCTAAATTTCGACCAATAAAAGTGGGAATTTATTTGAAACACGAATTAAAATTGAATCTAGCAATCGCTATATTTAGTTCGTCGCAATGCATGCCATACAATTTAATTAACCATTGAACTAGCAACGTATGCTATAAGACAGGCCTACAATAGTTTCATTGATTTAACATGTTTCTATAAAATAACGAAAAAAATAGTTGTTAGGGGTCTAGATATTAGGCCAATTTAAAAAAATTGGTGTCAAATTATAGAACAATATGCAAATAGATAGGCCTACGATAATAACTTACGGTTATGCAAGATTTTATTTCTCTGCAGTTCGACACTTTTAAATAAGTTAGTAGGCCTATTAGAAATTGAGCATCTCCAATTTAACAAAGAAAAATATATATATATCCTTACATGTGGCACGTATGGGAAATGGAAGATGTGCGTGGAAACTTCTTGTAGGAAAACCAGAGGGAAAACGCCCAGTTGGTAGATCAAGAATGAGGTGGGAGAATAACATTAACTATGATTTGAGAGAAGTAGATTATACAGGGAATGACTGGAAAGCATTAGCTCAGGATAGGGATGTATGGAGAGCTTAGGTCCGCGCGGCCATGAACCTAAGGGTTCGATAGTGCCAGTTAGTAGGGCCTAAGTAGGCCTAAGTGATATAGGTCTATATACCCTAGTATATAGCCTATATATATATATATAATATATATAGGGGCCTATAGGCCTATATATCCTATATCCATCCATCCATCCATAGTAATTCTGCCCGAAGGCAGGTCTTTCACTGCAATCATAGCATTTTCATGCTCTGCTTTGCAGCTTTACTAGGGAATTATAGGGTGTGGTAGCTTCCCGTTGCTTTCCACAGCGGTGAAAGATGATGATGATAATGATAATGATGATGATGATGGGCGGATGATTTTCGGGGACCGTTGGGCCCTAAGCGTTCTGACATTTGTATTACAGGTGAGGAAAAACCCCAAAAAAAACCTCACCCAGGAGCCTGTCCCGACCGGGAATCGAACCCGGGCCCGCTGCGTGACAAGGCAGCACGCTACTTCGATACCACAGCGGTGGACATATAGGCCTATATAGGCCTATATATATATATATATATATATATATATATATATATATATATTCTGTAAACAAGCAAAATGGAACCATATAGGCTTGCTGAAGAATTCGGTTGGTTCACGTAATTCCTGCGTGACGTACATACTTTTATACATGATAGACTGCTGTTTAGGTTTATATACTTGATCAGTAAAAATCTAAATAAATCATTTTAGCTACGGAATATTTTATAGACATGATATGCATTTAGCAGCTCTTTAGTCTATCTACACAGGCCTACGAACTTGGTAAAACTATGTGTGACACAAGCAAGGTGTAGGGTAGGCATATAACCTAGTTTTATTGTTTTCATGGTAATTATAGAAAGTTATTGTGTAGGAGATGAGTAAACTTAGCTAATTCCTCAGGTCGAATGTAACTTGTGGTCCGATTTAAGGAAAATTAAACTCAGTACTTAGCATGAAATCTGAGAAAAATCACCAAAAGAAAAACCTACAGTCAGGTTGATCGGCCCCGTGGTTTGAACTCGAGACCTTCCGAATATGAGTTTCAATGCTATCATCTATTCCAACTCATTAGGTGTTAAAGCGTTGAAAATATTCCACTAAAATTCGTTTTTCAGGTAAACTGCCACTCCATAATAAACAGAATTCGCTTAAAATTTAAAAATACCCCTCTCGGTTCATTTCAAAAGCATAGGGCCTATAGACTACTGAGTCCATCACTGTGGTCTCGAGGTAGCGTGCTGCCTTGTCACGCAGCGGGCCCGGGTTCGATTCCCGGTTGGGACAGGCACCTGGGTGAGGTTTTCTTTTCCGGGGTTTTTCCTCACTTCTAAGACAAATGTCAGGAAGCTTAGGGCCCAACGGTCCCTGAAAATCATCGGACCATCACCACAATCCTTACACTGGGGAACAGTGATTTTGGTGCCTTAATGTTTTCACCTATTTATGGGTATATTTGGGTCACTGATTCCAAAGATGATTTCAGTTTCGTCCTATCAGCTCTAGTTTTTGAGATAGAGTTTATTCAAATTATATACCAGTTCAAAAATACTGGTCCACATATACAACTATATTACTCGCATACAATTAAATACAAAAGAACAAATACTTTCTTTTTCATGAAACAACTGTATCTATATAACTACCATAATTTATTTACACATTAGTCTCGTTAGAATCATTAATTTTCCTCCATCAGGTCGCAGAATCCCCGTTTCTGTGATTTCCTCCGATGCAATGATCTTGGACATTCTCGGTGGTGGATGCTCCAACAGTAGTCCGCCATCATATGTATATCCCACCGTCCACGATACCTTTCTTCCATTGTACTTAATTCCTGGTGAAAACGCTCACCCTGTTCCTCACTTACATCTCCAAGATTGTCTGGAAATCGATCCAAATGACTGTGTAGGTAGTGTAATTTGATGCTCATGTTACAACCTAGTGCACAAAAAGCAGTGAGCATATTCTCCACTAGTTCATCACTATTAGGAGACTTATAGTTTCCAAGGAAATTCTTCACTACCATACAGAACGAAGACCATGCGGCTGCTTCAGTATCATTCATTGAGTCTTGAAATTGATGGTCATTAATAAGTTGGCGGATTTGTGGTCCATCCAATATACCTGCTTTTATTTTTTCCTTACTCAGTGCAGGAAATTTTGTACATATGTAGCCAAAACATGTTCCATCTCTATTCAACGCCTTGATGAACTGTTTCATTAAACCAAGTTTAATATGCAGTGGTGGCAAGATGATGTTGTTTCTGTCAACCAAAGGTTCTGCAACGATGTTTTTTTCTCCAACGGTCATGCTTTCTCTAAGAGAGCCAATGCCTTCTCACCCAATGTTGATCTTTGGCTCTAGAGTCCCATAAACATATAAAGCATGGGTATTTGGTGTACCCACCTTGTTGTCCTAGAAGAAAATTCACCATCTTGAGATCGACACACATTACCCATTGGTGATCACGGTAAGAGATCTTCTCTAGCACTGTAGCTATTGTATGTTGATTTTCATGCATAGAAACTGAGTGACCAATTGGGATTGACCTGTATATGTTCCCATTATGCAAAAGAACACATTTTAGGCTGCGTTTGGAGCTATCTATAAATAACCGCCATTCACTTGGTGTGTATTTTCTTACACCCAGCTTCATTAACAGTCCTTCAACATTCATACAAAAAACAAATTGATTTTCTACTGTGAAGAATGGCAGGAAGTCTGTTTCTCTTTTGCGATAGACTGTGACCTTTGTTCCCGGTAACAGACATTGTTTCTCTGCCAGCCTGGAAGCTAACAACTCAGATGACTTCTTTGGAAGACTTAGATCCCTTATGAGGTCGTTCAGTTCCGCTTGACTAAAACCGGATGAAACTGATGAAGGTCCTGGGAAATCGCTGTCATTTCCCTCAGAATAGCTTTCAGTTGAATCATCCTCTTCTTCTGGTGACTCTGGAAGACTGGTAAAAAATTGGAACAGGTATCTCCTCTGAATGTGGAACAGGGCGTCTTGCGGAGCGTAGATTGGGATATACCCATCTATTCCGGTTTTTGCTATTGATGGCCCTTTACATTGACTGAACAAAAATAGCAGTCATCACTATGGTTAATTTGTTCTCGCCAGATCATTGGTTCCCCAAATTTCAAGCATTTCCGTTTCCCATTTGTCCATTGTCGTAGATGCTCTGTGCACGTTTTACATACAATGTGAGGTGCCCAAGGCTTATCTTGATCTCCCAGTTGTACTTTGAAATAGGCCAAATAAGCTCTTCTTACAAAGTCAGTTATAGGTTTTCTTTGTTGAGTGAATGTGTACTCCCCACAGATGAAACAAAACACATCAGGATTATTCACACATTTTCTTCGTGTTGAAGCCATGTCAGTCTAGAAAAAGGATAAACAATTGTCAAATTAGTAAAATTACATATGCAAACGGCAACAACAACATGAATATAACTTGGATTAAATCAATTAGTATTATGCAAACAATCGATTTACAATGGTGGTACATAAGAGCAGTATCATCAATATCTTGCAAACTAGAGCTGCTGCAACAAAATGGATGACATTTTTGGAATCAGCAGTGCCGAAATACCCAGAATCAGGTGAAAAATTTCAGGCACCAAGAAAAAAATATTTTTTTGTTCCCCAGTGTTATCATTATCATCATCATCCTTCACCGGTGTGGAAAGCAACGGGAAGCTACCACACCTACAATTCCCTAGTAAAGCTGCAAGAATAGCATGAAAATGCTATGATTGCAGTGAAGGACGTGCCTTCGGGCAGAATTACTATGGATGGACTATTATTATCATTATTATTATCATCATCATCATTATTATTATTATCATCATCATCATCATCATTATTATCATTATTATTATCATCATTATTATTATGATCATTATTATTATTATTATTATTATTATATATTATTATTATTATTATTATTATTATTATTATTATTATTATTATTATTATTATTATTATCTTCAAAAGAATTGAAGACTACGCCAATTTTGGAATATATTAAACAGTACCAACTAAATTGGAAACGCCATCTTGAAAGAATGAGTTCAAATCGGATCCCCAAAGCTGTTTATAATTATATACCAAGAGGACGAAGATCACTGGGCCGTCCTATGAAACGCTGGAGGGAAAATTTTCTATAGGATCGTAACAGGCCTTGGCCTAATACTTGGAAGGAAGAAGAAGAAGATTATTATTATTATTATTATTATTATTATTACTATTATCCATCAGGAACGAGAAGGAAAGGACGACCAAATCTCATGTGGATCCAAGGGATTAGAGAAATTTTGAAAGACTGGGAAATAGAGGAAGAAATGTGTTATAAGAATAGAGACGAATGGAGGAAAATTATAAAGCGAAATTGAAGACGAATCATTCGTGCCGGAAAAATGTATTACATTGTTAAAACCGGAAATATATATTTATGATTATTATTATTATTAGGCCTATTATTATTATTATTATTATTATTAGGCTATAGGCCTATTAACACAAATCAATTAATTTAAAAATAATACTAATGAATGGAATAACGATATTTCCTCTGTCCTTATCTATGGCTCCTATGTAAGCTACGATTCTTTGTTTGGCTTATTATTTAATATTGACTAATAAAAAGTATATGTTCTTTCATATCTGTAATTGAAAACACGTTAATTAGCTTTGTAGGCTTAATTATAAGTAACAATATTTTAAAGAGGAGATCATACTCACGAGTGGACTTAAACAAACATTAAGTGACATTAAAATTTACTTTAGTTCCCCACCTAACACACTCTGCTACACATCTAAGTGCGTATTTTGTTTACATTGTGCACCGATCCGACAGAGAGGGGAGGATTGTTTTACTCCACGACTTTAAATTAAAATCAAAATTCCCTTCATCCATTTTCTATCTCAATAAAATAATAATTAACTTCATGGCGCGACAGGACGGACCACCAGCTGGCTGCTAGCCTTATAACCTTTTGACAGTTACAGAGGTGGGGCGATTATGATCCATTAATTAATTAACTAAAAATAAAGCGTGTAGTTTTATTTTTATTTTCATATTTATATTTAATTCAGTGACAGCGGTTTCGGTACACGGTAAAATCTTAAGACATGGTAACAAATTAGGAAATGGGGTGTCCAACTGAATCCTAAGCCACCAATAGCAACAAGATTTATTTAATCATTTTTTTAAATTTTTTAACAGAAGGGGATTCCCATTCAAATAAAGTTGAGAATTTAACAGTTTTTTACTACTTTTAAATTTATTAATTTCTACATCCTCCAAAAGATCTAACTTCTTACCCTTATCACAAACATGTAAAATTTCAAACATTGGATTCGAAACCAGTGGATTAAAGGTGGAAATAGTGCGGTTAGCATTATTTGGGATATTCTAAATTTTCGTTAATATGAATGGTCTCAGGGGGGTGTGTCCTTTTGCCTAAGAGATAAAAGTTCTACCAGTTTGTAATCAGATATAGATCATGGTCAGAATGTGCCACAACTTAAAGTTATAATCGGCCTGCCGCTGATAATTTTTATTTTTTTTATTTTGGTTTTATTGTCTTTTATTATATTTTGTAAAGTTTTATTAGTTTTAAATGCAACATTAAAGTTCAACTTTTTAAAGTGTTTTCTTAGATCAATTTATTTGAAAGTGGGCCTATGTCTGACATTACGACATATTTCTTTATGTTTTTTCTTTGGGTTTAACGGAAAAAACTTGTTAATTGCTTTTTTGTATTGAGCTTTCTTAATTAAATATTCTATAATTTTAGGGTCGTAGTTATTATTAACAGCTAGTTGTTTAATAATATTCAATTCATTATTATATTCCAAGGGTGAAAGAGGGATTTTTAAAAGTCTATGAATGTAACTATTAAAGGCTGCCATCTTATGAGTATATGGGTGAAGAGAAGAACTATGGATAGTGGTATCAGTATGAGATGGTTTGTGAAAGATACCAAACTCAAACTTATTATCAATGTGTTTTATTGATAAATCCAAGAAATTTATACTATTATTTGTTTCTAATTCCATTGTGAAATTAATACTTCTGTGAATGTTATTAATAAAATTTAAAAAGGAATTCAATTGTCTTTTGGTTCCTGTGAAGCCTGCTATGACATCATCTACATAACGATACCAAAATAGATATTATCTAGATAGTATGATATGGTTAGCATGTTACCATCTATATTTTTTTTATCTGGAGTCGCTACTTATTATAGCATCCCAAAATCATCACGTTGCTGGATGGGTACCGGTACCGGTACTGGTCAAAATTCCATGAAAATTTTTCTTTCCCTATGGAGAGACTCCACCCAGCGCAAATCCCGTAGCTCTGCACTAAGATATCATGCCTGAAATCACTCGGCTACGGCGAATAGGCCTAATAATATAGTATAGCATTCAGGGTCATTATATACAGACCTATCTCCTGCTCCTTCTGCTGATGATGGGACAAGTCCCGAAAAGCCTACGGATAACTCTGAGCAACAAAAAAGAAACTTTTTTTTTTGTCTCAGAAAGAAAAATATGTGATTCTAATAGTATTTTTTCTCCTGAATTCAAATATGATATCGGGTTTTCTCCGTCACGCAAGGTTTCCGAGAGACAGGAATTTATAATTTCAAACACTTTCATATTTTCTACATTCGTAACTAAACTATAGGGCCTATTCGAACATTCGGACTCACCTAGAAAGTAAGAAATGACGATTTTCTGCTATATTTCGCCTGTGGAGATCTCTCATGATGGTCCAACTATAATCGGCCAGCATATTAGGATTCCATTTGCCTTGATATCTCTTTTCCATAGCTGAAATCTCCTGAGTTAGCTCATTTGGTTTTATTTTACAATGGACAAATGGACGAAAAAGCGTTTATTAAAAAATAATTATTTAAATCCATTAATTGAAACTGAAATAAAAAAACTGTGGGTGATGGAGAATTTCCGAATAATATTTGAAAACACGATAAAAAACTGCATTAAGTACAACTATTCGACTCATGAGACAAAAAACATGTTGACCAGTGTTATTAATACCTTAGAAAAGTTGAGGGGACAGACCTATAAGGTAACAATTTTATATTATCATTTTAATTTTGTTTAATTTTTTTTTAAAGGTATAGAAAGCCAGATATAATGAAAACATTTAAGTCTCGTAGACTGCGATGAGAGGTCATGTGGCACGAATGGGGAATGAAAGACGTGCATGGAAGCTTCTTGTAGGAAAACCAGAAGCAAAACTCCCAGTTGGTATACCAAGAATGAGGTGGGAGAATAACATTAACTACGATTTGAGGGAAGTAGATTATACAGGGAGTGATTGAAAAACATTAGCTCAGGATAGGGATGTATGGAGAGCTTATGTCCGCGCGGCCATGAATCTATGGGTTCGATAGTGCCAGTGAGTTAGATAGATAGTTAATTTTAATTTTGTAATAACAACAATAATATTCATTTAAAACAAAACTGTTGAAATAGGCCTAACATAATCAATTGGAAAGAATTATGTAAAAATAACCAGCTGTTTGGCGTGTGGAATCTACAAGGATTAATTTCGCCATAATTAGGATCCTTCTTTGGTTCCTATGCTCAGTCAACTGAATATTCAGATTGTGTCATAAAGTAATAATTTAGTAATAATAATAATATTTGGGCTCAAAGGAAACGCTTGTAAGTAGCCTACTTTGCGTAGTCCTACATGGGATCATCCGCAATAAAAAAAAATAACAATAATATTAATATTAATAATAATAATAATAATAATATCATTATCATCATCCGGTATCATGACAACTGCCGCCGTCTTCCGGAAACCAAACGCCATTCCTCTCTGTCCATCCACTGATCTTCCTCCAATCCTCTGATATTCATAGCTGCTTTGTACCCCATCTATCCAAGTTTTCTTCGGTCTTCCTCTCTTCCTCCATTCTATTGGGATCCATTCCATAACAATTTTAGGCAATCTTTGCTCTGACAATAATAATAATAATAATAATAATAATAATAATAATAATAATAATAATAATAATAATAATAATATAATTATAATAATTTACATGAAGAGGATAAATTTGGCCTATAATTCCAACAGCTGATAATCCTAGAAGGACATTTAAAACCCATCTCTTAACAGGGCATTCTTATATAATAAGAATATAAATATTCCACTCCATTATCGCAGTTTAACTGTCACCTTATATATACTTTTACATGCCACATGCCATCCGGCTTTACAGTGCGCCTATAAGTGAGAGGTGAACTTGAGATAAAGAAAGGAAGAAAGACATTGGCTAAGTTTAGCTAAACAACAAAGTTATTTAAACTTGTAATTATAAAAGTCCCCCCCAGGAGCTATCACCTTGACGTGGTGGGGGGGCTTAGTACCCGATGAACCAGACGACTCTACTGGGGAAGATTGACTTAGGTTAATCTTGCTGGTGGGTAAGAGGCGAGGGGAACTAAGTATAGCTCACAACGAAGGAATGGCGTCTGTATCCATATTGGGCGGCCACATCTTCGTCAAGTCAAGTCTTCAACGGTCAACAGGGCGACAAGGAATAGCACAGCTAAACTTGTAGGGCTTGAAGAGCGGAAGAAGCAGCCCTCTCTTGGGGGGTGGATACCCAGAGGAGCATGTTTGGAGGCTCAGAGGAAGCAGCCCTTCCACCATCCTTGTCCTGCGAAGCGCTCGTAACGCTTCCAGGAGACATTTATCTTACTGAGAAGCTTCATGGAAATCAGCCGGATTGTCATAAAAGGAACCGACCCAAGCAAGATAAAAGGATACGATTTGGAATAAAGGACATTTTGAAATTAGGAAATTGGAACGTAAGGGGAATAAATACAAAAGAAGAAGAATTAGAAAGAGAATTAAAGAAAAAAGAAATAAATATAGCAACAATAACAGAAACAAAAAAGAAACTAAAAGGAACAAAGGACTTACAACACTATACTATGTTGTATAGCGGAGTAGAACAGACAACAAGAGCGCAGTGTGGAGTAGCAATTTTAATAGATGAAAAATGGAAGAACAAATTGAATAGCTATGAGTTTATAAATGAAAGAATCCTGATAGCCAGATTTAAAATTGAAAGAGGATATATGATGATAATTGCTGTGTATGCCCCAGAGGAAGGCAAGAAAGAAGAAACAAAAACATTTTATAAAACATTACAAACATTAGTTGATAAATATACAAAAGATCATCATTTAATAATAAGTGGAGACTTAAATGCCAGAGTAGGCAATGTCCCTATACCTAATGTAATAGGAAATAATGGAGAAATAACAATAAATGAAAATGGACAGGATTTGAGACAGTTTTCAGCCTATAATCAATTAAAAATAATGAATACCTATTTCCGAAAAAAGGACATACATAAATATACAAGAAGTGGATATAACTCAAGATCAATAATTGACTATTTAATCGTAAACAACAAGCTAGGAGCCTTGGTAAAAGATGTGAGAGTACATAGAGGCAGCGATATATACTCTGATCACTATCTCGTGATAAGCAAAATAAACATAATAGCTAAATGGCGGAAAAATAACATAAAGAACAAAAGAAACCAAGAAGAAGTATATAAAATATATTTATTACAAGATCAAAGTATTAGACAACATTATGAAAGCAGAATGAATAAATATATATCAGAGATAGCGACGTCAGAAGATATAAATATTGAATGGGAAAATATATCAAATGTAATACATAAAACAGCAAATGAGATATTAGGAAAGAAAAATAGAATAAGGAATAGGAAGGGCTTGAGAACTTGGAATGCGAATATACAAAATGCAGTGAATGAAAAACAAAAAGCATATCATACATACTTACGACTGAAAACAGAAGAATCTTATGAAGAATATAAAATGAAAAGGAGAATTGCTAAAAGCATTATAAGAAAATCCCATCAGGAGTCATGGGATAAATTTATAAGCTCAGTAGAACATGATATGTATGGAAGACAAGAAATAGGTTATAAATTAGTGAAACATCTAAATCAGACTGAGAAAGATTCTGCCAGATTGAATATAATCCCAGAACAAGAATGGATCCAGCATTATGAAAAACTTTGGAAAAAGGAGGAAATTGAAGGAAAAGAGAACATGAGGAAGAAATAAAAGTGGAAAATATTGATGTAATAGACATAAATGAATTAGAAATGGCTTTGAAAACCACTAAGAATAGGAAAGCAACAGGATTAGATAATATAAATATGGAATTAATCAAATATAGTGGAATATTGTGTAAACTACGAATACTTCATCTAATTAATATATGTTGGCAGACCTATGGGATTCCAACCACTTGGAAAACAGCAATTGTCAAGAATATATTCAAAAGAGGAGACCGGAGAAATTGCGAGAATTACAGAGGGATTAGCTTAATGAATACTGGCTACAAAATATATACGAAAATAATAAATAATAGATTGAGAAACATAACAGAAGTAATAATAAGTGAAAATCAAAGTGGATTCAGAAAGGGAAGGTCATGTATAGACAATGTCTTTACACTGAAACAACTCATAGAAAAGAGAAGAGAACATAACTTAGAAACTCACATAGGATTTATAGATTTGGATAAGGCCTTCGATCGAGTAAACAGACAAAAATTATGGGAAATATTACGAATGAAAGGATACCCGCTGTGCCTTGTAGAAACAATAAAGACATTATATGAAGACACAAATATAATTATAGATACCGGATTCAAAAGAACAGATGCAATCAAAACAAATACTGGATTACGACAAGGATGTAGTTTATCACCCACTTTGTTTAATATATATATAGACGATATTTTTAATAAATGGAAAGTTTTAGTAAATCCAGGAATAAGAATGGATAATAAAATGTGCATAAATAATCTTTTATTTGCTGACGATGTAATCATAATACAGAAAAATGAAGACGACTTACAGAAATCAATGCATGCATTAAATGAAATATGTAAATTATACGATCTAAAAATTTCTGTAAGGAAAACGAAGACCATGGCTTTTAGAGGAAGAGATCCAGTGAGAACCAAAATTATTTTAGAAAATCAAAGTATAGAACAGGTGTCTAGTTTCAAATATTTGGGCTGTGATGTTGGCTACAATGTGGAAAGAGATATTGACTCCAAAATAAATAAATTTCAGACGGTGTGTGGAACAATACAGAGAACATTCAAAAATAAAATTAGAAAAGAAACCAAGATAAAAATGTATAATGTTATGGCGGTTCCCACAATATTGTATGGATGTGAAACTTGGGCTCCAGTGAAAAGACAGAAGGATAGAATACAGACGGCAGAGATGCGGTTCCTAAGACAAGTAAAAGGATGTACAAGACTTGATAGAATAAGAAATGAGGATATAAGAGAAGAATTGAAAGTACAGCCTTTGTTGGATAAAGTCACGAATTACAGACAGAAATGGATTGATCACATGGATGGAATGAGCAAGGAGAGATATCCATTGTTAGCCAGAAATTATCAAGCAAGAGGAAGGCGTGATGTTGGAAGACCTAGAAGACGTTGGGCTGATGCAATATGAAGTCGGAACGGGCAATTGCCTAATCCTTGGAGTGATGATGATGATGAATTATAAAAGCAGACTTTTGTAACGAAGGGAGTGTTCTTATAGTAGCTATAAAATAAAATAAGTTAAAATATACCTTCTTAGGTAAGATCCGTCTTCCTCAACTTATAAAATATGTATTCTTTATGCCTGTAGGCCTTTCAGAGCATCCGTTCCAACACCACTTTAGGACCAGTAGTATCAACCGTCATACTGGATGTTGTAGCGAAGAGGGAGCTGCTGAAGATGGAATAGATGTTCTGAAATGCCTACAGGCATAAAGAATACATATTTTATAAGTTGAGGAAGACGGATCTTACCTAAGAAGGTATATTTTAACTTATTTTATTTTATGACTCTCCACCTCAACGGTTTTAACAATGAATTTTATTAGTATTGATTACAGTAGCCAGTTACTAAATCTAATTTTGTAACGTGTTGTCTACAATATTATATCTACGTTCCGAGTATTTTAGTATAATGTTATATAAACCTATTTAGTATATGTTTAGTGAAAGAGTAATGTGGACTTTCGAAAAAAAAAAGTGAAGATAAATCAACTAATATTGTTTTTTTTTATTCAATGCCACCATCTTGTCATTCGACATTCTGGTATTATCTCCTGGCATGGCGTTATTGTAACCCACTTCTGAGGTTGTTGCTATAATCTGCAAGTTTGGGTCGTAGTTTCATATGTGAATTTAAAGTAATAACTAGCGGAGACGGTGATTTTCACAGTTCATAAGGGAAAAATTTGAAAGCAGTCCAAGATGCAACTATTAATATTGGCCTATTTCCAGAAAAGTCAAGGAAGGCTTATTGATGCAGTTATACGAAATCATCATTAAAGTAAGCCTATTTTATGTTTTGTTGAATCTGTATTAATGTTTCGATAGCGTGTTTTGTGCTTTAATATGTTTTCATTAATGTTATTCCCTGAGAATTGTTAATAATAACAAGAATTAATTGTTATCTTAGTCAATAAATTAATTTATTATTTTAATGAGATAACGATTAATTCTTGTTATTTTTTTATTGAATCTCAAATAATGCGAACCCTATTTCACCATCCGGTATGTTAGGGTTTTAGCTACAATACAATTAATTATTTACAGTAATTTCGAGTACGCTTAATTTCTAGCGTCACATAATAACGTAATATGAACAAATTAATTAATTAATTAATTAACCAACCAAAAACTAACTCAAAGTCTCTTAAAAATATGATAGATAAAGTCACACAGCTTTCTATAGCAACACTTCTTACATAAAATATTTGACAAAGGTAGTTGAAATCTATTATAGCAATAACCTAATTTTTTAATAAATTCATGTCTTTTGGAATCAAATGCGGAACACTCAAATAACAGATGTGAGATAGTCTGGCTGGAGGTCTTGCAAATACAGGTATCTGTAGGCTACCTATTTTAAATCGATCCAAATAATGTCCAAATTTACAGTGTCCAGTCATAAATTGTGTTAATACAAAATTTGGTTCTACGTATTTGCACTTTATTCGGTCAAAAACAGTTGGGAAAAATAATGTTGTTTTTAAATGCTGGGCCTTGGCAACGAAGCCATCAGCGTTCTTGCTCTCCAATATGTCTCTATGGTGGATCCAACTGGTAATACTTCACAGGTTTGTAGATGTTCTTCGTTAATTTCTTCGTCTTTGTTGCATAGAGGACAATTTGAATTCTAGTAGATTCCTATTTTATATAAATGTTTAGCCAAATAGTCATGTTTTCTAAGCAGTCTAAATTTTATTACTGTAGTTTTACGTGGAATTTCTGGAATAATATCTGGCTTCTTTACTAAAATATTCCATTTTTTGTCTTTGGATTTATTACACAGGTCTTGGTTTTGTTTGTTTTTATATTTGCTTTTAATTATTCTTTTTATGGATGCGAAAGGTAAGCTTTTAGTAGTATTCTGAATTAGATTGGAGCCTTTTTTTGCAAGAAAATCAGCAGTGTCATTTCCAGCAATTCCACAATATGCAGGTATCCATTGCAATTGAATTCTTTTCCGTAGTTTTTGGAGTTGTTGAAAAATAATGTGCAGAACTTTGAGTAATCAGTGAACATATAATTAATCTAAATCATAAAATGAAATGGAATGGTATAAAAATTTTACACAAAGAAAATAATTACCAAAAAAAATTAATGGCAGAAATGGCCTATATAAAAAAGAACAAAATAAAGCATTAAATAAACAAAAAGTTTTAAATGAATGGTGTGGAACATATGATTCCTTGCTAAAATATTTTAAATTATAAATTGGAATTTTAAATTTATTCATTTAAATTTGTATAGGGGCCTACATATATTTATAAAAAAATTGTCTTGGTGATGGTAACTATGTAGCCTACAATAAATTTATAAACAACCATGTCTTGAAAATGATCTCACATATGGAGATTGAAACGTCGACGCAATAAATTTATGTTTTGACTGAGATAACGTTTATTGCTTTGTAATTATAATAATAATGTTATTACTGTTTTGTGTTTTGTTAGAATATAAATTAGGCCTATAGGCAAAGTTTTGTTGCGTAGTAACTACGAACTAAAGCGTCGCTGATTGTTATAATAGTAGATAAATTATAATTAAAATATGAAAGAAAGCATGTATTTCCTTATTGTAACAATGAAAACATAAGATAGGCTATACACAGGCAATGCAAATATTGTTGCTGTTAGAATATTACAAAAAGCAAACAATTCATTAGACAGAAATAAACAAAAGCATGCAGGAAAGAAAAGTAAGCAATTTGCACGTGATAGCAGAGATACAGGAGCCCACAATGACTGTGCACATGTATGGGTCTCCACGTGCGGCTCTGAACCTAGATGGTAGCATGTGTTTGTGCTGCGCTAAGTACGGTATATTTACATGGCCGGAAAGTCGCCCAATGTTTGCACTTATCCATCAGTTTACTTGCTCGAGTGGTAGCCTAAATGGTGTACGGTAGCTGCATACTTAACCATCAATACCGCTACTATACCCACTACAAATTTTTGTATCTAATGTTCAGTGACATAAAACTTATAATAATGGGTTCGATTCCAGATAAACTAATCTAGTCTCATAATATATAGGCATCTGAATGTGTATAGCTACGCGGGAAACTGCAAGTTTCGTTGTAAAGGACCTAATTTTATGTTGATAATAATTCATTCCTATAGCGGTTCCGTGGCGCAAGCGGTTAGATGTTCGCCTCTCACCGCTGGGGTCCCGAAATCGAGTCTCGGTCACACCATGTTGGTTTCGTGGTGGACGAAACTGAGCTTGGGCAGGTTTTTCTCGGGGTTTTCTCACATTTTCCCCTGCCATAGTTTCATTCCACGATTTATCCACACTAATCTCATACATTTCATTCCATTTCGTTCATCTGCCTCGAGATGGTACGTCAGATGTCGTCGGCCGGTACTTTGTCATTCACAGACCTCTATAGCCTATAGGTGGCTCATCTCATCTCTACCGTCGACTCGACACGAGTTGAGAATATTTGTTTAATATTTTTGAATTCATTCCTACCCCTCCCTTAGCAACATTTAACACAAAATCATAACAAAAGATTCCTCACCTGTAAGACAAATGTCAGGAAAGTTTAACCCATTCGCTTCTGGTTTAAACGCTCGATGCATTTCCCCAGAAACATTATTTAAGTTACCATAAATTATATTGTCTATTTTCAGACATTCAAAACAAACAAAAGATAACGGTACTTGAGAACACAGTAAGGGTGAAGGCCAAAACACATTCCTCTACTATTCCTATATGTTAACAAAAGATTACCTTGCCAAGGAATGTACAAAATATTGTAAAATGTATAACAGCAGAGTTAAGCGAGTGTACCTGGTCTTCTGAGTTGAAGGCCATTTAACTGCCGGCGAGTCTACCTCGTCTTTTGAGGTGAATGGGTTAATACCCAAATGGTTCCCGAATATCATCTGGCCATCATCATATGAGTCACCGCTATGGTCTCGAGGTAGCGTGCTGCCTTGTCACGCAGAGGGCCCGGGTTCGATTCCCGGTCGGGACAGGCTCCTGGGTGAGTTTTTTCCGGGGGTTTTCCTCGCCTGTGAAACAAATATCAGGAAGCTTAGGTCCCAACGGTCCCCGAAAAATCATCCGGCCATCATCATCCTTCCGGTGTGGAAAGCACACCTATAATTCCCTAGTAACGCTGCAAAGCATTGCATGAAAATGTTATGATTGCAGTGAAAGACCTGCCCTCGGGCAGAATTACTGTGGATGGATGGATCATCATATGAATGTGTGTGTGAATTGTGTGTTTCTTCTTAGGTTAATGTTGTTTGACTCGGAGGAGACCCTGACGTTGAGATGATCATGCATTCGGGGAGATCCTCCATGTCCTTGTGTGGTAAAAAAAAGTATAGGACCTATATATATATATATATATATATATATATATATAAAGGCCTATGTGATGCATAGTTAAAATCCCTCTTCCGACATGTGTCGGGTGACGTGTGACACGTACCTATAAGGTGAGAGGTTAAACTGCGTTAGGCCTAATGGAGGAAAAATCATGCCTGAGATTTTAATTATTAATCTAGGCTCTATACACTCTTTTTAGACTGAATTACTACTAAGCCTATGATTAAAAGCTATTATATAGCTGGCTTAACTTGGCAGAGAGAGAGATGGAGATACAAGGGTAGATCGTTGACCACTTTAGTCTAAATACAAAAGAAAGAACCCACCTTGTTGTCAGTTTTCCTCTTCCCTCTTCCCCCATTAACATCTGGTGAAGAAAACCCGACAACATTGGTGCGATTGAGAAAGGTGAGCACAGTTGTCTCATTCTATAAATTACTCGTAAAGTTAAACCAGAGAGACTATAGTGTTGAGTTGGATTTACATTCTGCTAAACGGAGGCCTATAATTTCATATATTTTATACTTTTTAATTAGGGCTATGGAATTTATCAATACATTGAAACAGATATGTTCGACATTGAACACTTCAAAATGAAAACAATTGTACTGTATGGTAAGCCCATGTTTTCCCTTAACAGAGATTTAGGCGCTCTCCCCCTACAGGGAAGAATTTGAACCATACTAATTTAGTTATGCTTGTTTTCGAATAGATGTCATTTTGAGTGGTCCGTGGTCAGCGTTCCGCCTCATACTGACATCTAGGAAACCAAAGTAGTAGGTCCTAGACTACTAGGACGGGAAAATTCGGTAAATTTTACTTAGAGGTCTTTTCATTCAGGCTTAAGGATTTTTACGAGCTTGAAAATCTTCAGATCGGGACCCACGGCTTAAAGTCCCTCCCGGAGGACTTGCTCCTTGGATTTTTGCGTCCTAAAATATCCATCGACCCCGGCCGGGTTTGAACCCGCGACCCTCGGGACCAGAGGCAAGGAGCATAACCACTAGTCCACCGCGGCCAATAATGAAAACAAAAGATAAATTTATTTTAAATTAGGGATAAAAGAACAAATTCTTTAGAGTTGAAGGTACTAGTGAGACAATTAGATAAATCAAACTTTAGCCCTATAGGCTATGCCTATGCTATATTTAATTTTTAATTTTATACAGGTCAATTAGCCTATACTATCAGCTGTAAAATGTAGCGTCTTTAATTTTTTCATGAAAAAATGACAAAACGTTCCAAAATATAGTCTTTAGTTATTTAATAAATGTTCATACGAACAATTACTTTGTCCACATATCTGTATCCATCGGTTTTAGCCATAATAACATAGTAAATTATAATTTCCAGCACATTAGTGACAATTTTCGGTTAATTTGGTGTGATAGGTAGGCCTAGATAAGGAGGTAATAGGCCTACTTTATTTAACGACACTCTCATGTCAATAACACAACATAAATCTACGATACGGGATTGTAACTTTACTTTCCTTCTGAAGGTAACAACATTTATCATATTTGAAGAGAAAAATTATACGCTCAGACCGGGACTTCATAAGCTTCATAAGCATTTGGTGGATGGGAATTACAATGTAGCCTATATAGAGAAGGATTTGCGTTTAGATCGGTACTTGCTCAGGTAGCTCAGTTGGTAGAGCACTTGGTCTAGAGAACCAAGGGTCCCGGGTTCAAGTCCCGGTCTGAGCGTATAATTTTTCTCTTCAAATATGATTTATCCATCATTGAGATGTACGAAATCAATAATAATAACATGGAAAAAGCCGTACTGGCTGTAATGTATAATTCCCAAATATGTCTTCTTAATAAAGGAGCCGCCATTTGCAAGATAGAAGTATGGCTTCATAAGCATTTGGTGAATGGGAATTACAATGTATATAGAGAAGGATTTGCGTTTAGATCGGTACTTGCTCAGGTAGCTCAGTTGGTAGAGCACTTGGTCTAGAGAACCAAGGGTCCCGGGTTCAAGTCCCGGTCTGAGCGTATAATTTTTCTCTTCAAATATGATTTATCCATCATTGAGATGTACGAAATCAATAATAATAACATTTATCATGTTTAGCCCCTGATTGAGTATAAACCCGCGAATATCGAATCCAGAGTGAACATAGCAACCACTTAAATACGAGACTGACTTATGGAAATATGCTGCACCTCCTAAGTGCAATATTGTCTTCCTGTTCGCCAAGCACTCTGACTTGCCCAGTTTTAATTGCAAAAACATTGTAAATAAACTGTAATTTAAGATATTTGAAGAGAATAGCATTAGCAATTTAAAGTGGCAATGTGATACGTCCATTGCCAATCGCATCTAATCTGAGTAATACAGCTAAGGTAGGCCTACTTACTTTATCAATTCAGGAATTAATGTTAAGAATACTAACTGTTATGAATGCATAGAGTATTTTACATAGATATTTAATTAATTCATAGAATATTTTAATTATTCAAATAAAACAATTGTTGAAAGAAAGCACTTAGACATAGGCCTATTATATTTCAGGACAGAGTTTTGATTATGGCAGGACAAAGATTGCAAGGCTAACTGTAAAATCTCTGCATTTAGACTGATGGAATGTTAGTACAGTTAGTGGAGATGTAGGTCAAAGTTTAGTATTTAACCCTGGCAAAGTAAGGGACTCGGGTCTGTCTGTGAAAACAAGAGCAGCTGATGGGTAAGTCAACCTACCATTTTTCTTAACAAATTCGCTAGGAACAGTTGGTAATGTAAGTCAAGTATCATAAATATTTTAATACTGTTTTTTTCAAAGTGTAGGAATTAGTATATACTTATTAAAATGTAAATTAGGGTAGATTGATAAATCCCCCATCTCCCCCTCTCAAATCCCAGAAAGTTCGAATGTAGGTTTTCTTAATATAAGCTTAGATTAGTTATTTAGGGTTAGAATACTTAGGGTTATTGTAATCATTATACTCTAGAAATAAAATAGTTAAAATTAAGAATCCATTTCTTTATGTTCAAAAACACGTATGCCTTTTTAGCTAATACATCCACATACTAACGCTCGGCTAGAACCTCATGCTACCAAAATTTCCAAGTCCCGAAGGTCCTTTAAGCCCTAAGAAAACCAGCAGTTCGTAATACTAACCCTGCGATTTACATTTTATTTAGAAAATTTATCTGAAGAAGAGCTATGACACACAATTTGAATCATAAAAAGCGATATAGTGTATAGAAAAACAAACTTGATGCAAGTTTTATGAGAAAAAAAGAAGCTTTATAATTCTAGGCAGTAAGCTTGAGGCTGGGAAAGGAAAATACATGCGAACAAATTGGAATACAATAGCTACTTGTAGATAGCGTGATACAGCACGCTCTTGTAGCGGCCGATACAGCACGCACACCACGGTCCCTGGATTCTCGCCCTCCCCCTGCAGATGTCAGTCAAATTTAACAATATTCGTCGTGTAGTCATCGTTCCCGTTCCAAATCATCAAGTAGTCAAATGTTCATTTTCAACCTTGAATTAAGTAGGCCTAAATTAGTTAATATAAATTATTTATTTAATCCTAACATTAAGATATTAGAACTTAGTAGGCCTACTTCTCTTCTTCTTCTTAAACTTAATTTGTAGGATTTTCACCCTGTTTATTTCCAAAATCACTCCTCGGAGGAAGACGTATTTGGATGTGCATTCACTGTCTATCCATCTCTTGGCTTATTCATCCGAGGCTTGATCCTTGGGACTGCGAGCAATGTATAAGATTACACCTTGAAGTGGGTTGCTAGTCCGTTTTCATGGCGGGTTTATTATTCGGGGTTTCCTCCCTAGGCCGATTGCCTTCACCCAGCTCCAGAGCTCAGCCTGCCCCGTTTTATTTCGGAGTTGTCCTTGTCTCTCCTAGATGGGTTGTCTTGCAGGACTAACGAACCCCATCCGCCCGTTTGTCAATCTACAAGGCAGTAGATGTAGAGTTGCCTCTTCGGTCAGGTACACCATAGACCCTACCGAAGGACTCCTTCTCCGCTGTAGGCCTATCTGCAGAATTTAGTACAAGTTTTAAAAATGTTACAGTTGCTATGAACATTTTAACTTTGAATCAAATAGGGGTAAATTAATTAATAAAAGCTTTTTATTTAAACTTTTTTTTGTGCAATGCCACCACAATGTATTTTATATAACATTTCTGGCTTTCACACCTGGCATTGGAGGAATTGTAATTCATATCTTAGATTGGGGCATCCGGAAGACGGAGTTACGTTACTCGGATGATATGGCCTACGTTTTAAACAAGTTTTAAAAATGCTACCGGATTTATTAAAATTTATAGGCCTAGACACATGTAGCGTATAAACGTTTTTCATAATCTATAGATCTAAATTTATCACATTATCAGTAGGCCTATGTTGTTGCAATCTTCAAAATTCATAACAGAAAATTACGTATGAATAACATAACTAATTTTTTTTTTTTCCTCTTTTTATTAATTTTACGAGTTGCATTAGGTCTGTACGTTGAAAAAGACGAACCATTCAGTCTGCCTAAAATATTCTTAATTACTACACATTATAACTTAATCTTTTTTAACACCATTCGTCCAGAAACTAAGGCTAATAAAGTGAATATAGGCCTAATAGTCACTAAAAATAAAATTTAACCTCATTACAGGATTTTGTTTACTAACTAACTCACTGGCACTATCAATTCATGGTCGCGCGGACATAAGCTCTTCATATATCCATACCCTGAGTTAATGTTTTCCAATCATTCCTTGTATAATCTACTTCCCTCAAATCACGTTAATGTTATTCTTCCACCTCATTCTTGGTCTACAATACCTCTAGCGCCCCGCTATTGTATAAAGTCCTAACATTCTATCTTCCTAGGAACACGTCCCTATGTTTGAGCCTTTGATATGGGTTCCCTGAAGCAGTTCCCGCTCGGAGAAACAAATTGGGGACTATTAATCCTGCGGAAAATGTTACCCCAGTAGAATCCATGTCCGCATTTCTTGACAGTTGTATTTTTACGGTGAAAGATCGTCACTCTTTCGACCAAGGCACTTTATTCGTCTGGCTTTTCAGCTTCGACAAGTCCGGCATGGGTAAACATATCGGCAGCAATGCTACCGCCGCGCCGGCATAGCTCTCGGGATCTTTTAAGTAGGCCTACGCAAAGCCACTCCACCACGACAAGGTAAAGATACCATGGAGGGGGATTTAGTTTACACTGAAATTAATTACAACCTTGATCACTAGATTTAATTTATATCTATAGTACTTTTGTATGTTAATTAGTTCTATTATTAGTGGAAATTGTATTTAGGCCATGTTTGTTATAGGCCTACATTATTTTATCATACCTTACTCTAAGGAATACGGCCGGGGTCAATGGATTTTTAGGATGGTCAAATCCAAGGTATAAATCATCCGGGAGGGACTTCAAGCTGTGGGTCCCAAGTTTGAAGATTTTTAACTCGAAAAAAACGCAACCCTGAATAAAGTGGCCTCTGTAGGCCTACAAAATTTAACTGACCTTCATCCATCCAAATAATACCTTAGTTGCCTACAATTTGTCTCATTGAGGCGATGTGCTAACCACACGTCACTCGTTGACATCTGTAGATAAATAAGCATAACTATTTTAGCTTTGTTAAGAATGGCACCTGTGTCCGCACGCGGGACGTGTGAGGTATATAGGCTACACTGACCTATATAGATAGACCCTACTCTAAGAAAGATTATTTTTTGCAAAAATATAAAACCCAGTGACCCCAGACGAATATGTAGCCATCAATTTCTATTTCATTGGCGAGAGCGTTATCAATAAACTGCCTAGAAGGATAGGCCTAATATAGGATTAATTTAAACTAATGTAAACTGTAAATTTATAGTAGCCTAGGCCTATTACAAGCTGAATACATAATCATTGAGTTTTATTTGAAATTTGTATTATAAATTATGTTTTAAATCTGTATGGAAGTAACAGTCTTAATTGATTTCGAAAACTATTAGGTATATAGGCTAAATATTTTCTTGATTTTCCATTAATTTTTCATCCATAAATAAAATTAATTATTTAAATTATAATTGTATTAAAGCCAGACATCTGGCCACAGTCTATTCCTAACAAACCCCTAGCGCTATTCTATCAAACACTGCGATATCTTGACAAGATACGGCACGAAGGTGAACATTATGCGGGATCTAAACGTGTGTTTCCAAATTAATCAGATTCTCATGCCCACGTATTTCCTCTTACAGCTACAACTATATTAATGGCACTCATGTCTTTACCAATAACTTACACTTACTGCCTAAGCTACTTAAATCTTCTACAACGGTTATCAAGGGGGCACGCCGTAGCGTAGTGGTTAAGGCACTGAGGGTTCAAGTCCCGTTGGGGTCAGGATTTTTAAACTGACCCAAACCCTCTGGCGGCACTATGGCCCTGGGGTCGACTCAGCCTCTAACAGACGCTTGTTCTGGGGGTAAAGGCGGCCGTCACGCAGGGCTGGCAAGCCGGCTGACATAAAGTGCCGATTGTCTAGAAAAAGTGGGAGCCTTAACCTCCTACTACCCCAAGGGCCTCCGGGTCTGTTGTGGGATCAAAAAAATAAACAACGGTTATCATGGTTGTAGTAGTATTTATTTATTTATTTTTTTAATTCGGATGAGCGCATGTAGGACTACTCAAAGTACTTAGAGGCGTTTCCTCTGAGCCCAAATTTCTTTCATCCTTTTTCTATGAGCTTGTTTTCTATCATCTGTCCAAGTTGTTCCAGTTTTTTCTTCGGTTTGTCCTCTTGGTCAACTTGCCACTTATTCACCTTAATTCTAAATATATCTCTGTTTGGGATATCTTCTTTAGTAATTCCTGCCAATTTTAAGTCCTTTTTGATTTCATCAATCCACTTCATAGTATCCACTGGAGCTTTACTTCTGTTTTCGTAGAATTCCATTAACTGTTTTAAAAGCCTATTTGAGTTCATTCGTTTAATATGGCTATACAATTTTAACCTTCGTTTTCTAATATCACTATGAATGTCTGTATACATTTTTATTTCCTTTTTACTTCTGAGTTTAAATGCTTCACCTATGACTTGTGGACCTAAATCTTTTCTTATAATTTTGCATTCTTTTTTCCATTATATTTTCGATATATTTTTTTCTGTTCAAAATTAATGTTTCTGCTCCATAGAGGCACTCTGGTTTAATTGCAGTGTTATAGTGTCGTAATTTTGTACGTAAAGATATGCATTTTTTATTATAAGTGTTGTGAGTAGGCCGAAATACTGTTTCCATTTTTTGGCATCTACTTTTATTGGCTTTAGTTTCAATTCCATTTTCCTGAGTTATTTCACCAACATATTTTTTTATTATATACAACTTTCCTCATTAGAGGATTGCCTCAAGGACAAAGTTATACAGACAATTAATTTTCGAAATTGACGAAATAAATTTTGTAAATACTTTAAAATTTCTAATTGTAATTGAAGTATAGGCTACATACTATAAAGTAAACATTTTGTAAAGATGAAATCTTAAAATTGTAATTGATCCTCTAATGACAGCGATGGTAATTTTAGAAAGATACACTGTAACCAAGTCTAAGAAATTCCAAAATTTAGCTAAGAATCCTGGTGTAGTACCTCTTGCCCCGATCATCAATCCTATGACAGTTATACTATCTAATTGGTATTTATCTTTGTGATAGTCAATTGTTGGCTCATATATGGTTTTCTTTTCACAGTCAACTTCCTCAGGTTGGCCACTATGCATCTCAAAACGGATTGTGAGATCTAATATCATACCAATTTTAGAAGATGATCTAAATGCAATAATATCTATTTGTCTGTTACTTCCATTAGTGCCCACACCATGAACTTCCTCATAAACTGTGTATCCATAATCTCGCACGGCTTTTGCCATCATGTTTCGAATAGTGTGGTGCCGAATGTTTCCCAGTGATTCTCCAAACGAAAGTAGTAGTAGGGCCTATCAGTGACGGCTGACGGAGATAGAACTTAGGAAAATTAATTCATACACATCATTTTATCTTAAGAAATACTGGTTATAAAAAAAACTGGCGATACCCATTTTTTAAAACTTGTAGTCGATGTGACAATTATTTTCGAAATATTTATCAGTTACTACTTTTGCTTAATTTTCATTGCACTCAGCTTGTGTTTACGTAAAGGTAAGGCAATCCAATTACAGACCTTGGGAGGCCCTTGAGATGGTATAAGGTTAGGGCTTCCATCTTTTTAGACAATCGGCACGAGATGTCGGCCCTGCGAGACGACCGTCTGTACCCCCAGAACATATTCCTAGGACTCATTTCCGTTAGAGGCTAAGTCAACCGCATGGTCATTATACCACCAGAAGTTTTAGGCTACTTTAAAAATCCTTACCCCACCGGGACTCAAACTATTGACCTTCCGGTTTACCTTAACCAACTAGCCTATATTATGACATGCTCCTTAAAGGCCTACTTCTACATTATTAGTTCCTAACATTGGTCCTTACAATGTTGAAAATAACACCAAAAAAATTATAATCTATGTTAAACCTGGTGATCCCAGCAATTATTATTACAGGCTTACCGTTGGCTCGGGGATTGGTCATTGTATTATCTGTAGGCAAATGTGTGTTGAAAACAGAACTTAGATGGATTGGATTTTTTGGCACTTTTATTTATTGAAGTCTCTTTACTGTCTTCTTTATAAACTTAATATAGGGACTATTCATAATCACTTCGATATGGGAATAAAATACGAAAACGGTTGTGGACATGAGCTCTTCATATTAATCAATATTTGGTCTCCACCATTTCAGTAATCATAAAAATAAGAATTTCCAATCAGATATATTTTTGCACCAAGAACATACCTGGCACTGTCCGAAAAATTCCTTAACAAATAAAAAATAAACAAATTCTTCGGTCCACTGTATGTGGGCCCCGGGTTCAAAGACGATGTCCATTTTATATTTTGATTTGATGTGTAGGCCTAATGGCTAATGGTTATAGCAGCAAGTGCCGTGTGTTTCCTCTTAAGGGTGTTAGGAGTTGTTGACCTGAAGGTAAAAACCTGAAGGAACTTGGATCGTCTTTTACTTTTTATTTTCGGTGTTATAATTGGAGTAAATTACTTTTATTACTAATGCTGCTGAGGCGGTCTTTTTGGTCAACTTCAGCATTTGCTCTTGTACCAGGGGAAACCGCAGAAAACTCTGGTCGAAATAGTCGGTCCCGGAACCAATTCCTTAACTGAGAAGCAGTTAAAATGTGGAATGCTTGAAAAGTGCGACGTTGACATGACAATCAGCTTTTATTCAAGAAGGAACGGGCAATGACTCGTAGAACTGACTCCATATGAGTACAACACTGGCAACTCAATAAGGTATTTAACAACGTTTTTAAGTAACTTATAAAAATATACGACTATTTTAAATGTTTTATACAATCTAAACAGTGACTTTTATATTAACGTTAAAAAATAAAAATAAGTGGTTTATTTTTGGGAGGGCGTACAGGATCCTTCCCCCAAAAGCCCTGAGTAAATGGTAGGCCTAATTGTATCATTTCTGGCGATGGTAGTAAGTTAGCAGTAGTAGGAGTTATTTATTTAGGTAAAGGTCAAAGTGATCCCACTACTGGCCTTAGGAGATCCTTTGGGGCAGTAGGAGGTTAAGGCTCCCACTTTTCAAGACAATCGGCACTTGATCTCAGACGGGTTGTTAGCCCTGCGTGGCGGCCGCCTTCATCACCAGAACAAACATCTGGTACAAATTCTGATTAGAGAATGAGTCCGCCCCAGATAAGTGGTGCCGACAAAATATTTGGAACAGTTTAAAAATACTGACCCCACCGGGACTCCAACCCTCGACCACCCGGCATGTAGCGTACTGCCATACTGCCTTAACCATCTACGTGTGCTTTCCAGTAATTTATTTAATGGCTTTTTAAAAGTTCAGATTACTAGTGTTGCGAATATCAAAAGTGGTTAAGAATTTTGCTCAGATAACTCTTAGTTCAGAGTTGAGATTCTTTCACCCGCCTTACATCTACGATATGAGATCGATCCAAAGGCAATAAACCCGTTATGATGGAAGCCGTACCCAAATATTTTGCATTAAAAAGAAACATTGGCCCCAATTGGGTTTGGAATAACATACAGTTAATCCTGTGAAGAAATAAATGAAAAAAAAACATTTAAATATCTTAATGAAACCATTTCTAAAATTAAATCCTAAGAGTAGGGCCTAAAACCGCACCAAAAAGGGCGGGATAGTATTTATGAATAGGCCTACTTCATAATTAAGTTTTTTCATCCATCCAGGGCCTACATAAAATAAGTAGAATATCAGTTTAAAAAATATAGTTGGAAAAAAAAAAGTATGTTGAAAATTTTAAAAACTATAATAGGCCTAGTATTTATTAAAATATGATAGAATGAACTACATATGGATCAAAGTAAAATCATGTAAATTGTGAATTAAATATATATTTTTATTTATATACAGATTTTAATGTTTACACATCTTTCTCTGCCTAAAGTTTCATTTTCCTTCTCCACTCGTCTTTATCCATCCACTCCATGTCCTCCAGTCCTCTTGTTCTCATTCCGATTCTTATCTCTACATCCACGAGTTTCGAGGCCTTCCTTTCCTTCTTCTTCCAGGTGGACACCATTCCAATGTTTTTCTGGGTAACCTTTCTTCTTGCATTCGTCGTACGTGCCCATATCAATTTAATTGCTTATATCATATATAATCTACTATTGAATATCTAATATTAAATAGGCCTATATAAATTATAGCCTATAGGCCTATAAATATAACTTATAGCCTAAATCAATTAAAATAGCCAATAGAATAGCTCTAATTAGGACAAACAAAATAATTCGTAACAAATATTATCAAATTCTACAATTCAACATGATCAGTATGTGTAGCCTATTTTATTTTTACGAGGTCCTAAAGCGTAAGTTTATAGTTATCAACAGTAATTTAACAAGAGGTTGGGTTTTTCTAAAAAAAACACGAGTGATAAAGTATTGGCATATTAATACAAATAACACTGAGCAACAGAAAATAAACTTTTTTTTTTGTCTCGGAAAGAAAAATATGTGATTCTGATAGTAATTTTTCTCCTGAATTCAAATATGATATCGGTTTTTTTCCATCACGCAAGGTTTCCGAGAGACATGCATTTATAATTTCAAACACTTTAATATTTTCTACATTCGTAACTAGGCCTACACAATATTCGAACATTGGGACTCGCCTAGAAAGTAATAAATGACGATTTTCTGCTATATTTCGCCTGAGGAGCATCCCTCTTGATGGTCCAACAATAATCGGCCAGCATTTTAGGATTCCATTTGCCTTGATATCTCTTTTCCATAGCTGAAATCTCCCGATAAAAGTGTTCCCCATTTCATTTTACAATGGACAAATGGACGAAAAAACGTTTATTAAAAAATAATTATTTAAATCCATTAATTGAAATTGAAATAAAAAAACTGTGGGTGATGGAGAAATTCCGAATACATATTTGAAAACACAAAACTGCATTAAGTACAACTATTGGTACTCATGAGACAAAAATCATGTTGACCACTGTAATTAATATATTAAATCTATTCTATGGTTTCATATTTTTATCGTAGCCTACTCTAGATGTGATTCGTCGGTTACATTTGTCTGAAAGTATATATCTAGATACGTTAATAGAAATGATCACTTTTAGACCTTCAATGTT